>CM052551.1:6840323-6906510 GCA_028533065.1 Trachops cirrhosus | reverse complement strand
TGTTTCTGCCCTCCCCTCCCGTTCCTCCCTCCCACTAGTCACTTCCCTTTGGGGAACATCAAAGTGCAAAATGCAGAAACCTGGGCCAACAACACAGCCTGGAGACCTGCTCTGGCTGGCGGCCCAGGCAGCTCTCCCGCCCCGATCCACCCCAGGGAGTCACAGGCCGGATCAGCAGAAGGTCAGGGCTCCGGGGCTCCCGAGGTCCACGGGCGAGGCCGGCTCGGGCCCTCAGTGCAGAAGCTGGGGAGAAGCTGGAGGGACGGGAGGGCGGATGGATGTTCGTCACGGGATGGACGGGCGGGCCGTACAGCAGGCAGGTTCAGTCTTCACAGTGCAACGGCTTCCTTCAGCAGGGGGGCCTCTGTGCGGCCCCCCAGAGGAGCCCTGGCAGGTGCCGGAAGGGCGGCAGGGCAGGGCCAGACCTGGTCTTCGCCTCGGCATCTCGAGCCAGGCAGGTACTGAGGGCACCAGCGGAGGACACTTGGGCGAGCGGAGCCCAGCAGGCCTTCTCTTGCCATCGTCTGGGCCGCACGCCTTTCCGGGAAACCCAGCCGCCGCCGGCCCGCCCTGCGAGTCGCACGCCTCTCTCTCTGGGACAAGCCCCTGCTTGTTGGGGTAGGGATCCATCCCTCGGCACCCAACAGGTCCTCTGGCCACGAGGGCTCGTCCATTCCTCAGCGCCCACCCTACTGTCCACATCCACGGGCCTCTGGGTCCCTGGCCCAGGGGCCGGCTTGGCGGGGGGCAGGAGGAGAGAGCAGCCCCTGAGGGGCAGAGGGTGCTAGGCTGGGCTCACCAGCCTCCCTCAAGTGGGTGGGAGCCTCCAGGGCCCACGATAAATATCAGCAGCTGGCGGGGCATCCTCCGGCCCTCTCTGAGTCAGTCCAGAGTCTGTGAGTCGAGGGTGGAGGGACCCCGGCCTGGCTGCTCTGGTCTCATTGGGCAGGCGAGAGTTCTCGTGGTAGGCAGGCTGTGTTCCCGGGAGGATGGCTGAGGAGGAGGGTGGCGGGCGCCCCCCCCACGGTCTCCTGCCATGGAGAGCCTGTTCTGCGCGCCCAGCTGTAGGGGAGAGAAAGAAAGGCTGTCAGCTGAGTGGGGATGGAGGGAGGGGTCGCTGAGGACACGGGTGGGGGGTCGAGGCACCCCTGTGGGCTGTTGGCGGTGCTGCAGGCAGGCCTTCCTTCCGTCCTCTCCCTCGTCTTCCCAGCCACCCCAGCCACCGCAAGGGACCAGGCAGCTTTCTCTGGCAGGAGTCCCAGCCACGGGCCAGACTGCCCTCACCTCCTACCTCCTTCTGGGGAAAAGGGACCACAGAGGGAGGCGACGAGGCATGGTGGAGGTCTGAGCAGGGGCGAGGGGGGCATTGCTCAAGCAAAGGGGTCTGACAGGGAGGGTGGGGGCACCTGAGTGTCCCGAGACCCCTCCTCAGGCAAGACCACCTCGCTGGTCATGGTCCAATGAGCCCAGGGTGAACCCTGCTAACTCTAGCAAAGAAGAGAGTTCTCAGTCCCACCTCCACGTTGGTCATCACAGAGGGTCATCACACACAACCGTCGGGACAGTGGAGCAGAGGCAGCTGAAGAGGAAGAGCTAGAAGTGACCCGGGACAAGGAAACGCCCTCCCTATCACTTGGCGTGCTCCTTCCGGATGGGAGTCAGGGCCCTGCTCTCCCCCACCCCACCCCACCCCCATCCTTGTCCCCTTGCCCAGCATCCTCAGAACGCTTTGTTCCCAGACCAGAAATCCCCTGGACTCCATCCAACAGTCTGACTTTGGTCCCTGTGTGGAGCTGCCCTCCCTGACCGTCCACAGGCCCTCCTGGCCAAGCCCGTGATGGGCAAGGGGAAAGATGGGACCACAGCCTCTGGCTTCCAGCCCATTCCCATGCTCTGGAGGGAGAGGACGGGGGAGCCATAAACTGGACAAGAGCCACACTGGGTACAGCTGGGCCACAGGCACTGCTGGGGCCAGCAGGGAAGGAGGGCCGAGTAGGCGAGCTCCAGCCTGCTGCCCCGTCTCCTGATTCCCTGGACTGGAGGGGCTGGTGTCCTGTCTTCTTTCTGAGGGTCCCTCTCCCATCTCTTGTCTGAGCAGCAGTCAGTGTGGGGCCTGCCCTGAACCTTCCTGCATCTCCCAGTGTCTGGTGGAGCCCACCTAAGGGCTATAGCCACCAATCCAAGGAGGGCGTCTGGATGTGGCCCCTACCCTGGCTTCCCCCTCTGAGTGAAACCTGGAGGGGAGGAAGGCCTGAGAGTAGGCAGGCAGGGAAAGGAGCGTGAGACTGCACAGGGCAGACGGCCAAGACCCGGGGGTGGGGCACGGGGGCTGGCCACCCTCCAGAAGGTGGTGCGGCGCTGAGCCACGGAGTCCCTGGGGACCCCAGTCCACTCTCTGTCTGGCAGTCCCGACCGGTCTGGGTCACCCCCACAGCCCTGCCCATTCCCACCTGACCCACTCTCCCTACCTACAAGGTTGACCCCAGGATTTCAGCTGCAATAGTTTTGCTCTCTTCTGAATGGGCTCCCCTGGCTCGGAAGATCTGTCAGATCCCCTGCCTGCTAGGAGTGGCCCAGACTGCCGCCCTGCACCTGGGAAGGCCCTAGGGGGCTGGCTTGCATTTGGCACGGGGTATGACTAAAAAGCTGAATGGGGCGCCCAACTCATCTGCCAGCCAGCCAGCCAGTCAGCCAGTCAGGCTCTCGGCCCGCCAGTCAGTGAGCCAATCAACTCCCCCGACAACGACTAACCAGTTAGACGGTTACTAGCTAGGCCATTGGTCAGTCAGAGCCACCCAGCCTGCTGGTCACCCAGTCAGTCAGCACCAGTTAGTTAGCCGGCTAACCGGTCAGCCAGAAGGCTGGTCAGTTAGAGACAGCTGGCCAGAGTCAATGGGTCAGTCAGCCCTGAAGCCAGTCGGTCAACATTTATTGAGTTCTTGGCAAGTGCAGAGAAGCCCTCCTTGGTTTAGAACCCGGGACGGGAAAAGCAACGCAAAAACAGCGGGAGACGCAGTCCCTGCCCTCAAGGGGCTTACAGCCTTCTCGGGAGTGCAGAACGTACACATACACGTAAAACAGGAATTGAAATGTATAAAACAACATCCAAGTCTGTGCAAATCGATACAGTATTAACCAAATACAAGAGAGCAGAGGGGTATGAATTAGAGGAGCTACCGGGGGTGGGGCGACATCAGGACGACGTCTGGGGCTAGCTGTGGGCGGAGGGGAGGGCGGGAGGAGGGCGGGGCCCCCTGGCCCTGGAGCAGGGGAACCAGGGTCACGTCTTTATCAACTACAGGGGTGAGGACGACAGAAGGCGGCCATCAGCGTGCAGCAGACACACTCGGAAGGGCCCGGAAGACAGAATTAGGATGGAAACAACTTCCGTAGGTGCGGGGTGCCGGGGGAGGTGGACAGACCCCAACGGGGTGGTTTTGACAAGGATGAATATAAACCCCTGCACTTTGGTGAAAACAATCAAGGTGCCCAAGTACAGGACAGAGGTCTGGCTTGACAGAGGCTTATGGGGGGTGGGTAACTGGAGGTTTAAAAGATCACATGCTCAATATATGACAACGGTATGATGCAGTCGTTTCAAAAAGAAAAAAAAAAGCTAATGCAATCTTAATCTGTACGAATAGCAGAACACTGTCCACGTCCCACTGCACTCTGAGCTGGTCAGACAGGGTCTGGAGCACTGTGTCCAGGGCTGGGCGCCACATTCTCAGGGGGACATTGACAAACGAGTGTGTCCAAAGGAGGGCGACCGGGATGGTGAGGGGTCTGAAAACCACATCATATAAGGAATGTTGAGGGACTCGGCCGCACTTAGCTTAGAGCATTCTTAAAGGGGACGTGGATAACTGACTTTAGATATCAGAGGGCTCTCAGGAGAATAGGAGGGAGGACCAGCATGGGGGGGCGGGGCGGGGAGGAGGTGGCCGGAAAGCGGGTTAAGCACCACGTGAGGAAGGACTTCCTCATGGTGCTACTGGCCGATGTCAGGGAGCGGGCCCGGCTCTGCGAGTGTGTGATCGGAAGCTGGGTGAATCCCGGTCAGGAAGGCAGAGAGGGGAGGCCCCTTTGGGGTGGGACGCCCGGCCACATGGCCTCTGCGAGCCCTTCCAAGACTGAGGTTCTACAACTCCACGAATCTGAACGCAGGGAGGCAGGGATGATCTGGGCTGGAGAGACGGGCCAAACCAGGGTGCAAGCAGAGAAGAAAGTGGCAAGAGGCTTGTGGGCGGCAGCCGCTGATGGAGCTTGGGAGCCAAGCTGAGAAGAGTGGCCGAAGTGGCTGGCGATGCACAGCTACTGGAATTCTCCAGGAGGGTAAAGACCTTACACAAGAGGACCTGGGTGGCTGTGGCGTGTGGACGGTGGCAGGAAGACTGGCAGCCCGAGGCAGAAACAATGACCCAGTGCAGAAAGAACAGTGCCTGGCCTCAGAGGGGCGGAGGGGATGGAGGGGTCCCGAGGACCCGGAAAGGGAGCGTCGGCCAGCCCCGGTGATGAATGGAAGGCGGAGCAGGAGAGAGGGGCGCTAGTCGAGTGCGTGGGCCTCCAGGGAGCTGGTGGGGTCACCAAGTGAGGGTGACTGGGAAAGGATGCAGCTCGTTTTCAGGGGTAGAGAGAGATCCGAAGCCAGAGTCTTACCTTAGAATTCCTTCTACACCGGAATGTCCACTTGTCTGTCCTCATCCTGGGTCAGGGGGCTGTGGGCAGAGCACAGGGCAGCGTCAGACTCCACCAGCAGAGGCCAGGCAGTGAGGAAACCTGGAAGTTTGCCCCCCAACCCCGCACAGGGGCTCTAACCCTCTGAGGTTTAGAAGACCCCCAAGACCTAACCCTAAGAAAAAATCAGGAAAGATGCCAGATAAACAGGAAAGAAGAGACACCCTTCCCTCTCTCCACCCTCCAATCCTGTTCGGAGCTCTGCAGCCTCCGAGCAAGTGGAGGAAAGTCTCCCCCAAGCCTAGAGGGGAAAGAGATGCCAAGACAGGCCCCGGTGCCCACAGAGCCTCACCTGCCCTCTGGTCGCTCCATGGGAGAGTCCACTGTCTGAGGCTGTCGCCGGCTCTGGGGACAGAAGAGAGCGGGCTTGCTGAGGAGCTGGAGGGAGTGTGGCCCCACCCCCGGGCAGGGCTAGCTGGGGCGTTTTCCCCAGCTGCCCAGAAGTGGGGATCAGCCACAGGGCCAGGGGGGCTCCCTGGCGAGCCCCTGCAGGCTGTCTCCTATCCTGAGGTTCCCCGGCCCCAGGGAACACCCGGTCCGGGCCCACACAGCATCACTTTCCTCCCACCTGGGTTCTCAGCCTGCTTCTGGCCCAGGAAGATTCTTTCTCGCTCCCTGCTGCCCCGGCCCTCCCTGTTGGCCTAACAGCCTGAGCCCTGCATGTCGACCCCCCCACCCCCTCCCACCTTTGCTCAAACAGCCTCCCATGTCTGTGCATCTGGAGAACCCAGGCCGAGCCCCAGCCAGCCAGCTACCAGCTGGACTTGCTCCTCCACCTGGCTGTGCCACTGTCCCCGTGAGATGCCCGCCTCTGTCGTCAGGCTCCTCTTACCCGGCATCTCCACCCGTAGAACAGCAGGCCGCCCAGGGCCAGCAGGACCAGGATGACGCCGCCCCCGGACGCCAGCGGACGGGTGAGAGGCTCAGGGGGCTGGGGTGTGGGGGGCGGCTCAGGGCCTGTGTCAGTCAAAGGAACGGAGTTAAAATGCGCGTGGGGCAGGGCCGCCCCCTCACGAGCTCCTCCTCCTTCCTGCCTTGCAGGGCTCCGCCGGGCCCTGGTGCTCCTGGCGCTCCGCTTGCCCTGCAGCTCCCCGAGGGGCAGCACACTGCCCCAGGTGTGGCTGCTGGGAAGCCTTGGCTGAGCAGAGAGGGTGGAGGGACGGCTGAGGCTTTTCGGGCGCAGTGACAGGGTCTTGGCAGAGCCTGGCTCCTGGTGGTCTCCAGGTGGCCGAGTGGGACGGTCTGTCTTCTCAGGTGTGTGACTCCGGGCCTGGCCAGTGGGTCTCACGGGGCCCGTCTCGGGCAGGGAGGTGCCAGTTCCATCCGCTGGCAGCCGGCCCTTGGCTGACCCGGAGGATGGAGATGCCGAAATGATGTCACTGGGTCTGGTGCTCTCTGCCTGGACACGGCCTCCTCCCAGCCTGGAGGAGGAAGGCTCTGACCCTTGGCGTCCAAGACCCTCACTAGCTTCTCCAGAGGCCTCTTCTAGGGCCCAGTCAGTACTCAGCACAAAATCAAGAACATCCTCCGACCCGGGGACAGGGTCCCCGGGAGGGGGGTGGGGCTGAGGTGAACCTCCTGTGGGGCCTCCCTCGACGCCTGGGGTCTCTGGTGACTCAAAGCTCTGGCAGGTGCTCCTGGGTGGTCGCTGCTTGGCACTGCCCAGGTCCACTGTGCGAGGGGGCTGCTCACTGGGCAAGAGGGAACTGTCCTCTGTCCCCTCAGCCTCAGCCCAGGTCAAGCCAGCCAAAGGGGCACTGGAGGGGGCAAGGGGCTGCTGAGGGGAGACAGAGGCCGGGTCACTGCTAGGGGTGGCTTTGGGGTACAGGCAGTTGCAATCAGGCTGGGTCGCCACATCTGAAAGAACCACAGAGAGGGAGAGAGAAAGACGGGGAGGAGATAGAGTCACCAGCTTCTAGCACAGCTCTCCCAGAGGCACTGGAGAGGGGTGAGGGTCTGGGAGGCCCCACGTCCCCCGACTCAGCCCTGGGGCTGAGGACAGGACAGCACCGGAGCCAATGCTCGAGTCACTGGCAGCAGGCAGGGAGGCAGCAAACTGCAGGATGCTCAGGCAGACAAGAAGGAGCAGGGTTTAGAGGCACAGGCAGGGGTTGGGTCCGCGAAGACCAGAGCACAGCCCTTCCTGGAGTTCCAGCTGGCCACACGCCACGCCAGGGGTGAGCCGCGGCCGGCCAGGAGGTTGAGCAGCAGCCTCAAGGACTAACACAAGACACCCGCAAGCCCCAGAGACACTGCACCGGCTAGAAGCAGCAAGGTGGTTTCATGCACAGCTTGGGCCTCACTGCCGTAGCCATGGGCGGGGACAGGCTGGGGCTGGAACGTGGCAAGGATTGAGGCCTCGGGATGGAAACCAGGAGACTGGACTTGGTCATTGGCAGGTGTCAGGGCCGCAGTGTCTGCCTCAGGGAGCAAGGTTGCGTGGAGGAGGGCACACGTGACACAGGACGCAGAGACGAGGACACTCGGGGAATACGTGTGCCGCTGGTGCCAGCACTGGGAGAGTTTGGATGACGATCAGACTTCAAACCAGCCTGTCCCTTGAGGGGACACTCAAGGCATCCTGAGGACTTCCGGAGCCAGGGTATCCTGGTGGTTCGCAGCAGGGGTCCCGGAGCAGGGCCCCGACTCCACACGGAGCCTCTGCGCTCTCCACGGAACCCCCCGCGTGTTCGGCCAGCCTGCAGAGCCGGTGGGGAAAGCTGCCATGCCTGCGGGGCTCTCCAAGAGGGCCCCCTTTTCCACTCCCTAATTTCACAGCCACCAGCACGGTCCTTCTTGATGCCTTGACATGCAGACACATGTAGGTGTACATGCACACACATGTCAGAAAAGACATGTGCTTAAGACCACCCAGAGGTACACAAAGCCATATATGTACACAGGACAAGCACGTCTACACACACAGGAGCACGAGTAGCAGCCAGGCTGCCTCCCTGGGGTCCCTCCAGCCCCACGTCCCACCCCACCCCGATCCCTGCCCCGGTCCACACGCCCTCCCCCAGCCTCACACTTGCTGGCCCTTTGGTGCTTACCTTGGCTGGAGCATTCAGCAAAGCTGTCGTTGCAATCCTTGCTGAAAATGTTCTGGTTGTCTTTAAGGAGATTCTTCGTTTCACTAAAGACATTCTTGATCTTCTCCAGCAACCAGAGGGGCGACTCAGAGAAATTTTGGACACAGGCCTGGAAGGGGAATAGGTTCCCCCGCGTGAGAATGACCACTGACCCTGTGTCTCTAGCTTGTCTGTCACTCCCTGGGCTTTTGCCCCATCTACCTCCTTTTTCTCTTTGATTTTCTCCCTCCCCTCTCCCCTTGCAGCAGAATCAGTCCCGAGGCCATGAGGTATGCCATCTATTCACAGGGATGTGTCAGGCATGTGGTAATTACCTGGGAATCATTCAATGAACGAGAGGGGTGGTCCCTGGCCAAGCTGGACATTGAGTCCCACAAGGCACAGGCCCTAAACCCATTGTCCCGAGCGTGGGGCGTCCTGTGAAGGAGTACTGAATGGTTTGAGAGTGTGGAAAGAGGGCTCAGGGGAAATGTCCCTAAGAAGGGACTACAAGATGAGCAAAAGTTAACCAGGAAAGGAGGCAGAGCTGGAGAGATCTGTCCAGGCAGTGGGAACAGACTGTGCAAAGGTCCTGAGGCAGAAAAGAGCCTGAACTGTCGAAAGAATATAAGAAGGCTGGAGTGGCTACAGTAGTGCCCTCCAGGAGGAGAGGGGCGGGAGATGCAACTGGGAGAGGTCAGCGAGGGCCGGTCCTGCAGCTCCAGGTTGGCCTTGCCAGGAACGGCTCGCCCCAGCCACAGAGCAAAGAGAACACGTGTGAGGGGTTACTGGGGAGGGGACGGGTGGTGCTGTGGTGTGCAGAAGGGCCTGGAGCGGGCCCTGGGGCTCGGGCTGTGTTGGTGTCTTGGAAGGAGTTCCAAAGTGCTCTCCCCCTTCTCTTCTACTTGGGGGACACAGGCTCCCACAGCCACCGGCGCTCTGAGAAACCTCACACACACTCCCTTCCCTCCCAACTCTTGGGCAGCTCCTGCTCAGTCTCCTGACCAGGCTCCTCTCCTGCACTTGACTTCTGAAGGCTGGCACTCCTCAGGGCTCCCTCCTGGGCCCGCCCGGGTGTCACACAGGCCAGACAGTGCCATGCGTGCCTGTGGCCTCATCTACGGCCTCCTTGCCGATGCCTTCCAGACACCAAGCTTTGCCTTAAACTGAACAGCACAGGGAAGAACCTGACGGGGCTGTGAAGTGGCGGCATCGCTGTGTGCCTATGCCTGTGCATAGCAGGCCCTTCGTCGGTGTTTACCAGGCAGACGACAAAAGGGGCAGGGATGAGAAGACCTGGGCTCCGTCCTGTCACTCACCAGCTTGGTGACACTGCCCGAAGGGACTGCCCAGTTTGGGCCCATTTCCTCCTCTGCAGAGGCAAAACGACAGTCCCTGCCAGCTTCCCCCCGGGCTGTTCTCGAGAAGAGCTACGCTGGCTCCCTGGACTTTCTTCACGGGGAAAAACAGAGTGTCTGCCCCCCTCAGGAGCTCCAAACGCCCACCCCCCAGCCAAGCCCGCTGCGGACTAGCTCCTGCCGATTCACAGCTCCGGCCCTCCCGGGCCACGGTATTCATATGTGTCCTGCAGGGTGGGCGCCTCGTTGAAATGCCAATCCCTGGGCCCACTCACAGACCCACTGAATCAGACCCTCTAAGGGGGCACACTGGGAGTCTGCATTTTAAATAAGCTCTCCCAGTGATTCTGAAGCACATTGACACTGGAAAATCAGAGACTTAATACCTCCTTAAAACAGGCTTCCTCCCTCAGTCCCACGCTCCCTCCGGTGACCTCTCTGCGCTCCTTGGAGCCGAGCCCCTCCAGCATCGGCTCCTCTCTTTCTGTTCACCCTGAGATGGCACCAGCCGCCCCTGGCACTGGCCTCCGGACTCTGCCTGGGACTAGGGCCTCCTGCTGGTCTCCCAGCCTCCAGGCTTCTCCGCACAGCAGCCAGAATGTTCTCGCACGCAAATCAGGTCAGGTCACCCGCCTGCCCGCCAGCCTCTTCACCAGGGCTGCCCCTCACTCTTTACATCAAACCTCACGTCGTTAGGACCGCGGGGATCTGGCTCCGGCCTCCTGTCCTCTCCACCCTTCCCGTCCACGCTGCCCCCGCTGCCGAGCCTCCGGGTCCTGAACGAGCCCGCTCCTGCTCACCTCAGGGCTCTGACCAGCCTTATCGCTTCCCGACTGGCCCATCCGTGGGCCTCAAACGATTGTTTCCTTACTCAGAAACCTTCCCTGTCTCTTCCTCCCCACCCCTTTTAAATCAGAGTCCCGCTTCTCCCTCCCAGCTGGGGCTCCTTCGGGGCTCCCACCCTCACCTCCTTCCCACCTCCCCCTCCCTGGTCTCCGCTTCTGCAGCGCAGCTCCTGCGGCCACCAACGGAGGCGCACCCCCTATTCGACCTGCTCTGTTAACTGTCTCGCTGCCCCCAATGCCCCCAACGTAAGCTCCATGAACGTGGGGATTTTTGCCTCTGTTTTCTTTCCTGGTGTCTGGTCCAGTGCCTGGTACAGAGTGGGCGCTCGCTAACTGTCTGTGGAAGGAAGGGTCCTCGTGGTTTGTGACTCTGTTTGCTCGTGCTGTGGTGTGTTTTGTGGCTGCCAATCTCTATTCATGACAAGCCCTGTGAGGTTCAGCACCAGGCAGCTCTTGTTCGTGAAGACACTAGTCAAGGCCCAGCGCTGCTGTGCCTGCTGCCCAGGACGTTGGCGAAGGTGAAGGGAATGAAGACAGGAAGGGACAGCAAGTGAGCAGCATGACGAGGGGTGAGGAAGCGCATGCACTCTGAGCAGGAGGGCAGGGAGGGGACCACCGCAGCCACCCTGCGCCCTGAGGCAGGGCTCAAGGCTCCAGGCCCCTCCTACCTTGTCCTGCTCTTCATCGTTGATCTTGGGGAAGCAATTGTTCAGCCTCACGGAGAGTTCCTGGATTCTGGTGAGGGCATTGGCATTGGAGGTGTTGTCTTTGAAGCTTATGGTGTCCTCCAGTATGTCTTGCACCAAGAGAAATGCCTTCCTAATGTAACACACTTGGTCCTTCTGGAAAAGAACCCGGAGCTGATGGTCTGGCCGATGGGACGGGGACCCCCGGCTGTGTGCCTGATGCCCCCACCCCCGCAGAAGGAGGGCTGCAGCCTGCCCTACCCTGACCTCAATCCTGACCCTGGCCCCGACTCCGGGGAAGAGGCTAAGGAGGACATTGTCCTTGGTTAGCCTTTCTTTCTCTCTCTTTGGGATCTGGCACTGTGGTGGAGGGGGAGGGGGGTAGAGGGAGAGAAATGTGGACTCTGATGAGAGAGAGCTTCGGATTTCTGGAAGAAGCCTAGGGAGGGTAGGTTCTGTGGAACTTCTCTCTCTCTGCCTCTCTTTTGGCTTGCTTCCACAGAAAGTCCTTTTCCACATGCTTCCTTCTAATACTGTGGCCACGGCGGTCACAGGAAAATCCCCAGGGTTTGGTCTCCCTGCAGGTGGCAGTCACCTCAACGGAGATAGCTCTGCTTTAGCTCTGTATTCCTAGCACTGGATGAAGGAAATAGAGTATTCTTTGGACTTCGAGGTGGTCTCCAGATATAACAGGAGCGTGCGTGGGTCAGGCGCGTGGGAACAAGCTCTGGCACCAGGCGATTTTGTATGAGGCACAGAGATGAACAACCCCAGAGTAAGGGCTGGGACGGGGGCGCTGGAAAGGCATTGTGGGCACTAGGAAGAGCTATGCAAAGGCTCCGGGGCAGGAAGGAGCAGGGAATGGGGGTAGTGGGTGGGGCTGTGGGGTGGAGACTGGCGCTTATAAACCCCAGGCTAAGCAACCTAGGCTGTCTTCTGGAGGGGCGGTGGGGTGAGGGGCAGGGGGGACCTTGACAGGTTGAGGGAAAGGAAGAGGAAGTAGCAGGTTAGGGTTCTGAGAGCTCCCCTTAGTGGCGGGACGAGGGGTGCGCTGACAGCAGTGAGGGCGTTTGGGCAGCTCTTCAAATTGTCCAAACAGCTGGTGGGGAGGCCACCCTGGCTGCACTTGGTGTCTGCTTAGGGGTGGGGTGGGAGGAAGAGGGAAAGGGCTGGACTGATCCCCTGGCGACTGGTCTGTCTGCTGGGTGGAGGTGACATCCTTAAGCAAAGCATGTGACCCAGAAGTACGGGTTTGTCTCAGACCCTAGAGACAGCCTGCCGGCGTTCAAATCGGACCTCCACCACTTACTAGCTGTGCTCCCTTGATCTCTCTGGGCACAGTAAACAAGACGAGTGTACCACACAGTGGTTCCACGAAGAGTGAATTAGGAATGTGCCTGGAGCACAGCAGGATCTTGACACGTGCCAGGAGAAGGGAGCAGCCAAGGACTTGAGCCCCTCCCTCTGCCCGGCCCTGGACCCTGGCACCCCATGCTGAGCACCCAGGGATGCTCACACCTCAGGGCACCCAGCTCTAGGATCTCTCCAGCCTTCACGCCACCCTGAGAAAAGCATCCCCGCTGGGCCCTGAAAAGAGCCCACACTC
Source organism: Trachops cirrhosus (assembly GCA_028533065.1). Taxonomy (NCBI): domain Eukaryota; kingdom Metazoa; phylum Chordata; class Mammalia; order Chiroptera; family Phyllostomidae; genus Trachops; species Trachops cirrhosus. The sequence continues at coordinate 6,894,207 of CM052551.1, read as the reverse complement.
ACCATCTTCTCCTGATCTACAAACATAAAGGAGATTTTGCACGAGGTCTCCATCTGACTGTCGATCTGTAAGAGAGAGCAGGCCAGGGGTGGCAGGGCGTCCGCAGCTTGACTGAGCTTGCCTCACAACGGGCACTAGAGTTTCTGGGTGGATCGGGGTTCGCTCCTTGCCCACCTTCCCACAACCACACCTGGAAAGACAAACATGGGGAGACCTGTGCCTCCCACATGCCCGAGGGAAGGCTGCAGAGGGACAAGAAGTCTCTTCCTCCTACTTCCCACTCCATGGAATCTGACAGATGCCAACTTGTTCTAGGGAAGAACTATCTAAGAGAGAATGTAGGACATAACCTCCTAGAGAGGGAGTGAGCTCCCTGTCAAGGCAGGAATTCAAGCAGAGGCTAGACAAATTCTGAGGATTCAGGATCTGTAAGGGCTGGAGTTAAACGCCCTGGTTGGCCCCCATGGCAGTGGTTCTGTGATGCGAAGCCTCGGGGAGGGGCTCCTGGTCCCCCTTAGCTTTCTGTGACAGCTGCACGCAGGAGGAAACATGCGGGGGCGGCGGGGGGGAGGTGGTAAGTGAGGCAGGAGGCCCAGCCTACAGGCTCCACGCTCAGGGCCCTGGAGCTGGCCTTAGCCAGTGGCACCCCACCCTGCCTGGCTGGCCAGGGAGATGGTCAATGCTCCCCTAAGCAAGACAGCAGCCATGACAGCAGCCTGATTCTGCTTGGCTGAGTCACGTCGGGAACTGTTGGTGATTCTGCTGGCCCAGTCAGAATGAGGCACAGGCCCCTCCGTGGCCAGGGTGAGTGGCCATCCTAGCCCTAGGGCTGAGGCAAGAGCCAGGGCTGTGAGGGCGTAGGGCTGGGAGTTAGGCACGAGCCCCCGCTCCAGGTCTGGTGGAGGGCCTGCTGCCGGGCTGGCGTCACGTTTGGGAATCCAGGAGCGGGAGGCAACATGCGGGCACAGCAGGCAGACTGGGCTGGCCCCTCCAAGGACACATCCCATTGAAGGACTTCAGAGTCCTGGCAAGCGTTCCCCCAGGGCAACCAGCTGGCAGCCCACCCTGTCCCCTGCCCGCAGGGGAGTCAGAGGGGGCTTCGGGTTGGCGGTCGGTGAGGGGGACCATCAGTGTAGGTACATCCCACACAGCCCTGCCTCTCTGCCTGCCACCCCTCTCTTCGCCCCATTGGCTCCTGCCTCGGTGTCCTCGGAGCAGAGAAAGCAGGGTGGACAGGGCCACGCACTCACCAGCTGCTGCAGGAGCTGCAGGTGTCCGTCGCCGATCATGTGGCTACAGCGATGCAACTGCTTGGCAATACTGCTGCTCACCAGGAGACAGACCAGCAGCCGGTGGACCAGCCATGTCTGTGAGAGAGACAGACTCGTTTCTCCCCAGCTCTTACTCCCCCAGGAGCCCCCGCACCCTCACACCTGCCGGGCTACTGGCTCTGCCCCTCATCCCAGGACACAGCATTCCCCAAATCCAGCTTTCTTCAGGTTGCTTAACAGCCTCGCACAACCTTGCTCTCCCTCGATGACAACCCAAATGTCACCTTCTCCAAGAAACCTTCCCAAAAGAGGCCAGGCCAAGTCTTACTCCACAAGGGCCTGTGATGAGGGCTTGGGTGGCAGGCCTACTAATCCAAATTCCAGTCACACAGGAAACTCCTTGAGTGTAGGACTTGTTTCTACTCATTTTTCTGTTCTTGCAGCATCGCGCACTGAGCCAGGTATCTCGTGAGCTGCCCAGTCCTCTCAAGTTCATGTTCGTGCACTGGCTTCTAGACTTGAAGCCAGAGACATTTCCCTTGGGCTCAGTCTTTCCTTCTACCTGATTCCACGCGGGTCTGGCTCTGCTACCAAAAAAGCCAGGGGCCCACACTCAGTTTCACTGGGCACCTACCCCATGCTAGAGCCCTTTGGAGCCCTGGCCGTGTGCATGTGTGTGCATTAAAATTAACCAGAGGCGGCGGTGGCAACAGCAGTGGCGCCAGGGCCAGGCCATCAGGCTGGCACCTCCCGTTGGAGCACTGTCCGTCTCTGCAGCCAGCCAGCCAGCCAGCTGTTAACAAGGGCCAGGGTGTTTTTTGAGATCTCTCCCCTCTTCAGCACCCAACTGGCCCAGTAGCTGCTGACCCCCAGAGTGGTGGGACTGGCTTCTGACACCCTGTCTGTCCCCTTCCTTCCTCTCTCCTTCCTTCTCACCGCTCATCCCTCTCTCTGGCCCTGAGTCTCCCCTTCTCCAGCCAGAGACAGAGAAAAACCCTTGAGCATTTTTGTCCCCAGCTGGAGGGCGCCTCCTGGCCGAGGATGCCCTGAGATTCAGGGAAATGCTGCCAGGGTGGGGTGAGGGCTGGCACCTTCCTGGGCTCCGGGCTCTGCTTCAGTAATCCAGATGATGAGACAAATACAGCAAGTGAACAGCACGTTGGAAAAACACAAAGAGGCTAGGAAACGGCCCACAACAGCATGCTGATTTACATATGACTAAAAGCTCAAATGCTGGCCAGCTCTTACCAGGGAGAAGAGGTCCTGGCTGGGCTACCAGGGAGGCTGCAGCCAGGAGGGGCCTCAGTGAGGCCTGGAAAGATGGGGAGGAATTGATGTCCGGGAGGGAAGGAATGACCTGAAGGGAAGAGGCACAGCATGCCCAGTCCCACTGTGCACAGGGATGCAGTGAGGGTCCTGGCCTGCCTTGGGGGAGGGAGAATGTGGAGGAGGGAGGAGAGTCATGGTGGTGGGGGCAGCGGGGGAGGGACCTCCGACTCTGCTGGACAGCGAGGAGGTAGCCCCGGGAAGGAGTGACTGTCCAGATCCTCAGGAAACTGGGCCGTGCAGGTGTGTGGGCCCCAGGCCGGCTCCCACTGAGGCTCCGAGGCCCGGGTGTAAGTGATGCAGTGATGCGGAGGAGCGGGCCCAGGGGATGCTCAGGAAGACACCTCTGTTGCAGGCACTTCAAGGGGAGGGCAATGCTTAACCTCCAGGGCTGCCTGGCTTTGGGTGCTTTTTCGGGCATCGGGGTGAGGAGAGTGAAGCCACCACGTGGGAGGCTGACTTTGAAGATAGCCAAAGGGGGCCACCCCTGCTCCCAGGAGCCCACTTTTGCCTCAGAGGGAGATCTGGATGGGCACCCAAGGGTTAACGCTCTAGCTTGCATCTGGCTAGGCTGCCTCTTCTCCCTCCTCCTTTCTCCCTCCCACCCACCAGCCTCAGCCTCTAGGGCAACCAGGAAGGAACCTCTGTGGAGGGCTCAGAGAGATGCAGGACATCTCCTCCCAGCTGTCCATCCTCACAGCCTCCCATCCTGTTCTATCTTCCCAGCGGATGTCCCTGGAGAGACCTTGGCATAAGTGTACCCTCGGGCTGCCCTGTCTAAAGCCAGCCCCCTTTACTTTCCTCCTCTTGCCTCATGGTCTCACCTCCGGCTCCTTGTCTTGGTCTTGCAGCCTGTCACCTCACCCTCCCCGGTTCCCCACTCAGCCCTATCTCCCCTGGTGGTCTGGCTCTTCCTCCCCTGTGGATCTGCTCTACCCTCCCTCTCACACCACCTGCAACCCCCTTCCTGACCTTCCAAAAACTTTTCTGCTTCCCTTCTCCCAGGTTTCTTCTCCCATTCTCCTCCAGGGCTCCTCAGAAGCGAACCCACTAGGAGGTCACTTACTGTTCCTTAACAGTGCCACCCCGCACTTTCTAGGAGCTATGGCAGCTGCTGCCTGCTGTCTCCATTCAGTCCTGAGCAGCCCCTGTCCGCCACTCCCCAACGCCTTCCTCCACCCCTGCCAAGCCCAGCATCTCCCCCAGCGAGCTGCACCTGAGTTTGCAAAAAAGATTCAGAGCTATCCTCAGGCAACTCTGGGGTCTGGTCCCTCCAAAACAGACTTGAGCCAGTCACCCAAGTCCCCGTCAGCTCCGTCTGCGAGCTGGGACAAGTAGCGGCTTGCCCAGCTCCTTCCCTTCTGCCAGCAGTTCCTGGGCACAATTCTGTAAGCTGATGACCCCTGAACTTTCTCCATCCAGAAGCGCACACTCCCCAGCAGAACCTGAAAGCATGTGCGGGGTCGATGAGGAAGGTGCCCCCTGGAGAAGGCGCCACACTCAACGCACTGCCACTGAGCCAGTCCCTCAGCAGTGGCCAGTCAGAAGGGAGAGGCAGGGGCCCCTGGTTGACACGGAGCTGCAAACCCATCTCTCCGGCCAGCGGGTGGCTCAGTGTACCCCTCCGTGCAGTAGGACGAGCCGCCTTCCCTTCCCTGGGCAAGCGCTGCAGCCCCAGCAGCAGCGGCAGGGCCGCAGCGGATCTCAGCCCGAGCGCCCCCGGGGCCTCGGGGCAGCCTGCACGGAAAGATGGGAAGACCGCGACAGGAGCCCGCCGAAGAGCCTCTGCAGCGGGCGCGCGCGGGCACTCGGGTCCGAGGGGCCGCGTGGCCGCCGAGCACCAAACCCTGCCCTGCGCTGCGACCGCCTCTTACCGTGGTAGGGCAGCGCCCGGCGGCGCCCCGCGCGGTCATACGGGCAGCTGGGTCCCGGCCGGGCGCGTCGGCCGCCCTCTCTCGCTCGCTCGCTAGCTAGCCGCTGCGGAGTCTGCGCCCCGCCGAGAGCCGGGCCGCTGTCGCGGGAGTGGGGAGAGCCGGCTACAGCGCGGAGAGCAACAGGCGAACTTTCACTTTCCCCAGCCGGCTCCGCCAGCTCCTCGGCACAGCCTTTTTAAGCGACTTAGGCATGTGGTTTATGGGAAATTACGTTGGACAGGCGCCAGGCGCGCGCGCGCGCGCGCACACACACACACACACACACACACACACACACACACACACACACAAGCTCGCAACACACACACTCCAGAGGCCCACTAAGCCGCCTCCCCGCCCCCACCCTCGGGCTGGGCTTCCCCGCCTGTCTTCCAGTCGCCTGGTCTTCTGTGCTCAACTCCGGAAAGCAATGCGTCCTCCACCGCCTCGCGCTCTTCCTCGCTCCCGCTGCGGATTTTCCTTTTCTTCCCTTCCGCGCTCTCCAAGTGGATCCGGTGTTGTCTTTCTAACATTCATCTCAAGGGACTTTCCCTCTAGGCCTGAAAATTCCCAAATCTGAGCAGGAAATGGTCTGAGAGCTGGGCAAACACTGAAGACTGGGCCTCCCCGGCTGCGCACGACGCAACACCTGGTGGAGCTTGAGTCAGCAGGAATGCAGGCAGCTAAGGGCCCCCAAGCAGCCCGCCCAGCCTCTCCTCTCCAATTCTGGGGGCAGGGTCCAGCCAGGCAGGCAGGCAGGCAGGCCGGCTCCCCGGCCAGGAGGGGAGGGACCGTGTCCTGGAACAGGGAGCTGGGAGGCTCTGCTGTTGTGCCAGGAGACACTCCAGGCACTTGACCTGCGGGTGATGTAAGTGCTGGCTGGTACCCTGCTCTCTCCTGAAGGCCAAACCTGGGGCCATTGGCACCTGGGCCCTAGATTTCCCTTGGTGCTTTTGGAAATGCATTTACTGAGAAGATTAATCACATTTTGTCTCTGCACAGAATGACTCTAAATGGAGCCCAACAGGATGAGTCTATTAATTACAATGCCATTGTCAGGTCACCCACACCCACCTCCTGGGAAATATAGGCTAGGTGGCCTGGTCCCAAAGAGGCAACTCTAGGCACTTGCTCCAGCCTCAGAGCAGGAATTTTACACCTGCACACCCTTGCTCATTGCTGGTCCCTCTAACCCTAGCCCGCCCGCCTTCAGGGCAAACTCCCCATCCTCCAAGGCTGAAATCACACCACGTCCTCTGCCAACAAAGCTCTCTTTAACTCCCCAGGCAGATGAATGGCTCCTTTTCCTGTATTCCCACTGAACTTGGCTCCTTCCTCCCCGGGGGCTCTGACAGATTGTCGTTCATTGATTGATTCATCCTCCACATTATTCTACAACGTATTTAAAGCTATACTGACACATATATTCTGCCCCCACTCTGGACTGACACTTCCTCCAGGCTGGTCCATGTTCACTTGTCTATCCATCGACAGCGCCTAGCACCCGGTGGGCACCCAGCTAATAGTGATTTCGGGAAGGAGGTCACCAGAGAGTCATCATTCCTTCGGCAAATGTGCAGCATGTGCTGACTGTGTGTGGCAGGTGCTGTGCTGGGCCTGGGGATGTGATAGTGGACATGCCCACATGGTCCCTACTTTCACGGGCTTGGGAGCCGTCAGAGCGGAGGAGTGCGGGAGAGCGACGCGTGCGCAGAGCCTTGAGGAAGGAAGGCGAGAGAGAGAGAACCCAGCCAGGGGAAGGGGGTTCAGGGTTTACTTCCCCAGGCATGTCTGCCGGACGGTCCCTGTCCAATAACAATTTAAGGTAACATGTGACACCACAGTTCTTAGGAACGATAAACAAGCGGCTACAGGAATTACCGTTGTGTGAGGAAATAAACCTCTTCGCTTGTTGGAAAGGGGTTAAATTGTACCTGCTTCCTCCTTCACCAACTCAACCCTGCCCCAGACTCAGCGAGGGGCAGGCAGCGTGCCTCTGGAAGACAGCCATCTCCCTGTTCGGACAGGGCTCAGGTCCCCATTCCACCTCAGCTGAAATTCTTTACATACCCAGGCTTGAGCCCTGGCTCCACCCTGACTCCACGAGCTGTTTGACCTTGACACTTCTGTCATTTGCTATGTGACTTTGGGCAAGAGTCTCTGGGCCCCAGTATCTTGTTCATCTATGAAATGGAGAAGTTAATTTATCTTTCTCGCCAAAGCCCTCAGGAATGAGTGGGGTGATGCCTGAGAAGTGTTTAGCACAGAACCTAAAGGTAGTGAGTGTTTTTCTTCTTATTATTATTCGCCCACTCACATGAGTCTTTTTTTTAAGATGAGAATCTTTTTTTTTTTTAAAGAATTTATTTAGTTATTTTTAGAGAGCAGGTGGGAAGGAAAAAGAGAGGGAGAGAAGCATCAATGTGTGGTTGCCTCTCCAATATCCCCCGCTGGGGACCTGGCCCACAACCCAGGCATGTGCCCTGACTGGGGATCGAACTGACGACCCTTTGGTTCGCAGCCCATGCTCAGTCCAGTGAGCCACACCAGCCAGGGCCCACTCACATGGACCTTAAGCAGTGATCCAACACAGTGCCGTGGATTTGGGAGCCCTGATGCCAGATTTTAGTCCCAGTACTGCCACTCGCTGGCTGTGCAACTTTAGGAAAATGTCCTTCATCTTTCTGGGCCACTCTTTCTTCATTTGTATGACAGCAACGGTAAGTTTTCTTTTCCCAGAGCAATGGAGGTCGAACAGATGACATAGGGGGTCTCCAGGGCAACGGACAGCGCAGAAGAAGCACTCAGTTCTGGAAGAACGCTGTGGAACTGGAGGCCGTGGGTCACTGGAGCTGCGGAGAGATGTCAGGGCCCCGGACAGCTCTGACCGCTCGGCGGGGCCAGCAGCTGCCTCATCTCCGTTACCGTCGAAGGAGAGGTTGTGAATCTGTTTGACCTCAGGCCAGCTTTACTGCCAAACAAGGGACATCGAGGCTGGAGAGGCTGATGGCATGCCTCCTGGGCAACACTTTCTGTGCTGAGCAGATGCTCCTAACCCCTGCCCCTGGCTGGCTAGCCACGGGCAGGGAGACCTCAGGCAGGCAGGCCCCGGCTGATCGCAGGGCAGGGCCAGCAGGACCGTGTCGTCTGCACGTGGCTCCGTAGCTGTTCACAGCCAAGCAAGCCTGCGTGTGCCTGTCTGCGGGCAGGGAGTGTTGGAACTAGAGGCTTTTCCTCCCCACATTGCCTCGGGTGGGTGAACGGAGGCCCAGACAGGTGAAGCCTCCCACCACTCCCCCGGAGTTACACGTGACTTGGCACAGGCCGGGGTCAGGCCTGGCGTGAACCAAGTCTGGCTCTCCCTGATCAGATTCACTGCCGTTCTCTCTGCTGACTACCGGTGGAGTCACGTCCGGAGCTGGGTCCCGGGGGAGGCATGGAGGGATTTGGAACCATCTGAGATTTGGGGTTTCAGTGAATTCCTAATGTAGCATCATCCAAAGGCAGCGCTCAGCTGACTGGGGGGGTGGGCGGGGGCGGGGGACAGAAGGGAGTACCAGAGGGCCCTGCCTGTTCAGAGAAATGAACCAAGGGTGGGAGGAGAGAGGGACTGAAAAGAGAGAAAATGGAGATGGATGGCAGGAAGTGGGAGGAAAGCCTTACTGGCTGGTTGTCGAGATGTCATTTCCTTGAAATTATTTGACGGCCCATTTCCCCTCCACATCTTTTCCAGGGAGTCCGAGTTCTGTCACGGAGGGCTTGTTTCTTCTCTTGTTCCCTTGAACCCCCCTTCTCTCTCTGCCTCCCCCTTCCCTCTTTCTCTCTCTTTATTTCTTTCCCCCTTCTTCCCTCTCTCCCTCCTTCCCTCCATCTCTCTCTCTCTTCCACGAGAGCAGCCCATGGCTCCTTGGGCAGCCACCGGGGTGGGCAGCCACTGGGGTGGGCAGCAGCAGCCGCAGAGGCCTGGGGCCGCAGGGGACACTCTGCAGCGTTCCTGCCCCAGCGCTCCCATGCAGGTGCTGCAGAGAGGGCCGAGACGCGCCAAGATCCCTGACTCAGGCACACCCCGCCTGCCCGCCTCGGACTTTGGCACCGCAGGCCGCACTTTTTAGTCGTGTCTTTCCCCTTTGTAAGGGCTGGGGGGGGCGGGGGCGCGGGGGGGCTGCACCACATGAAAGGTGGTAAAGCAGCTGTAAGCGAGAGACCCTGGAACTGGCTTTCTTACTAATTAAATGGGAACGGTAGCTCCCAGCCAGCTGGCTTCCCCGGGCTGTGCTGAAGACCTTGTGTTTGGAAAACCACCAGTGTAGATGCGGAGACCACCCTTCCCCTGGCGGGAGGTGATCTGCTGTCTCCCTTGTCCCTACAGCTGCAGAAACACCTATACCGGCTTCAGCGCCTTGTCACCAGGAGCCTGGGTGGCTGTCTGTCTCGAAGGCTCAGCTCTGTCCCTTGCCCAGAGCTTTCTGTCACTCTCAGGCCAGGCACCGTCCCGGGACCGGGGCAGACTGGGGCTCTCTCAGGTGGCTCCCGTGAACCCTCGGAGCTGATCAATGAACCAAAAACCAAGACGTAGTTTTTCCACAGTGAACTGGGCTCCCCGAGTGCCCTGCCCAACCACTAGTCACGACCCCTCTGCTGAGGGTTCTTCTAGAATGAAAGTTTGTTCCAACCCTCATCGGAAAAAGAGAATCACAAACAGGATGTTGTGTCTGCTGGTATCTCAGCAGGCCTACTTCCTATCTTTGGCCTGGTGTGACTTCAGAGCATGTGAGCCCGAGAATTACCTGGAAACGGGAAGTGAGGGCCTGTGCCATCGGCATTTGTCACACACGCAATATGCACTGAGTGCCTGAGTCCCGGTCTGTTGAATTACACATCATCCCGCTCACGGACCACCAGGGAGACAGACTTGGCAGACACAGTCCAACACGGGCTGGGGAATGTCAGGCGTGCCCCCAGGCTCGGGTGACTCGGCTTCTGGAAGTCCCTGAAGAGAGCCACACGCTGGGCGCAGGGAAGAGCCGGGGGGTTGGAAGGTTCAGGCTTCGGGACAGACCCTTTCTTCCATGTCATGTGGCTTAAGGTTATTCCTGGCCTGGGTTCTCTACATTGCTTCTCTCAGTTGCCAGCTGGAAAGGCCAAGAAAAAAGGTTTCCTCACGTAAGCGTCAGGCTGGGTGGGATGGGAAGAGAAGCTGTCCCAGGGTTGCCCTATGTGAGGGAAGGAGAGACCTGGGGGGCACCCCCTCTGCAGCCTCCCTGAGCCTCTAGCCAGGGGCCCAGCCCAGCCTGGGGCCCTGCATCCCGGGGGCAGACCTTTCCATTGGCTGGTGCAGGACACGTCTCCCCAGAGCGGGGGGAAGAGTCCGCAGTGAATTGTGGGGAGGCAGCGTGTCAGCTCCGCGGCCACACGACCAGGGTAACATCCCATCTCTGCCTCCCAGTAGGTCTGTGGCTCTGGGGAAGTTACTTTACCTTCCTGTGCCTCAGTTTCCTCATCGGTAAAATGGGGATAATAATGGCATCTTCCCCACAGGGCTTCTACAGAGTTGAATTATTATGTGTAGAATACTTAGAACTGTGCCTGGAACACTGTAGGTGCTCTGTAAGCGGTGGAGCCATCATTGTTAAGGAACCAGAGTGGTACCTGCTGCCTGCCAAGCTCAACGCAAAGAAGGCTGTGGACGGGTGTGGCTGTGCTGACGTGCCTCCTGGACAACGCCCCAGGCCAGGAACAGTGGGGGCGGTGTGGGGGGCACGCAGCCAAGGTTCATGCCACCTCCGGAAAGTCCTCTTCCTGTTGTGAGCCTTCCCCAGGGTCCTGTGGGGGGTCAGGAGGGTGGGAGGGGTGGGGTAGGCAGGCTTAATCCTGGAGCCAGAGGGATGGACGGGGCCTGTGCTCACACCGGGGCAGAGCCCAGAGATGCTGACAGGGGCAGAAATGAATGCACAGTGCACTGTCCCTAGGAAGCGTCTTCCCTCCCCCTTAACCACAACTGGCCCACATAACTGCCACAACAAACTGGCCAGTCCATTTGTTAGAAAGTCTCCCGGTGGGAGCCCACTCGCATTCCAATTCCAGCTCCTGTAATGCTGGGCAGCCCGCCTGTTGAGGGTGGGGGGTGGGAGGGTGTTGGGCAGCTGCCTACCTTCAGGCCTGGAGGGTCCTTTTCCCCGTTTTCAGGAACTGGCTGAGACACGAGGGCTCTCTGGGGTTCTTTGTTGAGAACTCTGTTCCCGGAATTCAGTTCCTTCCATAAGACTGCAGTGCCCAGCTCTGTGCTAGGAGCTGGGGGCGGGGGCAGGGAGCAGAATTAGCAGAAGGAACCCGGGGTTGGCTTTGGCTCAAATCCTGGTCATGCCATTTACCGACAGGGACTTTTGGCAACTTGCTGGAATGCTCTGAGCCTCGGTTTCCTCATCTGTCATATGGGGACTATGGTGGTTTCACAACATTAGTGATAGGATCAAATGAGAAATTTCCTGGGAAACGCTCTGTTCCCTGGAAGACGCCTGCTGATGTTGGCTATCCCCAGTCAAGGACTCTGGGTTTGGAAGCAGGAGGCTGCACTCGGACCCCAGATCGGCTAGTTTCTAGCTGCAAGACCACGCGGGAGCCTCTTTGGAGCTCCAGGCTCCTCAGCTGTGAGGTGGAGATGACACTGCCTCTCTCAGAGAGTCTGAAACCTCGGCACGGGGTGCAGCGCTGGAGGCAGAGTGGGCATCCAGGGAACGTTAGCGACAGTTATCCACAGCCGTGGTGGTTCACCGTACGGCCGGGAGGAACCAGAAAGGCCACGAAGTTCATGTGCATCTTCTGTTCCCCTCAGCTGCAGCTCCCTGTGCTGTAACCACTCCATAAATACTGGCTGATTGATTGAGGATGATTGATCGTGGACTCTCATGACAACCTCCCTGGAAAAAGCGGGAAAAAACAAGCCTCCCTAGGCCAGGCCCTCGCCCGCTCTACCAGAGGCCCATCTGCCCTGGGGCCCTTCTCCCTCCCTTCACCCGCCTTAGGTCAGACACTCATTCCCTGAGAGCTCATAAAACACCATTTCACTAAAGCGTGCTTTCACTTATGCAAGGAGACTGTCATGCCAAAGTTATTTTACTATGAAGAGAGCAGAAACCCATAGGAAAAATATTTTTAGAACACAACAATAGAAATCATATTTCAGTTCATTCTTGACTTTAAAAAATAAGACCATGGACTACACATGTCATTGGTTAAGCCAGCTTCAAATAGGGGTCCTCCGGGACCTGAGTCTTGGGGGATCCTGGAATGCGGGCTCACGTCGTCTTGGACACTGTGTGTTTCTAGGGAGTTTCGCCCCTTTTGGAAGGTGGGAGCTAGGACTCAGGGCAAATTGGAGCTGAGCTTCTGAAATCACTGGCATTTCTCTGGACATTCATGAACTCATTCATTTAACGAGTATCAAACACTTCCCCATTGTCAGTCGGTAGGCATGGGGCTAAAATCATTGAGGAAGTCCTCAGGCTTGTAAATACACTGCTCCCACACAGAGCAACAGTGCTTGGGGTGGGAAGAGTCAGGGAGGCTTTCAGGAAGAGGAGACTCTTGAGCAGCATTGACAGCTGAAGTACACCAGGTGCAGAAAAGGGGAAGGGACAATCGAGAGACTGGAACAGTAGTGGGCCCTGTATAATCATTCTGCAGTGACTGGAGCTGGGAAGGATGAGTAGAAGTGGGAGGCAGACCCTGGCTGGGTGGCTCACATGGTTAGAGCGTCATCCGGATACCCCAAGGTTGAGGGTTCGATCCCCTGTTGGGGCACATACAAGAAGAAACCAATGAATGCATCAATAAGTGGAACAACAGCCATCCCTCTCTCTCAAATCAATAAATAAAAATTTTTTAAAAATTGAAGTGGAAGACAGGCCAGACCAGCCTCCTTCCTCAGGTGCCTGTGGGACACACGCCTGCTGTTTGGCTTCACCTTAAGGAGCCACTGATGAAGACAAGGGTTGTCAGACCTGATCCACCCGTTCACAAGTGTTTTCTGAGCTTAGGGCGCTGTCCTTAGGTTCTGAGGGGCCTGTGGAGAGGCACAGGTGGTACTTGCATGGACTTTTGTCCTCAGGAAATGCATCTAGTCAGGGGACTGGGGGCACAGGGGAATGTGCCAGAGACTAAACCATATTTAACAGTAAAAGGAAGGAGCCCAGAGAGAAAGAAGTTAAACAGATAGAGAGATAGAGGCCCCTGAAGGAGCAGGGTCCTAGGAGTGGGCAGGGCTAAGATCAAGGGTGCAAGGAAAGGCTTGTGGGGTCAGCAGAAGGGATGTTTCCCCTCTGAGGTCAGAGAAGTGGGTTTGGTAGGGGCAACTAACTCAGCACTGTTGAGAGAAGCTCAGGTGTTCGGTGGTAGGTCCAGGAGGGGAGGAGGAGGGGTCAGGGGAAGTTCACCGCTTCATTCAGCAAAGGATAGGAATGATTACCGAGTCAGGGGCCAGGAAGGAGCCAGACCCACCGCTCCCACCCCAGGATCTCTTTCTGCCTGGCCTGCTGCCCCGCCCCACCCTGCCCAAGTCCTCAGGAAGAAATCAGGTCTCTTAAGGCCATCTGAAATGTCCCCTCCTCAGGAAGTCTGTCCACTGCTTTCTCTCTCCTTTGGACCCCAGGGAGCTCTGGTCTCTGTCTCTCCCACGTGTGTGTCTCCCTTTTTCTAGTTTTCCTTTAACTAAACTGTGAGATTCTTGAGGACAAAGGCAAGAACCCTCCCCGGGACCCAAACATGCTGGTACTCCGTAAAACGTTGTTGAAGGGACGACTTAATAAATGAATGAATTTCAAATAGGTCATTCCCCACCTTCCCTGGCCTGTTCCTGGCCAAGCTCCTCCCTCCCACCCCACTGTGGTCTGTCCCGGGTTTGGCTGCTGGGTCACATGCGTATCCGGGTCCCCTGCACTTGGGTGAGTTCATGGGCTCTGGCAGGAAGTCAGAGCCGCTCTGTTTGAACTCACTGTCGGTGAGCCCAGGTATGAGCAGCGTCTGGGGGCCCGTGCAGGCTCACCAAATACTCCGGAGACCTGCGTGCCCACGGGGGTGCCAGAGCCACCCACAGGCCTCCCTCCCTCCTGGTGTCCCCTCTCTCTGCTCTGGCCCTCCGGTCCCTGCAGGGCGATATTGTCGGGAGGCACCGACAGCTGCCGTGTGGCTGGTGCTCGGGGTCCCCACTCACGCCCTTGTCTGATGGTGGGCCTTCCTCAGGAGGAGCCCACCCCCTGCTTCAGCCTGTCTTCTGTCATCCAGCGCAGGGCCCACAGAAATTGGGTCCCCATCCACTCAATACATCGTTATTCAGTGTTTCCTACAGCCTGGCTCAACGCTGGTTGATGGAATTTCCGAAACAGAACACAATTGGCTCTCTCGGAGCTCACAGGCCAGCAGGGTTGGTGGGGCGGGGAGGCAAGTAAGCAGCTAATTGCAGAGCAACCCTGCCGGTGGCAAGAAGCCCAGGTTGATGTGGGAGCCCCAGGAAGGGCGGGGTGGGGTCAGGAAGGGCTTGCAGGGAAAGGCAGGGAGAGCCATGGGGAGAAGAGCAGGGGAAGGGGAGGGCGGCCCCGGCAGAGGGGGCAGCAGAGGCAGAAGGGCAGCGGTTCCTGGTTGCCAAGTGTGGGGGACAGGAGGTCTGACAGGAAGGGGCTGGAGAGGCCAGCGGGGGCGGGGCCCCCAGAACTGTCAGCACCCCACCACCACCCGTGGAGATCAGCTTCCACCCTCAAGACTTTCTTTTTTAAGGTTTTATTTATCTATCTATCTATCTATCTATCTATCTATCTATTTATTTGTAGAGAGCAGGGAAGGGAGGCAGAGACAGAAGGAAAGAAACATCGACCAGTTGCCTCTCACACACACTGCAACTGGGGATCGAACCTGCAACCCAGGCACGTGTCCTGACCCGGAGAAAGGCCAGCCTTTCACTTCTCGGACAACGCCCAACCAACTGAGCCACACCAGTGGGGGCAAGAATCCCTCTCCCACCAACCCACGTGGTTTCCTCCTTCTCAGAACCCGATGGCATTTTTGTTCCTTTGACGGCCCCTATTTTGATACGCTCTGCAAATATTCAGAAAGGCCCTACTGTGTGCCAGCTTTGGGGTCCTGGGAACGCAGCCAAGACCAAGAGAAACAAATGGAATCGAATGCCTGCGTCCCCACCCAGACCACATCTGTCTGTATCAGGCTCACCAGTGGGTCAACGGGAGGTGGCTTGATAAGCAAGGAATCGTCCCCAGGGAGGACGGTTGTCTGGTGCCACTTGCTGTGTGGCTTCTGGCAAATCTATAACCCTCGACAGGGATAACAGTAACTCGGCAAGGCCTTGCCCTGCGCACAGGAGATAACAGATGCGCTGCTAGAAGTGCTGGGGAAGCCGCCAAGCAGCCCCAGAGGCCAGAAGTTTGGGAGGGGGTCCCAGACTGCTGTCCCACTGCTCCCCGCCGGAGTTCACCTTCCAGAAGGTGGCCAGTCTGGACCAGGCCTCGCTGGCTGGACCAGGCCACGAGGCTCCGCTCAGCTCCCTGTCCCTCTCCTGCTTGCTCCTCCCTGCCCTTTCTTCTCTTTGCATTTCTAATCAGCAAGGAAAAGCTGGCAGCTCCAGGCCACGTGTGTGGGGCTGTCACTTCCAAGGCTGTGGTGTGTCCTCTGATTTGAGACCATCTGCTTCTTGGTTTCTTTAACCTCGGGGCTGAACTGCATCCAAATTCCAATACCAGAAGAATGGGAGATTCACAGACATGTTCAAATGGCGGAGCCCCGAGGGGCCAGAGTATTTTGTGGAACTAAAAAAAAAAGGAGCGTGTGCCGCCTCAAATCACCCTCACCTGTGCCCCGTCAGTGACCGTTCCAGCCTTGACTTTCACGAAGATGAGCAGCACCAGGGATCAGAGGTGGAAGGTGGGGACCTCAAGTCCTAAGTGGAGAATGTATTACACTCCGTCTTCAGATTGAAGGAAGGGGGTCTTTGTTTATGTTTAGGGGTGGCGAGGCACAGGGGTGCTCCTCCTCCAGAGGGCAAAATTGGGGAACTCTGGGTCTCAGAGTGGAGCCAAGACTCAAACCAGTGGCCCAGGGTCCTAAAGCCTCATTGGTCTCCCAGCTGCCTGTCTTAAGTATCTGTCTTTCATTTTCCTTGCCCTTTGTATAGGCTACCTACCCCCACAACGGCGAAGACCCTCTGGGTCCTCCCTCTCCCTCCCTGTCCCTTCCTGGAAAGGAAATGGAATGCAGCAGCTAGCTGGGAACCTGGGCCATGGGGTAAGTCTGTTTGGGTTCAAATCCTACCTCTGCGTTCACTAACTGTGTAACCTGGGACAAGTGCTCGTGCCTCAGCTTCCCTATTTGTGAAGTGGCAGTAAGAATAGCCCTGACCTCAGTAGCATCGGTAAGGCTTAAATGAGTTAACGCAGGGGCCAGCAGGCCGTTTCTGTAAAGGGCCAGGCAGTGACTAGTTTGGGTTTGCTGACCGTCGTGGCCCTGTCGCACGGCTCCCCTCGGCTGCCGTATCATCAAAGCAGCCGTAAACCGTGCCGAGTGGGGCAAAAGTAGGTTCACAGTGGTTCATATGGACAACAATACAGTCACTGATAAACAGTAGGTCAAGAATAAACTCCTTGTGTCCTGTCCTGGGAACTGTCACCCTCCTTGGGCCCCAACCTGTACATAACACTGCCCCTCATGCAGACAATAAAGCTATTTATAAAAATAGGCAGGAGCCAGGTCTGCCCTGAGGCCAGTAGTGAGCTGACCCCAATGCACTTGAAAAAAGTGCTTGGCGTATAATTATCACTCAATAAATGTTAGCAATTGTTATTAATTTATGAATGCACTAAATATTTGAGCGCCTCCTCTGTGCCAAGCACTGCTCTAGGTGCGGAGAGTACGGCCGTGAGCAACCCAGACAAGGTCCCCAAGCTGGTGGCCCTTACCTTATAAAGGGAGGGACAGGAATAAACAAGGAGACAAGTAACAGAGGGTAGCAAGTGGTGGTCAGGGCCATTACGAGGGTGCATTAGGAGCTGTGGCCGTGGCGGGATGGCCCTACATTAAAGACGCAGTCCCGCTGGACGGATTCCTCGCTTATCAGTTGAGCCTGACCCATCCCAGAGGCTGGGGTGTTTAAGCTCACACGAGTGGGACAAGGAGCCAGCTCCGTGGCAACTGGGAGAAAAGAATTCCAGACTGAGAGACACACCAGCTCTGCCTCCCGCTTCTGCCCTGAGCCCAGTTCCCAGCCAGCAGAGCCAGCAGTACCGGGAACACCAGGAAGAGGGGAGAGAGGAGGACTGGGGGGGACAAAGGGAAAATCTCAGGGTGCTGCGGTGACTGGGTACATCTCCTCACCCTCTTGACCCTCGGCCCCTCTCCTGAGCTTGAGTCCTTCTCTCAAGGGCCAGCGGCATCTCTGCTCCCACCGCCTGGCTCAGAGCCCTCGCCTCGGGCCTGGCACCCCTTTCTGCTCTTCGCGTCTGCCTCTGGGGCCCGGGTTTGCTGAAGCCAGCTACTTCTGTAGCCGGAGGACCCTCCTGCCATCCAGCCTGTGAGCAGGAGGGCCTGGATTCTGGTTCCCGATGGGCTGGGGAGGATGGGGTCCCTGCGCAGAAGAGGGAGGGCTGCACAGGAGCCCACCAGTGGGGCAGGCACCGCAACTGGAAGAGGGCTTGGAAATCCCGTCCCCTGGCTCATGGTTGCCAAGCTCTCCGGTTGAGAAGACACCCGTGTGCACAGGGATTCAAGACCCAAGTCCCCTCTCTTCCCTACCTCCGCACCCAAAGTACAGCTCACTTGCTCTCTCAACATCTTTATGGAGGTATAATTTATATACCAGAAAGCTGGACATATTTAATGTGTGCGATTTGATGAGTGTGGACACGCGCATACACCCCTGAAGCCATCCCGGCAGTCGAGGTGTACCCGTCACCTCCAGAAGCTCCCCTGTGCCCCTTTGTGCTTTGTCTGGCTTGGCTTTGTTTTCACAGTAGGAGCATTTCCCGTGAAACAGATGCTCTGAGCAAAACTGGAAGGTGCTCGTGGCGGCGTTGTGAGCGGCGGGCCCTGCGTGTGCTCCCATTGGACACGCTGGCTCGCCGAGCTCTGCGGCTGGCCCAGCCCGGGAACTAGACCACCCCGGGTGGGGTCGCCCTTGTTTAGAACGAATTCTGAACCCCAGCCGCTCCCAGATTTGGAACCAGCCTGCCTCAGTGATGGCTACCTCGGGCAAACGCTTGCCAGCTTCTATGTCAGGGGGACGGGTTTCCTGACCTGGTTCCAGCCCTCTGTCCCCTCCTTCATGTCTCGCTTCTATAAGAAGCTTTGCCAGACTTGGTCCTCACCTCTGAGGTCCTCACCAGCTCACTGCCCCGAGGCCCCGGCTCCGAGGCCCTCACACCTCCCCAGCTAGCTGTGACAGTGTTTGCCTGACTCACCAACAGCTGGTTCTGTCAGGCCAGCTGTCATGTGGCACATTGGGTCGCAAGCGAGTAGGTGGGCAGCATGGGTTGGGACAAGGGTGTCCCGGGACCATTCAGGGGGCCTCCCTCCCTCTTTGTTGTCCTGTGTTGCTGTCTCAGTGCCCGAGAAGCCAAAATGCCCAGGAAGGGACCGTCTGACCTCTCTTCCTGTCAACAATGACTTTCTGCTTGGAGCTGACCCCTCTGGGGTGAGTCACCCACGAGGGCGATAACCGTCCCCCTTCCCTGCACCTCGAAGAGGAAGCACAGATATGAGAGCGCTGTTTCCACAGCCAAAGGTGGCCAGATGCCTCAGCTGGAGGGGGCCTTCCGGCTGACAGAGGGGCTCAGAACAGGCTCCCTGGCCCCCCAAGGTGGGGGTGCTCCCCGCATCCTCGGCACTCCCCTAGGCCCCTACAGTTTGACCTGCAGGCCGCCCGAGACTGATGTTCTCAAACACGTTCTTAAACATGGCTTTGACCATGTCACAGTTTGTTCAGAATCTCTGGAGGTTCCTCGCTGCCTCCAGAAGTAAAGTCCAAATGCCTTAGCTGGGCCCCAACCTCCTTTTTTTTTTAAGATTTTATTTATTTATTTTTAGATAGGAAGGGAAGGAGAAAGAAAGGGAGAGAAACATCAGTGTGTGGTTGCCTCTTGTGCGCCCCCCAACTGGGGACCTGGGCTACAACCCAGGCATGTGCCCCAGACTGGGAATCGAACCAGTGACCCTTTGGTTCGAAGGCCAGCACTCAACCACCGAGCCACACCAGCCAGGGCCCAACCTCCATTTTTGAACTCCATCGCCCTTCACGTCCCGGGCTCTGATCAGGGTGGCCTCGTTCACTCCTGAGTGAAGGCGACAGTGCCTCTGCCATCCCCGTATCTCTGCCCTTGCTGTGCCCCTTATCCCTCACTCCCCATGCCAGAACGCCTTCTCCTTCCCGGAGGCCTCCGTACCTGGAGCCCCGTTTCCACTGGCCCACCACCCACCTGTCCATTCAAAAAATACTTGTCGAGCACCTTCTATATACCAAGCCCTGCGCCAAGAGCTGAGGCTTCTACCACCCACGAGGTAGACAGGGTAAGCACTCCTGGACGTGCCAGGCTTGTGGACAGAGCAGGGGCATGAACAGGCCCTTGCCGTGTGGCCAGGCAAGCTCAGGGTTAAGAAGATCATAGAGGGCTTGTAGGAGGAGGTGACTGCTCCTTTCTCGAGGAATGACTAGGAGTTAGGTGGGCAAGGGAAGCGGGGATGTTGGGACCAGAGGAAGCAGGAGCGGGGAGGCCTGAGCAAGACACGGTGCATTCTAGGAACTGAAAGTCAGTCATAAAGTCTGGATCGAGGGTGTGGGGGGAGCGGCGAGAGAAGAGGCTGGGAATTACCCGGCGGCACTGTGCACTTTGCACTTTACCCCGAGAGCCGTGGGAAACTGACGAAAGGGTGACAGCAGAGGCTCGCAGTGAGCAGACTGTGCCCTAGATGGTCCGGAATGACTGGAGTGTGGGCCACGGACTGGAGGAGGGCAAGCAGCAGGCCCGGGGGCCCATGGAGAGGCGGCACATGCCCTGGCTGGTGCGGTTCAGTTGGCCGGAGCATCGTCCGGTGGCTAAAGGGCTGCGGGTTCCGTCCCGCTCAGGGCCAGGGCGCGTACCTAGGTTGCAGGTTGGATCCCTGGTCCAGGTGTGTGAGGGAGGCAACCAATCGATGTTCTCCCTCTCGTTGGTGTTTCTCTGTCTCCCTTCCACTCTCCCTTCCTCTCTCTCTAAACAGCAATGGAAAAATGTCCTCAGGTAAGAAAACATTTTTTAAAAAAGGTGATTGATGTAGTCTGGGCAGGAGGCTGTGCTGGTTTGAACCAAGGGATGGCAGGAAGCTGAGGCAGAGAGGAGGGGTTCAGAGCCTTCTCCAGCTAACAGGACTTGGCGACTGCTCAGGCCCAGGGGTGGAAGGCAGAGGAGTCCAGCGTGGCTCCTACGTTTCTGGTTAAGTGGGTGGTAGTGGGGCCATCTTACTGAGGGGGCAGGTGTGTGGACAGGGGGAAGATGAGGGAAAACTTGGCTGTGTTCATTGCGAGCTCCTGGAGGGGCATTCGAGGACACGCAAGTGCCCGAGGGGGTGGACAAGGCTAGATCTCTGGAGAGAAGACCTGGGGCCCCAGCTACATGTGGTCATTGAACTGGGAGAGAATGAGATCGCCTCTTCCATGAAGCCCACCCTGCTCCCTCCAGCTCCCTGCACCCTGCCCCAGCCCTCCATGTGGCACGTTGCCTTGTGCTTTTTAGCTTTTCTCTAAGTACGTGTTATCTTTCTGCTCAGAGAACTACCAGCGGCCGGCCATGTCCTCCCGCCTGGAACCACAGCCTGACCCCGACAGAGAGGAGGCAGATAGGAGAAACATCTGAAAAGAAGGTTTAGTGGGACTTGCGATGCCGGAGTGTGTGGGGCGAGGGAGAAAGAGGAGCCGCAGCCATTCCCACCTTACCAGCATGGGGATAGTTTAGAGGAGAGGGCAAGGGGAGGAGTGGGTTTGGGGAGAAAGAAAACGGGTTAAGTTTTGGGCCCACTGAGCTTGCAGTGACACCAGCAGAACCTCGAGCTGGAGGAGCCCAGTAGGTCACAGGACACTGGAGTCTGCGGCCGAGAGAAGAGTCTGGGGTTACACACGCGGTGGTCTCTTCCACCAGCCCTTCCGGCTAATGCGGCTCCAGCCACATTTGCCTTCTTTACAAGCTCGGGTCTCAGGGCCTTTGCACGTGCTCTTTCCTTCGCTCGAGACTCCCTGTCCTGAGACATTCACAAGGCTGTGCCCTCAAATAACTCAAGCTTTTGTCTGGAGTAGCTCCTGACCCCATCACTCTATCTGCTCTCTTTGCTTCAACTTGCATCACAGCATTTATCACTCCCCAACATTCTCCCGGAAAGTTGTTTACTTGCTCTTCTGCTCCCGCCAATGGAATGGGACTTCCTGTGGGCATTTGTGTTCCTTCCCAGGTAGTATGGGCGGTGCTGGGATGCGCAGGTGCTGAGGGTCCTGGCAGAAGGAGGAATCGGCCACTGGTGGCAGTTTCTGTGCAGGGTGGGCAAACTTGGGCGTGCTGGGGAGAGAACCTGCAGCCTGGAGGAGGGGAGACAGGAGAGGAGCGGATGCTGAGTACCAGGCTCTGGGAGGATAACCGGGGGCGGCGGGGACGGAGCTGCAGGGGAGTCGGTCATGGATGATGATCACAGCCTGCTAGCTGCTCTGCCGGCTGGCTTTGGCAGTGAACTCCCAATACGGAGTAATCTGAAAAGCCTAAATCAGATCCCGTCACTCCCCTACTCAAACCCACTCGTCAGAACAAAACCCAGACTCCTTCACATGATAAACAAGGCCCCGCAGGCCCTGGCCCAGCTTCTTATCTGCCCTCACTGCCTGCTCACTCCCTCCGGCCCAACAGGCTCCACTGGCCCTTGAGCCAAACGCCTCCCTGGCTCCTGGCTCCTGGCAGCCTCACTGCTGTTCCTTCTTCCTTGCAGCTGTCCCCCTCTCCCTCACTACATCCAGGTCTCTGTGCAAATATCACTACCACCTCTTAGAGCCTTTTCCTGAGCCTCCTAAAATGGAATTACCCCCCTCTCTGTCGCCTTACCCTGGTTTGTTTTTCTGCATGGCAGTAAATTATATTTATAATATATTAAGTATTGATTTATTTGTTTGCCAGTCTCTCGCTCCCGGGAACGCTGGTCTGCTTTGTTCACGCTGCCCCCTGAGTGCGAGGAGAACCGGCATTCGGAAATGCTGTGCGGGACTCGAATCGGTGACGCTACTTCGCAAAGGGCCCTTCGCAGCAGCTTTGCCGGGGCACCCCATATCCCAGCAGAGCGAGGCTAGGCTGGGAGCCTCTGGTGGCTCGGCCAGGGGGATCTGGGATCTGGCACCGCGACCCTGCAGACAGGTGAGCACAGAGCAGACAGCAGTGAGCCCTGCGGACCGTCGGCAGAGAGGGCAAGCCTAGACCCTCCCTCCCTTTCCCCTAGTCCAGTGCGGAGATGAGAGGAAAACTTGAGAGAAATAACGTTGTACCAAGGAGGAGGGTTGGGAAGGAGGAGGAGGAAGAGGAAGCTTGAGGAGCCAGGAAGGATGGGGAGGGTTTGAGGGTGGGGCGTGGAACACAGTGTCCTATGTCTGGAGCCTGGAAAGGGCACCTTAGATGTCAACATCCCACTTCTACCTCCAGAGGACAAGCTGGGACTTGCCTCAGGAGGGGATGCCCTTGATCATGAGGTCTGGACCTGCTGGTGCCTTTTCCCTTCTGTCCACCCCACCCCCCACCCTCAGAACTGCTGGGAATTCCCCACTTCCTGGTTAGAGCCCTAGCGGGATTTTCCTCGGCCCAGGAATTTAGGACACTTTCCAGCTTTTTCCATAACTTCACACTTCACCCCCTGCATACCAATGCCCCTACTCACACAGATGGTGATGGGGGGCTGGGAGGAGGGGTTGGAAGGGGAGGAGAGGGTCTCCTGCAGGCCTTGGCAGGAGGAGTAGACCCTCTCTCTCTCTGCACATCCTCCCAAACACAGGGAACAGGTCCCCTCTGTCCTCTCTTTAAGGTGGGGGACTCAGTGGTTGATGCTGCTACTCTTGAACATACAACCTCTACAGCAAAATGGGGCCCAACCCGCGGCTGGGGAGGAGGCTTCTGCTGGGGCATCTCAGCCCTCCCCTCCGAAGTTCCAACGAGTCCCACCTCCTGCCTCTGCTTGCAAGAAGTGGCTCCCCTCCCCTGCACCTGGCCTTGGCGAGAGTAGCTGCAGGAGTGGGCTGGGAGGTCTTGGCCAGTGGGCCAGTCAGGGGCCCGGCAGGGATGAGCAGTAACTGACACTCTGGTGTCTGGGTCTCGACAGCAGTCACATGGATCGCCAGCACTTGCCTGGTCTGGGACATATCCCAGGCCAGCTGTTTGCTCACAGGTCCCCAGGGCACCTGCTAGTTCCCAGCAACTCTTTCTCTTAATTCGTTTCAGTAAATGTTGACTCCGCCGGCCTTGTGCAAGGCACGGGAAGAGAGAGGGATAAAGAATGGAGAAGACACAGCTCAGACCCCGCGGGAGCCTGAGGTTCACACTAACGCACACACAGGGTGCGTTCATGGCTCGGCAGGCTCTGGGCAGGCGGGGGCGTGGGGACTCGGAGGTAAAGAAGACATCTTCCTGAGTGCAACGGACTTGGGTTCTAGCTGCGCAGACAGACATGGCCTGGGAACCACATGGTGGAATTACCCGGTCCTCCCCTGTCTAGCCACGTGCCGCAAACGGGGTCATGCTTTGTCACCGCCTGTCAGCTCCCAGCACCTCCGCCAGAACATGGCCTTGAAGGCAAGGACTCTCTCGTATCCTCAGCATCTCACACAGCTAAACGTACTTGCAGAAGTGCTACGTGAACGACTTTTAAACAGTTCACCAATATTCCCAGACTGAAAATACATGCTGAACAGAGATGCTGGCGATCGATGTCCCACATTGTTGTAGAGAAAGAACCGGCTCATTCTGAGCAGGATGTGTCTGATGAGGCAGCAGGGAAAAGGCACGACCGCAGCGAAGCCGTGCAGGCTGCGTTCGGAACACGGCAGGAGGACATCGCAGGCCGAGCGGACAGCAGATGTAAAGTCTCAGAGTCAGGAAAGAACATGGTTTAGCCCAGCCCACACGCAGGGAGGGATAGAAGATGTGGGTGGTGAGGACCGCGGGACCAGGTCAAGAGCAGTCGTGAATACCATGCTAAGGAGTTTGATCTTTGGTTTGTAGACACAGAGATCCCCTGGGAAACGTTGAGGATGGGGGTCGCATGAACTAAGCGGTGTTTTAGGGAGGTGACACTGATGGCTGTGTGAAGGCTCTATTTTGATAAGGCATTCAAGGGTGTCCTTTCCTTGGCCTTGGCTTCTTAGGAAGTGGGAGATGCTGGGGAAAGTCAGGGCGGGGTGGGGAGGGACCGCTGAGAGTAGAGGCATCACTTAGAGAGCAATTGAACTGTTAAAAAACATATGACAACAATATGAATCAGAAAGAGGCAGAATTGGTGACCAATTTCATATGGGAAGTGAGACTGAAATGTCTCACCTTAGTGGCCGAGAGAACACAAGAGGAGGGACAGGTTGTGGGGGGTGGGGGGAGGACGATGAGGCACGGCATCCTGTTGCTACCAGGCCACAGGAGAGAAGCAATTGTAGAAGATTCTCTCAGTCCTGATGCGTGTGGACGAGAGAGTATGGACGTCCGCAGCCTAGGGGGACCAGAGGGCTCCCTTTAAAGCTTGCACGTGACCCCTTCCTACTACGGTGACTTCCACAGCCCTCCCACCCGGTTTCCACACCCCCCCCCCGCCACCTCCCCCCTCCCGCCCACCACCATGGCAACCGCTGTGGCCTGACAAACAGGGAGCGTTGCCAGGAGAGGTGAGCTGTGTGGAGGACATCGTGGATGACTTCAGTGTCCAGAAGTGACCTAACCCACACCGTCACCCCTCAGTTGTCTGGTTGCCCCATTTCTGACAACATTCCCTCCCACCACGCCTTGGCCACCCACTCCTGTCACCACTGTCCAGACTGAGTCACCACCCAGCACTCGCCCGTCTCTGGAATTACTAATTCTGACGCCCTCCCACCGTCACCGCTCATCCGCTCAGCCTTCACCTGGCCACTCACCCCTCTTCTGTCTCCCAGTGCGGCACCTTCCCGCTTTCTCCAGCCCCCCTCTCACAGGTCAGACGCCCAGCTGGGAATCTCATTCATTCTCCCCCATATCGCGGCACACGGCGACGCCCCCGTGGTGGATGGGCTGGCTCTCCTCTCCCTCTGCACTGTGCTCACGTGGCAGGTGGTCCTTGCTGGAGAAGACCACACCAGCAAGCTGCCGGGTCCCCCATCAGCGGGGGTCGCCAAGCCTGACTGGGTCCTCGGCGTTGCCTGCTGTGTTTTCTTAATCAACGCCTGTTCGAATCCTTATGCGACCACGTTTGTAAGCCTTACCCCCTGTCTTCACACCCTCACATATCTGCTTCCATCTGAATTCTCAACCAATGATGTCACCTCTCCCTTCAAAGACAAGGTATGAGCCTTGAGGCAGGGAATCTTTCAACGGCCTGCCTCCTCTTCCACCAGCTTACCTGTACCTTCCTCTCTGCTTTGCGTCCTGTTAAAGGGACTCCCTCTAATCTCACCACTGAGACCCCGGGTTCCAGCCCGTCCCACCACCTCAGGGACCTTGCCTGTCCCCTCCTTTCCTTCATCTTCTACTTCTCCCTCTCTATTCATGTCTTCCCACCAACATTTAAACAGGTTCAAGTTTCTAACGCTAAGTCAAGCCCTCCCTTGATTCTATTCCTTTCCCCAACTACCCGCCTTCTCTTTTATAAGAAAACATCTCAAATCCTCCCAATTGCCCCTTCATTCACGGTGGCGTGTGTTCCTCCATAACAGAACACACAGAAGCTGCCGTCACCAAGACCACGAATGGCTTCTCCATACGTTCAGTGAATGGGTTGAGCCCTCGCGTGGTTGGTTTTTCTGCCTTGGGTCATTTTTCTTTCTACTACCCTTAGCTTTCGGGGCACTCCCCTGTTTTCCCTCCTCCTTTCTCCTCGACCCAGACCCTAAACGCTGGAGTGAACCAGGCTCTGTCCTAGGCCTTATCTCCCCTCTGTACTGACCCTACGGACCCTGCACTTCTGATGCTCCCCTCGCTGCTCTCTGCTGACAATCGTCAAGCATACACCTCTGTCTAGACCTGTCCCTTGAGCTTCGGATCCGTATATACAATTGCCTGCAGGGTTGTCAGACTTAACGAATAAAAATACAGGACCCCAGTTAAATTTGAAGTTTAGATAAATGATGAAAACATTTTAGTATGAGTATATCCCAAGAAAGTTTAGGACAGATTTATACCACACAAAAAAGGTATCTGTTGTTTAATCTGAAATTCGGTCTCATGCTTCTCTTTTGGGACATCCGTCGCTCTCTGATCCCCTGCTGGATGCCTGGTCCTCTGTTAGACTGGGAGCTCCCCGAGAGCAGGACCCTGTCTGTCTCCTCCATCGTATCCTGAGCCCCAACACAGTCCCTGGCCCAGAGAAGGAGCCCGGTTAATATCTCACGAATGAATGAGAGAGTAGCCTTTCTCCCCATCAAGCCGAGGTCTCCTCTTATCTTCCTGTGAGGTCTCAGCACAAAACACTTGCTGGAACTGGAGTGGTTTCCAGAGAGTCTTAGAATTTACCCCCTACTGTGTTGCCCTGCCCTCCCGGTCCAGCATCAGAAACTTGGACCCTGTCGGGGTTGTCTCAACCCTGCGTGTCAGCAGGGGAAAGCAGAGAGGAGAGGAGAGGAAGGCAGGCAGCCAGCCTCCTGCAGGACCATGGCGGGCCCGTGCTGGCGAACCGAGGCTAGGGCCCAGCCACCAGGGCAACCTGGTTTCCAGGCACAGCTCTCCCAAGGCCGGCAGAAGCTCCCCAATAATGGGTGCGCAGGGCTTGGGGGTGGTGGGGGCTTCCAAGCACATCTGTCCAGCAGGCTCTAGAACCGAAGGAGCACCCGGGGCTGCAGGGTTACCAATAAGCAGGTGAGCATCGAAGCCGCATCTGCGGTGAGGGTACCCCGGAGGGGACTGGGGGCTGCCCGGGACAAGAGACTAGTGGCAGAATTTGGGGGACACCTGGCTTAAGGGATTCAGGAAGAAGAGTGAACTACACAAGAAGCGGAGAAAGAGGAAGTGGAGCAGTAGAAGGAGAACCAGGAAGGTGCAGAGGCCGGAAGCCCAGGGGATAACGTGAAAGAAAGCAAAGGTTGAGCAACAACCAGCTGCCCTGGAGGGTGAGCGCTGAAAAGTGGAAGCAGGGGTTGGAAAAACGGGCGTCAGAGTTGACCTCTGAAGAGGAGAATCAGCTCATCTCTCGCTCTGGCCCCTTCTACCTTCACTCTGACGGCCCCTCCTGGGCAGGGAGAATGCCGTCCCCACCCTGCCCGTTTCTGTAAGTGGGAGAACTGTTTAGGATTTGGAGAACGGTCAGGGGGAGGAAGAAAGTCGCTCCCAGGCAAGCAAGGTCACAGCTAGCCTATGGCTAGTGTGTCGTCTCCAGAGCCTGGGGCTACTGTTAAGGAAGGCAGAGCAATGGCCCCCACATTTTGGAGGCTTGCCATTTGATGCAGGTTTCCAAGCACTGCCCTCAGCTCTAACCCTTCGCAGGCCAGGGGTTTCCTGGCTGACCCCCTCATCTGAAGAGGGCTCCTGCCGCCGAGTCCTTCTCTGCGCCCCTCCTTGCCACTGCCCACTCCGTTGCCTGGCAGTTGCCTCCCACTTTCTCCTTCGAGGATCCCCAGAACCTGTCTGCAGGAGGGCCACGCTCTCCCCAGTTCTCCATCTCATGTTACTCCCAAGAAAAGCCCACAACACGCTTCTTCACTCACATCGATTTCAGGGAAACGGAAAGCAAAACAGGCTAAGCAGTGCACCCGGGGCTGGGAGCTGCCAGGTCTGGCAGCCGTGCAGCTGCATGTCATTCCTGGTCTCAGCTCCTGGCCCTTCCTGGGGGCGTCCATGGCCCTTGACCTCATGGCTTTGTTCCTGAGGGTGAGGCCTCCTTTACCTCTCTCCCACCATCCCGCTGGCCCCCTCACCTCCAGTGAGTGCTCTGTCGTTTGGAGCCCTGGAGCCCGAGAGACCTTCGTTCCTCAGAGCTTCAGACTCATTCAGGGATGTCCCAAGGGGAGACGTTCCCTCCCAGAAAGACACAGCTTTCATAACCGGATTTTATAAATACCACTTGTATCCATACTACTTGTGTGTTCAAAAACCCTCAGGGGCCTAAGAGCCGGGTGGGGAATCCTTCACTGGTGCTTTACTGCTTCCAGGCAGGCTCCGGGGGCAGAAATTGCCTCCCTTGTGGGGGAGGGCGGTAAGAGGGAGCCCACCAGTTTCTCTGCCCCAGAGGCCCCCCTGAACCTGCACATGGCCCCTCCCAACACTCCCCTACAGGAGGATTCTAGCGCGTGAGGAGTGGGGATTTGGCCAAGGAGGAGAAAAGGTGAGCTGGAGTAACACGTGAGCTCAGAACACCTTGGCCTTGGGCTCCAGTGTGGCCAACTGCGCAGGATGAGAGACCAGCGCAGCAGCCGAGCCGGCAAGGCCTGCTGAGCATCCTGCCCCACCCTGTGGCCCAGCGGTCAGCAGGCTGGAGCGCCGTCACCTCAGCCAAGAGCAGAGCTTGGGCAGGTCCTGTTCTCTCTAGCCTCAGCCTCCTTAAGGGAAAACCTGGGAGCCGGAGCCTCTGGCCCATTCCAGCTCTGCCATCCTACAACTCCAGGAGCTGGCCTTGCCCCCTTCTCTACCAAAGAGGCCTTCTGCTGCAGCCTAGTCCATTTGCTTAGGCCCCTGAACCCTGTGGGCCCGAAAGGGCCGAGAGACACGCCCCCACTAGACAGCTTGAATCCATCGGTGCCGGTGCATCGAGAGGGCACCTGCATTCGGAGTCGGTGGGAACAGGGCCACAGTCGGTTACCAATGGTTTCCACGGTGTCACGTCTGCCGTACATCTGCCAGGTGTGGCCTGTGGTCTTTCAGTCCTTTGATTCAAGCCTTCCCCGCTTCCTGCTATTCCCTCCCTCCTTCCTCCCTACCTGTCCAGCCCCCTTCACCAGCCACTTTCTTCAAGAAGCTGGGCTCCCTCCCAGCCCTCGGAAGCCTCTTCCTCCTCTGCACTTTGGAAAGGCAATGACTCTCGAGGGGCTTTTGATTTGACGCCTGCATAAAAACTAGTGTTTTTAGAGACAATGGATAGAGCTGCTATACACAAAAAATAAATTAAAAACCAACAAACAAAACAAGGAAAGCGTGGTGACTCTGCTGCTCCCTGAGCCCGGACTGCCTTGTGAGCTTAAGTGTGTTCCGGTGGGTTCGTGCGCTCTCTCCCCAAAGAGAAGGCGACCTCTGCGCAGCCGCGCCTCGCCGGTACCACGGCGTCTGCCGCTGATGCCGCCCCAAGCGAGGCCCGGAGCCCGTGTCAGAAGAGCTTGCTCAGTGGAAAATGTTTATACGCTAGAAATACCAGACAGATCCTGGCCTGTAGGTGCTGGCGATTGGGTGCCTGAGCTGAGTAGGCAGTTCCAACGCGCTTAGTCAGACCTAGTGAGACCTAGAGATGATTTCCCTAGAAGTCAGTTTCAAAACATGGGAGGAACTCATCTCTGCGAGGGGGTGGGGAAGTTCCAACCATGGGGAGAAAGTGTGAAGGTCAGAAGTGGGAACCAGAGAATCTGCTTTGGGAATTCTTGTCGGACCACGGCTGTGGCCCTTGTCCTTCCACGCATGGGGCCGAGTGCACTGCGCCAAATGGCTCTGTTTTTTCCGGCCCGGGGTGCCCTCTCTCCCCAACCCGTGTGTGCTGGCTGGCCCCATAGTGATAAGGGGTCCATCAGCCAGTAAATCGAAGATGCTGGTGGTGCTAGGGTGGGGGGCCCCCAGTGTGAGTGCCCCGAGGGCTGCACATGGCACACTGGGGCTGGGATGCGGCCAAGGCCACAGAGGACCCTGATTTATGGGAAGCTATTCTCTAGCTTCTGCTGACTCTGTTAAGCAGGGACACTGTTTGTCAGTCTGGGCCCGGTGGGCTGGGGGATGGGGGCTAGCAGAAGGAGAGAAAGGAAATAAAAGACCAGATGCCTGATGTTTAAGCCCAGTGGATAAGCGCCCTCCCCCACGGCCTCCTATTGTAAGTGGTCACCCACGGTTTGCTATTTAATTATTCGTAACCACGATCTGTGTGCCCTTGTTTACTCCCCCTCCCATTTTATAGGCCCCTGAAAGGCAGACACTGGCTTCTATTTCTGGAGTCTGCCCCCCGCCCCACCCCATTCCCCCCGGGCTCCCAGCTCCACACTGGGCCACCCTTGGGAAGTCTGGGTGCAGCCAGTTACTGGGCTGCCTGGCTGGCTGAGTGGGCAGTAGCAGGGCTTATTTCATCCTGGGAGGAAGACCTCCCAGGAAAGTCCCAGCCGCCTGCTCCCCAGGGGCCCACAACCGCTCTGTGGCACCTGCTGCCCGCTCGGGGTCTTTGGCACCTGATCCTGCCGCTGCTGTTCCCCCGTCTTCCTCTGCCCCTTTCCGGGGAGACGGGGAGGCGGCGCCGGCCCCCAGCTCTGAGTATGTCAGCTGGTT
This sequence comes from Trachops cirrhosus, assembly GCA_028533065.1. NCBI lineage: Eukaryota > Metazoa > Chordata > Mammalia > Chiroptera > Phyllostomidae > Trachops > Trachops cirrhosus. The sequence goes on along the minus strand of CM052551.1, from coordinate 6,864,030 downwards.
CTGCGAGCAGGGCCTGCTCCAAGGCCAGTCTGAATGAATTCGGTCCCCTCCCTGTTTTTAAGAGCCCTAGTCCTACAAACATCTCCCCGCCTGCCTGCATAAGTCATGTGCTGCTCCCCCAGAGGGAGCAAACCCGAGATGTTCTCAGCCTGTTTCTCCCCCAGGCCTTCACCCACCCCCTCCCTCCCTGAGCAGGCTTTGTGGGCCCCAACTCTGGGAATGAGTGGGGCAGCGGCCTGGACAGCGGTTAGAGGAAAGCGAGGAAGTCGCCCTGCCCTCCTGCAGCTCCAGCTCCACCGGGGTGACCAGAGCGCAAAGCCCATTGCGAAACCCTGCGAGGCAATGTTCGCCTGATAAGCACCACATGTGTGCGGACAGGCTGGTCCCAGCCCAGCCTGGGCCCTTTCGCGCAGGCCAGGGGCTGGGAGGGACCCACATTAAAAAACGGGAAGAGCATTCATTCTTCCAAGAGCACGAAGAGCCAACCAGTTCATCTACTCATCATCTGTGCGCCTTTGGGCGGGGCACCTAACCTCTCTGGATTCGGGTTCTTTATCCACAGACGCAGGCCCCATGATAGCCCAGGGTTCTGACAGTACCTGGTGCGGAGCTGCAGCCCAGCTGCTAGGCAGGGAAGGGCTGTGAGAACTCGCTGAGGAGGAGGCGGAGGCCCAGGCCGTAAGGATGGGCATGGAGCCTGACTTCCCATGACCACTAGGAGGGAGGGGTCACACCTGAGAGGCCATGGGACTGTCCGCCCAAGCTGGGTTCCAAGGCTGCAGTGGCACAGGGAAGAAGAACCCTAGCCTAGCTGGGGGAGGGGTGAGGTGGGGGCTGCAGGAGCCTCATCAGCACCAACCGGGACAAACAAAGAGGAGCTCTTTCCCCCTGCCTGCGCCTGTTTATTTGCACTGACTACTGTTCTCGGGCCTCCCAGGCCAACAGAGGCTGTCTGTGTGCCTGCCCCACCCCCTCCCCAGCTTGTCTCTGGCCTCCACCAGGGCCTAATGCTCCAGAAAATCCCCTGGCTCTCTGCAGGGGCGCCCAGCCCTTGGGACCTGAGCAGACTCCTCTCAGACCAGCGGAGTGAGTGGTCACGGCAGTTTAGGGACAGCCAGCAGCAGACGAAGCAGGGAAGGCGTGGGTGCTATCGCATTCCCACCCCCATTCCACATCTCGGGGCCTGGGCTTAGAGACGGGCCCTGGTCATCGTCCCTCAGCACGGAGGGGTTAGGGCTCCAGGCATCTCCGACTGGGTCTCCTGAGGTCCCAAAGCCCTGAGCCCAGGAGATCAAAGCTCCCTGAAGTTCTGGCAGAGTCTGTGGCAGGCTCTAGACCCAGTGTCCCTCTGTGAGGTCAAACAACAACAACCTCACCCCGGCCGGCCCTTCTGTCCTTTGGGAGAGGCGCCTTCTCTGCAGGGCTCATCAAGTGGGCAACTAGTTTGGGAGAGGCAGTCCCAACAATCAAACAAGAATGTGTTTCCTCCTCCGAGGGGAGATGCCGAGTAGGGTCCAGGGGCTGGGGCAGGGGGGACACCCAGGGGAAAGGGGAGGGAGGCTCAGCGGCCTGGCCAGTGGAAGCATCTGGTGTCTCCCTTGCTGGAAGTGAGCCCTGGGGGACAGGTGCCTGGCTTTGGAATAGAGGCATAGGGGTGGGAGAGGGGAGAGGGTGGGTCTGAAGGTAACAGAGAGGGTAGAGCTTGCCCGATTCAGCCACAGGGCCACTTCCGAAGGGGACACATGCCCTTTCCTTGCCCACACGTCAGTCCCTGTCATGTTCTCTGCCCCAAAGGAAAGAGAAGTCAGAAAAATTCTGAAAATATGCCAGCACCACACCCTCCCTTCCCCCTCCCAAGGCTTAGCCGTCCGTCCCAGCAGGCTGACCCCCATCCTGGGCCTGGCTGGGAGGCTCCAGGGACAGTGAGGCCTCTGGTAAGAAAGCCAGACTGAGCCAGGACGACTTCTCAGCAGACTGAGGGCCCAGCCCGGGAGGGGGTTGGGGTCCGAGGGACGTGTGCTGGAGAGATCAAAGACCTTGGGTCTCGGGAGCTTTGAAGCCAGGCAGCTGAGAGCACAGCCACCCGCCTCATCAGCGCTGTGGCCTCTGAACCGCCCTTGACCTCTCTGAACTTCAGTTTGGGTCACGTGGGGATGATCCCTACTCCACGGTTGTGAGAATGCAGAGAGGTTGTGCGTGCGTGTGCTCAAGCATCTGGCACAGTGTGAGTGTTTATAAGTGTTCGAAGCCCCCTGTGACTCGGGCGGCTGGCAGGGTTTTCTGTGCAACTCCTGAGCACCACTTCAACTAGGAGCCCAGACTCTGTCCAGGAGCCGAGCTTGCACACCTCGCCAGGTCGGCCCCGAGCGGCCTCGTGTGGGGGCTTTTGCGCAGGGCCAGGCCCAGGCGGGCAGAGCGCTGCGGTCATGTGCAGGACAAGCCTGTGTCTTTCTTGAAGTCACTCGCACAAGGAGGTCCAAGGTGTCCCCGAGCGCGGGTGGTGACATTCAGATCCCTGAGGTCATGCTGCCCTTGTGGATTTCGACCCGTCCAATCCCCGCTCCCCACACACTTGCGTGAGCACACAGGCAGGCCCCGTCCCCATATCTGAGCGAGACCAGGGTCACGCCTCTGAGTCCGCCTGCTTTGCCTGTAAACCCTGTGGACTGGAAAGGCAAAGGGAACCCTGAGAGCAGGGGAGCGGCAGCTCCGGCGTGGGCGCTGTGATGGTGGGAGGGGTGTCTCAGAGCTGACTGCACTCACAAGAATCCCAGATTTCCCACTGCGACAGCTGCGGGTTCTCCCTGCAGTCCCAGAGCCACTTGTCACCGCCCTGACTCACCGTCCACCTGTCTGCCCAAGACTTCTGAGGAAGCTCCCAAGCATCCTAGATCTGACCACCCCCTGCCTAATTTCACATATCCAAATAAGGAGTTTTAATGGTTTTTTTTATATATTTCTTTTTAGAGAGAGGGGAAGGGAAGGAGAAGGAGAGGGAGAGAAACATCAATGTATGAGATACATCAACTAGTTGCCTCTCAGGCCCACAACCCAGGCATGTGCCCTGACTGGGAATCAAACCGGTGACCTTTCGGTTCTCAGGCTGGCACTCAACCCACTGAACCACAGCAGCCAGGGCCAAATAAGGACTTTTATAGTATGTCCAAGAGAAGCCCCAGCATACATAAAACATCAGGCCTCGGGAGCTCTGGAGCTTTGAGTCACCTTGATGTAGGGGAAAGAGGAAGTGAGGTGCAAGGTCAGACAAGGTCAGACGAGGTGTGGAAACTGGCGTCCTGGGTCCTGGGAACAGGATGTCCCAACAGCTCATCTTGTCAGACCAACTTGGGGCATCTGGGCTCTGCCACTTAGCCACTGAGTGACCACGGTCCGTAGGCTACCCTCTGGGGCCGTGAGGGTTGGATGGGGTCAGGGTGCAAAGGGGTTGACCCAGGCCCTGGCCCAAGTAGGTGGTCAGCAGTTCTAATCACACACATGATCTGAATTCATGGCAGCTCCATCCTTCCAGGAGCTCGGGCCAAAAACCGTGGAGTCATCACTGACTCCTCTTGCTCTCGCACCCCCCACAGAACTGCCAGCAGATCCGTTGTCCCTCCCTGTCACCCAGCATGCCCCCTTTCTCACCGCCGCCTCACACTCTGCCCAGTCCGAGCTGCCACATCCCTCCCCTGGGCTATCACAGCAGTCTCCCGGCAGGACTCTCACTGGCTCCTTCCTCGGCACTGGAGCTGAAGGGGTCATCCCGATGTCGTGTACCAAGTCTGTATCACAGCTGCTCGTGATCTGCCCACTGCCCTCACCTCACTCCCACTGCTCTCCCCCACACCCCCCGACTCAGCCCTCAGGGCGTGGGGTGCCCCTGCCTGGGCCAGGGGTGCACATTCTCTATACCCAGGTGACTCAGTGTCCCCTTCCCTGCCAGGCCCTCCTCGGCCACTACAGTCACCCAGAACGCCGAGCCCCTCCCCTGCCTCCACAGCACTTCACACCTTCTAGAATACCGCGTGACTCACCAGCTTACACTGTGGTCTGTCCCCTCTCCCTGGGCCGTGAGCCTTGCAGACCTTCGATCTGCTCCCCGGCTCACCCCAGGCTCCCAGAACTCAACAAGGTTTGTCATGTGCATGAGGGAATCTCACCACAAACCTATGAGGTGGTTAAGGCCCCCGGCTCTTTTTACTGAGAGAAAACCCCAGGCTTTCTTCAGCTACGTTCTGATCCTCCCCCGGTGCCTAGAGTTGGGAAGCAGGTGACAGTGGACAAATGGCTCCCTGTCCCCTCTCCTTTATGGTTCTGCCACCCTGGGGTGCTGCCCCTCCATTTTGCTGGCGCACGACCAGGTGTGAACCCAATCATTTGCCTCCCTCCTGCTGAGGCCACCTGGAACTTTCCTGAGGGTTTTTTTTTTTTTCTACTTCTTACCACGGGAGAAAATTAGGGAGATTAACACTGAAAACACAAGAATCTCAAAAACAGTCAGGTTTACGGAGTACGGAATTCTGGTCCAGTCCTCAGAGCGTGCAGACCCAATCTTGCTTCCAGTACCTTCTAGGACGTCAGCATTCTGGACTCAGGTGCCTGGCCTGGGTTCCCTCCTCCCTGGGTCCCACCTCTCACCCTCTACCTGCCTCCCTCCTTCTCTCTCCTGCTCCTGGAGCTGGAAACCTAACCTCCCCATTTTCTAGCCAGGACCTAGAGGAGGTCTCTTCTTGGGGGACAGTTTCCTCTTCTGTAAAGTGACCGTCGAGTCCCGCTGGGCTTTGGGAACTTACAAACTTTCCCAGCCCCCAGATAAACGGGAGGCGTGCAGAGGGAGCAGGGCCTGCCGGGAGCCGGGATGACGAAGGCCTTCGGAGGCCTCCCGTGCCAGCTCAGGTCACCTTCGCCGGGGACTTGCCACCCGATCACAGAGGAGCCTTCCTCTGAATTAAAGAATGACCCTTTGGTCTCCTAACTACCTGGTTGTAGACGAAGCTGGGAATGGGGGAGCTGGAGCACGGAGGGAAAGTGGGGCCCAAAGCGGGGCTTGTTTGGAGGTTCTACCAAGTCAGTACAAGATCCCAGGGAAGCTGATACCCTGGCTGCAGTGTCTTTGGAGGCAAATCCTTGTACGTTCTTGGGAAACTGGGCTTGGCATAATAAAATCCCTAAAGGACCTCCTGTGTGTCCGGCACTGTGCTCGGCACCGGGGACACAGCAGTGAACCAGAGGCACAGGGCCCCTGTCCTCGTGGGGCATACTGTCTTCGGGTGAGAGAGACACTGAGCAAAGACACAAACCATGCTTGTTAGCCACAGCAGCAAGACCTCAGGAGAGGCACACAGTGCCATGAAAATGGACAATATGGGGACTTGACTTTGTGCAGGGGGGAGGGGCGGCGGGGAAGGGGCGGTGGGGGTGGCGCTGCCAAAGGCTTTGAGCTGAGACTGGCTGCAGGGCACCGATTATTCCTAGCAAGTCAGAACTGGGCTCCCCCTAAGCACTGCAGGAGGCTGGACAGAGAGTGGGGCCTCGGGGCCTTGGCAGAGGGCAGACCCCCAGGCAGGGGGTAAGACTGGCCGTGAGCGGGCAGGGAGGTCCTGAAAGTCCAGCCCGGGCTCTGCCCCACATTCCTTCTGGACCCAGCCTGTCCCCCAGCGCACGGAGCTGGCCAGCAAAGACTGTGAGATCCTGGCTCTCAGCCACCCGAGGATGTCAATGCCGCGGGTCAGGGCTCCGTGACCTCACAGTATTGGTGCCCTACAGTCCCGCCAGCAGGAGCAGAAAACAAACACTGAAAAGCCCCCCCGCGCTCCCCGATGCCTGTTCAGGAACTCCGGGCTCCATGCTGCGGGCTGTGTGCCCGGCTCAAGAGGCCTGAATGGAATCCGTGAGTGCTTGTTTCTTGCTGAAAAATACCAAAGATTGCTCAACATTCTTTGACTCCAGGAGCTGGGATTGGCAGGAGGGGCTGAGAGCTGGAGACCTATGCGCCCGCCATATGGCTCAGGCCCGTTTTTCCAGCCCTCAGGAGCAGCGAAGGCCCCTCGCTGTGGCCACCACAGAGATGAGCTCTCTCTCCCCAGGCCTCTGTCTGAGGACCTTGGCTCAGACGCCCCCTCCTCCAGTCAGCCTGCTCGCTGTATGCCTCACATTGCACAGTGCCACTTAATGACAGGGGAAGGCTCTGAGACAGGTGTCATTAGGCCGTCTTGTCATTGTGTGAACGTCACAGAGGCACTCACACACACCTAGGCCACACACCTGCACTGCATGCCCCTGTACACTGTCGGCGATTGTAACACAGTGGCATTTCTGCACCTAAATTTGGAAAAGGCACAGTGAAAATACAGTGGAGGAGATTTAAAATGGCACACCCGTACAGGGCATTTGTCGTGGATGGAGCTCGCAGGGCTGGAAGCTGCTCTGGGTGAGTCAGGGAGTGAGTGGTGAGTGAGTGTGAGGGCCTGGGCGCTCGTGTGCAGAGCTGCAGGCTTTATAAGCACCGTACACGTAGGCTGCAGAAAATTTATAAAACAACATAAGATGAAATCAAGCACAAGACAGAGTGATACCATCAAGGGGAGGTAAACGGGAAGTGTGAGGCTGCTGCTGGAGGAGCACAGCTTACTGTGTTACAGCAAACCATTGTTTTATAAGTAGAAAGAGCACTCTCTGAATAACCATTGAAAGCACGGTACAGTAAGTATGCACACCAGTGACATCTCAGTGATCATTGTCAAGTGCTATGCACCGTCCACAACTGTGTGCACTGTCCTTGTACAGGACTGGCCGTGCAGTGGGTCTGTTCACACCAGCGTCACCGCACACACGTGAGTCATCCTGTGCTTGTTGCAATGGCTGCGACGTCACCAGGTGATAGGAATTTTTAGCTCCCTTATAATCTTGTGGGATTACTGTCGTACTTGCGGTCTGTCATTGAGCAAAGCGTGGTTACGCGGTGCACGGACTGCGGCTGTTTCTCTAAACGCCTGCCCTCCTCCACCAGGGAAGAAATGCTTTGGAAGGGGACGCCTTTTTGGCTCAGGTCTGTATAATTGTACAGGATGTCGGGGCTCGGGGCTGTAGGTACGAGATGCTTACCACAGCATTTCTTGCAGTAGTGGGAAACAGCGAGCTGTCTGCATGTTCAGGGGCCCTGGCTGGGAGGCTCAGCTGGTTGGAGCATCATCCCACACACAAAAAGGTTGTGGGTTCGATTCCCGGTCAGGGCACCCACCTAGGTTGGGTTTGATCCCCAGTCGGGGCGCACATGGGAGGCAGCTGACGGATGTTTCTCTTTCACATCAACGTTTCTCTCTCTCTCTTTCTCTGCCCCTTCCTCTCTAAACTTCCTCTCTAAAAACCTATCTTTGGGTGAGGATAAAAAAAGAATGGGAATTTGATTAAATAACTTAGCGTATACCCATATGTCGGAATGCCAAGCAGCCATAGGCATTCACATTTCCCAAAATATTTAAAGATATGGGAGAATGTTAAAATCAACAAACCTCCCACCGGCAGAGCTAACCACTATTTACCTTTTTAATGTGTTTCCTTTGGGCATTTTTTCCCCGTGTAGAGAGATATACAAACTACCAAACCCTACCAAAATGTGACGTGTGTGGAGACGAAAATTAAACTGCGTCCATTGTGAAAGGCATGGACAATGGCGACCAGGGCGGAGTCCACATCGTCACGAGAGGCTCGCCGTGAAGGTGCTGAACACGGTACTGTGCTCAGCGCTCCGCACACCTGCCTGAGCAAAGCCCCGAATGACCTTGAGGCTGTCACTTCCTAAGTTCGCCCACCTGATCCTTGGACGGAAAGGGCAGTAGGCGGCCAGTTTCAGAACAATGACAGGAAGAACGGAAGTCCATTGATTATACCCAATTTTGTATAATCACTGAATATGACATACATTTTTTAAAGATTTTATTTATTTATTTTTAGAAAGGAAGGGAGGGAGAGAGAGAGAGAAACATTAATGTGCACGAGAGAAACACCGATTGGTTGTCTCTCTCACGCCCCCAGCTGGGGTCCAGGCCCGCCACCCAGGCATGTGCCCTGACTGGGAATCGAACCAGCGACCTTTCGGTTCATAGGCCGACTCTCAATCCACTGAGCCACACCAGCCAGGGCTGAATATGACATATTTTTAATGAAACTAGAATCATACTGTCTATAAATATGTTTCATAGCTTTTCTCTTTTAATAGTGTATGTTAAGCAACACTCCATCTTAATCAATATTATCTTTCAATGTCCTTTATGTAACTGTCCTGGCCGAACAAAGGCCTTTGTTCTTGGCTTTGACTGCCCTCCCCCTTGCTCACAAGGTGCAATTGCTGGGTCAAGGAGTGTACATGCTTTTAAGACTGTTGACACATATTTCCAAGTTTTCCTCCAGAAAATGTGTTCTAAACTGCACTCAGCAGCACGTGAGCATTGTCTGCAGCCCCGTCAGAGGACGGGTTGGACCAGACACACTTCCGGCAGAGCTGGTGGGGTTTGAGGGCTGCTGCAGCGGGAGAAGGAGTTGGTGGTGTTGAGGCCCTGGGCTCGGGGAGAGGTTGTGAAGATGGGGAAGCCTTCAGCAGAGACAGGGGGAAAGAGAAAGAGGATTGGGGTCTGGAGAACTGAAGTTTCGGAATACCGCATATTTAAAAGAAACAGAGAAAAAATCCACATAAGACCCAGAAGATAAATAAGCAAAAGCACTTCCCCCAAAGAAAACACACAAACAGCGAAAGAATAACAAAGCGTCAACCTCCTCATTCCATGAAGATTCCATTGGTTGGAAATAAAAGAAGTTTATGTTTTACAAGTTTAGTTCGAGGGGAGAATTCAGGGAAGACTCACAGAAGACTGGGAGAGCCGAGCTACGGTGAAGACCAGACCCTCACACACCGCCAAGCGTCACTCTGGCCCTTGTCTTTGTCCTTCTCTGCTGGCCAGCCTGATTCTCTCTCGGACTGGCGTCGTCCCTGCGACAGGAAGTGTGGCTTTGGAGGGCACCCATGGCTCACCTCTCACAGATTTGCCTCCAGAGAGCTACGGAGGCCTGCCCTCAAGGTCAACAATGTCAAGGGAGGGCTCTTATTCACCATAAATGGTCCATCGGCCAAGGCCAAGGGTGAAGTATTATGACTGGCCCCTTAGGTCTAGTACCCTTCCTTGGGCCGATAAAAGTGTGCGGGGCAGGATTTAGAAAAGAGTGGAATAAAAAGAAAAAGAAGAAGAGGATGGAGCTCGTGTGTGAACCCTGTGGTTGGTTAAGCAGGAAAAACGTTGCACAGGAGAAGGGCTGTGCTTTGGGGCGCACAGAGCAGTGGGTCCTCCCTGGCTTCCCAGCGTGTCCCCGTCGTTTCCTTTCCCCACAGATGCTACCCCTCCAGCTCTTCCTCACTGGGTGCAACCCAGCACCCTCCCAGTGGGATGTGACTCTCGGTCACTCAGCTCCTGCATCCCGCTCCCAGTCCAGAATCCACTAGATGGAGAATCTCTTTTCCTCGGGTAGTTTGAAAGACCTTTTTTGTTTATTCTTGATATTCTGCAGATTTAGAACAGCACGTACAGGTGTGGATTTATTGCTTCTTCTTCTCCCCGTTCAGTGAGCACTTTCTGCCTGAGGATTCCGGACCGTGATTCACTGTAATTTCTTCAGGCTTCACCATGTGCTCGAATCCTTCCTTTTGAAACTCCTCTTGGATGGAGCCTCTCAGACTCTTTCCCGTATCTCATGATCACTTTCTCATAGTCTTCCGTGTTAAAAACAATCTCCTGTGCTGAGTTTCGGTGAATTCCTCCGTCTGTCAAAGCGCCGATTATTTATGCGACTACGTTGGGTCCAGAGCTTCCCCCATCTGTTCCGTTTTTATTTCAAGTCCTGGATTTTTTTTTTTGGTCATTTCCTGGGCTTCTAATTGTTCTTCTTCCATCCCCACTGGCTCTTGTCCGTTTCTCCCCTCCTCTTCTGAGGATTCGACACCCGCTTGTTTTACAATCATTTTCATCTTGCTCTATTATTTTCTTTTCCTCTGGAGGCAGCTTATCTCCTGCTGATTGTTTTGGTTGGCAGTCTTTTTTCGCATCAGTTTTCCTGTTTCTTTTGTTTCCTATGGCAGAGATGTTTATCTTCTTTTGAAATGTTCCCTTTTATTTTCCTCTTGCATCCTCTCTCTCTCTCTCTCTCTCTCTCTCTGTCTCTCTCGCTTCGGAGCTCAGGCTCAGAGCACAGCCCCTGGAGACTGGCTGTGCAGGCTTCGTAGCTGCACAGCCTCAGGCAGGTTTCTTCATCCCCATCCCTGGGGTGGCCCCAGGTCCCCCCATCTGTCAACCGAGGGATAAAAATAGCACTTCCTTTAACAAGGTTGTTTGGAGGATGGAGTGAGCACTTACACAGTGCCTAGAACACGGCGAGCGTCCATACCTGTTAGAAATAACTTCTACATGTGCAGAGAAAAGAAAGGAAGTCTGGGTGTGTGCAGGGGTGTCGCTCGAAGCATTCACTTAGAGGCCCTCGGACAGCACTTCCAAGTCCAGGTTTCTGAGTGCGTCTGTTCCTCATTGTCAGGTCTTCTCATGGCTCCTGGTGACCTTGCCCTTGTGGGCTCTGCGATTGCTGGAACCACCACCCACCTCCGACACACCGCATGGTCAACACTGGTGGGAAACAGGGCAGCTGTTGTAAATGCTGCCATCTTAAAGGGGGCGACGTGCCGAGGCCACCGGGCCGACACTCAAACCACACGCAGCTGGGCGGGGACGGCGAGGTCAGGGCTGCGGCTGGTGAGTGTCCCTGCATCTCGGCAAAGAGGGAGTCAGCGCCCTGGTCGTCAGTCTGCCTCTCGGGGGCTGCCTGTTGGGAGCATTTCCCTTGCCCCCTTCACGAAAAGCTTCATGAGCGTGAACTGGGGGGGGGTGTGGAGAGGACCCCCCACTCAGGACTGTGCTGGCTCACCAACCATTTCCCATCAGTCTAGGTGCTTGGGAATAACCTGGTCATGGCTTTCCAAACCAGTGGGATGATAGGAATCTCCCGGGGAATTTGGCATAAGAACAAATTCTCAATCACACCCCAGATGCACTGACTCTCCAGGAAGAGGTGCGTGGGAAATCTATTTTTAATAAGCATCTTAGGTGATTCTTATCATCAGGAAATTTTTAAAAATGATGAACTTCAAGGTTAAGTAATCACACAGCTCTGTTTGGCAGACTTGAGCTTTTTTACACTTCGGCCCTGAAACCTTAATCATCTGACCGAGTTTCGTTGGGTATGGGGTCTCTGTTGACCAAGACCAACCCTGGAGGCTCTGCCCTTCCCCTGAGGCTCAGCAGGAACCCTGTCCTCAATGTTGTTCCTTCACAGGGACATTCACATCCCACCAAAAGGTGGTCGGGGAGGGGAGAGGTCGGGAATTCCTTATCGGGCAGGGAGGGCACAGCCTGGGGAGATTGGCTAGTTGTGGCCCTTCCCGAGCACCATCATTCCAGTCTCCAGGATGTTACAGCTTCTTAATCAGTGCAGAACCGTTAGTGTGGGGCAGAATCTTAGGCTTCCGCTAATGAGAATAGGGCAGAAGGTCATGACTCCGTGACCTTGGCCACTTGGGACGGCTGGCGACCAACAGAAGGCCTCTCTGAAAGCTGCATCTGTCTGTCCGGCAGCTCCCCGAACGCTTGCTTCTTCTGTCTTCTGTTCCCCTCTCCCAGCACCGTACCAAAGCCTCGAGACATCACCGATGCATTCTATTGTCTGGTATTTTTACAGCAAGTCACCCAAACTGTAAGTCTGAATGGCACAGGGTCTGAGGGCCAAGAACCCTATCCCTGGAAAAAAAAAAGGTCTAAACAACTTGCCCAGATAACACAGAACAGGGAACACAGTTTCCCCGGCCTAGGATCTGCGCATGCTCATGGCAGCCCCTTGATTCAGCCAACCTCAACTCAGCCATCTGGGGGCCTCAGCAATTTCCAAACCCCAGTGCGGGTTCCGATTCCTGTATTAATTCTTTGGGGGTGAGTGACAGAAACACAAATCAATTTCTGCAAAAGAAACGTTTGTTGGAAGGGTCCCAGGGCCAGGAGAAGAGCCGGGATGCCGCTGACCTCAGGGACCGTAACTGCTGACACATTCTCCCTGCCCTCTTCTTGGCTTTCCCCCACATCTCTCTGGTTCCCTCCAACAGGTTTTGTGTGAACAGCAGAAACTCGCCCCGGGCGTCTTCCGTGACTCATCGCTCCCTCTGCACGGACACAAAAGGATGGGGCTTGTTTTCTCTAATTGTGAATTTCCAAGTGACAAAGAGAGGCTCTGAGTGCCTTGGCTCAGGCATCCGGCTCCCTGGCTCTCAGAGCACATGCTTAGAAGGCAGAGCAGGAGCACTTCCCAGAAGAGTCTTTTCTGGGTATAGGGGCTCCACCCCAAAACGCAAAGAAATACAAAAGATAATGGCAATTAATGAAATGAAATGAAGATGCCCAGTGTAGCTTTCCATGGCTGCAATAACAAATTACCGCAATGTAGCGGCTTAAAACAGCCCAAATGTGTTCTCTTACGGTTCAGCAGTCAGAAGTCCGACGCCGCCTCACTGGCTAAGACGGAGGTGGCACAGGGTGGGGGCTGTGGCCCTTTGGGGGGCTTCTAGGAGAGAATCCATCCCCTCACCCTTTCCAGGCTCTGGACGTCCCCACATTCCTTGGCTTGTGGCCCCTGCCTCCCTCTCCCCTACCAGCAACCTGGTGCTGAGTCAGCCTCCAGGAGCTGTCTTTCCGGTTCTCTCCAGCTTCCCTTCCCTCTTCCGCTTTGAAGGACACTTGAGATCTACATAATCCAGCATAATCTCCTCATCTCAAATTCAGTTGCTTAGCAACCTTAACATCCCTTTGTCACGGAGGATAACCTTCTCGAAGGCCCCAGGGACTTCTGTGGGGGCCATTCCTCTGCCTCCCACAGCCGGCAAAGGGGACCATGAGCAGATCCTCTCAAATTCTTCCAGCAAAGGTATAAATTCGCATAAAATTTCTGGAAAGTAAGCCGGTAGCTTGGTAAACTAGGCCTTAAAATATTCATATGTGTTTATCCAATAATTCTAATAATCTGTCATAAAGAAACAATTTTATATGTTAATTCTAATAATGCTTCTTAAAGAAATAATGATATATCACCAAAAAAATGGGAACAAACCTGGCGTCCAGGGGCAGCGCATCCACGTCAGGAAACGTTCCGTTGGCCGTAAAACGTTTCGTTTCTGAGAAGCTTTCAGTGAAATGAAAATACGTGGATGCCCGAATGTTAAGTAAAAAGAGGGGAATGTCTGTACTTTCTGCACAGTTTTTCCGTGAACCTAAAACTGCTGTAGGAAACAAGGTCTACTAATTAAAAAAAAAAAAGAGGGCAATGCAAAACAATCATAGATACAATAGATTAAAAAAAACATATGGACACAAAGACCTGGAGACAGGTGTTTCCCTGTGGATGGTGGGCTTATTTGCAGGTGATCTTTTTTCTACACCTGCCTTTCAATGTACGTTTAAGCTGGCCCTCGTGTGCACGGAGTTGGCTGAATCATAACCTTTGTCTCACAACACATTCTTACCGTTACTTCAGGCATGGCCACTTTTAGTTATTTATTCGGTTAGTTTGGCAGTTAATTTGATCATGGAATAAACACCCAGGATCCTAACATTCAAAACAAAGGCCTCCCTAACCATATCCCCGGATGTACGCGTACACACCCCCTCCCGGCAGCTCTCCCCACTCGAGATAACCACGGTCCTGCATCCCACGCTTATCTCTTCTTCGCTTTCTTTTTTACATGGTTGTATTGCGCCTATTGCCGTCCTGCTGCTGTAAACGTGTGTGTGTGTGTGTGTGTGAGAATCTAGTCTTCCACTCATTCGGGTAAATGCCAAGGAGTGGGACTGCTGGATCCTATGGTAAGAGGATGCTTAGTTTTATAGGAAACCGCCACACCGCCTTCCGAAGGGGCTGCACCCTGTCGCGTCCCCCCAGCGACGAGGGAGAGCCTGGCCGCTCCACGCCCTCACCAGCACTCGGCTTGCCAGTGCCGCCAGGGTTCTGGCTGTTGGCCATTCTCAGAGGTGCGGAGGGTAGCGGTTATCTCGTTTCAATTTGCAAATGCCTAGTGACTGTGACGCTTTGCAGATGCTACTGTTCACGCGCGCGCATCTTCTTTGCTGAGGGCTCTGTTCAGATCTTTTGCCCGTTTTTTAAAATTAGGTTGTTTCCTTCTCCCAGTAAATCCTTCCTACTCATCCTCTAGATCTTACCTCGGTGATCCCTCCCATTGTGTACCCCGTCTTCTTCACCGTTACCCCAGGCGAAGCTTCGTGGCATTTAATTTTTAAATGCCAGCTGCTTCCCTGAGTCTGTAAGAGCAGACGCCAGCCTGGCTGCATTCCCTCCCTGGACGTGCCCTGCGCTGTGCCTGGCCCGTGGTAGGCGCTGCACAGATACCTGCAGAGCGAGGAATAAACTAATGACCTCGTTGCGAAAGAAGGTGGAGTGAGGAAAGAGGGATCATCTGAAGAAACCACGACGAAAGCTTAGTGCGACCAGAATTTCAAACAACAGTGGGAGGGGTCAGAGGGCCGAAACCAAGTGCCAAAAAGCACAAACCTGTAAGACGGCTGTTGGGAATACTGATGTGTAAAATGAGCTGCGGCTTAAACATGGGACTGGGACCGCACAAAGACTGTTTTAGAAAATTATTTAAAGCAAGAAAAATAACAAGGAAAAGTCAGGCCCCACACTTACTGGGAGGGGCATCATTTTTAATGCAAAACGTTCTCCCTCAAGAAGAGTAACTCTCAAACCGGAAAGTGTGAAGGCAAATTCCAGAAGAAGACTGTCAAATCTCAGCCCGGACCCATGTGGCTCAGTGGGCTAGTGCGTCATCCCACAGAGCAAGAGGTTGCCGGTTCGATTCCGATCAGGGCACATGCCTGGGTTGGGGGTTCGGATCCTGGTTCGGGCGCCTAGGAGGGGCAACCGATCGATATTTCCCACATCAGTGTTTCTCTCCCTCTCTTTCTCCCTCCCTTCTCCTCTCTCTAAAAATAAATAAATAAAACCTTAAAAAAAAAAAAAGACTGTCAGGTCCCACATTGGCGACACGGTCCATGATTTCTGAGAAAGTTGACAAAAATGCCAGTAGCCAGAGAAATGTGAACTGTTGCCTTATTTTCAAAAAGGTAAAGTATGCATTGGGTAAATTTAATTGCCTCTGATTTCGGAACTTGACCTTGACTCAAAGCGGGTTGGGGGAGGAGCCCACGTGTGGCCTGTGTAGACAGCTGAACAGTCGCATTCAGGCCGCAGGAACTGGGTGGGGCTCTCAGTTTCCTATGGGACGTTGAAGCAGCAGAGTGAGCCCCGGCTGCCTCGGCCAAGCATCGCACAAGCGGGACAAACTTCCACAGGCGGTCGGGGGAGAGAGACTTTCGTTTAACTGTTTTACTGGGCAGAGGGGTGTCTCCCACCCCAAATGCATGTCTGCCTGAAACCTCAGTGTGACCTTATTTGGAAATAGGGTCACTGCAGATGTAATTAGTTATGATGAGGTCATACTGGAGTAGGGTGGGCCCTGTATCTAATAGGACTGGTATCTGTGTGAGAAGAGAAGACACAGAGACACCCAGGGGAGAAGGTCACATGACCACGGAGGCAACGACAAGCGATGCACCACAAGCCAAGGACTGTCCGGAGCCACCAGAAGCCGGGAGAGCAGCATGTCACACTCCCCCTCGGAGTCTCTGGGAGGAACCAACCTCACCAACACCGTGACCGCAGCCCTCTGGCCTCCTAAACTCGGAGAGAATCAATTTTTGTTGTTTTAAACCACCAAGTTGGTGGTGCTTTGTTATGGCTGTCCTGGAAAAGAAGCGATGTGAGCAGATAAGGGTTCAAGAGCTCCATCTGGAAAATAAGAAGTGAGGTGAATCGAATTTGAATCCCAATCTGGTAAAGCAATTTACACGAGGTACAGCTTCTTGAGCAACTGTTTTATCTGCTTTGATAAGTCAGAAAACTGTTGAAATGATACCTTATAATGTTTTTGTGGATAAACTAGAGAATGTGGGCTAGATGACACTACAAGAAGGGTTTCCAGCCGGCTCAGTGGGACTGATTCACGCTGACCTACAGAAGACTGTCTGCCTCTGTCCTCCAGTAACTTGGATAAAACTTGGACGACGTGCTTGTCAAACACATAATAATAAAAAGTTGGTAGGGATAATAGGGTAGAGGTCAGAGCCCACATTCAAATTGATCAAGAGAGCTACAATGATGAACCCAAAGTCCCGAGATGAAATTTTTACAAGGAAATATGAAATTAAGCCATTGGGTTCAAGAAGATGATTTGCAAAAATGAGCTGGAGGAGACCCAGATTGAAAACGACTCATAGGGGAGATTTTCTGGAGACTTGGAGTTGACATGCCAGCTTCGAAGGGTACATACAGCAATATGACCTGGTTACTCAGTAAAGTAGCAGAAGCTTACACTGCATCGATCCAGGTGTACTAAAAAAAATTACAACTCATGAATCAAGTTCCTTGCCAACAGATTAAAACAATTTTAATATAGGCCATTAAAGTGCTTACTGGGAAAACCAGACGATTAACGGCTCACGATGACACACAGGAGCACGAAGTAAGTAAACCAGGGAGGGAAAGAAGGCAGTTTCCAGGAAAACGCTCAGCACACAGCAGGTATGGTAGGAGCAGCCTCGGGATTCCACACTGCTCCTGGCCCGTGGTGCTCTTCCCGGAGGAGGGGTCAGAGAAGCTGAGGCAGACCAGGGAAGAGCTGCAGGCCTGACCACTGCACCCACCAACAAGGAAAACCAGCAGGGAAGCAACAAGGCTGAGCTGCAACAGCACCTCCACCCGTGCACACCTCCTCGGCACTCTCACTCCACCTTCCCTTCTCCTGCGGCGGTCTCCAGGCTGCCCAGCCCCCACCTATGCAGAGAAGGGAATTCTGGGAAATGTAGTTCCAGCTCAGGTGACCATGTGCAAATCCAACACAACATCGGAAAGATTTTTTTTTTTAAATTCAAATACCACTCTGATCACTCATGGTCCAAGAACATTAAAATAATAAACCAAAATGAAACAGATGTTAAAGATTGATCTTTAAATGTTATAGGCGATGATGCCACAGGTGCCTGTGATCTCGCGGTAAAACCACATCCACACCTCGGTGGCCACCAAAACATTCAGCAGAGCTTCCTTAACCGTGAGCTGTTTGCAGCTACCATTTTAAGCCCTACTGACTATGTTGTTTGAGCTCTAAATAGCTGCTGAGAGCTCAGCAAAGGTTGAAGGAATCAGCTCAACCGTGGCATAGTGCCAAAATGCGGCCAGTCGAGGTTTCCAGTAAGTCACAGCAGCATTTACCGCCCTAAGGCCTTCTCTGTGAGGTGATGGGCCAGTGGGGTCATGGTTCTAGGATCGGAAAAACTGTTTTTTAGCTTTTCATGTAAAACAGACTTAAAGGGAAAAAATTATAAAAAGAATTCCTGTCTACCTTTCACCCAGCTTTCCCGAATGTTAGCATCTTACACAAGCAAGGTGTCATGACAAAGCCCAGGAAATTAACCTCGAGACTAGTAACTTACAGATCCTGTTCAAATGAAGTCAGTTGTCCCACTGACCGCCTTGTGCTGGTTCACGGCCCAGCCCAGGCTCCCACATGTACTTGGCCTGTCTCTTAGTCTCCTTCGATCTGTCTTCAGAGAGACTTTTCCAGAGAGAATGGGACAAGCCAGGAAATGTCTAGAATGGCGAGGGTCTGGGAAGCAAGAGCTCAGAGGAACTGTCGCCAGAATGAGCTGTCAGCTTAGAGAGGAGGAGGCTGAAGGGGACGCATTTCTGGTCTTCAAAGTTGTCCTCAAACACTGGAGGACCTCCAAGCAGAAGACGGAGTAAGTGTTGCCCCAGGGGCAGAAAGCAAACCCAGAGGTGAACATTCTATCAGTGAGAAGTACCTAACCGTGCCCCGGGCCTTGGCAGCACTGAGCTGGGTCAGGACAGACGGATAGGCCTGAGAGACAGGAACCAGGCAGAGGCAGGTCAGCGGCAGGGTGGCAGAGCAGAAATAGCCATGCAGCTGCTGGCCAGGGCCCTCGTGACTTAGGGATGCCAGACTCTGGGGAGAGCAGAGCAGACGGAGACTTGACTGGCGGCGCCATGGAGAATGTCCATGAGACAATAGCAGGAACAGAGGGCCCCTCCTTTAACAGGTTGCTGCCAAAGAGCACTGTTAACAGGCAACCTGAGACACTGACAACAGCCCGAGCGGCAGGCCATCTGTCCGGTCTGTGCACGCTTGCAAGCTCTCTGACCTCTTGTGAGGGCGGGGGTGCTGCTGGAGGGGCAGAAATTGTGTTCTTTGGTCTGGGAGTTGGGAACAGAGGCACAGGGACACCTGCTGGGAGGGTACCGAGGCATGCTGGGGACAGAAGTCACCAAACCCGGCAGCACTACTGACCAGAGTCTTCCTGGCCAGGGTCCTTCGAAGGGATGTTAACACATCTATTTGAAATGCATGTCTTCATTGAATAACAAAGCCAACTACATGGAGCAAGGAAAAGCAATGAGCTAATGCATAAGTAAAGCTCTCTGTTTACATTTCTGATCTTCAAAACCAGTCCATAGTTGAGTTTTTCTGCTAGGTTAGCTCAACAAGCAGTTAGTTACCCAGCATCCTCATGAGCAGTGGCTGATGCCTGTATCCCAATGCTGTGCCCTTGTCCGCCTGCCCGGCCACAGATCTGTGAGTCTGTCTGCCGCTCATCCATCACCTGTCCCCCCAGCCATCCATCCATATCTTCATCCATCAAGCCAACATTTGTTTAACTTCTGCTACGTGCCAAGTTCTGTGTTGAATGCTGGGAGTATCATCATTATCATCATCATCACATCTTTTCTGCTCTCAGGGGGCTTAGGGTTTGGTGGGGGCTGGGGGAGTGGAGGTAACAAAGCGATGAAACTGTCACTGGGTGAGACATGGTGACAAGGAGATGCTAAGGAAGATTTGATTTCCACTTGAAACTCCCCCAACTGAGCGATTTTTACAGGTGATTCCAAGTCTTCTGCCAGGAGTAAGCCAAGTTATTTGACTTTCCACAGGTAGGTTTCGATTTTCTGTGACTCATGAGGCATTCTGGACACCGGAATCAGATTCAATGAGAGTCAATTTAATAAATACGTAGAGAGTGCCAACCAGGAGGAACAGGATCGACACTCCGATGCCTTCCCTTTTCAGAGTCAAGGTTATGAGAACCTCTCTGATGAGCTGACATGGTCCCAGCTGAGGACCACTGGTGGGAAAAGCCACCCAGAGCTGCCAGCAGGAGGGAAGGGGACTATGAAGAAGGGGTGACCTGACTTCTGATCCAGTGACCCTAGCAGGCGGGCCTGTGTCGAGGAGCCCAAATGTGGCGTTTTCCTGGCTGAGCGTGACACAGCCACCATGCACGTGTCCTCTCCTGACCCACCGCCACAGCCTGTGCTCGGACCTGAGCTGTCAGCACCACGGCAGCCCTAAGCCGGGCGGGACTCTCTGTGGTCAACGGTCATGCCCACGGCCATCCCAGGGCCTGAGCTTCAGGCACTTCTCAGTCACTCACCACCTGCCTGAGCTGGCTCAAGTCCCCAGCCATGGACCGGGGACATTACAACTCCTCTCTCCACAGAGTTATTTAGAGGCTGAAAGGCTAGATGGAGAGACTTTGTGGGAAGGCTCTCTGTAACTGAAGCGAGGGCGTGTTTCAGAAACCAGCCAGGCTATCACACACTTCGGTGGGTAGTCAGGCATCGCCTCCCACTGATTTTCCCTTTGACCTTGGGTGAGCTCATGCACTGTGTTGCCCTACTTTAGGCAGTGGCGTTCTTTGTTGTTGTTGTTTAACCTAATGTTTCTAAACCCAACTTCACTGTAAAATAGGGTGACCCAGGGTACCTCCTAGGGTGGCTGTAGAAATTAAATCAGGTCTCAAATATCTGCCACAAAGCAGGGCCCGGCGCAGCCCTGCCATGTGGAACCGATGCCTGCCCCCACCCCGACCCGACAGGTCATTAGGCGCACAGAGTGCGCGCGCAGAAACACGTAACGGCCGCTCACCTTAACTGAGCGCCCCCTAAGCCGGGCTCTGCGTCAAGTGCGCCTTTCCTGTTAACTCACTTCGTTCTCACAACAGCCCCGTGGGGTGTGCACAGTTACTAGCTGCTGTTTACAGACAGGAAATTGGTGCACAGAGAAGTTCGGTCTCTTGGCCAAGATCACGCAGCCGGGAAACAGCGAAGCCAGTGTACGCACCCATGCATTGCGGCCCCCGAGCCCTGGCCCCCAGCCCTGAACGGTGCCGCCTCGTTATTGCGGAGGAGACATACACCCAGTCCCGACTCAGCTGGAAAGCGGCCGAGCACACGGAAACGTGGGTTGCTTCGAGTCTGTGCTAAACTTCGGCTAACCGGGGCCCAGTTACCGCCTGTTTTTCTAAACCCTCCCAACAATGTGCTTTGGTCTGCCTGCCTCCCTTCAGTTGTTTGTGCTTCTCACCTCCCTCAGGTCAGGAGTTATTTGACCTTTTACACTTGGATAGTGCTAAATGGTCCCATGCAAAAGAGAAAGAGAGAGAGAGAGAAGGTGGGTGGAGAGAAACCAGATTATCATAATATGACATATTGTGAAGAATAGTTTGGGTCCAGCTGGACAAAAAAAAATCGGGCCAAATAAGGGGAAAATATGAGCTTCCTCTTTTGAGTGACATGTTTAGAAACTAACGCTATGCCCCCGAGAGACACAGTGTAAAATCAGAATTTCCCACGTAAAGAAGCCTGGGAACAATAGAGACCGGTAGGAAACAAAGAAGTCCCATGTTGTAGGTACCAAGGCGGAGGACGCAGGAAGAGAAGGAATAGAAGCGGATGGACACGACTGTGCTTGAACCACAATTAAAAAAATATATAAAAAAATAAAAATAAATAGTGGCTTTCAAAGGAAAAAAATGTAGAAGCAGCAGGGAAACCACGTCACCATGGAAATCCACAGTGGTGGGGGGTGGGGAGATGCCGCCCAGAGCAAAAGAGAAGGGTGGGTGCTGACCAAGGTGCGGGCGGGCAGGGCTGACCCAGGGTGGGCGGGTCCAAGGGGCTCTGCCCTGCTCTTTGCCCCCGTGTGGAAGACAGGGAGTTTCCTGCTTGTCATAAAAGCTGAGGTGAAATTTCCCACACTGATGCTTCGAGCTCTGATCACGCATCTGCCCCTTCATGAGAGCAGGCTGCAAATGTTGCGCTGCCTGGGGAAGTTCACGGCCATCACATGGCAGGCATATGATGGCCGTATTGTGTGAGGACTGCTTTTGGGGACTTGGGGAAAGAGGACCAAAGAGGAAGCAGGCTCAGGTACAGGGAAGAGGACGGCTGGGCTGCACTTTGGAGAATAACGTGATGTCTTTTGGGTGGGTGGCACTGAACTGTCATTGCTCCTGGCAGCAGCGGGGACTTCATCCGCAGACACTGGAGTCGGAGCCCGTGTGGCCTGTTTGGGAAGGCGGGTTGGTGGGTTGAGGGGAGCCGAGGGCCCGTGCGGGAACGTGGAGGTAGATGGGCTGGCGGAGGTGGGCAGGAGCCCGACCTCGGCATGTGATCTGTCATGGATCTGATCCCCTTGGACGGTTTGGAAGAACCCGGGACAGGGCAGCCTCTGCCTCTCTGGGTGCCACCGTGCTCCGGGGCGGCGGTGCTGTTCAGAGTACAGGCCACAGCTTGTCAGCGGGTGATGAAATCAAGTTAGTGTTTTAAGACTAGAATTTATTTTGACAATGAAATTGCCTAGAACATTGCCTTTCACATGGGCTATTAAGGACATTCTGCTTCATTTTTTAAAAATTCCAATCTGTCACAGACTGATACTTTTATAAGATACAGTCAAACAATAACAATGGATTACTAGAAAAAGATCATGCTCTTGGCTGTCCCAGCAATGCCAAACTGCTATAAAAGTTTCTAAAAACATTCTGTTATTTAGTAGCTTTATTGAGATATAATTCACATATCATACAATTTGCCCACTGGAAGGGTACAATTCAATGGTTCTCAGTGGGATCACAGGGTTGTACACTGTCACCACAATTTTAGAACATTGTCACCGCCCCTGGAAGGAACCTAGTGTCCATGGCAGCCAACCCCTTTTCCCTCCAGATCCGGCCCACCCAGTCCCCGCACAACTACACCGAGTATCTGTCATCAGTCATCAGACATCCGGGTTGTTTCCAGCTTGCGGCTGCTGTGAACCATGCTGCTTTGAACATTCCTGTTGGGGTGAACTTAGGTCTTCCTTCCTCCTGGGGTGATGCGCGGAGGGGTGGGGTTGCCGGGCCCCCTGACTCCACATTTGCCTTTCGGAAGAAGCACGTGCTGTTCTCCCAGCGGCCGCCCTGCAGTCTCAGCAGCTGTGTGAGGGTCCCGGCTCCTCCCCACGCTCACTGACACCTCTCGCTGCGGCCGTGCGGTGGGTGTGAGGTGGTATCTCACCGTGGTTAGTGTTTGCCGTTCCTTGATCGCTCGTGATGTCGAGCATCTTTCTGCTCGCTGAACACTCACTCTGAATTTCTGCACGTTCCGGCCTCTCTGGTTGTGACCACCAGCTCACAGGCCTCGCTCCGAGGGTCCCCAGACCGGAGAGTGTGAGCACACCGCCGGGGTGAGGTCAAGTGTTGTTTTGGAAAACGCTCGTTTCTGTTAAATACTTGTGTTTTTTGTGTTCAGAATCAAGATCTACACTGCATTTGTATTTCTTACTGCTGAGAAACCTCCCGGCATCCATCTGCAGCTGGAGTGAAGAGGGACATTGTCCTCCCAGACACAGGGCACGGCCGAGTGCCACGGCCCCAGCCCTGAGAAAGTCTGACCGGCAGCTTCAAAATGAAGCTAATAAACGAGGACCGGAGTCCCAAACCAGTTTGTTTGATAAGATCCTCTCACTATGGGATCTCAGTGAAACATTTCAAAAGCAATTTAGAAGACTATTTCCATTGTATTTTAACGCTCTATGAATTTGATAAAAGTTGTAAAAACCTAACTTTATTCCTTGAAAATGTGACTGCTGAAAAGAGTTGGTTTGTTCTGAGGAATTCCCAAAGGCAGGTTGTGCCTGGGTGTGCCCTCAGTGGGTACACGTGGCTCACTTGCACACACACGGCTCACTTGCACACACACGGCTCACTTGCACACACACACATATGGCTCACTTGCACACACACACAGCTCACTTGCACATGCACACGGCTTACTTGCACACACACGGCTCACTTGTACACGCACGCGGCTCACGTGCACACACACGGCTCACTTGCACACACGGCTCACTTGTACACACATGGCTCACTTGCACATGCACACGGCCCACTCGCACACATACATGGCTCACTTGCACACGCACATGGCTCACTTGCACACGCACACGGCTCACTTGCACACACGGCTCACTTGCGCACACATGGCTCGCTTGCACACGCACACGGCCCACTTGCACACACGGCTCACTTGTACACACATGGCTCGCTTGCACACGCACATGGCTCACTTGCACACACGGCTCACTTGCGCACACATGGCTCACTTGCACACGCACACGGCCCACTTGCACACACGGCTCACTTGTACACACATGGCT
>CM052551.1:6789077-6840223 GCA_028533065.1 Trachops cirrhosus | reverse complement strand
CTTGTACACACACGGCTCACTTGCACACACGGCTCACTTGTACACACATGGCTCACTTGCACACGCACACGGCTCACTTGCACACGCACACGGCTCACTTGCACACACACGGCTCACTTGCAGGTGTGTTCGTGTCTTTGGGTGCCTGTGTGCCTGGTCCTTGCCTTACAGGTGCTGCTGCTCAGCCACGTCCACAAGAGCATAGTTCACAATAGCTAAACAGCGGGAGCAACCCGGATGCCCACTGAAGGATGAATGGATTAAAAAATGCGATTTAAACACAGGATGGAATGTTATTCAGACTTTAAAGATCAGGAAATCCTGCCACAGGCTACAACATGGATACAATTTGACAACGTGGAGCTGAGTGAAGTAAGCCAGTCACAGGAAGACCAATCCTGTCGGTTGCACTTATGTGTGGTCCCGAAAGGAGCCAAACTCATGGAGACAGAAAGCAGACCCGTGCTGGCCACCGGCTGAGCGGGGGAGGGGCAGTTGTTATTCAGTGCACACGGAGTCTCTGTTTTGCAAGATGAAACTATTCTAGAGATCTGTTACACAATGTGAAAAAGCTTAATACCATTGAACTCTACATAAAGATTAAGATGATGAAGTTTATGTTCTGTATTTTTTAACCACAATTTAAAATTAAAAAAACGTTTTTAAAGACGATGCCATGTGGAGCTCCCACCAATGTACAGACACAGAACTTGGGTGTTGGGGTACCAGACGGGATCCGCGTCTTCGGAGCTTCGGGGCTCGGCGAGTCAGGTCTGCCCTGACACCCGAGGGCATTCCGGTGAGTAAGACAGCCTGTTCCCAGTGCCAGCCGGGGGGGCAAGCTCGGAGTCAGGTGGCAGGTGAAAACAGAGGGAAAACCAAAGAGCCGGGCTTTCCCTGTGCTGTGATGTGCAACCTACAGCCCCTTCCGGTTGCTCCTCTGTCTGTCTGTCTGTCTGTCCTCTGGTCGAGGAGCCTGAGTGCAGAGTAGGGGTGGGGCCCCCTGAAGCTCCCTGTGCAATCACAGTGAGCCCCTGTGGGACAGCCCCCCGCCCTCCCCCCCCAGCCACCACAGCCTAAGTTACACACAAACAGGACTTCCTGCTCTTTGGGGAAAATTCTTGGACCCTCCGAAGGATCCAGCCTGGGGGGTCCTGGTGAGAGTCTTTCATCAGCTCAGCCTGGCACCCGGCTTCACTGGAGGCGGCCAGGGACCCGCTGTGGGATTTTTAGGTGTGTTCCGAGGGAAGCAGCGGGGACTTTCTGTGCCCAGGACAACTCCCCTGCCAGTGGAGACCTCATCCTTGGCTCCAGGCTTTGCTCCCATAAAATGAATGCATTCCTGAGATCATGCTAATGCTCTTACAATTAGATCGTTTCACAGTTTCCTGGGTATTCATGGACAGAGCATCCATCCAACGTGATGACAGGCTGTGAGGCTGGGTTATCGTCTCTGCTTTGACAGATGGAAATTTTAATGAGCCCCTCCTATAGGTAGAACACTAGGCTCTTCCTCCCGAGTTACCTTCCGCCACTCAGCGAGCAGCACGGTGGTGCTCTTCCCAGGGCACAGTCGGTGTGACCGTCGGTCGGACCGTCGGACCATCGGAGGACAGCGGGTTTTCCTGGGGCAAATCCATGGCTAAAAGAGACAGGCCTGCCGAACGGAGGAGCCAGCAGTCGGGTGGCAAGAGGAGAGGCCACAGAACGGGACACCCAGGCCTGGGCTGCTCTCAGGGGCCCCGGCGGGCACGGTGGCAAGCGGTGACTTCCTGATCAGAAGTGGAGGCGGCAATGGTCATTGAGAGCGCGCGGCCTTTGGTTCAGGAGGAATTCCCCAGGTGGAGGTGTTGACGATGACAGCGTCCCTCTCAGAGCGGACATCTCTAAGATGCTGAGAAGATCCTGGCTGTCTGTTGGGGGCAGAGGCTCGCCTTTGCGAACCAGGCTGCCGTGGGCAGGAGTGTCTTCTCGCTGAGAAGGGAGAAGGCCGATGCGGGCCCCGGCAGTGTTCCTCTCCGTTCGACCCCCAGGCCGAGGGTGGCGGCCCTGGCATTAGGGGCACGAGCGCCGGACGCTGATGGCTCTTTCTCGAGAGGCCGCACGAGGCTCTGGGCACAAGCTGAGCTGCTAGAGAACAGAGGCGACAGAGCAAGGCAGCAAGTCGGGGAACGCCGGCCCCTCCGACGGCTGCACGACTGCATCTTGCCTTCCTCACGTACGGGGTTGGCAAAAAAGTCCGCTGAGTTTTTTTCTGTAAAATAAAAGACACATTTTTCATTTTCACCAATAACTTTATTGATGTGGATATTCTGAGTATGTCGGCTATCTCCCACGTGGTACAACATGGATTGTTCTCCATTTATGTCTCAGTTTGATCGCTATCAGCTTCAACCGGTCTGCCTGACCGGGGAGCATCGTCCAGCGAGAAATCGCCAGCACAGAACTTCGCAAACCCCTTCTGACAGCTTCGATCAGTCACAGCACCTTCTCCATACTCTGCACAAACCTTCTTTTGTGTTTCAAAGCTGTGTTTTTACCTTTCTTGAAATAAGCATAATATGCCGAAAATGTTGCTTATTTTCTTCCATCTTTGGTATTAAAATGGCTACTCCAAAATTCACCAGTTCTGGTAAGTTTGTTCTTAAATGCATGCTGATATGAGAGCTGTCACAATACAATCTAACAAAATTGTTTCGAATGAAGTTGAAGACAATTAAGCACTACTAGAGTCATCTTACGGAAACAACCAAACAAACTTTTTGGCCAGCCCAGTATTTCATAGGAAGTAGTTGCTAGCTCATAGGGGAGCTGCTGATTGCAGGGCCAAAGTGCCTTGGTCTGGGGCAACCCCTGAACCCCTCTGCTTAGTCACCTCCTCTACCAACGAGGACAGCAATGCCCCCTCTTAGGCGATAAGTGTGCGGGGCCTGGCACAGCCATGCACTACATAGTGTCGGCTGTTGCTTTTTAACCACTTAGTCATGAGATTCTATCATCAGTGAATAATGAAAAACTGGCCAGTTGTCCAATTTTCTCTTTCCATTTCCTGCCTTATCTCACTGGCTGCAACATAGGCCCTTTGGGGGCACGGTGAACCATGTGGAAATTTCCAGGAGCTGAGGGAGGGACGGCTGGGGGCCAAGAGGGCTCCCACGGAGAGTGATGTCTAGGAAGCTGCTGCGGGGAGTTAGGTGGGGTGGGGTGAGGGCTCGGCGGTGGGGAAAACTGTGGAAAGGACAGACTCCGGACACTGGCTAGGCCCACGGCAGGGCCGCGGACCGCTATTTTGGCTGGTGGAAAATCCCAGCCAGAGGCAAGAATTCAATTTCACAAATATTCATGGCACCTACTCAGTGTAGAGAAGAGGGCCCAGCTGAGTCACCGGGCACGGCCCCGCCCTGGCACCTTGGCGTCGTTCACAAAGGGACCTCGAGGGCCGCTGGCGCGGATGGACGCCTGAGCGAGGGTACAGAGCCAGGCTGGGTGCTTAGGATGTGAGTGATGCCTTGGCCCCGTGGGGACCAAGCGCAGCAGCCAATTAGGGCCCCACCCTTTGGCCAAGAACTTGCTGAGTCACAGGCCACGGGGGACGCTGCCCAGGCTGCACCAGGGCGACCCTGGGGTGGTTGGGTGTGGGGGACTGATCTGGCTACCAAAACAGCATGGGGAGCGGGGCAGGCCTGAGAAGAGGCAGCAGCAGGTACTCGGAGCTAAAAAGTCCATGTCCTCCCTCGCCTCCTGCCTCATCTCCCCAAAGCTGAGGATGCTGAAACTCAGGGGTGTAGGGCCGTGGGGGCCAGGGAGGTCTGGGGAGCACTGAACCTCTTTGTCCTTTTCTCCACATCTCCATGGCCTGTGTCACCAAGCCACTCCCAGCCTCACTCACCTGCCACCCCACTGTCCCATTGTGCCACAGGCTCCCTGTCCCACGTGTTCGTGGGCCCTGCCCTCTCCTGCCCCACTGTCCCAGCGCTCACGGCCCGAAGGCCCGGAGGCAGCACCGGAGGGAGCATCGTTCCGCTCTAGGTTCAGGCCTTGGTCCCCAGGCCCCCACCGACCCTGGGCGGCCAGCAGCCGGTCCCAAACAGCAGGACCCCACAGAGCGTAGGCTAAAGGTCTGCCAGAACACCAGCGAAGCCCGGCTGAGAGCAGCCTGCTCAGGCATTCCCCAGGAAACGACACCCCGAAAGGTCGATGCTGATGTGGGCTGCTGCCCAGGTGCTGTCCCAGAATGCCTCACGTTTGCAGAGCTCGTCCCAGCCAGCAGAGCGCTGTCACAGGCACCCCAGAGTCGCAGCATTCCCCTTGTACAGATGGGGAAACGGAGGCAAGGAATGGAAAGCGGCCGGCCCCAGCTCGGCAGCTGTTGAGTGGTGGGATCTAGACTGGAACCAGGCCTGTCTCATTCCACACTCTTTGCAGTAGACCAAGGTCCTCTCTCATCTTCGCCCCCCATCAGGTCCAGATGATCGGTTGGTGATGGCCCCCAGCCTAGGCAATCACACCTGCTACTTCTGTTCTTGTGCCCACGATGTCCTGAAGGTAGCTCCTTCCTCATACCTCCTCAGAGACCCTAGCCCTGGTGGCGAAGGTCCTTGTCCATGCTCTTCTTACAGCCTGTCACTACCATTTGTTTCAGAAATGCCACCTCCTCCATGAAGCCCTCCCTGTCACAACCCAGCAGAGCCAACCCCTCTCTCTGGGCCCCCACTCTCTCTGCCCTTGGACCTATGCTTGCTCTGATGTTGACCCACTGATTGGGCATTAACCATTTCTGTGTCTGTGCCCTGCACTCCCCCACAGCCCAGGGCATCACCCCTCCTCCTCAGTGGCTGTTGGAGGGAAAGAAGGGTAGGAGGAAGAAGGGATGGAGGGATAGATGGAGGGACAGGGAGACAGAGGCAGAGAGGGTCCAGACATTACTCAGCCGCCCCCCAGCTCCACCCACACCATGCTGCTTTACTCAAGCAGGTGACGGCTCACGGAGTCACCTTTCCTGCCTCCATCATTTTGTTCCACCACCTGTGGAATCTCCCTGGAGCCACCTTGCTGCTCACTCCTGACCCCATCCCCTGCCAACCCGGGTTCTCCTTCACACCTCCTTCCACCCTCAGATGGAGCCAACAGAGCGGCCCAGTCTGAGACAGTGACTCACTCTGACCTCTGGGGCCCTGCGTTTGGTGATGACAATGGCGCCTGCGGCCTCCCGGCTCACCCTCCTCTGAGCCAAGGGCCAACACCACTAACCCTCCCTCTTGCAGACAGAGCCAGCCCTCTCCCATGGGGGACCCCTGAGAGGAGGCTACCCTGGCTTGGGCCTGAGTAGCCTCATCCAGCCCCGACGTGCACAGGCATGCTCTCCAGCCCCACCAATGTTCTGCCCTTACAGCCCATTCCTCAGGGATGGTCCAAGCTGCGGCCACCTTCCCGGGAAGGCCAGCTGATCTTGCTTGGTTATTGACATCTTCCCAGAGAGCCAGCTGGCAGAGACGGGGCCTACTGAAATGGGCGGGTCTGGAAAAGGGCGCCGGCCCCTGGCCTGGCTGCCAGAACGAGACTGGCCCAGGATCCTCAGGCTAGGAGAGCTGGAAGCGTTCGTGTTTACAAGAGAGAGAAAGGAAATGAAAGCTTGACCTCTCAGCTCTGCTTTGGGGCACTCCTGGATGCTGAGGCCTGGGGAAGGGGGCAGGGCATTACATGGTGGGCACTGGAGGGGTTAACCAGGGCCACCCAACTTCCCTGCAGAAGGACGTTCCCGGAACCCTGGCCTCCACCTAAAGGTGGGAGCCCAGGCTGGCCCAGAGCTTTGAATGCCTGGGCTCCCCACTGCCCTGCACCCCCTTCCTTGAATCCTCGTCCTAATCCCAGGAAGCCACCAGGGCTAACCAAGGGCACAGGCAACAGACTCATCACCCACACAAGTGGCTGTGGCACCCCTGGTCCCCGGTCGCAGAATTCTCCCCTGAGGAGTGTGGATGCCGTGCTCCAGCAGGCTGGCACCTCCCCACTGCTCTTTGCGTGACACTCTTGCAGCTGGAGGGGGCTTTTTCAAAACGAACGTGACCACAACGCACTCCTGCCTAAAGCCTTTCAACAGAAGCCTGTGGGGCCCCGGCATACGGGCCTTGCTCTGCCGCCCGACACGTGGGCCTCCCCGGTCAGACGGCCAGGAGGCGAGCGCCTCTGCCCCATCCACCCGGAATATTCAGACTTCCTGAAAAGGCTCTCGCTGTCACCTGCCCTTGTCCCTACTGTTCCCACCCATGGCCATGCTGAGAGAGACAAAGAGACAGAGAGAGAGAGAGATCGATTTGTTGTCTAACTTACTTATGCCAATTCATTGGTTGATTCTCGTATGGGCCCTGACCGGGGATCAAACCTGAAACCTTGGCGTAACGGTACCACGCTCTAACCAACTGAGCTACCTGGCCAGGGCTGAAGTACCAGCAAACCCCTCCCCTGCCCCTCTTTGAAGCGCAGGAAAGAGGCCAGCTAAACACAAAGCAAGAATTTCCCGGGCTCCCATGCCCCTGGGGAGGAAACAAAGTAGTGGATGGCCCCTGGGCCCACTCAAAAGTGCCTGGTGGGGTAGGGGATGGTGGGCGTGGAGGGGGACCAGTTATGCTGAGAACAGGGACTCTGGGGTCAGACTTATCTGACTCAGTTCCTGGCTGAGTGAGACCCCCTCCCTGAGCCCTGGTCTCCTCATCTGTAAAATGGGCTAACAGCGATGGCCGGAAAGTGTTCGCATGGGACCCAGCCAGGAGAAGTACCCGGCCAAGGGCAGCCTCCCACCTAGAGCAGGGAGAGCTGCCCCTGCCCCTCTCCAGGCTGCGGCCGGCTGGGCAGTACAGCAGGATGGGCCCACACACCTCACATGCTGCGGCAGAGTCAGTGGGCTCATGGGTGGGAGATGTCCTCATGGTCACACTTGGGCCACCAGACCCAGAAAGCACATACCCACCCCCAGCTCCTGAGCAGCCACAGAGAAGAGAGACCGCCAGGGCTGCGTGGCCAGCCCACTGGCTCATCCCCTTGGGCACTCTTCTCACTGCCCTGGTACCCCAGACACCTAGCCCTTGACCTTGGCCCCCTGTCCTGCCCTTTCCTCCCTCCCCTTGGTGTCCCCAGAAGCCAGTCTCTTTCCTCTGCAGAGCATGCCCGCCTGCCTTACTTCCTTCTGGCTGGCTGGGCGCGCCCGTGCCTCCCAAGGCCTTGATGGCTCCGTGCTCAGGGTCTGTCTTACAGAGGCCAGAGTGTGCTGTGACCAGCTGTCGAGTGTCCAGTGCTGCGGGAGGGGCACTTCTCTCGGACCCCCACCCATCCCCACCATCATGGTCTTCCCAGCAGGGGGTCAGGATGGGGAAGGGGCAGACACAGGGCGCAGCGTGCACTTACTGGCTGGGTGGCCTTTTTGTAGAAGGAGGACACCCCCCTCCAGGACAGAGGCGGCTGTGAGCAGGGAGCCATATCCATCACCCTGGGGGACACTGTTAGGAGGCCTGAGGCGGAGAAGGGGGTCTGTGCTCTCCGTGCCCAGACCAGCTGAAGTTGAGCTGCCAACCCCGCCTCAATGGACAAAACAGAGCCAGGTGGCAGGGGACGCAGTGCCCCGAAGAGGTCACAGGACCAGGACAATACTGGGAGCTCCTGTCCCAAAAGGTAGACCCAAGAAGATACAATCTTTTAATTACATGCTCAGTCTCCCTGGGCTGCTGGCCAGGGTACACCCAGCCCTCGGCCTGCTCACAGGCCCAGTAGGGACACTGCCTCCCTCCACCCTGACCCTCTCTAGAGAAAGAGGGGTCCAGGGAGCCCAGGACAGGGAACAGGAGGGAGCAGACCCAGCCGAAACTGGACTTGGGAGCTGAGCGGGTGACAGCGGGCAGTGGGGTCAAGATCAGTCCAGGACTCCCCTCCTAACATGCCCATTCAGGCTCTGCCAGGACCTGGGTGGGGCTGGATGGGAGCAGCTGCTGTCCTGCCCCCCAGACATATAAATCCTCTGGTCCGGTTCTCTGAAGGCCCACTCATCACCCTGCGTAAGACAGCGGGGAGGGCCGGACTGGACAAGGGTGCCCATCCTCTCCCGCCCAAGGTACTGATGAATGTCTTTCTTATGTGCCTGTTTTTCCAGGGAAAAAATGTGTGGCCAGCCCTGTCCAGGTCACAGCTGCCCCTGTCCACAGGTCACGGACTGTGACCTCTTCAGCCAGTTTCCTGTCATCTCCTAAGGATGCCAGCACTGACGCCACCGGCCAGCTCTGGGGGTCCCACTGGGCAGGAGCCTGTCTGTGCACTGTCTCTGGAACTCAGGCAGCAAGTCCGAGATGAGTCTTCTTTAACCCCTATTGTGCCAGTGAGGGAACCGAGTGTAAGGGAGAGACGGAGGGTGGGCAGGGGTTACAGACAGCACACCCCTCGGATTTGAAGAACAGTGTGGTTCTGGAAAGGGTTTTCACGTATTAAAGAGCATCTGATCCCTTGGCTTACCCGGGAAGTCTGGGGTATGGAGACAGTAATCCCTCATCTCAAATCTGGGAGGAGAGGACAAGAGGCCAGGAGTCTCACTCCAAGCTCTAGGCTGCTTGCTCCTCTCAACCAGCCCCGCCGCACCGCACAGAGGCAGCCAGTGGGGGTCCTACTCCTGCAGGACCACCGGAAGGCGCCTCCTCCGCTGCTCTCCTCTCTGATTCCCCCAGGAAGGCAGAAGAAGGGGGCTACTGGAATCGCCTTCTTAACGGCCTATTTACCCACCCACCGTGCGGTCACCGTGAGCTGGAGGAACTAGGTCCGACCTGCGCCCCAGGTGGAGGGCGCACATCGGTTTCTCACCGGCGTCCTTCTGAGGGCTGTGCCCAGAAGCGAGAGGACCAGATCCTGCCTCACTCATGGCCGCAGCCTCTGCAAAGGCCCCGGGCAGGGAGAGAAGGTGGACAGCACCACACGGCAGTGGGGCGCCAGGCCACTGCGGCCCTGACCCCCCGACGGCCGGATGGCCTCTCTGCTGGTCAGGCCCGAGGCTCAGCCTGGGCAGGGCAGGACAGCTCACGTGGCACAAAGAAAAGGCCACGGCCACCAGCTGGCCAGTGGCAGCCTCCCCAGCCCCCGCCAACCAGCCAACGCACTAAAAGAGGTCAGGGTACCCTGAGGCCCTTCAGCTTAGGTTCAAACCCCAGCTCAGCCACCTGTGAACTGTGTGACTCTGGACAAGTTCTTAACCTCTCTGTGCCTCAGGTGTCTCATCCTTAAAATGAATACGATAATACAGCATCTGCCCCCTAGGGCAGTCATGAGAATATATGAGTTAATACACGTAAGGTGCTTTGGACACATTGTAAGAGCGACATAAATAGTGGGCTGATCATTACTATTATTATTGCTTTCTGACCCGAGGGACTATAGATATAGATATCAGAGCAGGCAAAAAGCTAATGCTCTTGGGCATTTTTCGTGGGAGGAGCGGGGGAGGCCTGCTATGCAAAGGACTGTCACCCTCCATGGGCGGGTGGCCCAGCGAGGGAATTACATCAGACGAAATTTGCCATTAATAGCAGTTCCTTCTTGGGCTGGTCACAACCCACAGAGCACGAGGGGGTGAGAAATATTACGATTATGAGTATGAAAAGATGTTACTATTGGGCAGAGTTCTATTTTTGGAAACTGGGAAGTTATTTTGAGTGAGGGTTGGTATTCGTAATTTTCAATGGCCTGCGCACTCTAACAATACAGGCACATGCTTGCTCTCAGGAGAAACCAGGACACAGTGGGGAGCCCCGCCACGCTTCTGCGGTTGCTAGGCAACGCCTCTGTCCTCCCACCCCAGCTGGTGCCTCGTGCAGAGCCAAGGGTGGGCTCCAGGAGCCTGTACCACCCCTCGGCCCAAGCACCAGAGCCCCTGAGATGTCTCTCAGGCCCTCTCAGGGGTGTTGAGCGAAAGCCACCTCATTTTCTTTTCAGCCCGGGCAGGGTGTGATTTGGGGGGCAATCCGCAGGGCAGAGCATCTGTACAACCACAGGCGTGCCTCAGTTTCTAGAGCTGCATGGATTAGTTTCCTGCGGTTGCCGTGACAAATGATCACGAACAAAAATTTGTTCTCTCTCGGTACTAGAGGCCAGAAGTCCAAAATCAGTACCACCGGGCCCAGATCAAGGTGTCGGCAAGGCTGTGCTCCTTCCAGAGGCGTTTAGGGACCATCTAATGTGTTCCTTGCCTCCTGTAGCTTCCGGCACTGCCGGCATTCCTTGGCTTGTGGCCGCATCACTCCAGCCTCTGCCTCCGAGGTCATGGTCCCTTCTACTCGTCTGTGTCTGTCTCCCTCTCCCACTCTCGTGCAGACCCTGGTGATTACATTTAGGACCTACCTGGATAAATTCAGAAGCGCCCCCCCTATCTCGAGAGTCTTGACTTAATCTCACATTTGCTAAAACCGTTCTTCCATCTAAGGTAACATTTGTAGATTCCGAGGAATTAGAATCTGATGTTTGGGGATCATTACGGAGCCCAGTCTATCCAAGCCAATGACTTCCTCCAACAAAACTGGATGGCGAGTCACCCCTCAGCTCCCTGGTGGCTGCCCCATCCCCCTACCTGGCCCCACATGCCAGGGTAGCGACAACCAAGCACACGGTGCTGACCTTGAGGCCCGGCCTGTCCTGGAGGTGTCCTGTACGGACTTGAAACAGGCCAGGCCTAGAGCAGCTGGGAGCTGCAGGCAGCTGGACTGCACACTCAGCCTGTGACCCCGCTTCAGGCCTCCAGTTACCACCGCAGAAGGGAATAAGCACTGAAGACGAGAGGCCAGGCCTCTGAGAACTTTAGGGAAAAAAAAACAAAAACGCTTTCTTTTTTATTACTCCATAAAAGTTCAATTAAAAATGGGAAAAATAGAAAGTGCTAATCCTTCAGAATCTTAGCCTCCAGAGAGAATAAAAGACTTGCATCAAGCAATCTTCCTCCTAAACCTTTGTTTATTCAGATACGATGAGACTATACTCATGTGTTTAAAAAGCGCAGGTGGAATTGTGCTACACATTCTGGTCTTCAACCCAGTGTTCCCAGTAAGTGGCGTGTTTTGGGCACCTCCCACGGCAACACGTGCAGCCTTTCTAGGGACTCCTGACGGTGCTGCTGTGTGGATGCACCATGAGGAGTCACCCTATCGGTAGGCACTTGGGTTGTTTCTAATTGTTCGGCTGAAAAAAGTGGTGAGACAGTTCGGTGAGATATTAATATCTGACTCCCTACAGGAGGCTCACAAGGGTAGGGAGGTATACTTCTCTCTCCAATCACCCCAAAGCAGCAGAGCCTTCAGTGAAGGAAGTCAGGGGTTCCCTCGCTCCCAGGAAGAATTAATAGGCCTTTGTGTTCCAAGCCTGAGCCTCACAGAGACAAGGAACCGAATTGTCTAAGAGGAGG
The DNA here is from genome assembly GCA_028533065.1 of Trachops cirrhosus. Lineage (NCBI taxonomy): Eukaryota > Metazoa > Chordata > Mammalia > Chiroptera > Phyllostomidae > Trachops > Trachops cirrhosus. The sequence continues at coordinate 6,828,801 of CM052551.1, read as the reverse complement.
AGGGGCTCTGTGTTTGTGGGGAGGCTCCCACGGCAAACACACAAACATCGCCTTGCAAACTGGCTTAGACAATAGAGAATGTACTCAGAAAAGCACAGGGGCTGGGTGGGAGTCAGGTGCGGTTTGATCGAGGGGCTCATGGTAACAGCAGGCCCTGATTTCGTTTTTCTGTGCTTCTTTTGGCTCAGTTCTGTTCTGTGGGTCAGTTTTGCCCACGAACTCATTTCCTCCTTATAGTTAACAGAGCTACAGCGGTTCAGGGCCCACATCCGCTTATGGCACCTTCTGTAGGAAAAGAAAAATCTCAGATTTCCAGCAAAATTCTTGAGATGCATCCCGATTGGACCGGTTCTGGTCATGTGCCCCCCGCTGAACAATCACCATGGTGGGGACAAATGGAATATCCTGACAGATTTAGTTTAGGCCACTCTGTGGGGTTAGAGGTGCAGATACTTAAAGTCAGGGATTTTCCAATAAAAATTAGAAGGTTGGGAAAGAGGAAGTAGGGAAGGGTGGGAAGTGAGGAGATAACCAACATGAGTTCAGTTCTCGGGAGTCGTTAGGGAGGTTTTATAGACTGGGCAAACCCATGGCTTGGTGCCTGTAGGGTTTCTAGGGGGCAGAACCCAAACACCGTGTATGAGGAGCAAGTTCAACTCCCCAAATGCACCATGAGCATCCTGGGGTGCGAATGTATACCCTTATTCCTGTATAAATTCCTGGAAATTCAATGGCCGGGTCAAAGGAATTACATATTCAAACTTCAATAGATATTGCTACATTACCCTCCAGTACGGTTTCTACTGATTTCCCCTTCCAACAATACAGGCTGTGAAAAGGCCCACGACCCCACATCTTGTCAATACTAAATATTATGCATCTTTCTAATGCTTGCCATCTCAAGAGATTTAATTGGAGTTTGTTAAGACTCTAAGGTGTGATGACCATCTTTTCATACGCTTACTAATTATAACTCCTCCTATGTGGATTACCTACTGGAGGCCTTTGTTCTCTTTGTTACTGATTTCTGAAAGCCCTTTGTAGACCAGGGATACAAACCCTTTGTCTTATCGGTTGCAAATATTTTCCCCGGTTGTCCCTTGTGTTTTGGCTTCGTATATAGAGCTTTTGTTTGTCCAGAACTTGGCGAATTTTATGTGGTTCAGTGTATCAGGCTTTTCTGGTTTTCTGTTGTAAAACATTTTATCCACTCTAAAATTATATATATATATATATATATATATATATATATATATATATAGAGAGAGAGAGAGAGAGAGAGAGAGCGCACGCACCATCCATGCTTTCTTTTATGACTTCTGTGGTTCCTTTGGAAGCTTACGTTTCTTATCTATCTGGAATTTATTTTCTTATATTATACATGTGAGGCAGAGATGAGTTTCTGTTTTCCAAACGGTAAGTGATTAGGACGCAAAGTTTCTGTGAGACTCCAGAGCCTCCGCCACTTGCCCGGGCTCCGATTTTGGTTAACATCTTGTTTCCATCGCGTGACTCAAAGGGGTTAGAAGGAAAATGGCTGGTGCTTGTCTTCGGGTTCAGGGACGGCCGGGAGAGGGGGGTGAAAGGAGAGGGGGATGCAGTCCTCAGGCAGGGCTGGGAGGAAGGGGCGCGGTGCCCAGAGGAGGGGAGGTGGCGAGCCCCTGCAGTGAGGAAGCGAGGTGGGCAGAAGAGTCGTGCTCCTCTGGAGAAGAGTTCAGGGAGCAAGAGAAAGGTCCCCATGGGGTCCCCCGCACCCCATACTGCAGAGCGTTCTGTACTTTTTACACTGCTTCCCAGTGTTCCCCCCAGAGGTCTGGCCTCGTTCGTGTGTGTTCCTTCTGCAAGTGTTTGTGGACCGTCTGCTCCGAGCCCAGGGAAGGATCCCGGTGTCTGGCGCAGCGAGAACGCCAGCTCCTGGGAATAACCCTGAAACGGCCAGTGTGCCTGTGGGCCATCTGCCCTGACGCCGGAGGCGGGAAGTCATTTTTAGAGAGATTTCTTCCAGACGTGGCTTTTAAAATTGTGTCCGTTAGATCTGAAGAAGGAGTTCCCTGACTGCTGGAAAAATGAAAATGGCTCTCTCGTGAGCAGCCACGCCCAGCCATGCCTTTCCTGAGGGGGCCACCCCGGCTGGGTGACCCACCTCCTTCGGGACATCAGGAGCGCCCCGAGAGAAGGGCGCCACCAGCAGCAGCCACCGTGGCCCCCAGTGCAGGGCCTGGAGGTCAAGGGCTCACAAGCAGGTGGTCCCCGCAGCTTCCACGAGAGCATGTGTACATCTCTGCCCTACCTGTCCACGTTGCTCTGGAATCATCTCGTAGGTGACCTTGCCCATTGGAAGGCACAGACCACGCATCTGGGTGTGGCAGGTGCTCCACGAGTGGCTGAATGAATGAATGAATGAATGGGTGAGTCCGTGGCGGTGGACAGCAGGGAGGGGTGCTGCCTGTGGGGCCAGCCTCGCGAGGAGCATGTCGGGGCAGAGGCTCGCCGCAGGTGAGGGAGGCCTGAGCGCAGCCTGTGAGGGAAACGGGCCCTCCCTCTGCCTCGCTGCACACAGGGGTGCTGAGAAACGGCCAGCACCTCCCTGTCCCATGCCCGCAGCCCTCAGTTCCCTGGGTGCGGGACCTCCCGCAGGCAGCCCCTCACCAGGAAGGGCAGCGGCTCCTCCCTCGGAAGCTTCAGCAACTGCAGGTCTTGCTGGTCGCCCTCCCAAATTCCCTGAGCCCTTTCTTGCTGACTCACTGCAGGCCCTGTCCCAGCTTCCTGTCAGCTGGACCAGCAGAGGCCAAAGGGACGGAGGGAGGGGGCGAGGCAGCGGCCTGAGGACCCAGCAACACTCTGCGGGGCGGGAAGGGACGCGACTTCCCAGCTCCTGCTGCTCTGGAAGGAAATGGACTGTCTAAAGGCCCGCGTGGACCCTCCTCGTCTCGGACTCAGTCGCAGCCCAGCCTCAGCAACCCCAGTGTGAAGAACTCCCCAGCCCCTCCCCCACACTTGTGTTAAAGCACCCCCCCACACACACACACCCCGCCAGCCAGCCTGCCCCCGATGGCACGTCCCACGGGGCTTCTCGGGGCCCCGTGCAGTCAGTGTGACAGCCTGCAGCTGTGTGCTCTCATGTGCTGGTGAGTGTGGTTGGATGTGACTGTGGTTGTGCAGAGTGCTGCGAACCCGATTGTGAGCGTGTGACTCAGAACCACTGTCACACCGTCTGAGTCACACAACCCCCGTGCATCACGCCGTCCACCCTGTGGTTCCATGCGGACGGCCCGGCGAGTGTGCGTGTGCGCCACTGCATGCAGGCGTGCGATTTCGGGCAGCGGTGCTTCCGTGTGAGTCTGTGTGGCTGGCCGCGTGCTGCTGAGCATCACGGTGTGTTTGCGGGTGGTTGTGTGTGACCGGGGGACCTTTGCATGGTTCTTTAGGACCACATGCATGTTCCGGGGCACAGGCCCAAGGAGATGAGGGGTCTGCAGCCCCTAGTCTGTGGAGGGTGAAGGACAGGTGGGCATGCTCTCCCCTGAGGTACTCATAATGGCTCCCCCTTATGTAAGGAGCGGATGGAGCTCCACCCCAGGGTCACCGGAGGGTTTCAGAGTGTCTTCTGAAAAGCCAGGCTGGGGATGCCAGCCTGCCTGAGTCCTCCCAGAGCTGGCTCCGGTGCTGACGCAGCCTCCGCCCCCAGGCGCAGGCCCAGGCTGCCTATCAGCCCCATGGGGGCACGGCCGGTCTCCCAGGCCTGGCCAGCTGCTCCCACCCTCCCCACACCTAGTCTGGGTGCAGAAGCCACACAGGCACCCAGCGCCCCTTCCTCTCCTACTCTCTGGTACACGTCCATTGATTCTGCGTGTGTTTGTGTGGAGAAGGTTGTTTATTGCTTTGGGGTTTGAGGCCTTTTTTTAAAATCTCTCGGACAGCACCTGCCTGTAAAGGGGTTTCCCAGTAACCCCTCTGGAAATGCAGAGGGTCTAACAAGCTCTTCCCCCACAGGGGAATTCAAAATGCTCCCGATTTCAGAAGCTCTCACCGCCTGGGCCCCTGCACTGCCGCCTGCTCCCTTTTACCCGAGTAGGGCGGGAGCCTCTTGTCAGACCTGCCTTACAGGTGCCCCCCTCACCGCCCAGCCCCTGGCAGGTGAGCCCACCCAGGCAGGACCCTGGCTCACCGCCAGCACCCCACCCCTACAGCCGAGGCTGCCCCTGCCTCTCTGAAGGGACCCCAGCCCTCACGGCCATGGCTCTGCCCAGAAGTGATCCCTCTGGTTTGTCTTCTGCAGCTCAGAGCTGGGCAACAGCTGCCCTGATGTGTGAACCCCCAGCTGCTTCTGTGTCTCCTGGGGGAGGATCTCTACGCTAAGGGTCCCCATGCTTATCATCAGCCACGACAAGCATGGGGCAGTCGGCAGGAGGCTGGAAGCAGGGCCAAGGGACAGAAGACGCAGCAAGGGCGGGAAGCCAGGTTGCCCTGCAGAGAGGACTGGGCAAAGGTGCCCGCTGGCACCCGTGGGCTTGTAGGCCCGCTGCCAGGGCTATTGTGGGGCAGAACCCTGGACGAGCAGCTCAGGTACTGGGTTCTGTCTGAACTTTGCCACCAGGAGCTGTGTGACCTGGAGAAGCCACTCGCCCTCTCTGAGCTTCTGCTCACCCACCTGAGAGACTAAAACAGCATAGGAAGTAAATGCGCAAAGTGCGGAGCCCAGAGGCATGAGCAGGTGCTGGACAGACAGACAGACTGTTCATCCTGAAGATGGTGGTTGACCCCTTCCCGGAGGTCTGTGGCCCTTCCTGGGGGTCTAAGGCCCTTCCCCAGCCCAAGTGGTCTATCTCTGAAAGAACCCATCCTTTCTTCCCCATTAGAGCTGGCAGGGTCCCCACATCCAGATCCCACAAACACCCTGCTTGGAGGGGGGCAACAGTAGGAAGGGAAGAAAGCCAGGGATGGAGGGCGGTGGGCAAACACAGCATCGAGGGCTGGGGGCACCAGTACCTGCTGAGACTCTTCCTGGGCCCCCCTGACTTGTCCTTCCAGCCTGCACCTGCTCCCTCCTCCCCCACCACCCACCACGTGTCCCCTGGGCTCAGCTCCATCTGCTGCATGCTGTGGCTCAGCACCGCAGAGCATCCAAGCCAAACTCGTCATCCTCGGCCCAATGAGCTAAGCACCGGAGGCTAGAAAATCTAGTACAATACAGGCCTCCCCTTCTAAGAACTGGTAACAACAGCTGTGACAGACAGCTGTAAGATCACCTACTGAGTGTGAGTTAACACCACGTGCCTTTGATGTCCAGACAGATGATGCAAATGGCTGGACCCGCCCAGTGAAAGCCAACAGGACCTGGTGGGGGCTGGGACCCGACTGAGGACCAACATTTCCTGTTTCAAAGTGGCCAGAGAAGAGACAGCTGCTTCTAGCAGCCCTTCTATGACACGTTCGGAGTTACTAAGTGCCAGGCACGGTGTGAAACGCTTCTGAGCATTCTTTCACTTAATTCTCCCAAAACCCCCATCGGATAGAGATAAGTATTGTACCAGACAGACGCTAAGGTGACCCCACAGTCCTGGCGTCCTTGCGTTTATGTCTTTGCATCATCCCCTCCCCTCAGGTGTGGCCAGGACCTGTGACTTGCTTCTAACGAATAGAATAACCAATGTACCAGCATCTAGTCCATAGGGGCCAAGGCGGGGCGGGGGGGGGGTGGGGATGTCACACCCAGGACTTCCTTGTGTTACAAAGACCCGGGTCTCACCGGCAGCCTGGCGCAGAGACTTCCTCTCCTGCTGATGCTTGAGAGTGAGCTGCCATGTTCGGACAGGGCCTGGCAGCTCTGGGAGGCCACCAAGACCTGAGAGCGACCCCCAACCGACACCCAGCAGGATCTCAGCCCTACGACCACAGGAGATGAATTCTGTCCACCACGTGTGTGAGCACAGAAGTAATCCCGTCTCCACCGGAGTCGGCGGATGGGAACATTCTTGAAGTTGCTGAGTTTATGTAACTTACTATGAAGCAGTGGAGAACTAAGAGTACTGTGCCCACCTTACAGCTGAGGGACATAAGGCCCAGAGACCAATCTCAGCCACACGATTAGCCCGAGGCACAGCAGGGACCAGAGCCCAGCCCCCAGCCCCCTTGGGCCATGTCCCCACCCCGCCCCCCAGGACCCAGCCTGCCCGTGCGGGTCCCTGCTCTCTCAGTGACCACCCAGGCACAAGGGAATAAGCTGCACAGTATGGACTGAAGGACCATTTTTCCATTTCAGTTCAACAGTGTGTTGCCTGCCTACTGTGTGCCCGGCACTGGGCCAGGTGCTAGGGCTGCAGCTGTGGGCATGTGGGACCTGTCTGGGGGACTGGAGGGGGCAGCGGAGGATGTGGGCGATGGACAAGGGAGGTCAGGGTGATGAGAGTCACCAAAAAAGTCCGGGGGGATGGGATGGGCTGGGAGCATGGGGTGGGCAGCCAGCCCAGGGCCAGTCTCCTGGAGGAAGTGACACATGGGTCCCTCTGGGTGGGCCTGGTGGGGAGTCAGTCTGTCTGCATTGCAAGTGCGTGAGTGAGCGCGTAAGTGCGAGAGCTCTCTGGCCGACTCCCCAGGAAAGAGGAGTCTCCTAGTGATATGAAATCACCCAGTTTCTGTGTACTAGCTTCCAAGACACATTGTCACAAGGACCCAGGGCCTCTGTGACTGGCCTGTGACACCCAAGACCTTGGAGCGCCACTTCCCGGACGCATGATGGGTATATGGGGTTGGGGCAGGAGTAGCTTATCTGTGACACCCACCCCCTAGACATCCCCAGACATCAGGCAGGGGAAGAGGAGCAGGTAAGGACGGCAGGCAGAGCGGGCAGAGGAGGGGTGAAGGGGGATGGGCAGAGCCGGAGGGAAGAGCAGGAATTAGGAAGGAGACCACCCCCCCAACCCAGCCTGGCTTCAGTCCTCGATGACTCAGCAAGGCCCAGGGGTGCTCGCCGATGAGCTGGCAGGGTCCCAGAGGAAGCAGACAGCACATTCCATAGAGTTTTTTCCTCGAATTTTATTTCTCAATTACAGTTGACATTCAATACTATTTTGCATTGGTTTCAGGTGTACAGCACAGTGCTTAGACTATCATATACTTTACAGAGTGGTCCCTCTCATAGTTCAAGTACCCACCTGGCACCGTGCATGGTTATTACAACAGTACTGACCGCATTCCCTGTGCTGTACTTTCCACCCCCGGGGCTGTTCTCTGTCAGTTTGTACTTCTCAATCCCTTCACCTTTTTCACCCAGCCCCCAGCCCCCCAGCCCCCCAGCCCCCCTCCTCTCTGGCAACGTCAGTCCGTTCTCTGCGTCTGCGTGTCTCTGTGTCTCTGTTTTGTTTATTCGTTTATCTTGCTCTTCAGATTCCACATTTAAGTGAAATCATATGGTTTTAAAGAGATTCTCTTCCAAGGGAAGGGTGGGGCCTCGGAAAGGGTGAAGGAACCAGCCCGCGGTCTTCGATGCAGCCAGACGGAGACAACCCCGCAGCCGGCGTCCGCCTCCTGGACGCTGTAGGGGCTCCCCGCAGGCCAGTCTGCCCAGACGGACGCACGGCAGGGTTCGGAAATTAGGGACCAGCCCTGGAAACGAGAAGGGGCCTGATCGCCACTCCAGCAGCTGGGACTCTGGACACTCACACTTCCTGGGCCTCGGTTTCCTTTTCTGTAAAGGAGGGATGGTGGGCACGTTCGCACTGATCTGAATTTGAAACTCGATCGTGCATTTAGGGAAACCAGCTCAGAGCCCCACATGCTGGCTGGCTGCCAGCACTTGGTTTCTAAGAGTCAGCAGCGAGAACACCACATCGGTGCCACTGAGACCCCAGACGCCAGTCCAGAAACCCTGGCCCCCCAAACGATACATCGCATTTCGAGGCTCACTCAGCAGGCCCTGGAGTCCCCGCCAGGACTGGAACCCAGAGATGCTGCCCAACGCCCGTCTCTCTGCAGGGCCTGAGGGGCGCACACACAGCCTGCAGCCTCTTAGCCTCTCCCTGGAGAGAAGCAGCCTGGGCCCAGAACCACGGGCCCACCTGGGAGGAAACCGCAGCACTAGCCACCTGCCAGCGTGGAAATCCTCCCCTGCACTGGATGCGTGGCCTTTAGGAGGGACCCTGGGAGCCACCGGGAGGGAGCGCACCACCCCACAGGGCTCCCAGGGCAGCTGCGCGGCCTGACTACCAGAAAGTAGCTGCCTGCCTCTGATGCCGACCGGCCCTGCCGGGGAGAGCCCCCACCCCACCCCTGCCTGCCTTCGACTCCAGCGCCCGCCCCGCCCGGAACAAAGAGCCCTAGTGACAACCGCAGGCCTCTGCCCTTTGTTTCTTTACCACCAGGTCTCAAGTCACAGGAAGAGGGGTTTTCAAAGCATCAAAGTCAGGTGTGGACTGAGGTCAGGCTTTTCAAAAGAGAGGAAACCAAAAGGGATGGGAGAAGGGTAGGTGCAACAGATTAAGGTCCTGCGGGGGCGGAGAGGACGGAGGGAGGGAAGGGTGTGAACACGTGGGGCGGAGGCCGGCTGCCTGCCCAGCTCCCCAGGGCCCAGAGCCGGGGATGGGGGGGGGGTGCTCTCAGTCTCCCTCAGGAGTCCCCCAAGACAGGGCTGCCCCCACTGCTGCGGAGGTCGAGACCCTACTACAAAAGGACCAAGCACAGGGGGACAGGGGTCACGTGGAGGAGCACAGCCCTGCCCAGCGCCCACTCCTGGCTGGTCCTTCTCCAACTCCTCTGCCCAGGGAGGCCCTCTGGAGCTGGGGCAACTGCCTCCCTCTCCCCCGCACGGCTGGCTGGCTTGCCAGCTCTTGCCTGCACCCCATCCAGCCTCCAAGCTGCACAAACTGCCTTTCTCTCAGCCACATGGCTCCCGTTCTGTCGCATCTCAGGTGCATCCGAGCCCTCCACGGGAAGCCTTCGCTCTCCAGACCTCCCACCGCACTGACCCCGCTGCCCACGACCGGCCACTCGCCCACCGCTGTGTCGGGGCTGTGACGCTGCTTGTTTTCCTGCCCTTAACGCTCCTTCCATTCTGTTTTTCTGGCTGCCTTTTCGTTTATTTTATCTTGTTATACTGAATGGATTCTTTCTTTCGAAAAATTGTTTTTCAGTGGTGAAATGCTTCAAGTATTTGGAGAAGCGGAGCAAAGTACGTGATGGGCAGCCTGGTGTCCCCCAGCCAGCTCGGAGGTCCCTCCTTCACGTGCTGCCGAGTACGAGTTTTTTCCTTCTTGTGGTCAAACGCACTGACATAGTCATCATTTCTATTTCTTTTCGGGACCTAACGTTATACATACAGTTAAAGGGCCCCAGGACCTCCCCCTGCTCCCGCCCCTGCTTCCCCAGAGGGAACCACTACCCTGAACGCGAGTCTCCTGTAAGGGCGATGCGTGTTTCACGGTGAAAAAAACCCACACCGCGGACACGGGCGAGAAGCAAACAGCTCGGATCCCGCCGCGCCCCTTTCGCCCTAAAATTCCCTCCCCGGAAGCAACACCGCGAAAACTTTCTGCGAACCCTTCCAGGTATTTTTTATTTAAATAAAATAAAATAAACGTAGGAATTACATGAGCTCGTGTTCTTTCCTAACGCGAGTGAGCTCACACTGTGCGCACGGTTCTCCAGCGCGCCCTCAGCCTCCACTCCCGGGGCTGTTCTCCCTGTGCCGACCGCCAAGCCTTGCGGATGCTTTTTAACAGCTGCATGTGGTTCCACTTTATCTGAGTTTCCCACGAATGGGCATTTAGGTGGTTTCCGGCCGAGCCCTTCTGAACAAGCCCGCTCTGAGCGTTCTTGACAAACGGTTTCCCTCACCCGTGGGAGTCCTGTACACCTGTAGCATTAGTACCTGGACGTGGAATTTCTGGCTAAAAGGGGACTGCACACTGGATGTCTTGAAAGTCCTGCCAAATCCTCGCACTAAAAATGATCAGCTTAAACACCCGCTCACAAGTCAGAGCTCCCGCCTCCCACGTCCTCAAAAATGTGTCTCGGTCCTGTTATCAGCTCTTCAGTTCCCTGAACCGCCGCTTTTATCTTTGACCCCTAGCATTTTCTGGGAGTACTTTTTTTTTTTTACAGCTGAGTCTTTAAACTCTTTTCAGCTAACATGTGCTGATGCTCCTACTCTGCACATGGACCGAGCTCAGCACCAGGGTAACGGATAGCAGATTCCGGCCCCTCCAACAGGCCACAGCTACCTGATTTCGCCTGCACCCCCGCTCAGAACTCGCTCACCTCGAGGCCCTGGCGCACTAGTGGAACATCCCTAAAGGACACGGCTGCTCCGCGAGCATCCAGTGAGTCATCCCAGTGGCTGCCTTCCCTGGAACTTCGGTTTTCCCCACATGTGGGAAGAGGGGCACACACATATCTGGTGGCCAGAAGAGTGGGCCATGACAGACTGCGAACGGTCCGCCCAAATCCATTCTCTGTCTTCCAGTGTGAGGGAGTTGAAGCCGGCCACCCGGCTGCCTGACTGGGGACAGCGCTGGCCAGCCCCGGGCATTTAGATGGGGCCACCTGCATCTGTCCTCGCCCGGGAAATGTGAGCGAGACTGGCGTGTGCTCCTCCGTCCATAATCATCTTAGACTGTGAGCCCTGGCTGGTGTGGCTCAGTGGATTGAGCACCGACATGCAAACCAAAGGGTCACTGGTTCGATTCCCAGTCAGGGCACATGCCTAGGTTGTGGGCTGGGTCCCCAGTGCGGGGCACACTTCTCTCCCGCTCTTTCTCCCTCTGTTCCCCTCTCTCTAAAAACAAATGAATAAAGTCTTTTAAAAAAACAATAAAACACGATACAAATTCTTCAAATCCCTGCTTGTCAAGAGTGGGTGTCTATGGCCCTCCCCTGGAACACGGGCAGTCTCCAACCGAGAACAAAGTGGGAAGGAAAGTGACTTCTGGCAAGAAGGCTATTTGCTTCCACCTTGCTCTCTGAGAACACTCGCTCTTGGGGCTCTGAGCTTCCTTGAAAGGAGTCCAGTCCCCTGAGGGTGCAGACGTGAGAGGCCACGTGTTGGTGCCCCGGTACAGGTCCAGCGGCGGCCCCGTCTCCCGGCTGCACACCGGGGAGCGAAGATGCCACTAGACGATTCGGCCCCGACTGTGTCAGCTGCCCCGTCGTCTGAGTCTTCCCGTCTGAGCCCCAGACGTCGGCGAGATGAACGATTCTCCCTGTGTTCTGTCTGAATTCCCCAGCATTCCTCCCAGACCCACAGAATCTGCGAGGCCGAGGAAGTAGTAGGTGTTTTATAGCACGAACTCCGGGGGTGGCTTGTTATTTGGTAATAAGTACCAGGAATCCAACCGAGACCCAGAACACTCTTCTCCCTCCCTGCTGAGGCCAACCCAGTTGGGACAATGACCCAGCCTCAACCCTGCAGGCGGTGTCTCCCAGACGGGACGGAGCCCCGGGATGGAAGGAGCACGGATCCCTGAAGGAGCGTGTGGAGCACAGCTGCCCGCTACTGAGACACGCACACCTCGAGGATTATGTGAGAGAGGGAGAAACGTGTGTATTCCAAACGAACAACATGGAGACACGGCAGTGAGCCAGGCAGACGCAGTCGGTCCCCTTGGCTGGGGAGGCGTCCCCACAACAGGCCGAACCCCCCGGGTTGTACAGTCGGTTGTTCGATGACAGCTGTGATCGGCTCCAAGCAGAGAAAGACAGGGCGCCCTAAACCCAATCCACAGCCCCTCCGACCCAGTGTGGGTGGACAGGGAAGGTAGCCCTGAGGAAGAAATGTTTTGAGATGACAGGGCTGAGTAGAAATTAAGTAGAGTGGTAGAGAGGGAGGCGAAGAAGAATGTTCTGGCACCGGAAGTGGGTAGAACATGTTCAAAAGCTCTGAGTCAGGAAGGAAACGGTGAGTTTGGGGCGGGGGGTGGGGTGGGCAGTGGAACAAGTGGGCCTTGTGGGTCAGGCTAAAGATTTCAGAAATGATCTCCAAGAAAGGGGAATTTATGGGGTCGCTCCAGGAGAGCGAGCGGCTCTGGTTGCTCCCTGGAAGCGGTGTGAGGAGCAGACTGCAGGGCAGGGAGACCCCGTCTGTCTGTTGCAGGGGCTGTGGGGATCGAGAGGAGTGATGAAGTTGGAGGGGGACTGGGGAGGTGGTTGACAGGATCTGGGGGTAAGGAAGACTTGTTGAGAGAGAGAGGAGTTGAGGATGAGACACCAGCGAGAGGATGTCTGGTCTAGGAACAGATTAGAATGCCACGGCCAAAGGAAACCTGGGCACGGTCAGGTTCAAAGGCAGCTCAGAGCAGGAGAAAGGGGACTGGATTTGAGCAAGTCACCTTTCATGCCTGTATGTCCCAGTCTCTGACTCGGAAACAGACTTCACCTACCACACGGCTTCACGCATAAGGGCAATGGCTGCCCCGTCACCCCCGAACACCCCGTGAGTGGCACCGACGGCACACGGTAAACGTGACTGGCGCATGAAGTGCGCGCTGTGCTGGTGGCAGAGCTGAGGGACGCAGGGAGCAGGGGAAGGAGCGAGGAGGAAGGGAGACACGTTTAGGTAGGATGTTGAAGGTACATGCTCCTGGGCAGGCCAGTCTAGTTTCTGTGGGGTCTAAGGGATCTCTGCTTTAGGGAAAAAAACACATAAAAATATCTTATTTTTTCAAATCTCACACAAAAAAATATGTAGCTATATGAATAGATTTTTAGGACCATGGCTGTCACAGGTGTGAGGACGCACAGAGCATATACATCAACAGTTTCTAAGTCCAGCCCTGGCTGGTGTGGCTCAGTGGGTTGAGCACTGGTCTGTGAACCAAAGGGTTGCCAGTTCGATTCCCAGTCAGGGCACATGCCTGGGTTGTGGGCCAGGTCCCCAGTAGGGGGCGCATGGGAGGCAGCCACTCATTCATGTTTCTCTCCCTCTCTTTCTCCCTCCCTTCCTCTCTCTCTAAAAATAAATAATTTTTTTTTAAAAAAAGGAGTTTCTAAGTCCAGCTCTGCTCATGAGTAATAGGGCTGTAGAAAGGGGGCAGGGGGTGTGACTGTGGGTGTCACAAAAAGAACCTGTTTTCTGTGACTTAGAAAGTTCACTCAGCTACTCTGACCCTCAACTTCCTCATCTGTACATGGGGAAAACAGTATGTCCTTATAAGGTTTTAAAGAGTCAGTAGGGGGATGTAAGTAACGTTTCTGGCTCACAGAAATAAATGGCCACTATTGTTTTAATTGTAATTCCTACCCACACAGACTTCGGGCAGTGGTCTCAGCCTTGGGGAGGGCCCCCTGCTGCCCATGAGTGTGGGCCCGGGGCTCCAGGACGCACACCCTGAGCGTGGCCTTCGACCTGTGTGTGGTCTGCAGCAATGGCCCTCGTGTGCTGCCCTCTGGAGATCGCATGCAGGGAAGACCCAGCTGTCCCTGCAGGCATGGCTGTGTGAACGAGACGAGCAGAAGAGTGGAGGCGAGTGGAGGGCGGGCGCACAGCTGACCTCGTCTCCCTCAGGTGACCACCACAGCCGCCCCCAGATGCTCCTCTCTCCTGTGCAGAGTGGCAATTGTTTTTGTTTTTGTTTTTCATTGAGAGACGGGGAAAGAGAGGGAGGGAAACATGAGAGATCAGTTACCTCTCATACACACCCTGGCCAGGGCCCGAACCTGCCACCCTGGCATGCGCCTTGACCTGGAAGTGAACCGGCAACCTTTCACCTTCCACTCTGAGGGGTGATGCCCAACCCACTGAGCCACACCGGTCAGGGCCACAATGGCCACTCTTAAGGAAAAACCGATTGTTGCAGAAGAAAAGGCAACAGTCCCAAGCAAGAAGGTCAAGGTAAAGGCCCTGGACAAGTCGACGTGGTGTGCGCCATCAGCCTTCGGAAAGTCCCTGCTGGATGAACTTGCCCTTGCAGATGTTTTGGAAGATAAACTCAAGGGAGAGGTGACGCACCTACAGCGTGGAAGCACACTCCTCGTACCGAAAACTGTGGCAGGTAAGGACTGCTCTTGTGACTGCCGAGTCTACTCTGTGGTGAGTGAAGAATGCTCTAGCAAGAGGGGAAGAGCATCTTAATCTGATGGATGCACAGGAGTGTTACTGTCTTCAAGTTCATTATCCCTCCGGTCATCAAGCACAGTCCTGATTGCATCATAACTGCGGTTTCCAGCCCCATGGATATTCTCGCATGTTCCCTGGAAACTTCGTGATTACCCAAGCACCATGTCATGGAAAGTGGGTGTGACTGGGAATCTGCCCAGTTTCACTATTGCAGTAGAAGGCGAAAGATTTCTACGATCTGAAGAGGAACCAGGGTATAAATTTCACTGTTTGATAGCCGAGAAACTTGGCATTCATCCCCGCAGCTGCTGCGGATGGATTTGGGGAGAGCACGGCATCCCGAGTGTGGCTGTGTGGAGCGGGGCGCACTCGGCAGGTGCTTCTCTCTGGGAACCGAATCCGGAAGTGGGAACGGAAATGGATGAGAGAACAGGGAGGAAGGGCATCAGACGGAGGTTGAAAGTGCCTGTGAAGTCAAGTCATCGGGCTACAAGGATACCCCTGCGAGGCTACTGGGAGAAGCGTGGCCGATCTCACCGAATCCATGTTGAAAATCTCTCCAGGATCCCAGGGGTGTCAGCAATGGTGAAGGGGGCACATGGCTTTGAGAATGCACTCCTCCCGAGCTTTCCATGCATCCCACGTGCTCAGGGGTCAATGAACCAGTGTTACCCGCCAGCAGCTGGGGGCTGGTGAAAAGTGGGTATACCCCGTGGGACATCCAGAAGGACCTAGAACACCCCATGACCTCTGGGCTCTAGGCTATAGAAATTCAAAACCTCCAAGGGTTAAACCACGAGCCTTTAGTTTCATCCATGTACACGGGTCACAATTTGCTTTTCCCTTCCTAGGTATGTGAATTAGGGCTCACAGATCCAAATCCCAGGCTCAGTTTAATGCTTGCAGTATGAGCCCTTGAACAAATAGAATTAACTATTGGAGCCCTGGCTGGGGTGGCTCAGTGGATTGAGCGCAGGCCTCTGGGTCGCCGGTTCAATTCCCAGTCAGAGCACATGACTGGGTTTCCGGCCAGGTCCCCAGTAGGGGGTGTGCAAGAGGCAACCACACATTAATGTTTCTCTCCCTCCCTTCTCCTCTAAATAAGTAAATCAATTTTTAAAAATTTTAAAACATTCTAAAAAACTATTAGAGAGAAAGAGGAGGCTGGGGGCCCAACCACATTCCACTCCTGCCCCTGCAGGCCTGCAAGCGTAGCCAGGGCCTTCACCGAGCTCTGCTGCGCAGGCTTGGGAGCACACAGGACGCAGACATGCGCAGAGCATGAGGTCGCTGCTCCTGCCTTCTTTCTCTTCCCCATCTTGCACACACGTCCGGGCCCTGGACCAAGTTGGAGCTGAGGTTTGCTGGGCTCGGGCACCAGATGACTGCAAGTTCTCCCAGACCCTCGGGGTGCGGCTGCACCGCAAACGCTCACAGGCGGGCCTGGCCCTCGGTGGGTGCCCGTGACGTCCGAGCACCTACGACAATTAACCCTGCAGTCAGAGGGTGCTCCAACTCAGCTGCTGTGGGTTGGTTTGCCCACGAGACAAAGTCATCATCTTCTGGGAGTGTCCATGGGCCGTTAGCCCTCAAGAGTTCTGTTGCTAAGAGATTATGAACCAAACGGTGTTTCCAAAGAAAAACCACTACAAAATGTTCCACAATAGAACCATAAAACCAGCCCAAACGGAACAAATGCACAGTTATTGATAACTCCTCATGAAGAGCAGAGGAAGTGGGTGTCTGGGAGGCAGCCTGGCCCTCGTGTCCTATGAAAACCACGGGTTTGCCAAGGTTCTGAAAACGAGCAAACAGACTCAGTGATACAGCCGTGGGGGACATTATATACCGTCTCCCCGATTCCAAGTGTCCTCCCATCGACCGCGACGGGTTTGTCGGGGACCTGTCATCTGCCCCTTCCGTGCGAGCGTGCAGCCGCCTCAGCCGCGTCTGGCTGCGGGCAGTACTCTACCAGAGCTGCAACCACCTCGGGCTGGCACAGCGCCTGTGAGCCGGAAGCGATCGAGTGATTTATCGCGGCTGTTTGCATCCACCTCTGTTGCTGGGGCGACAGGAACCAGACACCTTGCAAAAGCCCACGACAGAGCCGGTCAGCTGCCATCAACAGGAAAGTCAGCAAACAGGGCACTTGCAAAACACTGGGTGTCAGCCGGGCACCCTGAACTCGGTCCGTGTCACTTTCCTGGGAATATGTGGCTATTCTGCTGTGTCCCCACCAAAGGCTCCTGGGTCACAGGCAGATGGACCGACCGATGACACCTCCGCCTCCCCCACCTCACCAGAAGCCAGAAGTGAGCTGCCAGCCTGACACTCGCTTCCTCCTCCCCGCCTGTCCCCCACCAGCCCCTTCTCCTTTCCCCACGTGTAGGTAATGGAGGGCAGTGTTCTCTCATTTCACAGTGAGGGAGCCAAGATTCAGAGAGACAAAGTCAAGTGTCCAGGTCGAACAGCTAGGGAGCCAAACATGTGCTTCCAGCCCCAAATCCCAGGGTCTCCGCGGCTCGCAGACCCCGAGCAGCCTGCAGTGTGTTGCACAGGAAACCGCCGGGTGTCGCAAGGGCTCCCAGAAAGGGGTCACTGTTTCCACGGGCCAACCCTAGTGACCCTTGTTCCCTGTGCGCTCCCAGGGGACGGGGGCAAAGCCACAGGCACTCGGTCCTCCTCCTTCCTTCCTCCTCCAGGGGCAGAAGAAGGGGGTCGTGAACCAAGCAGACTGTTAGGACCCCAGGCTTGGAGGCTTCTTCCGCACTCACCGCCTTCATCTGCTACAACGCCGTTTCCTTTCGACAAAGTAGGGCACGTCTCGCCCTACATACTTGACAGGGTTGGATGTACGGGAGCACACAGTAAGGGGGTCAGCAGGGCGTGTGGGAAACACTTCGATAATCGCTGACGGCAGCAGCCACCGCAGTTCTAACAATATTGTCGTTTTCACCATCACTGTCCTCCACTTCCGCTCAGGACCCAGGGTGCCCAGAGGGCAGGAGGCCAGTGCCAGTGGGGGTGGTGACCGGCCTGAGCCATGAGGGTGATCTGGTGGCCAAGGGACACATTTCCCAGGATTCCTGGTGGTAGATCCTTAATTGTCCTAGAAGTGGACTCAGAGGACGGAGAAGCAGCCCCGTGCGGTTCTGTGCCTGTCTAAACACGTGTGCTTCCAACTGGCTCTCGCCGGAATTCCCCGGGGCCCAGCCTGGCCAGCTCCGACCGCTGCCCAGTGCCCCCGCACGCCTTCAGGCTGGGCTCCTGCCCGGGCCAGGCCTGTGGGCTCAGCAGCAGGCTGCTCCCTCCCCGCGCTTTAGCAGCCCCTTCCCAGGAATGGGAAAGAGCCTGGGCAGCGCACGGCCCCTCCCGAGCCCGCCGGTCTGTAAGTGCTGCTCCGCGAGTCTGAAAACACTGCGCAGAGAGCAGCGGCTACAGGAGGGCCGGGGGCGGGGGAGCTGAGGGCTGGAAGGGGTGGGTCGCCGTGAATTCAGCAGTCCAGCCAGTTGGCACCCGACCCCCGCTCCGAGGCTCCAGTTATCCTGTGGGGTCAGGACGCTGTTTCTGCCTAGTCATCCTTTCTTGCCCAGAGGGATCCTGGCCCAGAGCCACATTCCTAGTAGGGTCTGAGTTCCACAAAGCAAGGGAACGTCCTTTCTCACCAGCCCCCGGGTCCCCAGCCCCACACACAGGCCGGTCTCTCAGCAGCCTCTGCCGGCAGCAAGCATTCTCCTCCTAGGCTGTGTGTGCCCCCCCCAACCCCGGCCCCCCCCCCCCCCCGCAACAGCTCTGGCCCACCCCAGCCCCTGAGCTCCAGAGAGCAAAGAACATTCCAAGGGAGGAGCATGCCAGTGCCAGAGGGAAGGGAGGAGACGCTATGCTTAGGGGAGGGGACAAGGGGGATTAAGGAACTATTTACAATTTTTGCCTCTCTGCTTGGCAGCCCTCCTACCAGTGGGGGTCCAGCAGGCCCGTGGGGAGGAGCCTATTGTCCCAGGCCAGGCCTGGGCAGGGACCAGATCTCAAGCCAGGGAGGAGAGGCAGCACGGTCTGGGAGGCCTCAGCCCTCGGCCCATACTGCCCCCCACCCTGCAACTCCGGCCTCCCCTTATTGTGCAAACCTCCCTGTCCAGGGCAAGCAAGCTAGCCACACCTCCTCCAGAGCTGACGTCTCAGGAACACAATTCAAGCACCTACTGTGTGTCCGGCACTCTGCAAGCACTGGTCCCTCGGCAGTGGACCAGGCAGATGTGACCGCAGCCCTGATATCTCCCCATCCTTTCTAGGCCCACCATCCTGGTCTGCTCGTGTGATCTCCTTGAAGATGGCTTATCTCCCCACTCCTGGCTGTGTGACCTTGAGCAAGTTACTTTACCTCTCTGGGCCTCTACTGCTTTGTCCCGCTAAGTGAGGGCAAGCTAGCACCTACTTTATAGGGATGTTAAGAAGGGTGAATGAGTTAGTAATACATATGGAATGTTTAACAGTTCCTGGCACGAGGAGCTGTGTGTGTGTGTGTGTGTGTGTGTGTGTGTGTGTGCGTTTGCTCAGACTGTTCTCTACCTGGGGTGCCTGTCCCCTTTTCTGTGGACACATGGAAGTTCAGCCTGGGCAGAGTCTCCAGAAGGAAGGACCAGGGTGTCAGACCCAAGGTCAGGCAGGCCATGACCCTGCAAAGGTCACCAGCCCTGGGCAGAGCCTTGTCTTATTGCCAAGGGTGTCGCACATCCCTGAGAGAGAAATGGGGGAAGGGGGCTCAGGGAGGTGACACGGCCGGGGGGTCCCAGCTCTGGGCAGAGTTGGCTCTGACAGTGGAGCCCGGGCCTTCTGGCTATGGGCAGCCCGTCCCTGCCCCGCCTCCCCGTGCTGGTCCCCGGGAGCCTTCAGACAACCTGAGACCAGCTCAAAGCCCTCCCATAGCTCAGCGCCCAGGGGATGGGCCTTCCTGGCCCTCTGGAGGCCCTGGGGTGTCTCTCTCAGAGCCAGACAGGGCCAAGGAAGGCCTCTGGACAGGAGTGCTATCTCAGGACAGGGGCCCCGGCCCGACAGGGCCCTGAGGAGGCCC
Organism: Trachops cirrhosus; assembly: GCA_028533065.1. Taxonomy (NCBI): domain Eukaryota; kingdom Metazoa; phylum Chordata; class Mammalia; order Chiroptera; family Phyllostomidae; genus Trachops; species Trachops cirrhosus. The sequence goes on along the minus strand of CM052551.1, from coordinate 6,809,686 downwards.
CCGCAGGCGGAGCCCGGCCCAGGAAACTCTGAGCAGTGCCGGCAGACCACAGGCCCCGGCTTCCTGCCCTCTCCACACAGGCCACCCTGCCGACGTCACCGGGTTTGTGAAACCCTGTCGGGCGGGCGATGGGAACTCAAGGGGCCCCAGGGTTTACTGGCTGTGGTCACCCCGTTCCTTTGCAGTCCAGGAGAAGGTGGCTTTCTACAGACCGCCATCCACACTGTAATTGGACCCAGCTGCTGCGGGAGCCGGGCACCTGATGGTGGCCAGGCGTCTGGGCCCGGGCCTCCAGGCCCCCGGGCTCCGCCCTGAAGGCCCGTATCTCCTGAGCTCCCACAGATACAGGGACTCCCTGCACACAGCAGGGACCAGGGGGAGGAACTTTGGCGTAGAGATAACATGGGTCACAAAGCCCAGCTCATAGCTTTGCTAGCTGTGTGACTTGGGGCAAGCTGGGTAACCTCTCTGTGCCTCCGACGTGTAAAACGGTGATAAAAAGCACCTACCCTGTTGCAGTAAAGTAGAATGGTGTCTATGGAAGCAGCTGGCACGCAGTGAGCTCTCGGGGAATAGAAGCTGCTGCTTGGGGACCACTCTGAGTGGCAAGAGGAAACTGGGGCACCATCCTCTTACTGCATCCCTTCGAGTTTGCAGTTTCAGTTAAAATCACCCAGAACCAATCCACTCTCCTTGACGGGAGGCGAAGCGTTCCTCTGGAAGCTTCCTCTCCTTGTGAACTGCCCAAGAACCCCACATCTTTTGTGCTGTCCACGAGGGAGGCAGAAAGCCTGACATGCGCCCCGGGGCCAGGAGGGCTGGTGCTCCGAGCAGCCACACTGCTGTTGGCACTGAGCCCGCACGGTGGGAAAGAGGAAGCTGGTCCTGTGCCCCCCAGGGGCAGGCCTCAGGGCCACAGCCAGGGGGCACTGCAAGAACGGCCCCCGGGGTCACTACCCGCTCGACAACGTCTTCATGCCTCCACATGGCCACGCCCAGGACCGAGTCCCTTCTCCTTTCCCGGGATCCTCATTTCTGCCTTCCAGACCCTAGCCATGAACAATCAGTCTCGTTTGTCCTGTGTCTGAAAGTGCTCAAAAGGCTGAAAGGCTGCACACATTGGCCACCCCCAGCTCCCGCCCTGGACAGGTTGCTTCACCTCGGTGCTGAGTCTCCTGCCCCCAGGCCACCAAGGCAACTCCCGGGCAGACCAGAGAAGAGAGGTCCCGGGGGGCGTCCTTCTGCGTTTTTGTCTGTCACCAGACCTCAGGGAGGAGGCAGAGCTGAGGCCAGGGAGACAGTAGAGGCTGCTTCTCTTCCTGGCCTGGGAGCACCAGATGCTCACATTGGGAGCAGAGCCCAAGGAGGTTGCATTCCAGTCCCCCGTGTCTAGCCCCGGAGCCGGAGCCCCACCACGATGACCATCTGGCTCAGTGGATGCTTGTTGACCAACTGACTCAGAGCCAAAACACCAACCTGCAGGAGGGGACCCGGCAGGGACGGCGGGTTGCACAGAGGAAGGGAAATGGCCCAGGAACCAGGGCAGTGGGGGAGCGGCGGGGTCCGTGGGAGGGGTGGGCGGCCTTGTGGGAGCAGAAGAGAGAGGATGCATTTCCAGGGCGGCCTGAGAGCGAGGGGTGGTCAGGGTGGTGCCAGGGAGGCCTCTCTGGGAGAACCCTGGGGGACGCTGGACCCCTCGGGCGCACAGTGGGGCTGCGGAGCCTAGTGGCTGACCCTAGCCGAGTCGCAGCCACAGAAGGGAGAGCCAGGGAGGGGCTCCCAGGGGGATTCGGAGACAACCATCAAATTCGTGACGCCCCTCTGTGAAGGGGCCCCCGGGTGTAGTTCAGAAGCAAGCTCAGGCTGCCTGAGGGAGGGCTCCCTCCATGCAGCAGCTGCCCCTCCAGGTGCCTCTGGGGCTCTGGCAGCCGGGAGCGGGCCTGGGAGCGGGCCTGGGAGCCCTCGGGAGTGATGGGCCCCGGGCACGCTGACTGTGTGACAGGGACAGGAGCCACAACCAGGGCCCCCTGCAGAGGACCACTGGGGTCATGGCCTTCAGGTCCCTCGAACCTGGTTCAAACCCCAGTGCTGACTGCCTCCTACCAGCTGCGAGACCAAGTCCCCTCCCTGCGCTCCTGTCCTGCACCTAGCCACCAGAACGGACCTTCTCATGAAGCTGCTCATCAGATTCAGTGAGAGGATATAAAGCACCCCGCACAGAGGCCAGCGTGGCACAGAGGACACTGGTGGCCCTGTTTGCGGCTGTGCGGGAACAGGTGTGCCCAGGAACCAGGCAAGGGTGACAGAGACCCCTCCCAGCCTTGCACCTTCCAAGCACCTACCGGACGCCTGTCCCTCCCCCGGCCGGGGCCCCAGCCTGGGCCTTGGCCTGGGAACGCAGGAGGTTTCTCACCGTGGCGGGGAGATTGCAGGGTTGGGGGTGTGGGCAGCCACAGTGACCATCTCTCTGCAGGACGGATGCGGCTTTGCTGACGGAGAGTCTGCGGCCTGGACATGCCAGTGGCGCAGGCCTGAGGGCAGCAGTGGGGAGCCGGGCCCACCACGGCCTCGCCGCCCCGGGCAGGGCCCCACCGGGGAAGGCATCTGCTTCCAATCAGCGGCCCCTCGGCCCAGGAAGGGGGAGGGGGGGCGGGGGGGCTGAGACCTCCTCTTCAGGCCCAATTTCTCCCCACACGGGTAGACAGCCAGGGCGACGAGGAAAGAACTGGAAATTGGTTTACTGTCGGGAGGTTCCTTGGCTAGCGCCCCTTTGCAAGGCCACGCCTAACCCAGCCCGGCCTGGCCCCACTGGCGCCCCCACACTCATTCTGCACTCCAGGGGGCTCTGCATCCGGGCGTCCCTTCCCTGCCCTCCACACAGCCGACACCCCATTCTTCAGCGTGAACCCCATTTCCGCAGGGACACCTACCCAACCCCATGTTTGATTGCCATCAGCCTTGTGGGGTACAAGTCACTTGGGCTTATGTACAGGGTGGGACAGAAGCAGACTTACAGATGTGAATTGGTGAAACGGTTTATTCCTGTATTATTACTTATTGATTTCTGCATTACTGTCCACACGCACAACTATAACCCTGCTTTTGCCCCCTCGTACTTATCTAGGTCTCGTTCTAACACGCCCCATGTTCATACACGCCTCTGAGCTCTTGCACAAGGGGGACCTCAGCCTGCGGTGACTGTCCCCATCACGGGGACTGTGCTGATGCCCCTCCATCTTCGGTGTAAGTTCAAGGCCACTGTGGTGGTGGAGCCTCCTGCAGTCCACCCCAGGCAGACAGAGCAGCCCTCTGCGCCCCAGGGTCCGAGCGCCCACAACTGCCAAAGCTGCCCCCTGTTCCCTGCATCGCCCCAGCAGGCGGCTGCCCGGGGGCTGTGGGAACCCCGTCTCACTCTCCCTTTATCCCTGGGACCCACAGGCCGGGTCTGGACCTGGAGCGCAGGGTATGGGCCCAGCTCAGTACATTCCTTGAGGGAATGGATTACACAGAAGCCCTTGATTTCATGGGTGGCAGAGGCATTTAAAAAATCCCCAAACCACACCAAACACATTGAGAAGCCTTAGGTTTGTGGCCTTATCAAGGGCTACATTCTGGTCACATCTACCCCCAACTCACACACACACTGCTCAGGCGGTCCCAGAAAAAGAAAAAAATGGGACCAATGTTATTTTGGGAGATGCCCCCACGCACACAGACACATCAGCTGTGACCAGCCTCACAGCAGCCGGGCTGGGGGCCCACCAGGCCCCACTGGCAGGCGTGGGACCCCCCGCAGAGCCAGTGCCCACGGGGCAGGGCCAGGCTCACTTCTCACCTGCCAGGCTCTGGCTCTGAGGCTGCCAGGTTGCCAGTGTCATCACCGGTTCTGACAGGTGTGCCAAGGCCCAGGATAGAGGAAACGAGAAGTGAACCCACCTACTGAGTCTCCTGGGAGCGCCATTCAAATTCACTGTCACTGTCCATCTGCATATTTAGGGACGTAATCTCCGCACAGACCAAAGCAAAGCAGTGGAAGAAGGGGAGATGCTCTCTCACCACCTCCACGGAGATGCCACCGGAGGGACCGGCGGGTTGACGGAACCAAGGAGGTGCCATTGAGGGAACAGAGCCAGGCACTGTGTGTGGCACCTCCTGGCTTCTTTTAAAAGCGAAGCCCAGGCTCTGCAGGTGAGTCACTTGCCTGGGGAACATTTCCGGGACAGAGCCCAGGCGGAGGAGCCTGCTTCTGGCCCTTGCCCTGGCTATGCTGCCTCCCAGCCTCGGGTCCACTCACCAGGTGGAAAACAGGGCAGAGCTCCAGGTCCTAGAAAGCTGGGGTCTCTAGTGCAAAGACGCAAGAGGACTTCTCCACCACCTCAGTTCAACGTCTCCTTCCCCAGCCCGCGTGGGCGTCCTGGGTTCAGCAAAGGTGCCAGTCCTCCCGGTGCCCAGTGCCCGCAGGGCCCTGGGATCTGGGACACCCGGTGTTCTCTTCCTCCGCTCCGCCTCCTGCTGCTCCCGCCACCATAGCCGACTCCACAGATCACCTTCACACACCCTCCCCTAGGGAGTCGGCTATCTCGTAAAAGCCAGACCAACCATGGCTCAGTGGATTGAGCACCAGCCTGCGAACCAAAGGGTCTCCAGTTCCATTCCCAGTCAGGGCACAAGCCTGGGTTGCATGCCAAGCCCCCAGTAGGGGGCGTGCAAGAGGCAATCACACATTAATGTTTCTCTCCCTCTCTTTCTATATCCCCTTCTCTCTAAAAGTTTTTTTTTAAAGACCCTAAAAAAGAAAGCCAAACCAACCAACCTGGAAGCTTCCTCATCAGCCTACCACGAGGCTCCTCCTAAAACCTTCCTTGGCTCTGCCCCACCCAACTGAGATCTCAGGGTCACCTCCTGCACACACCCCAGAACCAAGAAGGAACGGTGTCACCTGGGGGGGTGGGGGCCCAGAACCTGAAAACCACCTCCCCCCACGCAGGGCCCCCCGCTCCCTACCTGCTCCCAGCTGTGGCTCCCATTCTTGCTCAGAACACACAGGCCCGTATTTGTATCTAGCACCCGCTCTTCAACCTGGGCTGCTGCAAACCGTCCCTTATTCTGCCCCAGGGCCTACACCCACCCTCCTGGGGACAGGAGGTGGCTCTGGGGAGATTTCCCTAAGGAAGTGGAGAGGCCAGAGGGGTGCAGGCCACCTGGGAAGCCCTTCCTGCCTCCTCCCTGCCCTCTTCTGTCTCTTCCTCAATTCCCCAGATTCAGTCAAGTTCCACCGGGACTGGCCTGGAGGCAGGCTCCGTGCTGCCTCAGGGACTTCCAGGAAGGGAAAAGAGCCACAGCCCTAGGTGCCTATGTACAGAGGGAGAAATAGGCAAGCCACTCACAGTACAAAACAACAGCCACTCCCCATGGCTAAGTGTAGGGTGTCCTACACCAGGGGACCAGACACCATGGTATCCTCGTGCCATGGTATCCTCAGCACCATGGGGAGACTTCTGGGATACACAAAAACCCAAAGGCTTTGCTTTTGGCTGGAAAGACAGCAGCTCAGTGCAGAAACGCTGGCCATTTTGTGCTGATAAACATTCCGAGGGTCTGCGTACAAGCATCAGATGGAGAAAGAAGTAACTGAACAACCACTGTTTAACAAAACCTTTCCAAACATGGAGTTGGTAGTGGAGGAAGTAATACAATGGATCTGAGATGCTTATTTCCTTAATACACAAAGAACTTCTACAACTGCATGAGAAAAAGATGAATAATAACCCTCTCCAAATGATCCAAGGCCAATAATATGGGATTCACCAAAAAAAGGAGAAAAATAAATAAATAAATTCAAATAGGAAAATCTCAGCCTCACTCTTAGAGGAATTTTTAAAATTTTAGTGAGATATCATTCCACTTATCAAATCAGCGGAGTTAAAAGTTTGATAACACCAGTGTTGGTGTGGATGTGAGGAAATGGGTATTCTCATACATTTTTGGTGAAACTGCAAATTGTTACAGGGATTTTGGAAGGCAATTCGGAAACCTATATTCAAATTTTAGTGAGCTGGCAATGAATCTACAAATATAGCTGTTCATATCAGCATCCCTTATAATGGCAAAAAAAAAAAAAAAAAAAAGAAAGGAAGCAGACTTCTGGCCAAGATGGAGGCATAGGCAGACACACTACGCCTTCTTGCACAACCAAAAGGACAACAACAAATTTAAAAACAAAAAACAACCAGAACTGACAGAAAATCCAACTGTATAGAAATCTGACAACCGAAGAGTTAAAGAAGAAACACTCACCCAGACCGGTAGGAGGGGCGGACATGAGCAGCCGGGCGGAGAGGATGGCAGCAAGGTGGCGGCCAGCAGACTGGGCGGTCCCATGTTCGCATGCGGATAAACCAGGAGGAACAGCTGGGGAGTGAGAGTGGCTTCCAACCCAGGACCCCAGTGCAGGGAGATAAAGCCTCAAACCCCTGACTGAAAACAGCCGTGGGGATTGAGACACCAGGAGAAACTTCCAGCCTCACAGGAGAGCACGTTGGAGAGACCCACAGGGTTCTAGAATGTACACAAGCCCACCCACCAGGAATCAGCACCAGAAGGGCCCACTTTGCTTGTGGGAAGCAGAGGAAGGGACTAGAATCCGGCAGAGAGCGGAGCAAGCGGCCTTGGTCCCTCTCAGACCCTCCCCCACATAGAGGGTCACAACCCAGCGGCGTGGTTGCCCCGCCCTGCTGAACACCTAAGGCTCCACCCCTCACTAAGTAACAGGCACGTGGAGACCAAAAAAAAAAAAAAAAAAACAAGACCCAAATGAAAGAACAAATCAAAGCCCCAGAAAAAATACAACTAAGTGACGGAGAGATAGCCAACCTATCAGATGCACAGTTCAAAACACTGGTAATCAGGAAGCTCGCAGAATTGGTTGAATTTGGTCACAAAGTAGAGGAAAAAAATGAAGGCTATGCTAAGTGAAATAAAGGAAAATGTACAGGGAACCAACAGTGATGGGAAGGAAACCGGGACTCAGATCAATGGTGTTGGCCAGAAAGAAGGAAGAAAGAAATATCCAACCAGAAAAAAATGAAGAAACAAGAATTCGAAAAAATGAAGAGAGGCTTAGGAACCTCTGAGAAAACTTTAACTGTTCCAACATCCAAATCATAGGGGTGCCAGAAGGAGGAGAGGAAGAGCAAGACGTTGAAAACTTATTTGAACAAATAATGAAGGAGAACTTCCCCAATCTGGCAAAGGAAATAGACTTTCAGGAAGTCCAGGAAGCTCAGAGAGTCCCAAGAAGTTGGACCCCAGGAAGCACACACCAGGGCACATCATAATTACATTACCCAAGATTAAAGATAAGGAGAGAATCTTAAAAGCAGCAAAAGAAAAGGAGACAGTTACCTACAAAGGAGTTCCCATAAGACTGTCAGCTGATTTCTCAAAAGAAACCTTGCAGGCAAGAAGGGGCTGGAAATAAGTATTCGAAGTCATGAAAGGCAAGGACCTAATCCAAAATTACTCTATCCAGCAAAGCTTTCATTTAGAATGGAAGGGCGGATAAAGTGTTTCCCAGATAAGATCAAGTTAAAGGAGTTCATCATCACCAAGCCCTTATTATATGAAATATTAAAGGGACTTATCTAAGAAAAAGAAGATCAAAACTATGAACAGTAAAATGACAACAAACTCACAGCTGTTAACAACTGAACCTAAAAAAAAAACCAAAAACAAACTAAGCAAACAACTAGAATAGAACAGAATCAGAGAAATGGAGATCACATGGAGGGTTATCAGCGGGGAAGGGGAGTGGGAGAATGGAGGAAAAGTTACAGAGAATAAGTAGCATAAACAGTAGGTAGAAAATAGACAGAGAAATAGTATAGGAAATGTAGAAGTCAAAGAACTTGTATGTATGACCCATGGACTTGAACTAAAGTGGGGGAATGCAGGTAGGAGGAGGTGTGCAGGGTGGAGGGGAATAAAGGGGGTGAAATGGGACAACTGTAATAGCATAATCAATAAAATACTTTTTTTAAAAAAGGAAACAGCCTAAACGCCCATCAGAAAAAGAAACGGGCCACTCGAGTCTCTACAATGGACTTTGTACGCAGCACAAAGAATGGGCGGGTCTACAGATACTGGCACGCAAAGATGACATTGAGTGAAGAAAAATGAGCCGTAAAACGGTGCGGTCATGGCATGGTCTCATTTTTAAAAACACATGTCACGACTGTAGCTACATACGTTTATCTTATAAAGAATGTATCTTAGGGATAAGCAAGAAATAGTTCAGAGTGGTTCCCTGGAGAATAGGATGGGGTGTGGGGAAAGGGTGAGTAGAATGCTTTAAATTTTTGTATGTCCTTCTCTATTACCACAATTTTTATAATTTTTAAATTGGTGTTTATTGAGGTATCATTGACATGTAACGTTACACTAGTTTCCACTGTACATGAGTCGATATTTGTATGCAAGTGGGTTCTGTGCCCCTGGCAGGGACAGAGGAGCGCCCTCAGTTAGAAGAGAGACAGGCCAGGAAGCCAGGGCAAGCGGACAGGGGGGCTGAGGCAGAGAGCTGGACCAACTGGCAAAGCAGCTTACAGCCAGATACGGAAGGTCACCTCCCTGGAGACAGCATCTAGCCTTTGGATGTATTTCAGCGCCAGGCCCAGAGAAGCAGCCCAGAGGTGGGCAACACCAGGGCCAGCTGCAGGGACTGACGACACCCTTGAGACAGCACACCTGGAAAACTGACCAACAGCCTGCTGAAACCCTCCCCTGGGCCCTCCCCTCAGAGTCCCTCCTGCGAGAGGGGGACAAAAGCCTCAAGGAAGAGGACCCAGTAGGCTCACCCTTCCCACTCTTCTTTTTTTGTAAAGAGTTGTTTATAATATAATGTTCCATCTGTTTGTAGGAACCAAGTGATTTCCCTTCTTTCATTCTTTAGATTTTATTTATTTTTAGAGAGAAGGGAGAGAGAAAGAGAGGGAGAGAAACATCAATGTGTGGTTGCCTCTCACACGCCCCCTACTGGGGACCTGGCAAGAAACCCAGGCATGTGCCCTGACTGGGAATCGAACCGGCAACCCTTTGCTTCTCAGGCCAGTGCTCAATCCACTGAACCACACAAGCCAGGGCGCCTTCTCCCTCTCTTTCCCCGACACGTGCACCTCCTAACTCTAAGGGTCCCTATGAGTCTGCAACCAGGGCAGCAGCAGCCTGTCCCAGACTAATCTGCTAAAGCTGTCTCCGAGGCCCCCTTTTGTCTGACTCCCCAGTGAGTGAAGGCAGCCCCACCCGGGCTGTCCTGTTGCTTCGTCTGTGCTGAGCCATCCTTGTTTCACTGTCCCCGGCTTTAACAAATGTACCCTCACAGCCACCTGGACTCATGAAATCCCCTACACAAGGTCCAGAACCCACGTGCTCCCGGTGGGCCCCAGGCAGACCCGCTCCGGGCCAGGTCCCTGTCTGATAACCAAAGGACTGGCGGTCACTAAGGAGGTGCCACGGCAGGATGTGGGGCAGCCGAACCCCGGCCCAGAGTGGGGAGGCCGCGGGGCCCTTCGTGGAGGAGGGGAGCCCTTCCAGAACAGGCCCCTCCTTTGTCTTGGCAGAGGTGGTCCACAGAGGGGGGCCTGCCCTCACGGCCGTCCTCACACCCGGGCAGCAGCTGAGCGGAGCCCGGCAGAGAGGCCCATTCAAACCCCAGCACAAGCCTCGGAGGGGCAGGCGGGCCTGCCCTGGGGTCTGCGCCAGCCCTTTCCCCTCTCACCCAGGGGTCCTCCTTCCCCTTCTCTCTGGCCCAGGCCTGGACAAAATCTCTGACCTGCAAGAACAGCGTTCACACGAGAACCTTTCTAAGAGGAAAAGGAAAAGTGAGAGAGCCAGCAGAGAGAGGGCTGTTTGAGAACAGGTTTCTCACCAGAGCTTACAGCCTGGCCAGAGGTGCTGGGACCTCGGGCGGGTCCTCCGAGAGAGGAGGGCTGTTTGGGTCTTTGTGATTCCTCGCCCCCTGCCCAGCCCCTCCTCAACTCTAGTCTGTGGAGGCAGAGTGCAGTCACGTGGTCCTTGACCGGGGTGTCAGCCTCTGAGCTTCTTACCGGGCTGCTGGTTTGCTTCCCTGACCTTGTCTTTTCCTCATTTGTCAAGAGGGGATCCTGGCCCCTTGATGGGGCATCACGCCCAGGATGGGACTGCTTCTCCCCGGTGGCCTCCCTGACGTGGTTGGTTCCCAATTCAGATTCCTAGTGATGCCAGGGCCCCCTCCACTGCGAGGGACAGGCTGGGACACCACAGCTGGAGAGCTGACTCGGGTGGGTGGGGCTGTCTAGGAAGGAAGGGTGCCCACCCTAGGGCTGTCCTGGTAGGTCACCTGACCTGGAAGTTTCAGTGGCCCAACACTGGCCTTCTGAGGAAGGACCTGGTCCGCCTCTCCCCCAACCCCAGCTGTGCACAGCTGGTTTATTCTCTCCCTGCCTAGTACTACTCCCCACTCCCAGAAGGGCCACTCCACCCCAGACCTGGGCAAGGAAAACTGGGAGGGTCAGTCCTGCCCCCTGCTGGCCTCTGCAGGAATGACAAGTTTGGGGGGAAGTTCCCAGTATTCGGTTCCAAAGTCCCTTTGCAAGCTGATACCCCATCACTCACTCCCCAAACACTGGCCCCAGGACAAGTTGCTGTTGTCTGTCCCTGAACACACTCGCCGGTGAGCTTGGACCCCCCCCTCCTCCACGCAGGCTGTCCCCTCTCCTGCGATGCCCTTTGCCTCTTCTCTCTGCTGAAGACCCACTTCCAGTCCCAGCCCTGGCTGACTGCCCGGCTCCAGGCACCCTCCTTCTGCTGTCCCCAGCGCCCTCTAGTGTTCCACCCTGTCCCCTGTGGCGGTGCCCTTCCAACCCATCTGCAACTAGAGCATGCACACGCTCAAGGGATCGATCGGCACAGGGCCCTGCACACAGTCGGTGCCTAATCACTGCAGCATGGGGGACGTGATCAGTCCCAGGACCTTGGGCTTGCATTCTTCCCCCAGCCCCAAGGGCCCTGGGGAGGCTGGCAGGTCCCTCCGGACAAGGAAGATGGGCTCAGTTTAATGTGTGGGCCCCTACTCAGCCTCCAGGCGCCTTGCCCTCTGGGAACCAGTGTGTGTGTTTGGGGCTGAGGGGGCAGGGACAGGAAAGGCAGAAAGTCCCTGACATGCAGCTGGACGTGGGAGGAATCTGGATCCAGGAGACGCCCACCCCCTCCTCGGAGCAGGCTCCTGGGTGGCTACTTGTCTCCCACCACTTCCTCCGTCCTGACCTCTGGTTCCCATCGACCTTCTCTGCTCACTCACTCACTCACTCACTCCTCACTCATTCATTCACTCAGCACCACCTGCGAGATGCCCGGCTTGGCTCCCGCTGCTGCTCGGCACAGACAAAGCCCTGCCCTCAGGCGTCTCCTTGTCCGTCGGGAGAGGAAGTTCAGGCCTCCTCCAGCATCTTGCACGGAGGCCTGTGACGATTCGGGAAGGGAGTGCGGGCTCAGATCACAAGCCCCGACCAGCGGAGGGGCGAGGAGGAGGTCCAGGGCGCCTTCTGGCCAGGGCAGGTGTGAGGTGAGATGGGGGAGTGGAGAGGTGTCAGCCAGGCAAGGACGTGGGGCAGGCAGACGCCCAAGGAGGTCTGGAGTCTGGGTGGCAGGGGTGTGAACAGGAGGGAAGGCAGAGGCAGACTTCAAGTGCCACGGGCAAGGCCAAGGAATTTGGTTGTTTGGGGTTTGGTTTTTTTCTTGAAGCAGTGGCAGCAGCTGAGGCGTCCGTAAGCAGGGGACTGACGTGTGTCGATCTGAACTGTGCAAAGACGTGTTTGCAGAGGTGGGGAAGGGCCACAGGAAACATCACCTGGGGGGTCTGGGAGGCTGAGGGGGGACAAGAGGTGGGCGGGAGGGGCGCCGGAACCGAGGCAGTGACAGCAGAGAAGGAAAACCCTGCGCGGAGAGATTTAGAGGAGAACCGACGGACTCAGCCGCTGGCCAGGGCAGTGGATGGTGGGACCACAGGCCGAGCCGGGAGGCCAGAGGAGGAGCAGGCGGGGCCGTGGACGGAACAGGCTCAGCCGGGAGGGAGCACGGTGAGCTTGAAATGCTTACCAGACACTGGCCAAAGGTGACCGAGGGCTGGCCATGTAACTGGTCAGAGGGGCAGAGAGGCCAGGCCTGAGCCATCAGCGGGGACATCAGCGCCCAGGCCATGGCTGAAGCCAGAGGCAGTGCGGTCAGTGGAAAGGCATGAGTTCAACTCCAAGCTCTTCTAGGTACGTGACCGTTTCCTTACCTCTCCAAGCCTCAGTTTCCCCATTCACGACACGGCCCTATTAATAACTACATTTTACTATTACTACAGGAAACTTGCCTCGTTTCCTCCACAGTAAAACAGGAGGCTGGAACCAGCCCATCTCTGAGGTTTCTCCCACCGGGACTGTGATGCCTGGCCTCCTGCCTGCGATTCACCTGCTGTCCAGTAGAGGGAGCTCGCACCTCTTCCCAGGCGGCCTGGAGCCTTCTTTCTAAGCCCCTGCTGTGCAGGACCTGGGTCGTGCTTAGTGCAGAGCCTGACCAGGGCCCGCATTCAATAAGTGATAACCGTGCTTGCTCTATTTCACAGATTCGGAAACTGAGGTTCCAAGGGTTCAGGCACTGGCGATAACCCAGGCAGCTCCAGCAGAGCGTGGTACTGTAAATGTCTGAAGGCTGGCCTTGGAAGCGGGGGGCCCATCGGGCGGATGTGCGGGGGCTGTGGGTCTGGTGCTGGCCTAAGGAGGACAGCTCTGTCGGTCAGAGCTGGACGGCTGGGACAGGGCCTGCCCTGGTGGTTTGTGGGCACACTGCCCTAGGGTGTGTTTTGGGGGGCAGGAGTGGGAGAATGGGGGTTCTGTCACAGGCCCCTCCAGCCCAGGGGGCCACATTCTGAGACGACTGAAGGGCCAGGCATGCTGGGTGCCTGCCCAGGGTGGCAGAGGCCACCGCTCTGCTCCGCCCCGGGCCTCACGGGCAAACACACGTTCCCCGGCATTTTCTCTGCTGCTCTGGATCCCAGGCACAGGCTGAGGGGCAGCCCCTACCAGCTGGGCCACACCCGGCCCCTCCTGCTCTGGGGCCCCAGGAGGGCTGGCCTGTCCGTGCAGTGTCTTCGATGGCCTGGGCTCCCTGCTCTGTTCACTCCAGCCCCTCTGCCTGCTGGGGTTCGGGAGGAGGGCCTCCAGACTCGGATCAGCGGGCCAGGCTCGCTCTGGGAGCCCCGAGAGGCTGTCTGCCCTTGGCTCTCCACGGCCGAATGCCCTGGGCATAGCATCCACTCAGGGTCAGAGTTGGGGGGCCTGGGCTCCCGGCCTCAGCTGCCACCCGGTTTCAGAGCAGAGCGTGGCAGGACACCAGAGGGACGCTGCCTGTCTGTGACACAGGCTAACCCAGGGGCCTGAGGCGGGAGGGCCTTCCAGACACAAGCAGGCCTCTCTCCGGGAAGAGCAGAGCCCGGCCCCGGCTCCCTCGCCGCCCTTCACGGAAGCAGACCTCGCTTTCCCGCCGCCGACCGGGGCCTGCTGTGGAGTTCCCCAGCGGCCCGGGCCGGCCTCCTGGGCAGCTGGGTCTGCCCCTCCAGCCCACTCCTCAGCACCGAGGACCGGCAAGTAGCAGGGCCTTCTGGGGAGGCAGGACACCAGCCCCATCCTTGCCACACCTTTGTGAAAACCATTCAGCGGCCCCACTCTCTGCCAGGTGAGAAGGACAAACCAATCCCGTCACCTGCCACTGCCTGCCCAACACACACACACACACACACACACACACACACACAGCTCACCCTCTGGCCATACCCGGCTTCTCAGCATGCCTTTCCCCACCCACCCAGCAGCGTGTCTTCTGCCCCGCCTGGCCTCCCGTCCCCACTTCATCTCTTGGTTGGACTCATACTCTTGATCTTTAAGAGCCAGCCTCCTCCAGGAAGTCTTCCCTGATGCCCCCAGCTGGGTACGGCTCTTTGTGCCTGGGATGCCAGAGTTCACAGGGTCTTCTCTAGACTGCAGCTCCTCAGGGACCCTCATCTAATGGTGACAAGCCTCTCAATGGGATTCGCGCAACAACGGAGGGACATGTGTACCAGCTGTCTGGGAGCCAAGGGCCAGCCAGAGTCCTCACCGTTCCTGGGCGGTGGGGAAGCTTTCCGAGGAAGCCGAGCTTACAGGTAGATAGGACAGCATCTCAGGTGTTTCCCTCGAGCAAGGAAGGGTTGGCCATGCCGGGCAGAGAGAACAGCAGGTGCCTGGGCACCGAGGCGTGACTGCACTCGGACTCTCCAGTTGTTCTCTAGGCTGCGGGTGAAGTTCAAGGGGCAGGGTGTGGAGGGAGATAAGGTGGACCCAGAGGCAGGAGTTCGAGTTCACGGAGCTCCCATTCCATTCAGTGGAAGGAGCTCCTCAAGGCGTTTCAATATGATGAGTAAACGCAGGTCTCTCATCATCTAGTCACAAATGTCGCTAGTCTGCCGTGGACTCATTACCAAGGCCATGGTCTAGGGGCAAACCAATACCAAGGTGGCCCAAGTCCCAGTTACCAAAGAATGTAGTGCTGAAAGCTGTCACAAGGAATTCGTTCTAAATCCTTTGAAATCTAACCCTGGGGTTTCTAGGCTTCCTGGAGTTAATAAGAATGTATCCACTAAATGGTAAGTATCTTCAAAGTTTTGGTGGATGCATATCTAATAGATGTGTGCATCAGTGATGGGTTTTAGGCAGAGGAGTGATCAGATTTCCAGTTCAGGAACAGCCCCCTGCCTTCAGGAAGGGGAAGGACCGACAAGGAAGAGAGTGGAGGCAGGGCAGCTGGGAGGCTGCCCCGCGTCACAGACATAGGGTCTGAGCCCAGGCCGGGGCAGTGGGGGTGCAGGGAGGGAGGGTGGATCTGTAGTAACTTGCTAGGGAGGTGAGACTCACAGGGTGGGTGATGGGCTGGCAGTAAGGGCTGAGGGAGGACTCAGGGATGGTCCCGGCCCCCCACTTGGATGCTTGGCTGGGTGTTGATGCTTTTGCTGGGCTGGGAATGTGGACAGGGAGGCTGGGTTGTTTAGAGGAAGATACTGAACTCCAGTTGAATTCTAAGGTGTCTCCCAGCGACCAGCATGGTGCCTGGCAGACAGGAAGCTCTGGATATATAGCTGTGGAGTGAGTGAATGAATGAGGGAGGGAGGGAGGGAGGGAGGGAATGAGATCCCACAGCCTTGTAGCCTCACGATTCAAGGAGATGCCCTCTGTCCTCATTTCCCTCCCCTCTCGCCGAAGTCCTGTCTCCTGTGGCCCCAGCCATGATGACTGTGCCAAAGCAGTGCCCTGGCACCTGGAGCTTTCTGTGTGCAGCAGCATCAGTTATGGCCCCCAAATCCCCCGGCAGGGGTATAAATGAGTGTCCATCCCTCCTTCCGCCCCTCCTCCCTGGGCGTGGCTTTGCTCCAGCAGAGACACAGGGTGCCTGGCACTGAGAAACCCCAGGCTCAGCCCCAGCTGCAGATGCGGGGGTGGGGGGGTTGCCCCCAGAATCCCTGCCCCAAGCCTCCCGCACACCTCTGCCAGGGCCACGCCCCCGCCCCGCCCCCTGCCGCACCCACACGCCCACACTGATTGGACTGAGGCCGGGCTGCGTGAAGAACAGGGCCTGGCCCTAGCTGGGCAGGGAGGAGGTCTTGGCTGCGCCCCCCACCCGCCCCCGCCCCCAGCCAGGGCCAAGATGGGGGAGGGGGAGGCAACGAAGGGACAGGTTGTTTTGTCCTGAAAGAAGCTGAAGGACCAGGAGGCTGAGACCCACAGCAGAACCACAGGGGGTTGGGAGGGCTGGTTCCCGCAAGACCGTGGCCCAGGGCTCACCCTTAGGCAGCTGGTCCCTGGGGCTCTCCGATGGCTTTTCGAGGGAGTCTGGCAGGCGAGGAAGGCCCCTGGCTAAGATCCAACCCCTGGACTCCAGCCTTCCAGGACCTCGAAGGCTGGGGGGGTGAGGGTAGGGAGGTCTCCTGGAATGGCCGGGGGGAAGCCAAGGGGTGAGGGGTGAGGATGCAGGCCGGGCTCCAGAGCACAGGACTGCCCATCACAGCCCCGCACACATCC
Source organism: Trachops cirrhosus (assembly GCA_028533065.1). Lineage (NCBI taxonomy): Eukaryota > Metazoa > Chordata > Mammalia > Chiroptera > Phyllostomidae > Trachops > Trachops cirrhosus. The sequence continues at coordinate 6,793,556 of CM052551.1, read as the reverse complement.
TGGGGCCTGACCCTCAGCCCACAGGACCCGTGGCCAAGCTGTGCTGTCCTCCCCTCTCCCTCTTGCCTCCCCACCGTGGTTCCAGGTCCGATGTCCTGTCTCCTTGTTAGGCTGTGAGTCCCAGGGGCCGGCAGCCTGGCCCACCCTGGGTATCGAGGGGAGTTTTTAAATAAAATGAAGCACAGGGACTGGGTGGGTCCATGAAGAGAGACCGAGGCAGGCCTCAGTTTCCATCTTTGCTGAAGCCAGCCAGTCATGGACCCTGGTCCTGGTTCAAGGGCACGGGGAGGGGTGGGGAGGTGAGAGAGCAGAGGAGTGAGAATGGGGTGCGTGGTGGGTCCCTGCTGGGTGGGAGGGGACAGGAGGAAGGACAGAATGAGGTAGGCTGTGCCTGAAGGAACGCTCAGCCCTCCAGGTAATGCCCCCAGTGGTCCCCGTGCCCAACCCCCATCTGCTCTCACGTGACCCGTGTCCTGCTCCCAGGGCACACTCGATCACACACCCACACGTGCAGCACAGGCTTGGGGGGCACCTTCAGCCACCTGTCGCCTGACCGCAGAGGCCAGACTCTCCTAGGCCGTGGGCGCCCTCTCCTTCTAGTGCCTGATGCTGACCTGGGGCCACCGAAGAGGCACCCAAAGGGAGACGGAGCGGGAACCACACCCTAATGCCAGAGGCAAGCAGAGGAAGCTGGGAAGCAGGGTCTCTGGCTAACCTCGGGACACCTGCCAGCGTACACAGGGCCACAGGGCCAGGCTCCCTCTGTCCTGCGTCGGGCAGATGGTGGCCTGTGAGGCCTCCCCACCCGCCAGGGTCCAAAGAGCACAGGTGTGGCTGCCTCCAGCCTCATTGCTGCGAGGCCCGCCCGCTGGGCCAGGCCAGAGCGCCTCACACAGCACCTCTGCCTGAGCGCTGGCAGAGAAGACGCAGACCCCACCGCCTGCGCCGGATCGCCAGCCTGACACCGGCCCCCTCGGGGGACCAGCGCCGGGCCTCACTGGCAGCCAGGTAAGGCCTGGGCTTCGGGAGGGTCAGGGCCCAGAGAGCTGCAGGCACTCAGGGTTTGGGGGGGCAGCTCAGCGGCTCCCAGGCCAGGGTCTCTGGCCCACTCCCAGATGCCACGAGGAGGAGCAGCCCCAAGAAGGGCGTGGGGTGCAACCCGGGGCTGCCGTGCTGGGAAGAAGGCAAGGCAGCCGGCGCTCCAGAAGGGTCTCCCAGGGGCCATGTGAGGACGCACCTTCCCTGCGCCAAGCCCCTGAACTCAGGGGTGAGTGGGGCAAACTGGGCTGCCACAGCCCTCCTTGCCCTGCAGGGGCGAGGCAGGCCAGAGCCAGCCACCTCCCCTCCCCTGTTGTTGGGACCTTACGCAGCAGAAGCTGCAGCGGGGACCCACAGGGACCCACGGCAACCACCCTGGTGAGGGGGCGGGTCGGGGGCAGTGTTGACCCTAGTGGAGCTTACTTTCTCCTCTTTCTCTTCTGCATCTACAAGCAGGAAATGTTGCCATGGGGAGAAAGGAGGGGCTGGGGGGAGGGGGAGCAGGCTTCCAGCACCCCTCACCCTAGGAGAGGAAAGGGGAGCTCTCCAACAAGGGACTCGGGGACCCAGAGCCTCCCCTGACAATCCCTTCACTGGTCGCTAGCGACTGCCCCGCACTGAGTCACCTTATTTTCCTATAAATAGCTCCCAATAAACAAGGGTGTGGGCTGCTCTCTTACACTTTACCCAGGATACGCCAGGGTTTCTGTATGATGTAGGCATTCCTCACAGATGCGCGGTCACCTCAGTCAAACAACATGCACCCTTGACCCCTGCCTGGTCCCGCCCCGCACGAACACACACACACACACACACACACACACACACACACGTGCGGGCACCTCCACCCGTTTCGGCATCTCCGTCCTCCAGGCCCCTCTGTGCCAGGACGGCGCTGGGGAGCCCGCGGGGCCCTGCGAGCCTGTCCTCGGGAGCTCGCAGCCCGGTGACAGAGGCGCACGTGCAGACGTGGAGCTGGCAGCCAGACAGGGCTGGGTCTGTTCTCTGTTAAATGCTCGCTTGTGACCTCAGGCCCATTACCCTCTTGGAGCCTTGGTGCCCTCATCTGGTAAATGGGATAACGAAGGCACCACCCGGCGAGGATGCTTTGAGGCTTAACAAGCTGCCGGAGGTGAAGTCCGAAGAACGGCGCTGGGCACAAGGAAGCTGGGCGGTGACAATTCAATGACATCATGTTCACTGGGGCCTTGGCACCAGGCTCCCAGCGCTGACTGGGGGACTGATGCGGTCAGGAACAGCCAAGGCACCAGGTGGCATCAGGAGGGCACTCTGGGCAGGGCGGGTGGGGTCGTCAAGGAAGGCTTCATGAAGGAGGTGGTCCTTGGGCTGGAATGCAGGGTTGAGTGGGAGGGGCTCCGGGCAGAGGGGTCAGAGCAGGGAAGACACAGAGACCGGGGACTCGGTGAGACGTTCGAGGGAGCGCAGATCGCCGACACGGGCCCCATCAGTGTGCTCGCGTGCATGCACACTCCCCTCCAGAGTGGGTCCCCAGCCTGAGAGCCGACACTGGCCTCCCCCCCAGTGTGCAGAACTGAAACGGGCTCAGGCAGAGGCTTGCTTTGGCAGGAAGGCTGCGCACCCCAATGCCTTGCTGCAGAAGCTGGGTGCAGCCCCACCCTCCGGCATCTTGCGCACTCAGGCCCAGGACGGGATCTGGTCTCGGGTCCCCGTCCACCCAGCTTTCCTGGGCCCATCGAAACGTGCTTTACTGACCAAATAAGGAGGGGCCAGGAGCCTGCCTTGGGGCCTGCTGGGCTCAGCCACATGGAGGTCCTCTGAGGAGGGCACAGCTGGAGGCCGCTCCAGAGAGGCCCCTGGAGCCAGGGCTATGAGTCTGGTCTCAGAGGCCCCAAGCGAGAACCGGGCCCAGGCCTCAGGCCGGGTCAGGGACAAGGTGAAGGAGCGGCAGCTCCTCTCCCCAGCTGACAGCTGTCCCTTCGGTTCAGTTTGGGTTCCAGGAAGGCATCCCAGCATCGCCGCCATGTCCCGGCCCAGCAGCAAAGCCATTTACCGTAAGCTCTCCCTCCAGTCTGCTCTGGCTTGCCCTCCCTGAGCTTCCTGGACCCCAGTCCTGTGGTCTGTCCCTGCCCGTGCTGCCCACCCCTGCCTATGCTGCCCACCCCTGCCTTCGCCTCCGTCTCACCCGGTTCTTCTGCCCACCCCCCATCCCTTGCGCTGTCCCCTGAAGTGCACCGGAAAGAGTACTCGAACAGCCTCAGCTCTGAGCCCACCTGCCTGCAGCACAGGGTGGAGGTGAGTTTCCTGATTCAACCCAAGGTTTCCTGGGTGCCCAGCACCCTGCCCAAGACCCAACGTCTCAGACGAGTCCCCACCGCAGAAGCCAACAGCCTGCCCGGACAGATGGGGGGCGGGGCCCAACAGCATCAGAGTGCTAAGTGCTGGGATCGCAAAGGCAGCTGGGAATCGGCAGGGCCGCAGGGCCGGAGCCTGAATGGGCAGATGTCCTGTCCCCAGGCAGGGACAAGCAGAGGACTGAGCAGTCAGGAGGCACGTGCAACCGTCCCCACCCCCACCACACCCTCGGGTCCCCAGGGAACTGCTCTTTGCCCTGGGGCTGGCTGGGCTGGCTGGGCGGAGAAAGGAATGTGAGGTCACTGGGCCCCACAAGGAAAGTGTCTGGGCAGCAGCTGTTGGAGGCTCGGCCCTGCCTGGGAGGAGGACAGTGGTGCTGTGACATCTAGTTGCCTGAAGGGCAGTATGTGCAACCAACACAGCACAGACTGGAAGGACGCAGTGGGGAGCGCAAGCCCCTAGTCAGGCCAAAGAAGCGTCCCACGTTAACCGCCCCAGGATGGCAGCAGGCTCAGGGCTGTTCCCCAGAAAGAGGAGGGAGGGACATGGGACGATGGTCTGGAGGTTCCACAGGGCAGCGGAGGTGGACTTCTCCAGCCAGCTGGGCTAGGACCCGGGCTCCTGGATTCCACGGCAGGGGTGGGAGTTGGGAAATGGCTTCGTGTAGAGTGAGGGGAGGCACGTCCAGGATGCCAGGGCACTGGCCTGTGACGTCAGGGGCCCAGAACCTACTGGCGGCCCCTCCAGGAGAGGAGCGGGGCCTGTGCAGGAAGCAGGGCAGTGGGACGGGGCAGGAGGCAGATGGCGTTCCCCCAGCAAGGGCCTGCAGGGGCGGTGAGCAGCAAGCGGGCAGGCCTGTGACTTGTGAAGGCTGCATTTGGATGGGACAGGGAGGGGTCTCCTCAAGGAGGGAGAATGACAGCCAAACCCTGTGGGAGGATCAGCCCCCGCCCCCCCTCCCGCCCCGCCCCACCTCCCAGTTGCCAGAAGGGCCCGAGGGGAGACCACACGGGGCAGGAATCAGGGAGAAGGCAGGGCACAGCATTCCTCCGCAGAGACACTGCCAGGCGCAGGATGAGCCCCTGCAGGGAGCGGGGCAGGGGGCCA
>CM052551.1:6722847-6788577 GCA_028533065.1 Trachops cirrhosus | reverse complement strand
GAAGGCTGTGCAGAGGCCCCGATGGCCAAACCTCTGTGGAAGCTGGGAAAGGAGATCTGAGCAGAGACGGTGCACTCACGCCCGCCGCCCCATCCCCTGCACCTACATTGGGGAAGTCCAGGCCCAGCTTGAACTTCTCATTCAGCCACTGGCTTCTGTCAAAGTCGGGAGCTGTGGCGGGGAAGATGGAGTGAAGGAAACTGCCCCCTGAGGCTGACCCCCTTCCCTGGGTGCCAGGCCCCTGAAAGGTGAGTCTGCAATCTGAACACCAAGTTTCTCACCCACGTGGGGGAAACAAGGCCAAGATCTCAGGCGCCCACAGGGATAAGGCTTCCACAAAGTGCAGAGGACCCCAAGGGGAGCCACCAGTCCCTGACACAGGGGCCCAGCCCTCCCCTTTCCTGGGCTGCATGGAAACCCGAGTCCACCCTCAGGCAGTGCAGGGGGCAGAGGTGAGCCACAGGTGGCCCGGGCACGGGTGCTTGGTACGCAGTCAGCAGGAGTGGGGCCGAAGTCGGAACGAGACAGGGATGCCCTTACCGTCCCCCATCGTGTACCTTTTCTCCTGGTAGCTGGAGTCTGTGTACTCCAGCAGCATGCGGATGGCGTGAGCCAGCTGCAAGGGAAGGCCAGACCGCGATCAGTGTTCCAGGGCCGGACCGCTGGACTCGCTCTGCTACGGGAACCCCTCCCCCAACACACAGACACCCCACCCTGCAGGCGCTCACGCGCTCGCCCCCGGAGATGAACTGGAGTGGGGTTAGCTTGGCCAGCCCTGAGCAAGGTCCTTCAGGAGGAACCAGCCCCGGCAGCTCTGCCTCTCCCCTCCCGCCGGCCTCATCCCTCCCAGACGCCCGTGCGGCCCCCTCGCTCACCCCGCGAATGTCCCAGTAACCCAGAGTCATTGCCATTGTCATCGTTCTTTGGCTTCAAGGCATACCACATAAGCGGAGATCTAACTTCTTCCAGGGCTAGCGTGGGGCGGCTTGGGGCCTAGCATAGGCCACACCCCCTCGCAGCCCCGCCCCCGCCAAGGACCCAATCAGCTCGCTCTCCCAGGACGCTTTACACCGGCCCTGTAGCGCTGCCTTTGGGCCCTTGGCCTCCGGGCGTAGCATTTTTCTGCCTCTGAGCCGCAGGGCTTGGGGTACGGAGGTTGGGCGCCAGCACTCAGAAGGCCTCGGAGCCTGGTTTGCCTGGGTACCCCGGGCAGCTCCGCGACTCTTGCGCGCATTCAGACCTCCGGTAGCTCAGAGGGAGGGGACAGTGCACGTGGGAGACACAGCTGACAAATCTGAACTGCAAACAAAGCTCCTCTCGCTTCCCTCCCACTCCAGGCACCGCTCCGCTCCGCCCCCCGCCCGGGCGGCAGAGTTCCCAAGGCCTCAGGGAGGCTCAGACTGCCCCTTAAAGCCAAAGATGGGCGGGCCCCTCAAAGCCAGAGTGTCCCTCGGTGCCTGTCAAAGGAAGCCCGCCAGCCTGCAAGCTCCTCCAGGACCTGGGAATGCTTGATGCCAGCGTCTCCCAGCCCACACCAGCAGGAGGATGGAGACTCCGAGGGCCAGAGCAGAGATAGGGAGCCTCGGGCTCAGGGTTTCCATTCCTGTGCTTTGGAGGACCCAGTTCCTAAGTCCTGTGCCTAAGAGGGATAAGAACCAAATGCAAAGTAATCAATTAGGCTTATGGTGGAAGTTGTTGATTAAAATCCAGAGCCAGCTCCCACAAAGAGACACGTATGGAGGTGCGCAGTCCTCAAACGCCCTGCTAGATGTCCCCAATACTGACCAGAACAGGACGGGAGCATGCTGGTCACACAGACAGGTGACAGAGGGAGAGCTGTCTCCTGAGGGGCCAGGCTCCTGTGCAGCTGCCAGGGCACCACGTAGGGGGGTGGCCAGCAGGAGCCAAGGACACCTCACAGGACCACTGCCACTGTGGTCCTGCAGACCCTGCTGTCCCTGGGAGCCGCCCTGACCCTGGTTCCTGACCCCTGTGTGTGTGGTATGAGAGAGTGGCTCTGGTGGCCTGTGAAGTCCCTCTGTGACCTGTGACCTGCGATCTAGCCTCTACAAGAAAACATCCTGGTCCCCACAGTGCAGCCTTGTTTTTTGGAACATCGGCCTGATAAGCGGAAGTTGCAGATTTGATCCCTGGTCAGGGCACATGCAAGAAGCAACCAGTGAATGTGTGAGTAAGTGAAACAACAAATCATTTTTCTCTCTCTCTCCTCCCCCCCGCCCTTTCCCTCTCTCTAAAAGCAATGAAAAACAAAATGTTCCTAGGTGAGAATTTAAGAAAAATAAAATAGATCCTTTATAGTTCATAAGCGTGATGATTGGGTGTTCACTCTCTTGTGTGACATGTGCCTCCCACCAACCTTGTTACAACCTCGGCACATTACCCATCTGACATGAAAAAAAAGAAAAAGAAAAGAAATACAGGAAGCTTTGAGGGCAAAAGGCAACATTTACAGAGTTCCTTAGCAGTACCATTAAAATGAGTGTCTGTCACTATCAGAGAGATAAAGAGAAATCCCCCAGGTTACAAAACAGGGTCAAGCACTATTTTTTTGGAGGGGGGCGGGGGCGGGAGAGTAGAGGCAGATGTCTGGCAAGAAAAACTTCTATCCACTCAAGGAAGAAAACAGAGAATAACCAGAACTTATTTATAATCCATTTCAAGAGGCTTTTGTATCGAGTTCCTTTCGCGGATAAAGGGCTCCGACGTATTCCTAAACTGCCTGACTACCCTGAGCGGGGCGGGCTGCACTTTTAAGTAATTCGCACTAAATCGTTAAGTCCCCATCCTATACCTGAAGAGCCGCGCTCCAGCAGCGCCTTCTGGCGGCCAAACGTGCAGCTCCCAGGAGGAGAAAGACCGAGCCAGGTCCCTCCCGCCTGGTGAACGCCCATCTTCGCCTCGCTGGAGGTTTAACCCCACCCACCTGGCTTCCCAGAGACCTCTGGGCCGCTCCCGCCTGCTCCGCTGATCCAGCAAGGGACACGCCTCTGTCCTCCAGAGAAAGACAGACTATTGAACGCCACCTCGGTCATTGAGATGTTCTGTATTTTCACCTAAAAGATTTTCAAGACGTGGGGTTGACTCGTGTGTGTTGTAAAGTTGGAGTCGGCATTTTTTTGTGTGCATGCCTGTTCATCCAGCACCAGTGGTTGAAAAAGCCCCCTTTTCGGACCCCAGTGTGGGGGCAGGTGGTGATAGCAGTTTCTCTTTGCCTCAGGGCAGGATCCTGTAGGAGGCACTCTGCTTTCTCTAAGCCTTGGAAGGCGGTTGCACCTAGCCTAGGGCTGTATGTGTCATAGCCGTGTGAGTAGCAAATAGTCCCCAGGAGGAAAATAATTCTGCCCGGCAGCTGGGAGGCGGTAAGGAAGTCAGGGAATGCCCCCCGGGAAAGAAGGTGTACAGGGGGGATGTTCACAGGAAGGCCGGGGATGAGGTTTGGGCTTGGCAGGTGTGAGACAGGAAAGGGGATGAAGACTGGACCGGCTCAGAGACAGGGCAGCCCCACGGTTGGGGTGTCCTAGATGTGGCACTCCACTGAGGGGGGCTGCTGAGGTCCAGGACACAGCTAGCCTTCCCTTACCATCTGAGGGACCAGCCCCTCCCCTGCCTGGCCAAGATGGGTCCTTTGAGCACTTTGTTTCCAGAACACAAAAGAAGAGACAGACAGTGGGGCAGACAGACAGACAGACAGAGCATTGCTTCTGGAGCCAGACCTCCTAGGTTGGCATCCTGGGTCCACCACTTACTAGCTGTGTGACTCTGGGAAGGTTACTTAACCTCTCTGTGCCTCCTTTTCCTTCTCTGTACATGGCCATAACAATAGCATCTACTTCATAGGGCTGATTTGAGGATTCAATGAGATTAGACATGCGAAGTTCCTGAACCAGTGCCTGGCATGTGGTGAACATTCAGTAAATGTTGGCCATTGTCATTACATGACTCATTAGCCCTGATGGTTCAATTCAGGGCCCCAAACTCCCTGCCAGTACTGTTTGCTGAGCAGCCACGGGGAGCAGAATACTGGACTAAGCATCATGGGACCAGCTTCCCATGACAGCGGACCCAGCCCCAGCCTCCAAGGGAGGCAAGAAGACCCCTCCAGGCCCCATCCCAGGGAAGCACTGACCAGGGGGCCAAGGGCACTGCTGTCCCCTTCTTCTGTAGCCTTTGAGACACTGACCTGTCACCAGAAGACCATGGGAGGTACCCCAATCTAGCCCTGGGCTCTCTTCCTTCCTCCTCCTCTTCCAGGTGGGTTCTGCTCGCCCTGGCAGAAGCTGGTCAAAGCCCACCTCCTCCCTGGAGTCTTGCCCAAGTGCCCAGACCCCAGAGTTTCCTCCACGCCTGTACCACCACAGCCCACAGGAGCCTCCGCAGCGGCTCTTAGCAACCCCATCTCCCCAACTTGGACTGGGGTGTGGCCAGTACACAGCGTGGGCAGGGGGAGGAACAGTTAGACCTTGCTCAAAACTCTGAGGGCTCTAGGGAAATCCAGTGGGAAGAGACGAAGTGCATTCCTGCAGAAATCATCTTGGCACTAAGGTGTTCCGCAGGAAGAGCTGGAGCCGCCGGGAAACCCAGTCAGGCTCCACAGAGTGCAAAAGATGTGGCTAAGCACATGTGGCCCACAGACCCGGAGGGAGAGCGGCTGATGAGAGAAGGGGGTGGCACAGCCAAACGGCCAGGCGGTGGGACTCTCCAGCCCTGCGCAAGAGACAGGGTGTTCACCTCAGCTGGCCCCTGGGCAGCACTCCTCCTAAGGGAGCCCTGGCTTAGCCTGAGCCGTTGCTCTCACTGGAGGATTCATCAGAGCCAGCCTGTCTAATGGGCTGGGAGGTGGGACCCCACAGTGCCCACTGCATGACATATTGAGTGCCCGGAGAGGGTGTCCCATCAGCCGCCAGCCAGGAACTGGGGCAGACGCTGAAGCAGTTCGCACAAGGGTCTCAGTACCGCCACCGTATGGACAGGCTGGGAACTGCAAAGGACTACACATCAAGGGGCAAGTGGAAGCTTCAGCCTACAACCAGGAACTTGACTTAGCAGTCACCTGCAGGGAGGGACACTCTTTTCTTTCCCCAAAGACTCCGCCGGTTCTGTGGGCTAACAGGTCTGTGTTTGCTCAGAGGGTCCACCTTTTCCTAACTGATGCAAAGGTGGCATGCAGATGAGCCCTGGCTTTGTACGTGACCCAGGTGTCCAGGCAGCCGGTCAGGCTACCTGGTGCACAGGGACAGGACGTGCAGGATGTGGCGGGTGGGGGGGGGGGAGGCAGGAGAAAGCCATGCATCTGAGTGCTTCACAGCGGGGGCTCCGGGACCACAGCTGGCCGGCCTGGGGACACCTGGGCGTGAATAGTGCACCGCCACGCCCAGCAGCACGGACGCGCCAGGCAGTGCTGCGGGCGCTGAGCCTTGTTCAGCTGCAGGGACTGGGCCGGAGCAGGGGGACTGTAGCTTCGTCTGATGTATCGACGCTGCCGAGAACTCCCAGATGCGAGAGCCGGTGCATCCGTGACAATGCAGCTGCACAGGCACCCTCAGGCTGCGGGTGCCCGGGGACCCCAGAGCCAGTCGTCACTTGCTTTAGGCAGGATGCTCTGACAAGAGCCCCGAGGCGCCCAGGGACCAAAAGCCAGCCTGTACTCTGCTCCCCCAGCAGTGCTCCCCAGCAGGGAGGCTGTGTTTACCCAAGGACGGGTGGTGGGGGGGGAGCTCTCCTAAACACACAGAGGCGCTCTGTGAGCCAGCAAGGCTCTGCCCAGGGGCACACGGAGAGGAGAAGGCGGCCCAGGGCCAACACAGGCTGTTCCACACCCTAGTTCCCACTCACTGCCACCAAGCCACCGCTGGGGGACTCCTGAGAAAGCCCTGTGCTTGCGGTTGTGACGCCCAGACACAGTGGCTTTCCAGGTCCGCCGCACATCTCCTGTAAGCTGGCTCAGCGGGGAGGGGTCGGTTCCTGGGCACTGGTCATCTCTGGACCCTGTGACAGACCGAGGACCTGGCCTGCAGGGAGCACCACCTCCATGTCCAGCTCCACCTCTGCGCATCCCCTGACCCACCGAGGCCCCAGTGAGAGCGGCAGAGGAGCCGCCCCCTTCTCTGCCCCTCTGCTGTGCCCCGCACAGGCCTCCGTCCCAGCAAATTCGCCCTGACTCTGGGATGTGAGCCCAGGCCAGCAGCAGGCATTGGCCCTGGCGCAGTGGGGAGATGGAGACAGCAAGGAAATAGGGTCAGTGGGAGTGGGGCCACCCACGCCAAGAGGCGAGAAATTTTCCCCAGAAAGGAGTCGACGGACCTCACAAATATCAAAGGGAGCACAGGGGAAAGATGGCCTTGGAAGGGGTGGCCAGAGGGCACAATCGGGTGGACAGACGTAGCAGAACCCCAAGGGGGGGCAGGGCTGGCGGACAGTCTGGTAAAGAGGAGGAAGCGGGGACAGTGCCGACCGCTTGAGTAGATGGTTACTCAGGTCTGCCCTGCCCCAGGCGGGCGGCGCTATACACAGGCTGTTCCTGCTCTCCCAAAGGAAAAAGCAAATGCAGGCTGCCGGTCAGGACAGGTCCCTCAAGGGACTGACACAGGCAGCCTGGAGTGGGGACGCTCCCAAGCGCCCCCTTCCCTTTGACAAGGCCCCAAGGCCCGTTGCCTCAGCTGCCAGGTTGCCGTGTCTTGGGGATGAGGAATTCGGATCTCCCAGACAGCGTGGTCTCCTGCAACTCTGGAGTTTGCCAGTCCTCTGGAAACGTACCCTGTGCTCCCACTCGGAATTTGGAGGCAAATAGGTATGGCTTCAACTCCTGGCTCTACATGCAAGACTGGGGACAGGTTGTACTGTCTCCTCTTGGCTCAGCACCCCAAACCCGGGAAGCCAGGGAGGGGCTTGCCCCACTAATGAACGAAACACTCAGGTTTTCAAATCATCAGTTTATCCGCTAAATGGAGCCAGACCCTCCAGCCACACATAGCCACTGCACAGATGTCAGAATAACAGACGCCGTGAACCGGTTCAGCCTGGTGAGGGAGGCAGCAGATGAAGGGGCCTGGCTGGACAGGAGGCTGAGCTGGTCCCTGGCCTGGAGAACTGAGGACAGCCACAGCCAGCCCTTCACCGACCCTGCCTGGCATTCTCCGAGGCCCCACCCTCCTCGGAGCAAAAGTTAAAATGTACCCACATTCCCTCATTAAATAAAACTCTTCTTGGCTCGCAACATAAAGGGCTTTTATGAATTTGCACAATGAATGAACTCATTTAACTTACTTATGATTTCTCATTTTTTTTAATGATTTCTCTTCAATCCTCTTGCCTAATCTGGAACTCTTGCCAAAAGCCCAGTTGATACAAACTGTTTTCAAATGTGGCATTTCTGTGTGGACACTAAACAATACACCGTACAGCAGGCGTGTGGCTTTCAGAAGGCATTCAAACACTTGTCAGTTGTGACCTTGTCCCTTCCACAGTTGGCAGCCCCCAAAGTTTCTTTCAGGTGTCCACTTCCCAGGCCTGTGATGCTCTGCACGGCCCCCTGCCCCCGCCCATAGACGCAGGGGCACTGGGATCCTCCCCAGCCCCCTGGAGGTACAGAGGGGGAGAAATGTGCTCAAGGTCACACGGCCAGAGAGCCGTGTGGCTGCAGAGTGTGACTGCAGAGTGTCAGTCACAGGGGCCACAGTTGTCCCCAACCAAAAAGAGCTGACAGGGTAAGCCATGGTGAGACTCACCACAGGGCAGTGGGCAGTGATTCAAGTGCATTTTAAAACCACAAAACTGCACGTACATCTCAATGCAAAAATGCCTTTTTAAAAAGGACTGAAGGAAATACAGCCCTGGCCAGGTGGCTCAATTGGTTGGAGCATCATCCCGTGGACCAAAATCCTGTGGGCGGTTCGATTCCGCCAGGGCACGTGTCCAGGGTGCGGGCTTGATCCCCGCCGCAGACGTGAAGGCAACCAGTCGAGGTTTCTCTCTTTCCCTTCCTTGCTCTAAAAGCAATGAAAAAGTGTCCTTTGGTAAGGATTAAAAAAAAAAAAACTACAAGTAATATGTAAATATACATATATTTTATCCTCACCCGAGAACATTTTTTCATCGCTTTTTAGAGAGGTAGACAGAAACATCAATGAGAGAGAGAGAGAGAGAGAGAGAAGTGCCAATCTGTTGCCTCCTGTTCACGCTGGTACCGGGCCACGCCCACCCCGTACGGGTGGCCCAGACCCTCTCAGTTAAGGGACGACACCCAACCAGCTGAGCCACACTGACCAAGGTTATAAATACATTTTAAGGCCTATATCTCAGACGTGCAGATCGTCAGCAGGTATTTGTTAATATTGCTAGATGAGTGAGGGTTTTTTCTTGTTCCAAGTCTTGTAATATTTTCCAAATTTCTGGAATGGAAATTATTTTCACATAGGAAAAAGTAGTAAGGTCTTACTGTTTCAAAATTATTTTCTCTCAATAAATGTTTGAAAGGGAAATTTCAGAGAACCAAAAAAAAAAAAAAAAAAAAAACCCCAGAAGCAAGTTGTTAAAAAAAAAACAACAGTGGGGAGTTTGCTAAGAAGCTCTCCACACGGCAGCGTTCCCAGGGCGGGTGCCAGCCCGCACCGCAAGGACCGTCCAGAGGACGAGCGTGGCGGGAAGGGCTCCGTTCTGCGCCCAATTCAGCGAGTGAATATGGAGTGCCTGCAGTCCTAAGTGCTGGCACGGGAGACGGGCAGCTTTTGCCTTCTAGAAGGATCCTCTAACCCTTCTCCTCATTTCACAAACGAACAGGAGACACAGCGGGTTTCGCACCTCCCGTTTCCCCGGCAGAAACCAGCGGTGCTGCACAACCTCAAGCTCCTCGTCCGGCTCTAAAGCTCAGGTCTGATATGTAAATGGTACAAGAAGTCGGCAATAAAAGCCTTCCGAAGGGCCCTGGGTCTCGGCCAGGAGCGAGCCTGACCCTCCAGGGGCCCTCCGGAGGCAGGGGCATCGGAGAGCTTCTGGGGGGCGGCGGCGCACGCAGAGCGAGTGTCCTGGCAGGAGCTGGCGCAGCAGGGACGCAGCAGGCTGGCTGAGCAAGCTGACCAGGGCAAGGAAGGGGCCAGCTCCCTCAGCAGGCCCTCCGTTACTCAGGCTCACACTGTTCTAGAGCCAGTGCTTCTGAAGCGGCCAGCCTGGCACTCACCTCACACAGCAGCAGCGGCGGTGGTGGCAGGCTTCTGTGCCAACCCAGGGCCCAGGGCACCCCCACTTTCCTCCTTGGGGGTGTGCCAGAAATCGTGCATTAACCACAGGACAGAAGCCGAGTGGGGTGCATCTCCGCACCACACTGTCCTCTCAGAGTTGGAAGCTGAGGGCACTTGAAACGAGCTCCCAGAAGCTGCTGACGCCCGCAGTCTGAGGACCATGCACCACGTCTGCTTCTGAGCGCAGATCCCCACCTCTCCCGGGCACTCCCGAGGGCCTGGGCGTCCACGGGAGGTGTCCCCTTCAGAGGGAGCAGGCTGGCGGAGCACCTGGGGCCAGGAGATGGCTCCCGGGTGGGCCTCTCCTCTCTCCCACCGCTTCCACGTGCCCAAGCCCGTGTCAGCCAGGCCCAGTCGCTCCCCTACGAACACGCTGCCTCTCCATCCAAAGTGCTCCTGGCCTCCACCCCAGCCACCCCACCCCGGCTCCCCTCTCCCAACAGACACCCCACCTGCCTCATTACTTAAATAATATTTATTTCTCATGCACTAGGAAAGGTGGGATCGTGTGAGACACTGCATTTCACAGCGAAGGCCTCGGTCCAGAAGACAATGCTGCGGACCTGCCGGGATCCGGGTCTGGTTAAAACTCCAGGGACCACAGTGGGGACACACCCTGAGGGCTGGTGGCAGATCCAGGACCCCCCAGCTGCAGGGCCCCAGACATGACCCAGGGCGGCTGCCCCCTCCCACAGAGGCACAGGAAGCGGACACCAGAGCACGCAGACCGGAGGACGGACAAGGCTGCCAGGCAGTGACGTGGCAGAGGCCGGAGCCCCACAGACCCCCGGCAGCCCCATACCCATGGCAGACGGGCACAGGCCCCACCCGACGGTCCCTCAGCCATGTGAACAAGATGGGGGCTTAAACTCAAGCCACGGCCGAAGCTCAGACTTGCAGGACTCCAGAGGCTGGAGGGGCCAGCCCCCCACAACCGTCCCTCACCAGGCTTCAGATCTTGGGACAAGGCCCCCAGCAGGGGAACCCTCAAACTCAGGCCATCGGGTGCCACCGGGGCCAAGAAAGGGCAGGGCACACCCTGGGCCGGCTGGCGCTGGGGAGGCACAGGGACAGGCGGAGGCCAGAGACATGCAGGACGGGACAGAGGAGGACGGACACATGCAGAGACCACAGCGGGGGCAGGGGTCCCGGGACATCACGTGACCAAGGTGCTGCCAGGCGGGGGCGCCGCGGGGCCGGGCTCACTGAGGCCCCGGGCTCACGGTGATGCCGGGCTCCTCCGGGATGGTCTCCAGCATCTCGCTCTGGACGGCCTGCGTGATGAGCGCCAGCTCCTGGCACAGGGTCTCGTGGCGGTAGCCCACGCGGATGTCCGGCACATTGGTGCGGCGGATGTCGTTGCCCTCGGGGCCCTCTTTGGTGTAGTTGGGTCCCAGCCAGTGGCTCTTCACCTGCAGGACCGGGGTGAGGGGCAGGCTGCGGCCGGCTCTGAGGGGCCACGGCCCAGGACCCTGGGACTTTCCCGGGGCGGGGAGGGGGTACCTTGTGGGAGAAGCCGCTCATGAGCACACTGTTGCGGGCCAGCTCACACATGTCACAGGAGCTGAGCTTCCACACCTGCGTGGCGATGCTGTATTCCTCCATCAGCGGCTCCTGCGCACACCAGGCTCCCTCAGACAGGTGCACCAGGCCCTGCGGTGCTGTCCCTCCCTGGGAACGCGCCCTGGCATGCTGCCCTCCACCAGCAGGGGGCAGCACCCGCCCTGAGACCCAAGTTCCCGGGAGCCTTGTCCCCTGCCCACAGGTTCTGACCTTGGTGAAGTGGAATTGCAAGGGGTCGTCGGTGGAAAGCGAGACCATGAGGCCGCGGGACAGGTACTCGGGCAGTGGGTTCCGGTGGTAGCTGAGGAAGAGGCTGTTGTTGCTGAGCGGGGACATGGCGATGCCGATCTGGGCCAGGTAATACAGGTACTGCAGGACTGGGGCCTGGGTGGGTGACAGGGAGGGGGCCGGTCAGGTGGCCTCGGGGCTGGGGAGCACACCTGATTCCGAGAGATACAGGCCACAGTCACGTGTGGGGGAGTCCTGGCTGGGCCTGATCTGGGGAGGGTCAGTTACAGCCGGAATCCAAGCTGGGGCCTCGGTGTGGAGCGGTCCACACAGGAGCCGCATGAGGAGGGTCCGCTGCTGAGGGGGCCCAAAGGGTCGGGAGGAAGGGACCCACTAGGGGCAGCCCGGGGGTGCAGCCCTGACCTTGCGCAGAAGCAGCCCGTGTGAGATGTTCTCGGCCAGCATGAAGGCCGACACCAGGTGGTGGACGGGCCCCGCCTCGCCGCAGTGCGGCCGCAGCACAAACGTGTGGAAGCCCCTCTGCCTGGGGGGCGTGAAGACAGCGTCAGCTCCCGGGCTCACCGGGCTCCTGAGCCCCCACCCCACCACAGCGTGGGCCTGGGATAAGGGGCAGGGCTGGATCCTTGGCTGCGAGGCATGAGCCATGCAACCCCGAGGGCACAGACACCACCACGAGGTCCACACGTGGGGGCAAGAGGTGGGTCAGCGCTTGCTGGGCCCAGCCCGGGGCAGACTTGTGGGTGAGGGGGTGACAGTCGGCAGGGCAGGCAGAGCCATGGCCCCGGGGGCGCCCACACCTGCGCAGGTGGTTCAGCACGGCCATGTTGGCGAAGGTGTAGTACAGGTAGTAGGCGTAGGGGGGGTTGTCCTCCTCCACCCAAGCCTCCGGCAGAGGGCTCTCCAGGTTGAAGATGTGGTTCTCAGGCTTGGACTCATCATCCACACTGTCAAAGCCATCCACCTGGCACAGGACGCTGGGGTCAGACCTGAAGCCGCCACCGGCCTGAGGCAGGCCGTGCTCCCTCCCCACACCTGGCCGTGCGCCACCCCCTCACATGCTCCAGGAAGAGGTGCAGCTCCGGGTGGCTGGCGGGGTGCACAGTGGCCTCGAACAGCGGCAGGAAGATGTTCTCCAGCATCTCCTGAAAGTTGGCCAGCTGGCCCTTGGTACGGTACACGTCACTGCAGGTGAGAGGTGGGCACACAGATGTGTGCAGGTCAGGGCCGGTGTAAGGGCACCGACAGGCCGGGAAGGGTCGGAGCTCGGCCCAAGATCACAGAAGCACTTGTGAACCGTCCTGCGTGGGCCCGGCGGGACGGACCACGGGTGGAACCACGAGGGCCCCTCCTGCTCCTGAGAGGACTCGGCCGGGACAGGAGATGGTCGGCCATCCCAGGAGGGCAGAAGGCGGGCTCTGGCCCCTCGAACTCTGCCCGCCAAGTCCCCTCCCACGTCCAAGGACACTCACAAGAGACGAGGCACCTGCACGAGCCAGCGCACGTTGGGGGAGTGGACGCGGTGCGTGACGGCCCAGCGCGCCAGCTTGTCCCACTCGTCCCTCGAGCGCCCGTAGATGGAGAGCCGCAGCTCTGCGTTCTGGTACTTGCTCTCCTCCAGGTCTGCCATCACCTCCTAGAGGCAGCACGGGGCCACTTCTGCACCCAGGCTTCCCAGCCGTCCCCACCTCCACACCCACCCCGTGTGCTCACTCAGGTCTCGTGCCTCTGACCCGCCCCCTCCCCCACTGCGGAAGCCCCCAGGTCCCCCCAGGCTCTCGCTCAGGCGGGAGAGGGCTGCCCCCACACCTGGACCCTGGCAGCCACACCTCCTCACCTTGATGATGTGAGCAAAGTACTTCCCAGAAACCCTGTTGTCTGTCTTGATGAAGATCTCTCGGAGGACAGACTCCCCGATAGGGTTGTATTTGGCATTGAACTTGTCAAAGCGGTGGAAGGTGTTCCTGTCCTGGGGGAGACGGGCAGGTCACCCCTGACGCCCAGCCCGCGTGCTGACCCAGCCCCCCGGCCCCCCGCTGGGACGGACCGCGTGCACGTCGAGCGTGTCCACGCTCAGGTCGTAGGCGGTGAGGTTCATGCTCTGGAAGACCTCGCGGAGCGTCTGCTCGCGGCCCTGCTCCACGTGCACGATCTCCTCCAGGTGCCGCTTCATCGCCCGCTTGATGAAGCGCAGTAGGTGCTTCTGGTTCATGCAGGACGAGGCGTGGATGTGCGTGTCCACCTGGGGCAGAAGGGGGGCTGCTGGGTCCAGCGAGGCCGGGAGGGTCGAGGGCGTGGGCAGCAGGACCGAGAGGCCTCTCCAGTCTGGTGCTGGGTCGGGGGAGGCAGGGCAGAGGCGCAGGCGCCGCCCCGGGGGACAACCCACCTTCCGGATGTTGTAGAAATCTCGGTGCGGCACCTTCTTCTGGGCGGCCAGCTCCTTCATCTCATTGAGCAGCACGTGCATCTGGAACTTGGAGCTCAGGTACTGCAGCCGGCGGTAGCAGAAGGACTTTCTGGCAGGATGAGAACATGTGGGGGCTCAGGGCCAGCAGGGAGGCACTGGGAGGGTGCCGGGCTGAGGCCGCTGAGGGGGCAGCAGGTGAGGGGGAAGTGTAGGACTCGGGAACTTCGAGGTGAGGACAGAATGGTGACAGCTGTCTGGCGCAGGGCTGGGGCTCAGGAGTCTGGGCTGGGCAGGGACCGGCGGGGCTCACATGGGGCCATTGATGATCAGGGCCATCAGCACGTTGACGTCAGCCACAAACTCCTGCAGGTCGGGGTACGGCAGCTCTAACTCTGGGCAACTGGCAGTGGGGGGAGCGTGCGTGAGGAGCTCGAGCCGGGCCCCACGGGCTCCCCCAGCTGATATGGCGCCCCCCATGGCTTCCCCCAGCACACTCCGCCCCCTCTTACTGCTCATCGGGCTCCCTGTGGGTGTAGACGTGCACCACGCCCCGCACCATGCGCAGACCCAAGCCCAGGTCCCCAGGCATGGTGCTAGGCTCACAGCGCTCATAGGGGTGCTGCTCCAGCACCGGGGGGTGCACCGGGGCGTCTGCAGGGCAGGGAGAATGCAGTCAGGGATGGGGAGAGATGCAATAGCCCCAGCAGGATGCCCCTGCCAGCCCCTCCCCACCAGCACCAGGAGGCGGGAATGAGGCTGGGTGCGAAAGAAGCGGGCAGGGCAGAGGCCCCTGGGCCCCGAGCTCAGGGAGCCTGGGACACCAGGGCACTTGGATCTTGGCAGGGATGGGGGTCCCACCGGCAGACACAGGGGTGTCGGGGCCCAGCTCGTAGGCCCGCGTCTCCAGAGGCTTCTCGGCCAGCTGCTGCAGGTGGCGGCGGGTGGTGGCGCAGAAGCTCTGCAAGGACAGCGCCATGTACTTCTCCCGGATGAAGAGGGCCCGCACCACACTCTTGGCAGCGTCCAGCAGGTCCGTGAACGGCACCTGCAGACGAGGACGTGCGGGTCTCAGACCCAGGCCAGGCCCACTGTCACCTGTTCCCTGAGGCCTGACTTCAGGAACGCTCAGACCGTCCTGTTCCCCGCGCTCAGACCGGCGCCGGCTGGACCCTCGCCCCCTGCAGCTTCCGGGAAGAGAAACGCCCTCTCTGGCCTCACCCCCAGCTCCCCCCGGCTTGGGGAGCCCGCTGGGACCCGTGGCCCTGCGCACTCACCCCGCACTTCTCCTCCCCGGAGATGGTGACCCGCTGAAATTCCCGCTCCAGCACATCGCGCTCCCGCAGGCCACGGTCTCCCTGCCCCTCACCCTGCTCCTTGTACAGCCTACGGGGAGGGAGGCACAGGGGAGACTTTAGAGCCAGCAGTGGCACAGGCCTCAGCCACGCATCCCCAGGGTCCCCGCACCCCTCTGCCCTCCTCACTGGAGGTCCAAGTCACTGTCCGTCTTCAGGAAATCTTGCTTGGCCCGAAGCAGGATGTCCGGCTCCAGCCTAGAGGTGAGGGGTGAGAGGTCAGGCGGACGATGAGGGACGGCCTTGCTCCCAGGTCGCTGCCCTGAGCTAGGTGCTGTGGGTGTGCCGTCGCCTCACAGGGCTGCAGAGCCCGAGCCATGGGCGCTGTCCTCGCGCAGTGTGAGAGATGAGGAGGCACAGCCAGACAGTAAGCACCACGTTCCAGGCCACACTGGTGGCCAAAGACAGCCCCGGAACCCAGCAGCCTGACCCCAAGGCCTGTGCGTCCCCCCACTGCCCTGTGCTGCCTCCCTGTGGGCCCCAAACAGGGACGAGGTGGGACAGGGACAGAGAGGGAGCTCTGAAGCAGATATCCAGTGGTGACAGAGGGACACTGAGCAGGCCGACTCCGCTGTGCCCCCTCCCCATCACAGCCGCATGGTTGGTTGGTCATGACCCCCCCTACACCCAGCTACTTGGTTGTGACCCCCCACACACACACAGCTGCCTGGCCGTGCCCCCACCCGGGGCTGCCTGCCCGCAGGACTCTGGGGCCCAGGGCTCACTTGACGTCCTGGCTGATCTGGCGCTCCAGCCGCTGCCTCCGCTCCTCCAGCTGCTCGATGGGGCTCTCCTCGGGGAACTCGTACGGGGCACTGCGGAGCTCGCTCTCCGCCAGGGAGCGGCTGAACAGCTCCTGGCAGTGGAAGGAAGGGTCGGTGTGGCCTGGCCCCCAGCCCCGGGCCCTCCCTTGCAGAGTCTGGGATACTGGGAAGAGGTGAGGAGTCAGGACATGGCCCAGCATGAAATGAGGGCGTGGGGACAACGTGGGGGGCAGAGGGTGGGGTGCCCCGAGATACCTCCGCGATCTCCTTGCATTTGCCATCCATGGACGTGCGCAGGTCCAGAGGGAAGTGCTTGAGGCAGGGGGCGGGGCCTGGCAGGGATCGTGCAGACTGCAGCGGAGGGGCCCCCAGCCCACCCCGAGGCTCTGTGGAGACAGTGAAGCCAGGGTCCAAGGGTGGAGGGCAGGCCCAGGGCCGCCCCCCGCCAGCCCCTGGAGGGTGGGCAGCCCCTTCTCAGAGGTTGAGGGGTGAGTGAGCCTGCATGTGGCTCCCTAAGGACCTCGCCCTCACAGTCTAGCACGGGACCGCCACCTGCTCCAGGCTCAGGGCTCCGAGTCCCAAGTGTGCCCCTAGAACAAGTGATTCATTCCCTCCAGGAATCAGAATCTGAATCCGGGACTAGGGGCCCCGTCCCAAGGCCAGAAGAACCTCCACGTGAGCACCCCCTATAGACAAGCACAGTGTGTCCCCACACACGCTCCAGGAGCTCACTGGCCAACACCAGCACCCCCAGCCCGCAGGTTCCAGGGCCGGCAGGCCAGGGTTGGACCTGTCTCTGGACTAGCAGGTCCTCCTCCCTGGGGCGGGGGCCCACACCGGATGTCCTGGACCTTCCGAGCACTGGCAGCCACAGCTGTCCCTCAGCTCTGATCTGGGGACCAGCCCCCAAGGGAAGAGGAGCCGAGGGCACGGAGGAGCTGGCTGGCAGCGGTAGCCCCACCACCTCCCGGGAGGCCTGCCCTCTCCCCCAGGACCCCAGGGCTGCCAAGACGTGGCCTGGCCCCAGCCTGACCCCAGCCTGACCCTCCCACTGCTGGCTGCCCCTCCAAAGGGAGCGGCCACAAACAGTCCGTGCCACTCAGGGGCCCCAGGATCTGGGCCGGAGGCCTGGGCAAGAGCCTGAGAAAGGAGGTATCAGAGGTCAGGGTCTCTCCCTACGGAGGGCAGAACTCAGGTGCACCACTAGGAGCTAGAAAGAAAGGCCTTGACACGGCTGGTTTAAGGGGCTGCCCGAGCTCCCGGGCATCCCAGAGGACCCCGCCTGGCCTCACAGCCCAGCCTCCGCAGCCAGGGGCTCTCCACACCCAGCCGGACCCCCCCAGCCAGCTCCCAGGGGCCCTGCTCTCCAGTACTCCCCTTCAGCCTCTGCACCGTGGCTGAGGGGCAGACGAGGCTTGGCCCAGGTAGAGCGCCTTCAACTCTCTAGGACCACTCCCTGACGCCCCAGAGTCGGGCCCCCGGTCTGGACAAAGGGAAGATCCAGACCCAGGGCCCAGCACCCACTCGTCCTCGTGCCTGCCTGGGTCCTACCTGCAGAGTTCAGGCAGCGCAGGCCGGCAGGCAGGCGGGTGCCCCTTGCTTGCCTGTTTGCTGAGTGGAGCTGCTGCCAGTCCCCCAGGACGGCTCAGGGGCCGGCACGGGCCGTACCAAGTGCAGCTGCTTGCAGGGGAGACCCTGGGATGACAGTGAGCAGGGGGCTGGGGGAGCTCAGGGGAGCCCAGACATCAAGGGAAAGAGCATCAAAGTTCAGGGACAAGGGGAGCCCCAGAACTGAACGGGGCCTTAATCTCTACAGTGCCAGGGCCTGGCCCAAAGCGGGGACCCCAAGGGAGAGAAGCAGGATGGGCGCATAGGGACAGGAGAGGCTGGCGGGGAAGGGCCACGCCTCCTTAAAATGCACTGGGGCCTCGTGAGTGGGTAGGACCTGGCTGTCCAGAGGAAAGGGCGGGGGCAAAGCAACGGGGCACGCAGACCTCACCTCCATTCTCAGCAGCCCCAGGCCAGCCTCCTCTGCCTAGTGGCCTTGTTTTCCTTACGACTGTCCTCCAGGGCCCTGCCTGTGGGGTCCCTTGGGAGAGACAGGGCCTCTGCCTGGGAGAGGAGCTGGCTGGCAGCCGAAGAAGTAGCTCACTCAGGCAGGAACGGCCTCTCGGATGCCCAGGGGGCCGGTTCATGGCACCCGAGACCTCCAGCCCCCTGCTCCAAGCTTATCGTCGGGGACAAATTGCCCAGGAGGGGAGAGCAGTTTGGGAGAGGGGGGCTAGGATTTGTCGAACTTGCGCCTGACTCTGATCCCTCTTACTCACAAGTCTCTCCCTCCCGGAGGCTTCAGGTCCGGACTCGAAAGGGGTGATAAGCGGGTGGTGTCCTGCCTGGCCACAGCTGCCAAGAGGCTCACAGAGATACGGCCCTGTGAGCAATCTGGACAACACCGTCATCTGCGATTATGGACCCCTGAGACCCTCCAAACACGTCCTACACACAGTCCCGTCCACTGGAGAGGGTGGGGGTGCAGCGCAGGCCAAGGCAACCGAGCAGTGAATGGGCAACGAAGACAACACGGAACCCGGCAGGAGTGGAGACAGGGCGCCGCTCCCTCTGACTTGGAAGAAGGCAGAGCAGGAAGGTGAGGAGAGACAGGGACCTGCCTGGGGTCCTTGCTTGCCCAAGAACTCTGACCCTACGCAACTCCTCACTTTTTTTTTTTCAGAGAGGGGAAGGGAGGGAGAAAGGGAGAAAAACATCGATGTGTGGTTGCCTCTCAGGCGCTCCCCACTGCGGACTGGCCTGCAACCCAGGCATGCGCCCCTGACTGGGAATTGAACTGGGGACCCTTTGATTCGCAGGCCAGCACTTAATCCACTGAGCCACACCAGTCAGGGCCAACCCCCAACTTCTAACCCCCTGCAGGGGAGGCCGCCCACAGACCTCCAGGGGTGGTCGGATGGAGTCAGCAGGAGCTGAACCCAAGGCCCCAGTCTCAAACTCCTCTCCTAGCAGAAGGGCCCAGGACCTCCACAGCAATGCTGGGTGATCAACACAGGTTCCAGCGGCCAGAGCCACCCCACCCCAGCCTGCCAGGTGACAGGCAGACAGTAATCTCCACACTCCCCGAGGCCAGGCCTGGAAGACCCAGCTGCCTGCAGGTCCCTCCTCCCAGGGTCTGTGCCAGAGCACCCCCCACACACACCAGGGCCGTGGGGGTCGACCAAGAGCCAGCCAGCCAGCGCCACCAACTCCAAGATTCCCGGCATCCCGCCTACCCTCCCTCGATGCAAAGGCTGCCTCAGCAGGCAGAGAGGTGCC
Source organism: Trachops cirrhosus (assembly GCA_028533065.1). NCBI lineage: Eukaryota > Metazoa > Chordata > Mammalia > Chiroptera > Phyllostomidae > Trachops > Trachops cirrhosus. Next base: position 6,769,664 of record CM052551.1, on the reverse strand, counting down.
CACGGCTTTGATCCACAAGCAGCATGTGACAGCTCCACCCCAGGAGACGCCCCCTCCGGATGGCACGGAGCTGAGCACAGAGAACACGAGCGCTCGGGACAGTGCAGACCAGCCCAGCACCTTCAGTGCTGTAGGAAAACACAGGAGGTGGATGACCAGGCTACAGGTCCAGGTAGCTGCTGGGGACAGGGAGGCACTGACTGACCTGGTCACCAAGGTGGGGGTGGTCTTACTTAGCCGCAAGGCCTGGGGTCAGCACACGGCAGGGAGATATCCCTCAGCGAGCACCAACCCAGGCTGCGAGCCCTGAGGGAGCTGGGCTCCCACAGCGCACCACTCCGCCTGCTCCGAATGCAGCACCGACACCTACCAGGGTGGGAGCCGAACCAAAGGGTGCAGAGCACATCGGATGGGCGGCGGGCCCAGCTGGAGCCCTGCATGGCCGGATCCGAGGACACCCCGCACTCCCAAGGCCGCTCACAAGACAGCCCAAGAACCAGCGCTCAGCAAACGGCCCGCACAGCTGGGCCCCAGCCCTGGGCCTCCCGGGGCGGCAGTGAGCGTGCCCTGGCACCCGACCCCCAGGGAGGGGCTCTGAGATCTGGGCTCCTGGAAGGAGGAACTCGCCTCAGGAGGATGGCCTGCGCCTGCCTGGCAAAGGGCCAGCCGCCAGCAGCGTGGCCAGCCAGCCCCACACGCCCCCACTCCATTCACACACTCCACATGCAGGCACTCCTAGCACATCCACACGCTGACACGTGTGCAAACACACTCTTGCTGCACCCACACCCACGCCCACTCCCCGTTACAGAGGACAGCGTCCCTGGCATAGAAACCGGTCACCCTCCACCCACCTCTCTCCCCACACCAACTCCCAATCCAGCTGTCATTGGGGCGGAGCACAAGGGGCACCAGCGCAGGGAGGGTGCAGAAGAGGCCTCCCTCTGAGGGGGCCAGTGTCGGAGCGCCACCAGTGCCTGGCCCAGGATGCGTACACTCACCTGGTACCGCAGAGGCCGCCTGCTGGCTGGTGCGCTTCTTAAAGGGATATTTGGCCTTGGGTTTGCCTGGGCCGGAGGGATAGGATGCCATGGCTCTGGCCCAGGAGGCAGAGCCGCACCAGCTGGGCCTGCCTCTGCCACATCCAACCCCTTCCTCCGCCCCGCCCCCAGCGGGAGTGACTGATGCAGGAAGCCGAGGCCCCGCCAGCGGAAGAGGCCCTGGCCACGATTTCTGATGTTGTCTAGGCAACCTCCTGGAGAGGGGCGGCCATCCCGCCCCTGATCCCTCCCCTCCCCTCCCTCCCTCATCCCTGGAGTGACGTCGGCCTGCGGTGTGGAGGTGAGAACACGATAGGGGATAGGGGAGGGCCAGAGCCCAACACTCCACTAATCCTCCCTGGAGCCCTCGTCCCCTGCCAGGGCTTTGGGGCAAGGACTCAAAGTCCAGGCTAGCTGGTCCAGCCAGCCGAGAGAAAAATAATAATAACAGGAATCCAGCCGGAGCCCAGAACACATTTAGCTCAGGGCAGGCGCAACCCGTGAACACCGAGCCCCTCTGGGGCTGAGTCCGGTTTTTCTTTTTTCTGAATGAACCCCAGCCCCAGGGCAGCTCAGCTCCGGGAGGATGGGATAGAACTGAGAACCCCAGCCCGGGAGGGAGGATCCTTTCTTGGGAAAATTCCACTGTCCAGCCGAAGCTACCTTCTAGGAAGGCAGGGAAGCCGTGGGGTCTGGGAAAAAGACGCCAGTGGCTCTTCCCTCCGCCTCTCCACACGCAGGCTCAGGTCCCGCAGGCCTCCCCAGGAGGAGCTGGCCACCTTCCCTAGGTCCGCTGGCGGCGCTCAGACCCCCGCCCTCTTGTCACTGGCCAATGCACCTCTCTGGCCCAGAGAGCCTCCCCCGAATACAGGCACACGCTCTCACCTGAAGCCATGCTGCCCGAGCCCTGAAGGGGACCGGGGAGGCTGTCTGCCACGGTCTGCACAGCCAGGAAGCCCGGGTCTCCAGGGAGGGGACGAGGGCTGGAACCCAGACCCCGGCCAAGTCGCTCCAAGAGCCCCTGCCCTAGCACGGAGATGGGGGGAGTAAGGCAGCTCTTTCAAAACTTCCAGATGGAAGGATGCGGACCCAGCGGCCCTGGGCCGCGGCACTGGCCCGGAAGACCCCCAGACCCGCACTCGAGAGGCGAGCAGGACACGTGCTCCCGGCACAGCGGGACCCGGAACGCGCCCGGGCTTCTCTCCACGTTCTGCGGGCGCTCGGGGCCCGCCCGCCGTAGCTCGATCGCGGGGAAGCCACGCAACAGGTGCGACCCCCGCGGAAAGCTGGCCAGCGCGGCTCCGCGTCGTGGCCACCGCCCAGGCCCCGCCCCCACCCGCCGGCCCCGCCCACGCCATCTTCTTCCCGGCGCCACGTGGGCTGCCGCCCCTCCGCGGCCCGCAACGCGGGGTCCAGTGCGCGTTCAGTGCGTCAGCTTCCTCTTCGGAAAGTGGGATGGGGCAATCGCGCTGCGTCACTCAAAGGAGCTGTTGCACAAAGCACGCAGTGAACGACAGCTATTATTACCGTCCCAGGGTTCACTGTTAGCAGAAGTCCTACCCCCGGCATTCTCGCTCTGGGCGTCTGTTATCCCCTGGCAGGCGTAGGTAGGCAGGGTGTGTCGTGCATTCCCACGTTTATTTCTATATTTGTTGGTTATGAGCTTAGGCTGTGTGGCCGGAATGACTGGGTTCAATTCCAGCCTCCCCCGCCTACTTCCTGACTGACATGGGCAGAGTTACTTAACTTAGCCGAGCTTCTGTTTGTCTGTAAAATGAGTGTGAGAGACCCTGCTTTATATGGTGGTGGTTAGGATACATGAGCTCATCCGGGTGCTTAGAACAGGGCCTGGCCTGTAGTTGCTACCCCATTAATATTTGAGTTTTACTGCTTTGGCCTTGGCTCCCTATTAATACTCCTACAGGCTGTTTCGCCTTGCAGCCTACAAAGAAGTGGGGCTGGGCTGTTTTGGGGACAGTGGACACCCCACCCAATGGCACCCTCACTCCCACGCCCCCGAGGATCCTACCTAAAGATAACTTGCTGGGGAAAGTCCCTAAGACTCCACTGAACATAATTGTATTAGCAGCCACTTGTCTTTTTTGGATCTCTCCACCTTGTGGGCGCCCTTTGCCCCCCACACCCAGTTGGACTAATGCTGTTTGTCCAGCCCTCCCAGCTCTCTCCACCCTCACAGCCAAATTCCTTCCAAACTCTGCCTCCCCCATCGCTCTGCAGCAGGCTGGATTCCGGACCCTGAACCCTGTGCTCCACTTGCACCTGTCGTCGCCCCCACTGGTCCCTGCCGACTGCTCCTCGGGCTGGACAAACTTTAAAAAAAAAAAAAAGGATGGCCTCCATAAACATTTGGGGAAAAAGTTCACCTCACAAAGAATCAGTAAAACTAGAAAGAGGACAAGGAGATGCCACGTTCACCCATCAATTAGCAAAGATTGAGGGAAAAAAGTCCCAACGCAGGCAAGAGGGTGGTTGGTAGCTGGGAGGCACGTGTACACTACTGCAGGGCATAAACATGGACATAATCTTTCTGAAAACCACTTAGGAATATAAGATCAAGAATCTATAGCCCTGGCTGATGTGGCTCAGTGGATTGAGCACCGGACTACGAAGAAGAGGGTCGCTGGTTCGATTCCCAGTCAGGGCATGTGCCTGGGTTGCAAGCCAGGTCCCCGGCGTGGGGGGCACGAGAGGCAACTACACATCAATGTTTCTCTCCCTCTCTTCCTCCCTCCCTTCCCCTCTGTCTAAAAATAAATAAATAAAATCTTTAAAAAGAAAATGTAAAGGTTATTTTTTAAAAAAATCTCTTACAGATTCCTATTATTTGACCCATTAATCCCACCTCCAGGAAATTGTTCTTCTAAAAAGAGCTGCCAGAAAAACAGGCGCGAAGTTAATCGCCGCAGGCTTATCACAAAGAGGGAGGGGCTTGGCAACTCGAAGGTCCAACAAGAAGGGAATGTTGAAATATGTCATCTACGTGCTATGAAGTACAGCCATTAAAAATCATTCTTGGGGAATTTCTCTTTTTTAAAAAAAACTTTCACATGTTAGAAATATCAAATTTTGTTGTTCCACTCGTTCATGCCCTCATTGGTGGATTCTTGCATGTGCCCCGACTGGGGACCCAACCCATAACCTTGGTGCATCGGGATGATGCTCTAAGCAACTGAGCTGCCCAGCCAGGGCTGCAGAATTTCTTACTGAGGAGGAAATGGTTACAATGTGAAGTGAGGTGAAAAATGGGTGTTAAGATCTGTACATACAGTATGGGCCTGATTGTGTGACATATATATAAGGAATAAACACACCAAAATGTTTACAAATACTTACCTGGGAGTGGCAGGATTATGGTTCATATTTATTTTCTTCTTTATACTTATCTGCATTTTAAGATAGTCTACAATGCATATTCATTACTTTAATAATGGAGGGAATGGAAAAACAAAGTCTGTAAAAACCTTTACTAGCCTCCATACACCACCCCCAACAGACTGTCCTGGGTGTTAACCCCAGACTAAATTGGTGTCGGAGCCCTCAGGGATTTAAGGCTGCTGGGCTGTTGAGATAATAAAATAAATCTTGGAACTAAAAACCAAGCACCAGATAACCATGTAGAGGGCGGGCTATATTCTGATAAAATGTAAATTCTGACACAGTTTTAAGGGGTGGTATCTTGCATTGGGCCAGTTCTCTAGGATTCCGCCTTAATCCAGACCGACCTACCCACTTACCTGCCTAACCAGCCCGTGGTTGGCAGTCCCTGCCCTCCGCCCTGCCCTGGCAGACCGGTTCACTGGCCTCTTCGTGCTTCTCCTAGTCTCACGTGCAACACACACACCCTTTCCGCCCTGCAACCCTCCCCATTTCCAGGCGATTCGGTGCATTGTCTCTGCTGGGAAGTCTGCCCTGATTACAGCTAAGCATCAGTCTCCCCACCTACACAGCACCTGCAGGGAGCCCAGCGGGGTGCCATTGTCTGCTAGAACAGACTTTGGGAAATGAAGGAATGAGTCATCTCCTATGGCCTCGGAGGGCCTCAGTGTTCTCTTTGAGCCCCTGGGACCCTCCCGCAACTCTGCACACAGCCGCCTCCCCTCCTGGCCGAGTCACCAGTGGTCCCTTAATTGGCTCTCCCTGGACCCCAGGTGCCCACTGATGGTCCTTCGTTCTCCCAGCATTTGCTTCTCTGCGCTCTGGCCTGAGCTCACTAGAGAGGTCAGCCTCCTACCCAGGCCAGAACACTCTCTGCAGGTGTTTGGCTCGGAAGAGAACACCTGCAGCATCAGAAAGATCCTTGGGGGGGCGGTGAGCGGGGGGAGGTAGGTGGGGGTGGAAGAGGGCGTAGCAGGGGTAAATGGTGATGGGAAAAAATGTTAAATCCTTGGCCAGGACGATCTCTCAAACCGAAATCTATGCGTAGATCCTTCCAGAACCAAGCTGTTCAGCTGTGGTTTCTCAGCTCGTCCAGCAGCCTTCCCTCCCCCTCAGCCTTGCAATCACCCAGAATTGCTTGTTCGTGCAGCTGTGCCCATCTGTACTTGTTTATAAGTCTTCCACGAGTCTCAGCCAAACACTTCGTCGTCCAAGGCCCTTCAGGGGCTGGCCCCAGCTTTCCTTTCCCGACCGAATCTCCCAGCCCTCCCCACCCCACAGGCCTTCACTTTACTCCCGCCCATCACGTCAGGCCTCCCAGGCTTCTCTGAGCTCACGCTGTGCCCCGCGCCTCCACGCCTCCCTCTCCTCCTGCTCTTTCCTCTGTCACAATGCCTGTCCCCATGTCTGCTGTGCCCTGTTCATCCTACGGTCATTCCCTCCTTGCTCCTGCTACAGCGCTGGTCCGTCCGACGGTGGGCTGTGTGAGCCACTGTCCTTCCTGCCGGGCCGGAGGCGAGTGTTGAAACAGCGCTGAATTCTCCGGCACGGGCACAGCGTTCCCGTACTTCGGTTGTTTGTCTGAGAATTTCCCCCACCTCTTCCTTGGAACCTGAAGGCGGGATTCTTCATCTCCGCCCCCCTCCCACTCCAGCTGGGACAAGGCTTCACCCAAGTCCCTACCGCTGCATGTAAGATCCTGACACCTCCCCTTGGGTCAGGAAACGGGACCAAATTTGCTGGGAAATGCTGATTCTTTTTTCACTTAAAATGGTTTGGCTATGAGGGCCAACTCCGATGATGCTGTTTATTAATATGGGGACAGTGTCGGGGTTTGGGCCCGGGAATGGGAAAATGCCGGGTGGCCAGGACGACAAGTTAAGACCAGGAGGCCAGAACACGTCAAAGCCACGGTTAGGCCTGCGCAGGTGACACAGGTTTGGCCGCTACACGACCTTCCTGGGGTGGCGGTAACAAGCACACTGTCATCTTGCCCGCACAGCACAGGCGCCGAGCAACCCGACAGAAGGGAAGAGCCACCTCACCCTGACGTGTTAAATTCCACCTCGGAAGCCCGCACGGGCCCACGCGAGGCTGCGCTGTCCCAGCTTGTGAGAGCCATCAACCGGACCGGCCCCCGAGCCAGTCCAGGGGACCTTTTCCTCTTCTGTGTGGCCTCCCTGGCGCTTGAGCGTCAGCTTAATAAAATCTGCCTGGACATTTCTCTGGGGTGTCCCCTCATCTTCTGCCTTGGGGAGCTCAAGAACCTCTTGTCCTCGTGTCCCTGAAAGTGGGTTCGGCTCCTGCTGCAGCTATACCAGGGGGCAGATGGAGTGCTTCCCTCCGTCCCACCCTGGGTGTCTCAGGTTCGAGTCCCGAGGCCGGGTCAAAGGCTCGTGGCACAAGCTCCCTACACGTGGGCTCGAGTCCCGCCACAGACGCTTTGTGTCCTGTGTCTGTTTTGAGTGTCCGGTTCCACTGCATGAGACTGACGCCCTGACGCCCTGGCTGTTTGCTGGGCTACTCTCTTCGAAACTAAAAACACCAAAAATTGGTTTTCTTCTGCAGCGTGGCCAGGCCCCAGTATTGTCCTGGGATCAGAAAGTGGGGACGATGAAGGGACTGAGCCCCGAGTGGGCTCTCGGCCCGCAGATCGGTGACCCCTGGACTGACCGTTCCAGGGGTGGACCTGGCGGGGCGCTCAGCTGACCGGTGTCACTGACCAGGTGTCCCTGAGCAACAGTGCTTTCATTTTACGGGGAGAAAACTGGGTAATCGACACCGGAACTCTATCTGTTATTTGTTGAGCCTGTGTCCCAACTGGGTTGTAGAATTTTGTTTTTAATTTGAAACTGGTTCTGAATTTGATCTAGAGCTGGCAAATTAAATCTGAAAGTATTGTGTGTTCTGGTGGGGGTGGGGGACTGTATGAATGCGTGGGAAGTGAATTATGTTGGTAGTTGATGTTATTTGTTTTACATGATTTGGCTTTTAGGAACTCCATTTCTGGGTGACCGTAGCAAACTCCTTTGTGAGAGCCTTCTGTCCCGTAGAAGAGGGCACTGCTGTCTCTGGGTGGCCCCCTGAGCAGTTCCCAGGGGTGTGGGGCCTTCACACCCCACTCCCGGGCTTTCGAGGGACAGGGCGAAGCCACGGGCAAAGGCGGCCGTTGGGGTTGCCCTCTCTGTGCTGGAGAGGGATCCACGGGGCACGAGGTCCGAGTTTGCGCCCAGCCCCCTGGGTTCCAGTGGTGCTCTCACCGTGGCGGCCTCGGTTCGGTTCCCAGTCAGAGTTTACGCGGTGACTTGTTCACCGTGCCCCACCCCCCAGATGGGGAAAACGCCCTCTCCTGTGTGCGGCTTGCCCCCGTAGAGAGGCTCAGACTCGGGGTAAAGTGGCACCCACCCGAGGCCCCTCCCCTCACGCGTCTTCCTCATCTCCACACCCGAGGCAGCACCATGCAGGCTCCGGCCCCATCCCGCACCAACGTCCTCCAGGAGCGCGGCCGCTGACACTCATGCGTTCTGAGCGGTCCGCCCGAACTCGCACACTCGTCTTCCATTTTCTGTGGTCTGTGTGTGTCCCCAAGTCCGCCTAAGGGGACCCCTTGAAAGAGAGGACCCCAGACCTCTCAGAGACAAGAGAATACATTCTATGATTGGTTACGATTTGAAAGTGGCTTTAAAGAAATTCTATGGCATGCAAAGCTTTCCTCATCTGAGCATAATCTTAAATAACAGGCTAACCCATGTATTTTATAAATTCATGTTATCTCTGTTGCAAAATTGTCAGCAAGAAAAATAGCTCGATACAATAAAATTTTTGTAAGTAATCTGAACTTAATTATTAGAAACAAGCAGATTAAATAAATGTAAATAGGATAAAAAGTTTCTTTTGAGGTAACTCTTTAGCAATAATTATATTTAAATTAAATGGTTTTATAAATCTCTTTGGTAACTTGAAACTTTAAAGTTTTACTAAGTTAAAGTGAATGATGGATATTCATTGAGTGTCTAGACCATTTCCAAGTAAGATAAAATAATGAAACAATTACTGAAATAGGTTTATCTAGTTTCTGTCTATTATAGAGAACTAAATATATTTGGGTCCATTAGTAAACATGTCCTATGCTACATTAAAAAAACTGTACTATGAGGAAATGCATTTTTTAAAATTGTGCTCATAAATGTATCAATTTAAAGAATGCTAATTGCTTACCTTTTAGCTGTCACTAGAAATTGGGTTTCCTAAGAGTTAAGGTTTCTAATTAAGAAACTGGTCCTGGCTGGGGTGGCTCAGTGGATTAAGTGCTGGCCTGTGAACCAAAGGGTCGCTGGTTCAATTCCCAGTCAGGGTGCATGCCTGGGTCTTGGGCCAGGTCCCTGGTTGGGGGCATGTGAGAGGCAACCACACATTGATGTTTCTCTCCCTCTCTTTCTCCCTCCCTCCCCTCTCTCTACAAATAAATAAATACAATTTAAAAAGAAGCCAGGTTTTTAGTGATAGAAGGCATAGGTATGGGAATACATTTTTGAAGGAATTAAAAGAACATGGTTTGTCCTAAAACAATGTTGTTACTTGAATCGTATTCTGAATGCAGAAGAAAAGACAAACCAAGAGGGACTAAGAAAGTTGTAGGTTTGTAGAAAAGGAATCCTGAGAAAAAGAAATTTCATGTAGTTTGGTTCTTTTTCAATTTATTAAAAAGAAAAGCATTTTTTCCTGCATTTGTTCTACTGCATAAAATTATTAAAAATTTTTCTACCTGCCACAGCAATCAGACAAGAAGAATACATTTTTAAAAAATTTCTGCCCAGAAAGCAGATTCTATGTTTTATTAAACTAGTTTTCCTGTCTTAATCTTAATCAGGTCCTTGATTACTTAAGCAAACAATCTCAGTACTAAGAACTCAAGTTTTGCTAACCTGTATTTTTGTTTGATACTTTTTTATTGTCACTTTGAGTAAATGAATAGTTTAATATTGTTTCATAATGATACACGATCTTTTTGAGCCAGTATGTTTGACAGACTTCCCAGGGTTTAAAATTTAAAAGGAGGCTTTTTTGCCCCGGCCGGGTGGCTCAGCTGGTTGGAGAATCGAGCCACACACCGAAAGGCTGCGGGTTCCATCCCCAGTCGGGGAGTGTAGGGGAGGCAACCTATGGATGCTTCTCTCTCACATCAGTGTTTCTCTCCTTCTCTCTCCCTTCCTCTCTGAAAATCAATAAACATCCTTGGGAGAGGATTGAAAAAATAAATAAAGAGAGAGTTTTTCTTAACCTGGAAATAGCTTTGGGTTGTTCTAATGGGCCTCTGGAACACTACAAAGGATTTTTTCTCTCCCTGCAGGGGCGAGGTTTTGAACTCATTAGGCCTGCTGGATGTGCTTGAATTGCACGGGAAGCTTTGCCGACTAAGGAAATAGTTGTGCTGTATTTGTGTATAGATATTCTTATTATTAAATGGATATTACATATTGGAGTTATGTAAAAATTTCCAAGTCTATAAAGTCCTGAAACAGTATTCATTTGTATTTCTTTTTTTTTTTTTAAGATTTTATTTATTTACTTTTAGAGGGAAGGGAAGGGAAGGGAAGGAGTCAGGAGACAGACAGGGAGAGAAACATCGTTGTGTGAGAGAGAAACAGTTGCCTCTCACACGCCCCCAACCAGGGACCTGGCCAGCAATCCAGGCATGTGCCCTGGCTGGGAATTGAACCAGTGACCTTTTGGTTCACAGGCTGGCACTCAACCCACTGAGCCACAACAGCCAGGGCTCATTTGTAATTCTTGATATCTGAAAATGTTGTTACAGAAAAGCAGAGTTCTTTGTCAGGTGCATTATAATTAGCTCTATAACCACGTCATTTAAAGTTTTGTCATTTGCGGTCGGTCATTGGTGACTCTGGTGCTTTTGCACATGTGTCTCATCTCCTCCACAAAGATCCATGGAGAGGACTCGGGCCTATTGTAAAATACAGGTTTCTAAGAATTTTGGATCATACCTTTAAATCGGGTGAGGATTTATAGAACACTAAAGAATAACTAGCTCTGTCCGGTGTGGCTCAGTGGATTGAGTGCCAGCCTGTGAACCAAAGGGTCGCCGGTTCGATTCCCAGTCAGGGCACATGCCTGGGTTGTGGGCCAGGTCCCCAGTAGGGGGCGTGTGAGAGGCAACCACACGTTGATGTTTCTCTCCCTCTCTTTCTCCCTCCCTTACCCTCTCTTTAAAAATAAATAAAATCTTCAAAAAAAACCCCCCAAAAACTAGATACATAGAATGCTGGCAGGTGACCAGAATAAACAAGAATTATGTGGGACTGAATGAACTGAGGGGAATTATAATTTTTATAACTTTTCATTGGAAATAGTGCTGACTTTTAATCTTTCTGTTTTCCAGATATAAGGAAACCTGTTATCTCTTTAACTACCTATGACCTAGAACAGTTTGGTAAATTATACGTTTGTGAGCAACAGTCAAACTGTTATATTTCTCTCCCTACCCTAATGCCTCTGGATGTTGGAGACTCCGAATGAGTGAATATCATTATTTTCATGGCAATATAGCTGCTTGCATAAATTCTATAGAAATCTGTTCTCTTTATAAAAGGACACAAGTGGAAACTCTTGATGAGGTTTTGACTGGAATGTTTAAAAGAGACAAACATAGCCCTGGCTGGTGTGGCTCAGTGGACTGGGCACTGGCCTGCGAACGGAAAGGTCACTGGTTCAATTCCCAGTCGGGGCGTGTGCCTGGGTTGTGGGCCAGTTCCCAGACGGGAACATGCAACCCATAGATGTTTCTCTCTCTTTTCTCCCTCCTTCCCCTCTCTAAAAATAAATAAATAAATATCTTTTTTTAAGAGAATAAATAGACTCCAGATCTAGCTCTACGGCAGGGGTGTCCAACCCGTGGCCCACGGGCCGCACGCAGCCCAGGACGGCTGTGAATGCGGCCCAACACAAAACTGTAAATTGACTTAAAACATCACGAGATTTTTTGTGATCACGTGTCACAATGTATTTACTGTGCGGCCCAAGAAAACTCATGCTCCAGTGTGGCCCCCAGACGCCGGGAGGTTGCACACCGCTGCTCTAAGGGATTGCGACCGCCTTCGGAGGCCGGGGAAAGGCACTCAAACAGGCAGGGGCCTTGCCTGCACGGCTCACGGCGATCTTCCCTGGTGAGAAGCAAGGCTGGCTTCCCGGGGGTGGCAAAGGACGAGCCTCAAGACATTCTGATAATATAAGAGCAATACAATTTTTTTTTTAAAAAAGGACATTTGAAGAGGGTTGAGAACCTGAAGAACTGACCTAAATTGTTGGGGATTACGGGAAAATGCTGATGGCAGCCAGGGGCTTGTCCTCTTAGCCCTGAGAGGCTCCTTAAGCTTCGATCTAGAGATTCCATAGGAAAGCTCAGCAAAGCAGATTTTAAAAGAGCCTATTTGATTCATTGTTGTTCCCGCTGTACTTGTGCAAACACCAGGCCGGACTTATTAAAACTAGACTTGTACAATGGATTAGTCTTAACTTGGTTCTCTTTGATAAGATGAGGGTGATATTAGAGAGAAAAAATTATGTTATCATAGGAACTACAATAGTCCCTTGTAACTATTCGGTTCTAGTGCTGTTCACTGTCTTTTGGGGGTTGGGTTTGTTTTCCACTTGTAAACTGCACTCGCTCCGAAATTCTCCTCATTTCCTCCAATAGCTGCCTACGGCTCTCCAAACGCATTTCCAGTTCTTCTCCTGTCCTTTGTTTCGGAACTACTGAGAGCGAGCACTACGTTTTCCTGAGCTTTGCAGTCACGGGCTCAGTGAGACGACATCATGTGAGCGTCAGGGAACTTGTCACAACAGGCTGCCTGGTTAAACGGAGTTCGCCCTGAGTCCCAGAGCTCAGTCAGAACACGACGTGGGCCCTGGCTGGTGTAGCTTAGTGGATTAAGCACGGGCCTGTGAACCAAGAGATCACGGTTCGATTCCCAGTCAGGGCACATGCCTGGGTTGCAGGCCAGTTCCCAGCAGGGAATGCACAGGAAGCAACCATACATTGATATTTCTCTCCCTCTCTCCTTCCCTTCCCCTCTGAAGATAAATAATAAATAAAATCTTTAAAAAAAAAAAAAGAACACGACGTGGCTGCAACCACTGAGAGGAGGGGCTCCAAGGCTGGACGGAATGGTGTCAACGATGAGGACTGTCCAGTATAAAGCTACTGGTGTTTTGAAAACATCAGCTCATTTGGTGGAGCCTCAAACAAGCAGTCACGCCAAACTGAAAATAAACGCAAAATCTTGCTCAAAAATAAAAAGCAGTATACGCTGACAACCTAAATCAGATCTGGGAAACCATTAGAGGCTACCTGCCCTCGCTTCTCTGGTTCCTCCCCCGTCTGGAGCCCCCGATGGTCCTCCTACTCCTACTATCATTGGGTCCTTGCCTCTTTAACCTTCTCGTAGAGTCTGCTCCTTCCAGACTGTGGCAGTTCCACGTTAGTTAAGCTGATGGTCGTGCAAGGCTTCCAGCCCAGTCCAGACAGGGAAGACCTGGGCCCTTACTGCTCTGTAGGTCGGACAGCGAGAGAGTTTTATTCCTCCCAAGTAGAGGGACAATGCTCCTGTTCAGCAGGAAGAAGTTACAGAAGAAGAGACCTCTGGCCCTAATCCCTTTAGAATGAGGAGGGTAAAATCTCTTTGGTGGGGGTGGGGGACTGTGTGTGTGTGGTGGGGGCACGGAATCAGACAGTAGAGGGACTTGGGCCAGGAATGGAAAAATACCAGATGGCCATGAGCCAAGTTAAGAGCAGGAGGCCAGCAAATGTCAAAACCATTGTTCCGCATATGCAGTTGGTCACGGTTTGGCCTCTGTGCAACCTTCCCGGGCTGGCGGCGATGAGCAACCACCGTCTTGCCCCACAGCACAGGCCGAGCTAGCTGCCAAGCAACCCGAAAGGAGGAGGAAGTACCCCCACCCCGACAGGTTCAGTTCTGCCCCCGAACACTCCCCAAGCCCATCTTCCCCTGCAGGCCCACCTTTCTGTCCACACAGGCCCACTTTGCCCCCGGAGTCCCAAAGCAGCCGAGCAGAGCCAGGCCTGAAGCAGCTTCTCTCCTCCGTGCTGCTTCCCCTGCGCTTGTGCATAACCTAACTATTTCAAGTCTGTTTGAAAATGTCTCTGGGGTTTCCTCTCAATTTCTGTCTTGGGGAACCCAAGAACCCCAATGCCGTTCATGATAGGATCTCCCTTCTGTGCTTCTGCTCACTCACCTCTAGTACAGGAATGGCACCTACATGCTTTACTACTCCACCAGGACCCGGAGCCCAGACGCCCTGATGGTGCAGAACTGCCCCGGGGGAAGCACAGGGGCTGGAGACGGGAGGCCGGTCCCTGGCATCGGGAGGGTGCATGCGTCGCAGCAGGTCTGTGCAAGGAGGCCAGGTGCGGGTCCAGAGTTCCCTCGCTCGTCTCGGTCACGGGAAAGGGAGGCGGCGAGCTGGGAGGCCGCAGAAGTTCGCAGCGGTGTCAGCTCACACGGGAACAAGCTCGAACAAGTCCGGAGCTCCTTCGACAAGGCTAGTGCTGCTGTCATTAAGCTCGTGCATTTGCCCGTCTTTTTGCTAAGCTTGATGACCTTAAACAAGGGACTTAACCCTCAACTCTCAGTTATCCGGTCTGTAAACTGGGGACAAGAGCACTCAGCTTGAAGTTACTGTGAGAATTAAGGGATACGAGCCCCACAAATTGTCCGGCACGATTCCCGGCAGCCCCTCCCTGTGAACAGTGCAGGCGGCAGCCCAGTGCTGGCCTAGGTGTAAGCTACTGATATTGTCGGTAGGCTGGGGCAGGTATTACTGAAACCTGCTAGCCAGGATTCCAAGACAGTCCCGACTTCAAAGGCACTCTGCTGTTTTCTCTTAAGTCAGCAAGCACTGGTCAGTGTTGACAGGGAAAACGTGATTGCCCTGGACGGCGCCCCGGTGGCTGCCTGTTTCTCTGGCAGCCCGGAGAGGGAGGCTGGGCTCCCAGCCCAGCGCGGCTCCCTCTGATCCCCAGATACGCAGCTGCAAGGCGGTGGGGAGCGGGGAGCGGTCAGCGGGGGCTTGGGCTCCTGGCAGGTGGGGCGACAGAGGTTGCACCCTTTCTCAGCCCCCTTTCTCAGCCCCCACAGCTGCCAAGGCACAACCCCAGCTGTAAAAGGAAAGAGAAGGTGAAATCATTTGAGCTCAGCCCTTCCCTGCCTGGGCTGCACGTTAGCATCACTGCAGGAAACTCGGAAATCTTCACAACTGGACGGCATTCCAGACCACTTCAACCAGCATTTTCTTCTCTTTTGCTTTTTTTTAAAAACAGCTCTTTAACTGAATTCCAATGTATACAAAACTGCTCTGGACCAGGGTTTTTCAAACTTGTCAGATGACAACAATCACCTCTATCAGTTTAAAATACAGTTGCTCAGCCTCTGGAATTAGCACTGGTACCAGAAGTTACTGATTCTAAAACACACCCTTCTGAAAATATGCAGAGCATTTGAGCATCTCAGAAATCGAGAATCTTCCGGTCAGTGGCACCCGTTTCGGGGAGGTGCACGCACTTTCCAGGCAACGTTTGACGTCGGGCAGGCTGGAGGAGAAACCAGTCCCCAGGCAGCGCTTCCAGCCTTCGGGTCCTTGACGTCGCCCACGTTGTCATTAACAACCCGGGGTCTGAGTGAGAACGCCTGGGTTAAGGCCCGAGAGTCTGCATTTCTGACAAGCTCCCAGGTGACTTGCGCTGGGCCTTGCACCACGTTTGGGTAGCCGAGTCCTAAAGCATCTCCTTCCGAGGAGGCTCCCCGTTCTCACGTCTCCCTGGGAAGGAGCGGCGGGCCTGAGGGCCAGACGGAGGGCTGCCCCACCCGCTGAGAAGCCAGCGGCAGAGCCCCCTCTCCCCGGGACGCAGCTGGCTGCGGGGGGCAGCACAACCCTCACACTGAAGACCAGCCGAGCTCCCTCACCGAGGGAAGGGGCCTCAGGAGGCTTTAGTGCAGGGTGAAGCAGCCCCATTCTCCCCAGCATGTACCCCTTTTCCTTCCTTCTTCCTTCCTTGAGGACCCAGCAGGAGGAACTCGGTGTGGGGGGATCTAGGTGTAAGCAAGTATGACGTGAAGTGAGGGCTGATGACGGAGGCGTGTGCAAGAGATGAGCCAACAGAAGGAACGAAGCTAAGAGCTTCCTGCAGGGGCTGGTAGAAACACTTCCAATCTTCCCAAGCGAGGGCAGCGCCCCACGCAAGCACTCATGGCCAGGCCCGCCCGCTGGGATGGAGGAGTGGGCTCGGACCCTTGAAACCGAGACCCTAGAATCTGGACTCTGAGTGGAGCTCCCTGCGCTTGTGCCTCTAACCTCCAGCCCCGAGAAGCAAGTGACTCTGGGAAGGAGACTTTTAGGGGGTCGGCCCCTCCAAAGCAGGGGCAGAAGTTATCTTATTCCAGAGGTCCGGTGCCCACACCATCTTCCTGTGTCAGAATGCAGCAGCTCACTGTCCGAGTCACAGACACAAGCTCTTTGTCCTTTGTCACACTGAGCTCTTAATCGGCTTGGCCCGTCACACCGTTGGATGCAAAGGCTACAATCCCCAGACTAAGTAGGTCTCCAGCTGGGGCAGGAGTCTCCGCCAAGGCAGGGAGGGAGCAAGATCTGGAGCCTGCTCCTTCACCCGGCCCCCTGGACACCAGCTTTTTGGGACTGAGAAACTGATGCTCAATCCCGATTTACTTTTCCTTTTTCTTTCGTCTCACAGATAGAAAACCCTAGAGGAGAAGCAGAAGGGCCCGGAGGAAGCAGCCCGGGAGGGGACAGCGGAAAGATGGGGAGCGGAATCAGTGCTGAGGACAAGGAGCTGGCCAAGCGGTCCAAGGAGCTAGAGAGGAAGCTGCAGGAAGATGCCGACAAGGAAGCCAAGACCGTGAAGCTGCTGCTGCTGGGTGAGCGGGATGGCAGAGGAGCCCGGGAGGAGCAGGGCCTGCTCCCTCCTGCCCATCCCTGACAGACGGACTGAGATGGGTTCCGCCCACCCGTGGGGAGGCAGGAGGATGGGCCTCGCGCTAGAGGGTCAGGAGCTCTAGGGCTGAGCCCAGCCACCCCGACCAGATGCAGAGGACCAAAGCTACTCTGGCACTGTTCTGCTAGTCCTTGAACCACGTGGGCCCGGATGGACCCACCCGTCTCCACATGGAACCAGAGCCAACGCCTCCTGGCTTGGCCAATACCGGGAACCCTGGGCTTTCAGACGGTGACCCAATCTGCAGGCAGGGAACTGCGTCGAGGACTCAGAAGAGGAGGGTGGATGCAGAAGGTCTACCCTATAGCTTAGATAATCGGAGTCATGTACTCCCAGGGACAGGCCTGCCTGCCAGGCACACTGGTTCCTCCTGATGGGGGAGGAAGGGGGTCTGCAGCTAGAGCAGCGCTCTCCTGGCTTCCTGTCTGGTAGCTGCCTCTGAAGCCCTGCCAGACGCCAGACGGGAGGTCCTACACCTGATGAGAGCTCCTAAGCAGATCAGGGGGGAGGGCTGAAAAAAGCACAGCACCTCAGTGGCCAGAGAAACCGAGTGTTGGGCACCGGCTTAGAAAAACCCCAATGGCAGTGTAGAGGGATCAGTGCGAGGGCCTGGCTGGGCGGGGTGTGCACGCCCAGAGCAGCCTGGGGACAGGCGCCAGCTGTCCTCTGCCCCTCCCGCCCCCCACCCCACCAGCGGATGTGTGGCACTGGCCCTAGAGACACACTAAAGGGGCACGCCTCTCTAAGCTGGACCGGGACTCCAGGGAGCCAGGAGGCTGCAGAAGGGGGAGGAGACGGCTAGGCCACTAAGAGAGCTTTTAAGCCTAAGCAGCTTTCTTCCACATTCAGGATAAGCAGCTTAAAGGGACCTGCACGGGAGGGGTGAAGGCATTGGGGGTGGGGTTGCAGACTAGGGGAGAGGGCCCAAGGGTAGGTGGTGTTGATGGAGGGACAGCGGAGTGTGAAGGAGGATATTAGGGCATTTTAGTCAATAAAGGAGACAGAACGAGGATGGAAAAAACAGTGGTTCAGTGAAGAGACCCAGCTCTCTCCACTCCTGCTCCAAGACCTCGCTCCTGAGTAAAACGGGTGGAGGGGAGAAATGTGTTCGAGAAACTCCCCTGATTCCGAGTGGTTCTCAGTGGACTTTGCCCCTACTCATGGGGACGTCTGGTGGCATCTTCAGCTGTCACAACTGTAAGCATGGAGCGTGGCCAACTTCTGGGGAGTGGGGGCCAGGAATGTAGCTCAGCACCCTCCACTGGGCAGGACAGCCCCCCCCTCCCACCCCCAAAGGATCATCCAGCCCAAAATACCAGCAGTGAGAGGTGGAGAAACTCTGCTCCAAGTCCAGAGCGAAGGGCCCTAACTCAAGGCCACCGAATGGGGGCCGCCTCACCGAGGGCGGGGAGAACGGGTGCAAATCTCGAGCGTGAGCCTTTCTCCCTGCAGGAGCCGGGGAGTCGGGAAAGAGCACCATCGTCAAGCAGATGAAGTGAGTAGGAACGAGGCCCCGCAGGACCCGGGTGGGGTGCAGAAGCCCCGAGCCCGCGCTGGCACGGGGGGAGATGGGCTCCTGGCTTGGGGACCCTGATGTAAAGGGCAGAAAGGACCCCTCGCCCCTCCGACTCTCCACCTCAGGGCAGCAGCAGGAACAGATCAGGTGCTGATGACCCTTGGCCTCCCCCCAGACTCCCGGCCCCTGCGGTCTGGCCGCCCCGGGCGGGCGGCTAAGGGGCGGGTGTGCGCTCGTGCAGGATCATCCACCAGGACGGCTACTCGCCAGAGGAGTGCCTGGAGTACAAGTCCGTCATCTACGGCAACGTGCTGCAGTCCGTGCTGGCCGTCGTCCGGGCCATGTCCGCGCTGGGCATCGACTACGCCGAGCCCAGCCGTGCGGTACGTGCCTAACGGTGTGAGGTTAAGGGTGGATGGAAAGAAAGGCAAGTAGAAATGGACCAGAGCGTGGTCCCGATACACGCAGGTTGCGGGTTCAATCCCCGGTCAGGGCACATACAAAATCAACCAACGAGTGCGTCAGTGCTGATGGGTTCCTACGCACCATCTCGGCCACTTCACGGGCAGTCTGGGCTTTGGGCGCCCAGTGTCCCTGAGCAGAGGGCCGAGTTCTGCGGCAGCATGCTCGTAGGCTGGGGGTGGGAGGTGGGGGCCCCCAAGGAAGGCCCTGGGACCCCTGCTACCTGTGGGGCACCCAGGACCAGATAGATTGCCACCCCACAGCTCTCAGAAGCCCACTCAGCAATCGGTCAGCGTGCTTTCCGAGACAGAACCCTCGCTGGCCGCCGCCCCCGCCGCCTCCCGCTGCAACGCCAAGTGCCTCCCCTGCAGCAGGACTCCTGCCCAGCCCTCGGCCGCTTTCTGCCTTACAGGATGACGGGCGGCAGCTCAGCCACCTGGCCGACTCCGTGGAGGAGGGCACCATGCCCCCCGAGCTGGTGGCGGTCATCCGGAGGCTGTGGCGGGACGGCGGGGTGCAAGCCTGCGTCGACAGAGCCGCGGAGTACCAGCTCAACGACTCGGCCTCTTAGTGAGACTGGCTGGGACGGGCGGGAGGGGACGCGGGCCGCCCTCCGGGGGAAACTCCAGGCCGGGAGGCTGGAGATCCGAGCGCTGAGTGCGGCAGGGTCCCTGCCGGTCGGGCTCCCTGAGCGCGATGCCTTTAGATCGGGACGTGGGCCGCTCTGTACTGCTTCACATGGGCCTGCGAAGCTGAAGGCCCAAAATTCAAACCAGAGGCGCTCTGTGTAGCAGCCCTCAGCCGTCCCCTAAGTCACGCACGTCACCGCTCCCTTCAGAACCACGCGGCCAGGACGGCCCGCCCTGCAGTCTGCCACCCTCTCCCAGCAGGCCCCGAGGCACCATGGCCCTCTGAGGGCCAAATTTTCTAGCTGGTAACCCAGCCTCTACTCAGGCCACTAACCAGAAATGATGACAGTCCCCTTCGCTCCTTCCGTCTGTGCCCCCGGGTGCCGGGGTGTGGGACACAAATTGCCAGGGCAAAGGAAAGGTAGCTGGTCAGCGATTGCAGGAAATTGGAGCTGTGCAAAGCTGGTTCCGAATCTGACCTCGAACAGCAAAGCCCGGTAGACAGACGGACATGAGCTCCGCAGTCTGAGACACACCCGGCTCAGCCCTCGTCCTGTCATCCAATCTGGGGACAGGGTGCCCTGACTGTCCCCAGGGCCCTCCCTCGGAGGCCCCGGCGCCGCCGGCTGCGCTGGGCCCACCATCTCATTTCATCTGAAGAAGCTTTCCAGGCAGACAGGACTCTTTATTAGTCCCATTTACAGATGAAAATGGAGCTTCAGAGAAGTTAATTAACTTCAAGCATAACTGATACGCTCCAAGTCACGTAAATAAATGGCTGATTTGAATTCAGGCTGCATTTGTAGTCCGGTCTATTTGGCCGTAGATTTTTTTTTTAATTTTTAACCACAGTACACCACAGTGCCACTCGACCCCGAACAAGCCATGTAACGCCTCTGAATCCTCCCGTCGTCTATAACGCCGGACGTGGAACTGAGGCTCACGGGAGCAGGAGCGCGCCCCGGGGTGCCCGGCGCGCAGCAGGCGCTCATGCGGCCCCTCCCGCTTCCTCTCGGCGCCTTCAGTCCACACCTGCCCTCCTCCCGCCTCCACCTCCTCTTCTAACCTGTTTCCTATGGTAGCTGTCACACTATACAAAAGTGGAATTGCACAGCGAGTCCCCTGGCTTCAACCGTCACCAACGGGTGGCTGCTCCCGTTTCCCCTTCGCCCCCCCCCCCAGTGGGTTATGTTGAAGGAGATCCCAGATATCCTATGCTTCCCCCTAAAAATTTCACCACGTGTCTCTCAAAATGACCCTTTTTAAGAAAGAAATCACTATATAGTCACCACACCTAAATATCTGATTTTCCCCCAACTCGAGTCAGGGTGTAAACACGGTCCACGCTTCGCATGGGCTCCTGTCTCGCATCCCTGCAGTCTCTCTTCACCCTCTCCCCTTCGTGGGTGGGACTTCCGGCACCTGTTGCAACCACCAAATCTCACACGAGGGTCTAGAAAACCCCGTAGTCAGGGGACATGCAAGGACGCCACCTGACTGGACTCACAAGGGCCGGCCCCAGCCCCCCCACACCACCTTCTGGAGGACAGGCGAGGGTTTGCGGGGAGAGCCTTAGACTGAACAATATGGATTCTAGCCGGGTTCTACGCGCAAGCTTGTGTGCCTGCGGGGGAGGTTCTTTACCTTTCTTGGCCTTGGCCACGGCAAACCCAGTATCATCAATGCCAATGACTTTTCTCAGCTACCTGAACCAACTAGACCGGATTACGGCCCCCGACTACCTCCCCAGCGAGCAAGACGTGCTACGGTCCAGAGTCAAAACTACAGGCATCGTTGAGACCAAGTTCTGCGTCAAAGACTTGAACTTCAGGTGAGTTCGAGGTCCCCTGCAGGCACCGCAGGAACACACACAGTTCCCTGGGGGCGTGGGCGTGCTCCTGACCATCACCGAAGCCCAGTCCGAATCTGCGTCCTTCTCGCCCTGCGCACACAGTTCCCGTCTCACGGCCAGCCGCCCCACAGGAGCCACCTCCCGGCGGGCAAACACCAGGTGCATGCGGTCATAAGCTGGTCATACCTAAGAGGACAGTCCTTTCTCCCCTCAGGATGTTTGATGTGGGAGGGCAGCGATCTGAGCGGAAGAAGTGGATCCACTGCTTTGAGGGAGTCACCTGCATCATCTTCTGTGCGGCCCTGAGCGCCTACGACATGGTGCTGGTGGAAGACGACGAAGTGGTGAGCGAGCCGCTTCGGGGCGGGGCAACCTTGACGGACAGCTCCCCCACGACCCTCCCTCTGTGCAGGTATCACCGCAGCGCCCCGCCTCCTGCTGATTTCAGCCAACAGCGACTCTCTACCAACCTTCTAACAGACCCATGGGTACTGCAGGCAGATAGTTGTAGAAAAACCTCTCCTGCCAGTTCCAGGGTCCAGGGCGGCACTTTGGAGCTCCAGATTTACTGAGGAGCTTGGTCCCGGAGCAGACACCCAAGTGTCACGTGGCCGGCACGAGCTCATGGGAGGGACTGCATATTAAGGGGACAGGGACCAACGCGGCCAAGCAAAGGAGCCGCCCTTGGCACTCGCCCAGGCTGCCCGTGGAAGTGGAGGGTAGGCGAGGAGGGCGACAGAGCAGGATCGCGTGCGTCTGCACACAACAGGATAGCGGGGTGACGCACGAACCTCGCTCAGAAGCCTAGAGAGGTGCCGAGTGCACACGGGGCTGAGACGTGTGTCACATGCCCAGCGGGCAGCCGGATGGCCACCTGAGGGCAGCTCTCCAGGGCCTGCAGTTCCAGAAGACAGGAGCTCCGCTGGACAAGTGTCGGCCAGATGGTCACCTCCTGAGTTTGAGACCGAGGATGTGAAGGGCAAGGGTAGCACTGACTTCACATCAGTGTCTGCTCCACAAACGGGGTCCTGGCGCCAGCAGGCCGGGGACGAAGCTCCTGCCCTCACACCCCTTGCTCCCGCCCTTCTCCCTTCCCCTTAACAGTCCAAGTTCACATCAGAGCACTGTATCTTCCAGCCAAATGTCTCACGGGGCCCCTCATTTTCCAAGGTCTCTTCAGGTCTCCGAGGTCTTCAGAGGTCTTCACGGGCTTCCCAGGAGTATTAGCAATGACCAAAGGCTACCGATTAGCTTTTCTTTATCAGATGGCAAGAGTGAAGTTAGCTAATGGCACACATACTTCAAGACTCCACAGGCCTCCTCCCCGAGACCAGGCTGGTCTGGGGCACCGGGCAACCTCTGCGCTCTGCAGACACACAGCAGCCCCTCTCCCTCACTCACGGTGGCAATCGAGTGGAAGACGTTGTGTGTGGCCCTGGGAAGTCCTCCAGCCCTCACTGTTGGGCACCGGGGTCAAAGCATCCCCACTGTGCTCCTGCCCACACTGAGATCCAGGGCTCTGTAACAGAAGCCTCTCGAAACCATCCTGGAGACGCAAGTGGGCACACCCGAACTCGGGCCCAGTTTCAACCCTGTATCGGGCACTTATGGGTGTCAAAACCCTCGGCTGTGCCCTGGCCGCCAGACCTGCACAACATTCTTGACCTTCGCAGTCAGGGACATTCTCCATACATGATCTCATTTAACTTGCATAATAACCCCGTGAGATAGGGACACAGACCTGAAAACTCGGTAATTCGTCCCCAGCCACTCAGCCTGACAGGAAGATGAGCAGCCAGATTTCTCTGGCTGAGCCAGAGAGAGGGGAGTACTCCCTCGTCCTGCCCTCACACTTGGAGCACTGGGCTCTGCACAAGAGGAGGCAGCCAGACGCCCCCAGGCCCGGCCTGACGCCTGCGCTGGCTTCGCTCTCCCCAGAACCGCATGCACGAGTCGCTGCACCTGTTCAACAGCATATGCAACCACAGGTTCTTCGCCGCCACGTCCATCGTCCTCTTTCTCAACAAGAAGGACCTCTTCGAGGAGAAGATCAGGAAAGTCCATCTCAGCATCTGTTTTCCGGAGTATGGCGGTAAGCGGGCGTCAGGGGCTGGACACAATGGTGATGCGTTCTCAGTCACGGCTGCCGAGGGCCTCGCTTCCTGTGCCCGGGAGACAGAAAGGGGTGGTCTTTGGGGAGTGCTGCGATGTCCACGTGATACCTGGACGCCTCATCTGGGAAACGTGGGCGTTCAGCCAGAGGTCCACGTTCCCACGGCTCTGGGACAGAGCCCGCGTTAGACGCAGGAGGGCCCCCGAATATTCAGATGGTAGCTGCCAGCAGCCAGGGGCGGAGACGCAGACGCCTCTCCCCTCAGTGTCTTTGCTCCACTCCCGTGAGACACGCGGGAGAGCCATACAGGAGAGGACCCTTCTCCGGCCGAGTGGGCCCCCGGCCGCAGCTAACACGGCGTCCTGCGGACCGAGTCAGCCACCTAAAAAGTGAGCGAGCAGCTGAGAAGCGTCCATTTACCCCACTTCTTCACTGTTTTTTTTCCGGAAAACCAGGAAACAACTCCTACGAAGACGCGGGGAGTTACATCAAGAGTCAGTTCCTTGACCTCAACATGCGAAAAGACGTCAAAGAGATCTACAGTCACATGACCTGCGCCACAGACACGCAGAACGTCAAGTTCGTGTTCGACGCGGTCACAGACATCATCATCAAAGAGAACCTCAAGGACTGCGGGCTCTTCTGACCGCCGCCGCTTCTCAAGTGTGCGCTGCACCGACAGGACTGGAGTCTGGGTGACTTCGGCGGGATATCACGGGTCACGGCGCCGTGACCTGGGGACGAGTGCATCCTCCCTGGAGACGGGGTAGGCATGGCCGGGGCTGCCCCCCCACCCTGTGCTCCCAGCAGGGCGGCCCGTGCAGTTTAAAGAGCCCAAGGCCGGGAGTCCAAGACCCAGGTTCCAGTTCTGGTTCTGCGACTGACTGTAAAGTGTAAGCACATCCTTTGTCTGAGCACGAGTCCCTCGCCCCTGAAATGAAGACCACTCAGTGCTCTGCGGCCTCACAGGGCTATTCTGATGATCACAAATGTAACGGAAGGGAAGGCGCAGACAGGCTGTGTGGTTCGTCAGACAGAAATCCTGCCTTACAGCTGCCATCTGGGAAACAACACCACGTTTCCAGATGAACCATCCCAAGCAAAGCAGAAAACAACAATTAAAAAAAAAAAAACTCACAATGAAAAGCAAGCCCTCCAGCTAAGGCACACGGAGATCTGTTAGTGGTGGGTTCACTAAGAGACCCGGATCGCTGGAGAGGCTAGTTTCCAAGGCACATACCTAAAAACAATCATCTTTATTAAGCACAGACTATCCCTCCTCCCTCCTCCAAGCCGCTAAAGACACAAAGTTTCCCTTAGCTCTAAGTAACTGTTTCTCAGCTACACAAGCCACTTTCTGAATAAACTGGGAGCGTATCAACACATTTGCACTGGGAGTACTAATGATTTTACAGCTGTGACTTCTCGCTCACAGAATTTAGAGTAAGAGAGCAATCCTAAAATTCTCATTTCAACTGCTCTCTGTTTTGCAACAAAACAGGCAGCTGATCTTGCTTTAGGCAATACAAACCTGTGCTAGGTGGACTTCTGTGAGGCCTGGCTGAAAACAACATCTTCCCAAACAGACAAGTAAATTACCCCCTTTTAACTCCTTGGAGGGGAAAGGAAGCTGGCTTTGCATTCATCTTCACAGGAGGGGGTGAAGTCTACAGATTTAGCATTTACAACTGCTAGTGAGGAAGGCTCTTGGCATCCAGATTCAGGCTATAAAAGAATGTGTCAGTTAAAATGAAAATACTCTCCTTGCCAGAAACACACTTTCCCACTTAGGCTGCTACTAGCCACAGCGATACCAGGAGTACACCGAGGAAAAAACTTGGGGCTGTTAAAATTGGATTCATTTGATAGTCTGATTCCTAGAAAAGAAACCAACTTGGGAAGATCATCAGAGAATCAAGGGAAACGGCTCTGCCTACTGGCGATTAACAAACTTCAGCCCAAGAAAGCCAGGGTAAGACGTCTTGCATCCGTGAGCCGTGTGGGGACTTTTCCAAGTGGCTTGCTTCAACTCTGACTCACTTCTGAGTCTCTCTCTCTTTTTTTTTTCAAATACAAGGGAAAGTTTTAGAAAGTCACAGAGGTAGAAGGGGGCCAGCCGGGCTGTGGGGGCTCAGGAAACAAGTAACAGAAGCAAAAGAAGGGTCCTTGGAACTTCGGAGAGAGCAATGGTGCGCAACTTGAGGGAATGAAAGGGAGAGCGATGTAGGGGAGGGGTGCTCCAGAGAAAGGGGGAGGGAAGGGGGGGAAGAGAGAGAGAAAACCCTTATTTTTTTATGGGTCCTTTGGCAGTCTGATGAAACCTCCGGGCCTCTTCTCAGAATACTTAAGAATGCCAAAAATAAGTTGTGAATCACACAGAATACCAGCACACCAGATGCGGTTCTACGGGGCGGCTCTGAAGCCCCAGGTCAGAATCCTCAGCAGAGCTGCGACCTTGCCTACACAGGCCCCAGAGTAATCTATCCCACTTAACCCACCTTCAAACAGGGAAGCCCCACCTCCCCACACTCACACCGTGCTCTCCTTCTTTTGTGGGCTTTTTCTTGATCTCTGACTCCAGGCAGGAATTCGTCATGGGCCAGACTATGAAGGCCTACCCCAGGCCCCCCGGTCACTGGTGTTTCTGCAGAACCTGCCCCAAGCACGGGCATGAAAACAGTCAGCGAGACAGGTCTTCTGGAAGAACAATGTCTAGCAGAATAAAGTCTAGTTTAACTGTCCCCCTTTTCTCTGGCTGATGTCCCGACTTTTAACTGGTTTATAAACAGTCACACAAGCCACCGTGCACGAACACGCCACAAGGTTACTCTGGAGGCAGCAGCAGCAATGCCCAGAGCGACCGTGTTCTACGCTGCTTTAGGATGTTTACCTGTCTGACAATGCTCTCAACTAGAGCTCTTCGGGCAAGTCTACACGGGATAAAACTCTGGGGCCTCGGTCCTCCATTCCCTCGCACTCTAGAACGGGTCAAAGTTATCGCTGGAACTCTCGGCCAACATGGGGCTCGCCTCTGGGTACGAAGGTGGATGCTGTGGACAGGCTCCCCCGAAGGGCATTAATCCTTCCCCAGCTTGATTGGCAGGCCCCCAGGTGGTTCCCAAACTACACCCAGAGCACACTCCTATTATACACACAACTGGTTTATTTTTATCTCATGGGCTTTTTGATTAGTGTGCATGCAAAGTTCTCTTTGCATATAATAGCAGCTAGAAAGCTTGAAACCGAAATTAAGCCACGTCCTCACTCTGCTGTCTTTGCCTTCTTTTGCTTCCTTTTAAATTTACACTATACTGTTTATTTTAAGTACTTTGATAAGTGATCAGAAATT
This sequence comes from Trachops cirrhosus, assembly GCA_028533065.1. NCBI lineage: Eukaryota > Metazoa > Chordata > Mammalia > Chiroptera > Phyllostomidae > Trachops > Trachops cirrhosus. Next base: position 6,743,261 of record CM052551.1, on the reverse strand, counting down.
CTTTTTTTGTTACAAGGTAAGTCAGAAAGAAATTTTCAACTGTATTTTCACCAACTGCAACCTTAACCATTCTAGGCCCATCACTAGTAATTTATAGATCAGAAACCAGGGCCCAGGGAGGTGGAGTGTCTTTGTGAAGATCACACTGCCAGGAGGTGGCAGAGAGAACTTCAAAACAAGTCTTCTGAGTCCAAAGCCACTGATCCTTCTCCATGGACCAGGCTACCTACAGCTCAGTCTGCACCGCTGAGTCAAAGCCAGGTTTCCCATTCTCCTAAGCTCCTCCCACTCCCAACCAAATCCTCGGTTATTTAATTGCGCCATCTCTAAATCAGAGATATTGAACATAATCATCTCCAAACTAAATACCAAGCAGTCTCAAATGGAATGCGAAATTGGCATAAAATGACAAAAGAAAGAACGGCTGTTTGTTGGAGGTGTCACTTCCTGCTCGTGTCCTTAGAGGGCAGCCCCCCCGGTTTCCCCTGAACCGTGGGATTCCGCACTGGTGTCGGCACACCCGGTGGGAACTGGGTTCCATGGCTCTGCACACCTGACGAAGCTTGTCATCCTCCACACACACGAAAATACAGTATGACTGACACACAGGGACACACGCCTGTGGTTCCACTCACAGGAGGGATAATGACGGTTACCAGGGGCTGGGTGGGGAGGGATCAGTGTTTCCAGGGACAGAGGTCCGGGCTGGGAAGGTGGGAAGTTCTGGAGACAGATGAGGGTGCTGGTGGTTCAACAATGTGAATGTAGTTAATACCACTGAGCTATTTTAAAATAATTAAAATGGTAAGTTTGATGCTCTGTATATTTTGCCACAATAAAACAATGGGGAAGTGTACACGGCAACTGGAATGTGGTTTCATGTTTCTGTGGAGGAGGACTGGACGAAAGCCGCACACAAATTCAGTCGTAAGAGCCAAGTTAAAGACTTTCGTGTGTAACGAGCCTACTCTGATGAAAACGATTCGTCCACCCGCAGCCCCAGCAGTCCAATCAGGGCAGCCCGTCCCCACAGTGAGCAGTAACAGCATCCGAAGCCCAGTCTATACTTGGTGATGTGCCGGGTGGAGGCGGTGAAGGGGCAGAGCCCCCAGCGCCCCCTGCCCTCCCGACACGGCACAGCCCCCGGAGCACGGATCCCAGCAGGACTTCAGGGTCAGGCAGGGGGACCACCAGTGCGCCGGAGCCACTGGTGGTCCTGCTAGGTCAAAGCGTGAAGACATTTCGCAGGGGACAAACAGCAGAAGGGACCCTTCTGCCTTTTGGTCGTGAAAAAGTGCTAGTGTGAACAGAAAATAAAAACTGGACTTAAATGCAGAATAAAGACCTTCCACCTGCTCCACATACAGTTGCAGATCATTCCAGGTCTTCGAAGTGAGCGTGGGGAGCGGGGCTGCGGGTCCGACTGCCCCAGAGCCTTCCGTGGCGTGCAGTGTCGGCCTCAGAGCCGGGATACTCACGGAGCACTTGTAAATGTGACTTCTGTTGGATGAGAACCATGGAACTTCACGGTCAGAGGATGCAACTAAGCCCGCCTTCAGCTAACAGAATGGGGATGTAAGACGAAAGATTCCTTAGCCAGTTGGATGCAGAGAAAAACCAGAACCCGGCACACCAAGCAACTCTCCAGCCTCCTAAGGTTCCGGGGTCTCAGGACCTTTATCCCCCATGAGCAAGAAGGCACAGAACAGGCAGTTTCCTGTGGTGTGTCTGCTGGGAGTCTCTCTCACACGGAACACGGGCGCGTGGAGGAGGGTGGTAGGGGTCAGGACAGCGATTTTCAAGGGCTGTGCCGCAAGAGTGTTTAAAACGTAGTCTCTGACTGTTTAGTCAGGGCACTGACCTGCTTTCCCTCAGGTTGTCAAACTAAGGAACGACAACAGCCACCCAACAGACCTCTGGTGTGAATGAATCAAATGATAACTATCTTTTTTGTCAGATTGGCAAAGATATTTTTTGGTGTGCCGCAAAATTTTAATAATGAGTTTGTGTGTGCCGTGAGATGAAAACGGTTGAAAATCACTGGGTTAGGAGTTAGAAAAATCAAGTTGTACAAAACAGACCATCCCCGCTCTCAGAGCCTGGAGCGCAGCAGGGCTGGTGCACTGAGGCGGCGCATCCCCGCTGAGCACTGTTACCGCCTCTGCTGCTCGATGGCCCCCGGACTCCAGGCAGAGATGTCAGCGCTGGCGTACAGACCCTTCCCGCACCCGTCTCAGCCACACCCCTCACCCACCGCTCCCCAGCCCTCTCCAAGACTCCCACTCCCTGGTTCAGGCCCGCAAGCTATGCTCTTTTCCCACCGACGGTAAATGTTCGTGTTTTTACACACACAGGTAGTGTATCATGGGCTTTTAGCTTTGCTTTGGTGTGCGTGTCTTTCAATTTCCACTGCATAAATAAGTGCAGTGAAATAAATACAATGTTTAGAAGCCCATTTGTTTTAATTTTGTATAAAAACTAGGTATCTAAAATGTAGGAATGTTCTTTGACCCAACAGTCCTCACACTAAATGTTTTTTTGGGGAGGCACTGTAAGCCACGTATAAAAGGTGCTTGTTATCGGCAAATAAAAACAACTCAGCCGTCCACTGGGGGTGTTGCTGTTACCTGTGCTCGGCCTGTGCTGGTATTTAATACTAGGAGCCACTCAGCTGTCCCCAACTGTTGGCCCAGGCTGGCTGCATCAGAACCACCTGGGGAATTTATTTAAAAGAACTTGCTCCCAGTCTGGTCTCAGACATCTCAGTGCCGTAGCTCAGCCGAGGAGTGCACGTACCTTAGTCCTGCGTCTCGGGTCTGTACTCCTATCACCGTTCCTCATCAACTTATTCCCGAGAAGGCCGCGCCAGAAACAACGGCCCTGCCCTGACTCGTCCCACTGTGCGTGCTCCTCAGCGGAAGTAAGTGACCCGTAAAAAGTTATGGGAAACCAGGGGGCGGGGAGGTGGGGGGTGTTTAAAACCTAAACAAAGGCAACGTAACAAACACCTTGACCATCCTGGATGTGAGTTCTCCCGGGCCTCTCTTACATCTTTTACTTCCCGATAGTTGGTAGCAAGATCAACCTTTTCTTTCTTTTTTTTTTTTAAAAGATTTTATTTATTTATCTTCAGAGAAGAAGGGAAGGAGAGAGGGAGAGAAATATCAATGTGTGGTTGCTTCCTGTGCATTCCCTACTGGGAACTGGCCTGCAACCCAGGCATGTGCCCTGACTGGGAATCAAACCGTGATCTCTTGGTTCACAGGCCCGTGCTTAATCCACTAAGCTACACCACCCAGGGCTCAACCTTTTCAAACTGATCTTTTAGAGAGAGAACATTGATCTGTCGTCCCACTGACTTACGCACTCATTGGTTGATTCTGGTATGTGCCCCAACTGGAAACTGAACCAGCACCACTGGGGTGACACTCTAACCGACTGAGCCACACGGCAGGGCAAGACTTTCAGTGTGAAGCCTCGAAGCAGCCTGGTTTTCTCCTGCGCTCGGATGGCCTCGAAGCTCTGTGGAGAGCTGCGGCCGGTCCGGGGTCCAGCTCTCCCCTGCGCGGTGAAGCCCGGAGAACACAAACACGGCCCGGCAGTCCTGGAAACCCAGAGGGCCTCAGGCAGCGCCGCATATGAAAGACTTCGTAAGTGACGGGAGTGAAGGGCCTCGGTGCTGCTTTCGGTTTTCATGAATGAGTGAGTAGAGGACTCCTCTCTCTGGAAGGGGGGAAATCAGTCAGAGGCAGGGTGTGATTGGAATGAGACTCACTTTACCTTCCGTGTGACTTACAGCAAGGAGCTCCGCAACGGGAAACTCCAGAACTACGCTGCGCAAGTGGGTAACGGACGAGGTGACGAGTCAGGCCAGACGAAAATGTCCAAAGAAAGTCACGACTACAAATCAGAGAACGACCAGCATGTGTGAAAATAAAGTGGGCAAATGAATTAGGAGAACAGCAATTATTTTTAAATACTCCAAAATTTGCATGTAATAAAACAAATACATGGGAGAACAAGAAGAACAAGGCAAGAGAACAGTTTTAAAAATTTTGGTCCATCTAATCTTAGAATGCAGCATGTTGCAAAAAAAACAATCCATCAGGGCAAATAAAGAAACGATACACTGAACTGGACTTAGAAATCTAACAGTCTAAGAGGAAAATGTCATCTCAAGATCCACTTACGAACAACTGCAGGAGTTTTTGGGACGTTCATGCCAGGAGGCGAAACCCGTGGCGAGGCGGAGCGCGCAGGGCCGGGGCGGCTGGCCGGGGCGGCCGGGCGCTTCCTCCTTCCGCGGAGTCCAGCGGACCGCAGCTCCGCGGCCCGGGTCGGCCAGGCGGAGGAGACTCGGCTGTCAGCGGCACGAGCTGCAGGCCTTCCTGCCGGGGCCTTTGCACACTGGCCGCTGTTTACTCAAATCTACCGTTCTCACGTGTGGTGATTTCTTGGGAGGTCCACAGCCTGGCCACCTGACTTCTGAAACACGACCCATCACAAATCTCCAGCCTTCTTCACAGACAGGACACCGGGCAACCTTCAGTTTCTTTGATTACAAATATCAATCTTTTCCCTCCATCCTAGTAGATATGATGTCTCACACCCATACTCTAGCTCTGCTCTAAGAAAAAAATCTTTTATTTCAAAATGTGATAGTGATTAGCAAGGCTGATGATCAGAATAACCTTTTCAAAGTTACAGATTGCTAGCCTGCTGGCCAAGAGTCCGTCTCTGAGGTGGATCGGGAGATTTTGACGTAAGGCATATTTGAAAACCACTGACTTAAACTGTGCCCTGTGTTCACGAGGAATGTACATCTAGGTAAGTTGTTTGGGATGGTGGGTAAGGGATGGCCTTCACGTAAATGAAGAACAGGTGTAACTGTTGTAGAGACCAAGAAGTGGAGAACTACTATTTTTCACTAATGGAGGGCTAAAAATGAACATACAGATGTATTCAAATGAAAAAACAAAATGCATTGTAAAATAATATTAATGTCTTGATGATCTGTTATTTTGGGTTATCAACAGCACCATCCCGTTAGTCCAGACTACGGAAAGACTCCAGTTAAGGCAACGCTGGAGCAGTTCTCATAACCGGATGATTCTATTTACAAAGTACAATAAGGAAAAGATAAATTCAAAACAAACAAGAACTATCAACCCTATTTACATTGTGGGCCTAAGTCAGTCACCAATGGAAGCTGATCATTTTCTTTCTTTCAGATCCAGTTTTCCCCAACCCTAAAAAAAAAATTGTTAGCTAACACAGTTCACCATCTGCATATACTTTTCCAAAAAGAGTAAGAGAGAAAAAAGCCAAAAAACAAAAACTACCAATAAAGGCACTGCACTACTGCGGCTTACTTTCTGAACCAGAGTCGATGACCACCAAACATCCCTTTTCGTTTGAACCAGTGAAGGGTCACATCGAAAGATGAAACAGAATCCAATCCTGAAAGAGTGGACCCCAGAAGGCACTGCTCCGACCACAAACGCGGAACGCTCCAAATGCATCCTCCGCTTCTGCCCCCCGCGACCACACTGGGCACTGACACTCGCCGTGCTCGCACGAACCACGCTGCAGGCTGAGGCGAATGGGGCGCCCCGCACCACCAGACCGTAAGCCTGGAAAACGGTTTTGAGCAGACCATTTACACAGACAGGACCTGAGGCCACAGGCTGGCCGAGAAGCAACATCACTACCACACCGGAAGACAAGACCCTCAGGGAACCTTTCCACCTAAACCCGCTCTCAGACAAAGGCCAAAGTACACTCAGCAGAGGCAAAAAGAAACACAAGAAAATACTTCCAGAAAGGACTAGTTACAAACAGGAACAAACCTGGACTCTTTACTCACCATTTTAATACTGCTGCCAACTATGACAGATTAAAATCTGTACACACGACAAAGGGGAAAAAGGTCCCAAAATGTGATCGTTTCAGCAAAAGAAGGTACTAAGGATTACTATAATTAACACTGCTACAATCAAAACAATGGCAAACAGGGATTTGGCACCACATTTACAAAGGAAAAGCATGCACTGTTAATACACTTCAGATGTCTCCCACAACAGAAACGGCCATGGAAGATGGAAAACAAAGGGCATCTTTTACAGCACTCCCTGTGACTGAGACAAACAAGCAAGAATCAAAGCTGTCGATTAGCAGGGATGTAGCAGCAACGTCACTGGTTCTGTCTGAAATTTAGCAATTTGCATTTCTGGTTGGCAGCTGCCCTGGGTGTGTCTGTATCCAAGAAGTTGACTTTATCGTACTACAGAAGTATTTATCTAGTAATTTGGTAATCAGCATAAATCAGGTTAACCTTCAGCCCTAAGCTTAAAAAAAAAAAAGAGCTAGAATCTTATTACAGAACTCTCCAATGTAATTACCACTTAGAAACCATAATGGTACTTTCAACAGGATAGTAAGTAATATAAATTTCATCAGAAAGCCGTAATTCTAGCCCCGTAACTGAAGAATTGGATTATTACGGAAATATTGCATTCCAACCACACCGAGAGTAAAAACACCAGGTCCTACAAAGAGGAATGTTTTTAAGACACTCTGCTCATATCATGTGCATAGTTAAGACTGTGTGTGTTTTAATAAAGATTCTTTTGTAAACAAAGAAATAAAATTTAGTAAAGTTATTCTTTATGGGGAAATTTTTTTAAAGAACTACTGATGGTCTGTGAAGAAGTAAAAATAAAAAAGAGTAAGCTACGTATTGAAGTTCTGGGATGCAGCACCTCAATTCACACCTGCCCTAAACATCTGCGATTGTGAAATCCAAGTGATGTCTCGATTCGTACTTTACAGTTGTTCCAAGTCCAGTGTCCGATTTGAGCATCTCGTGTCAATGAAGAGTTCCCTAGGACAGAAGGCTGTGCTAAAGAGTGCTAAGATTCCGCATGCTGCCCCATCGCTGGTCCCGTTCGTGCTCGCCGCTGCCCAAAGAGACAGCAGGAGAAGCCTGGTCTCGACACTCACACGACGGTAACTGGAAGAGAAGAAGGTTCTCGGTCAGAGGAGGTTTGCTAAGGCGCGGCACCGCAGCACCGCGAACGGAACTGCCCGGGGCTGTACCTTTCGTTCGCCGCCACGCGCTTCAGTACAGGCCGCACTCCTTCAGGTTGTTTTTGATGATGACATCCGTGACGGCGTCAAACACGAACTGCACGTTCTTGGTGTCGGTGGCACAGGTGAAGTGGGTGTAGATCTCCTTGGTGTCTTTTCTTCTGTTCAGATCTTCAAACTGGCACTGGATATACGCAGCTGCTTCCTCGTATGTGTTGGAACCTGAAGCAGACACCCGATATCCTCAGTTCAAATTCTAACAGCTGCCTGAACTCAGTGAGGTCGGGCCAGCACCACTTACTGATGGAGAGAGGGGGTGTGACCCCACTTGGAATATGAACAGATTCCTGTATTTCTATAACCACTCTTAGATTTTTCCTGAGAGCAGACACATATCATGATAAATCAAACAAAATCATCATACACAAAGATCCAGGAAAACAAAACTTTAAGTATTTCTTTCCCTTTTAATTTCAACTTTTTCACCAAATATCTAGAAAGTATAAAAGGAAACCAGAGAAGTAGGCGGATGCGTTTCTAGAAGAACACAATTGTTTAAAAGGTCACAAAGCCTGTGCTCCTTGAAGTGACTGTGATTAAGTCACACTTTTCAAAATCATTCTACTGTTAAGGGGGCTTAGCCTCAGAGGTTTATGGCAATAATTTAAATAGCTGAAGGTACACTAATAGATGCAAAGGGAAAGGGCCCTCCCTGAATTATACACCTTTAAGTACTAAATTTTATGGCATGTGAATTGTATCTCCATATAATGCTGTTATTTTTTAAAGGTGGGGGAACCAAAAGTACACCCCACTTGTAATTAACACCCTCTATCACCTGCATCCTACCCCATCTTGTCGGCCTGCAAATCTGTTTAGAGTGGCTGGAGACACTGGCTGCAGAGCCAGGGAAACGCGACAAAAACACAGTCCTTCCTGTGAACCAGAGGCTACTTTCAGTGACATTAAACATGACAAAAAAAATACCAGCAACTAAGTATACAAAAACTAAATAACAAAGAAAAACTTAAGAAATAGGTCTTATTTAAACAGAATAGTCGAAGAACTGAAGGCAGGCAGCTTGGTAGCTGCTTGAAATGGTTTCCTTGAGGTCTGCAGAACTTCCGTAACCGAAAAGAGATGATTGAAAAATCAATTCTGTCTGGTAGGAACATAAATTGATACTTGGGAAATCAGGACCGTGAGAGTCCTTAAGAATAAAGTCAATGGACACGAGGCTTGAACTATGTATGTGCACGTACACACACACACACACACACACACACACACACACACACACGAGATGCAGCAATGTGGGCTCTCAGCTCTGTGTGAGGAGTCCCGGCTGGAACATTAACGGCAATCCTTACACTTGTCTTGGGAAAGATTTCTCTCTCCCCCTGAAACCTGCCTACTCCCTACATAAACCCACCCAGCGCTCACGCCCGCTCACTTGGAACGATGACCACATTTCCAGCTTCCACGGGGCTTAGACTAGAATCCTAATCTTTTAGCTCAACACCTTGCTTTAAACGCTACGGCTATCTGCACTCATTTTTGTACCTTTGGTCTTAGAGAAGATGTCTTTCTTCTGGTTCAAAATTCAGTTGCTCTGTCTAGACTCTTTTCTTAAAAGTTGAAGTAAAATTAATGTAACATATAAGAAGTGGCATCTCCTGTATTCACAGTGTCACACAACAACCAGCTCTCTAGTTCCAAAACGTGTTCACCACCCCGGAAAGGCATCCCATTCCCCGTAAGTTACCACTCCCCATTCATTCCCCCACCCCTCAAAGTCCTGATAACCACCAGCCAATCAGTCTGCTTTCCATCTCTACGGACCTGCCTATTTTGAATGTAGCATATAAAAGGAATCACACAAATGTCATGTTTTGTGTTTGGCTTCTTCCACTCAGCATGATGCTTATGGGGTTCACCCAAGTACATAAAAAGTACACCCATCAGTACATAAAAAGGCAGAAGGGCTCCTTTTCACAGCCGAATACAACCCCATCGCATGGACATGCCACTCTCTGCTCCCCTCGTCAGACCTGGACCCGTGATTCCTCCTTTCCCCACCCGCTTACCATTCTCACTCCACCAACCACATCCACTTTCTGTGACTTTTCTTTTGCTACAGGTTCTTACCTCTAAGCATCAAACATTCATCTGGCCCCACACGCATTCACTCCACTGAAACTGCTCTCAGTAATGGCCAAGCCCAGAGGCCACTTTCCAATGTGTACCCTTCTCTCCTTTTCTGTATACAGCACTGGTGAGCAGCCCTCGCTTCTTAAACTCTCCTCTTAGTTTCTGATACTTTGGCTCTCCTGGCTCTTCTCCTTCGAGCCTCTATCAACCCTTCTCTCTCTCCTGCCAATGGAGGCTGGCTTTCAATCTCATTCCATCCATGGTCCTTTTCTCTCCTCACTCTGTATCATTACCCTAAGTCATTGTTCTCATTTCCACACTGCATCCCAAATCAATATACCTTAACCCGCAAGCTCCAAGGCCATGTGTACAACTATTAGACAGTTCTATCCAGGTGTTCTACAGACGCTCTACTATCTACACTCCTGAATACGAATTCAGAGCACAGCACCAACACCCAGTCAAGACAGAACTCCTGGGCCCTGGCTGGTGTGGCTCCGTGGACTGAGCGCCAGCCAACGAACCAAAGGGGCGCTGCTTCGACTCCCAGGCAGGGCACACGCCTGGGTTGCAGGCAGGTTCCCCAGTGCGGGGCACACAAGAGGTGGCCACACATTGATGTTCCTCTCCCTCCCTTCCCTTCTGTCTAAAAATAAATAAAATCGAAGGAAGGAAGGGAGGGAGGGAGGAAGGACAGAACTCTTGGGAGCACCTGTGACTCTTCCCCCTCCCTTACCCCGGCCTCCTCACAGACAGCATTCAGTGTCTGAGCAGCGAATAAAGGTCACAGCACCGCAGCCCTGGCGGTCAAGTCTGTCCTAGGAATTTGGACCTGGGGTCAGCTGACCCCACTCTAGCTTAGTCCTTTATATAGAGGAGACACAGGAACTGTGGCAGGACCATCTTCTACCACATGAACCGAGCAGTAGAAAAAGTTGGTAAGGAGAGAGAGAATAAAGAAGACACAGGAAGAGGAGAAAAAGGAATAGGGAAGAAATGTTTCCAGGGGTCTTGCCAGTTTCTAATTCCTAGTTCTAGCTGCATTCTTAAGATACGTCTGCATTCTGCATTCTTGCCATAGCTTCTATGACGTACACCTGTATCTTCACCAAAAGTTTTTGTTTGCATCTAGAGTCCTAATTCAACTCCCTTACTATTTTTTTTGCCATTGAATGCATAATCTTTCTGAAACAGTTTCTATGACATCATCTACCCCAATAAAATCCTTCCAGAGCTCCCTACTCAGCTAGAGAAACGAGGCCTTCCACGAGCATCCCTGAACATCTTGCCAACCAGTCCTCTCCCCACTTAAAGTTCCAGCTACACCAAGTTCCTGCTAGGCTCCAGAACAAATGATGTCATTTTTTACCTCCATGTTTTCACTTTCTTGAAAATACATTTTGTTAATAATGTTATTACAGTTGTCCTAATTTCCCCACCTCCGCCCGGTACCCTCTCTCTCCAGCAATCCCCGCCCCTTAGTTCATGTCCATGGGTCGTGCATTTAAGTTCTTAGGCCTCTCCATTTCCCATACTGTTCTTAACCTCCCCCTATTTTGTACCTACCAATTATGCTTCTTATTCCCTGTACCTTTCCCCCCATTCTCCCCCTTCCCCTTCCCAGCTGATAACCCTCCAAATGATCCCCATACCTATGATTCTGTTCCTGTTCTGCTTGTTTGCTTAGTTTGTTTTTTTAGATTCAGTTTTTGATAGCTGTAAATTTGTTGCCCTTTTAATATTCATAGTTTTCATCTTTTTCTTAAATAAGTCCCTTTAGCATTTCATGTAATAGTGGCTTGGTGATGATGAACTCCTTTAGCTTTACCTTGTCTGGGAAGCTCTTTATCTGCCCTTCCATTCTAAATGACAGCTTTGCTGGACAGAGTAATATTGGATGTAGGTCCTTGCTGTTCATCACTTTGAATACTTTGTGCCAGTCCCTTCTTGCCTGCAAAGTTTCTTTTGAGAAATCAGCTGATAGTCTTATGAGAACTCCTTTGTAGGTAATTCTGCTTCTCTCATTGCTTTTAAGGTTCTCTCTTCATCTTTTTTAAAAAAAATTATTCCTAGGTATTTTTTTAAGTTTGTTTTAAAGATTTTATTTCTTTATCTTTAGAAAGAGGAGAAGGGAGAGAGAAAGAGGGAGAGAAACATCAATGTGTGGTTGTCTCTTGCATGCCGCCAACTGGGGGCCTGGCCTGCAACCCAGGTACGCACCCTGACTGGGAAGTGAACCGGCGACCCCTTGGTTTCCAGGCCGGCACTCAGTCCACTGAGCCACACCAGCCAGGGCTCTCTTTATCTTTAACCTTTGACATTTTAATTTTCATGTGTCTTGGTGTGGTCCCCTTGGGATCCAACTCATTTGGGACTTTCTGTACTTCCTGGACTGCTATGTCTATTTTCTTCACCAAATTAGGGAAGTTTTCTTTCATTGTTTTTTCAAGTATGTTTTCAGTTTCTTTCTCTGCCTCTTCTCCTTCTGCATCCCTGTGAATTGGTTGTTGGTACGTTTCAAATTATCCCAGAGGTTCCTAAGCCTTTGGTTCCTTTTTTTTAAAATTCTTTTGTCTTCCTACTGTTCTGATTGAATGTTTTTTCCTTCCTCGTATTCCAAATCATTGATTTGATTCTCAGCTTCATCCTCTCCCCTGTTGGTTCCCTATAGATTTTTATTGCACTCAGTGTAACCTTCGTTTCTTCCCTTCTGCTTTTGCCATACTCAGTGAGTTCTCTGAGCATCCTGATCGCCTGTGTTTTGAACTCTGCATCTGATGGGTTGGTTGTCTCTGTTTTGTTTAGTTCTTTTCCTGGGGTTTTGTTCTGTTCTTTCATCGGGGCGATATTTCTTTGTCTCCTCAATTCGGCAGCCTCCCACTGTTTGTTTTTGTGGATGAGGCAGAGCTGCTTTGACAGCCTGTCTTAGAAAAGGCACCTGTAAATTATGTAGGGCAGAGCCTCAGGTAATCGCCAGGGCGGGGCAACCTGCTGCCCTGCTGCGCAGGACTCTTACAGAGGGGACAGTGCCATTGCCTGGCTTCTGGAGGTTTGCCTGGCACTCGCCCTGTCTCCAGTCAGTTCACCCACTCCTGTATGCGACTGGCATCTTTCCAGCTGTTGCCCTGGTGGTGAATTCCATAGTGGGTGGGTTTGCTATGTTCTAAGTCTGTGTGGGCCCTTTAGATGGACTCTCATGAAAATCCGGCAGTTTCTTGCACCGCCCCAATCCCCACTGGTTTTTACAGCCAGAAGTTATGGGGGTTCTATCCTCCTGGCACTGGAACCCTGGGCTGTGCAGTCTGGTCTGGGGCTTGGATTGCTTGCTCCCAAGATATCCCTCCTGAAATTTATTCGTCATACGTGAGTGTGGGACTGCCCGTTCCGCTGCCACTCCCTCTCTGTGCCACACCGTGTCTCCACTCCTGTCTCTGCAACTCTGCTCCTCACAGCCGTCTGGGTGAATGTGGCTTCTTTAAATCCTTGGTTGTCAGACTTCCATACAGGTCGATTTTCTGAAAGTTCTGGGAGTTGTTTCTTTTGAGACATAGTTGTTGATTCTCTCCATGGTTGTGCGAGGAGGCAAAGCACGTCTACCCACGCCTCAGCCGAGGCACCCCCACATTTTCATGTATGCTGTTCCCTCTTCCTAAAACGTCTGTTCCCGTCTGCCTGGGGCTTTCTCGCTCATCCTCTTACTGCCTCACTCCAAGTGTCACTTCCTCTGGAGAAAAACTACACTGACCCCAAGGGTAACCCCTGCTTCTGCTCCTCTGTGAGCGGCTATTTCAGACTACATTCTTTGCGTGTCTCTCTTCCTACGACTAATGTCAGTTTCTCGAGTGCAGGGACTGCACCTTCCCCTCGTATGTTCTTGAATGTATTTATACATTGACTTTTATCTTTCTCCATATTCCTCCAAAAAGGAGGACAGAAAAACAAAGCGAACTAGTAAAGTCGTTTATGTCTGGAACAGCACTTTAGACTTGATCACACACTTGTGTTGCTACCAGTACCAGTGAACACTCCCCACAAGGACAATGAAACGAAACGGAAGGCAGCTGCAGGAATGTCACTGAGGTGCTGACCCAAAACGGGCACCCACCAACACCCTCCATGACCCCTTACCCGTGTATTCTGGGTAGCAGATAGTTAACGGGCTCCTCTTTATTTTTTCCTCGAAAAGATCTTTCTTGTTGAGGAAGAGGATGATTGAAGTGTCTGTAAACCATTTGTTGTTACAAATGCTGTCAAACAGTTTCATGCTTTCATGCATTCGGTTCTAAAAAAGGAATAAAGGGTGACAGGTCAGCAACAAAAAGTAAAGGCGAAGGCGGATTAGCTGTTCCCGACAAAACGGCCAGCACTGGTGGGACCCGACCAGTCCTCCCCTCTGTAGCCCGTGGGAGGCTGGGGGTGGGAGCGGAGACCAGCTGACGAGAGGGCTGGACCCTGCCCACGTGCTCAATATGCTGTCGTACCTTTTAAGAGTTAACAGGGCGTGAATGAACATTCTCAAAATCTAACCTCACCGACAAGGAAAAGATTACAGACATTAAGTTGGATTCAAAGAGCACGTGGACGCACAAAGTCTCCCTGCGAGTTGTTTCCCGTTTCCTGGACACGTCAGGCGGGCGTTTTGCCAGCAGCTCCAACGTACCATCTCCTCATCCTCGGCCAGAACCAGGTCGTAATCGCTGAGGGCCACACAGAAGATAATTGCCGTCACTCCCTCAAAACAGTGAATCCACTTTTTTCGTTCTGACCTTTGGCCACCTACATCAAACATCCTGAGTAAGGGGGAAAGCACAAATTCAGCAAGATCACACACACCTCTCTCTCTCTCAATTGAAGTGGTTAGGGAATTCCCCGCTATTGCATATTCCAAACCCCATTTGTAACAGAAAGACAAACAAGGAAGCAGACAAAATGTAATCAAAATAATTATTTGTGGTTAAAACAGAACATGAGAAAATAAAACTTTGGAATAATAAAAATCCCCATTTTAGAGAAATAGGTTAGCCTCCTTTCTAATCAAAGCTTGTATCAGATACCACGCCAGCAGAATAAGCACTGGAATGGGTTAAAGGAAGGAAAAATGAGGAGCTGAACACTACAGCTGAAGCTAAAAACAGTAACTAACATTTACTGTGTGTGCACCATAAAGTCAGGCACCGCCCTCAACATCTTAAGTTGACTTCACCCTCCGAGCTCCGGGAAGCACCCCCGGGGTACAGATGCAGAAGTGGGGACACTGCCACGTTCCACAGCGCGCCCAAGGGCACGCTGCCGACAGACGGGGCCTGGGGGTCTGACCCCGGCACGGCCTCCGGCACCGCACTCCCACCCTCCACGCAGCAGCTCCTCTCCAGGGGTTTGCCTCTTCAGTTGAGAGAGAACACGGCAAACTGTAAATCCCCAGCTTGCGTTCTCTCCCATAACCTCTCCCTACTGAGCCACAACTTTATTTTTCTTACTTTTTAAAGTTTTTTTTTTTTAAATTGAGGTACAATTGAGATATGTCTTCCTTAAAGAAGAAAATATTTTTGAGATTAGTTATGGGAAAAAAGCAAATTGTATGTTATAGAAGGACTCTTAAGAACCCAATATCTGAAAGTAAAACTTAACCAATGTTTCTCAACCCCGAGTCTTGTCTGACCCTAATTAGTAATAACAAAGCCTGAAGCGTTCACACACTCTATGTTCCGTCCAGATCAGTTTTAGTCCACTGCTCCCTTCTGGGGGCTTACTTGATATCCTGAGTCACTGACGAATTTCTGTCAACCTCCTCCTTATCTACCTCCTATAACACAAGAAGCACCCACACAGCTTTATTTATTGATAATGTATTTTTTCTTTTTTTAGAGAGAGAAGAAAGGAGAGCGAGAGAAACATCAATTTGCTGTTCCACCTATTTATGCATTCAGTGGTTGACTCTTATACGTGCCCGGACCAGGGATCGAACCCGCAACCTTGGTATATCGGGACAATGCTCCAACCAACTGAGCTACCTGACCAGGGTGTACCTGTACAACTTGTCTCAGCTGGTACTAGGCTATGAGAAGGTATGCATTCAAATGGTTAGACATTCTTAAGATGTATGTTTGATAACACTGACAAAATGTTTAAAGGTTAAAAACCTTGCCAAGCTGGTTTACTCTATCAGATCTACAGTGACTGAGGGTCTATTTTCAGAGACTCCGCCCCCCGGCAGAGACCAAGAAGTTAAGAAATAGCTGAATAATTTTTGAATGTGTGTTTGAAGAGAAAAGTCATCTTACCACTCTCTCTTTTTTCAGCCACGTGTTTATTTATTTACTTAATTGTTTATGCTATTACAGTTGTTCCCAAGTCATCTTATCTCTTCACAACCCAACTTTTTCTTCTGACTGATCTTGTGCTGTTTTTCAACCTTTGCTCACAAAACCTATAATGATGCAGTCACAAGTGGGCCCTAATACAGGGTCGTACTACAGGTTTTAGGAAAGCTACCATCGTGTATTTCACCGTGGACGTCTTTCAAGAGGAGACACACTGTGGCACACCAATGATCTCAGTTTCCCTCTGTGAAGTTCATAAACCTGGCTGAACAGTGGGAAGTCCCCTAGGTGGGCTTTTAGCACATATTAACATTTATAATATTATTCACTAACAGATCAACATTTTATAAGCATTACCGCACAACTGAGGCAGGTAAGCAATTACGCAATGCCTTGCACAGACTGGGCGCTCAGTAAACACCTGAGTAAGTGGATAGTGGTTCTGCCCAGAGATGAGGACGAGGAGGAAATGACAGCACTTCACAGCACGGCATCTCCAGGCCAGCGATAAAGTGGGGGCAGCACCTTCATTCGATCTGGCTGTGAGTCCTGACCTAAGACGACCGGCAGGACTCACCTAACGAAAGACTGATCTATGACAACATCGACAAGAGCGTTTCCCACGCTAAATAAAGGTGGCAACATTTGGTTATACATGGATTACTAATGTTAATAATACGCAAAGAGACGACTCATTCTTATGGTTTTGTGGGTGATCATCCAAGCGGCCCCTGCCACTCTTGGTAAATAAACTCACCAGCACTAAAGAGAAGCAGCTCTTCTAGTTGACAAATATTCGGCTGAACTGCTATTTCCTGCACCGGGTTTCGATCTGGTTAGGTGTATGAAGATTTCAAGACCTTGATGGGCATCTAGTAATACCTAAACTCTGCGTGGGTCTCACAAAGCCTCTGAATCAATTTTTTTCAGAGAAAACAAAACTGAGAGATCTGAGCTGAAAGTTACATGTGTGCAACAATGCTCACACCACCTTCTGCATACAAGCATAAGGAGGCAGCTAAAAAGAACATCACATGTTGAACGGGAAAAGTCTGCTTCTAATCTCAAAGGTCCCAAAAGCAGAAAACAGGAACCAAAGACAGTTTTAACATGTACAAAGACCACTACCACAGAGACAAGCTGGAGTCTATTTTAGAATTACTAACGCTGGTGAGAACACCTTTGCTACTGAAACACTAGAATTTCCTCTAAAAGCACCCCTGTTTGTATCATACCTCCCCAACGCCTCTACCCCCAGGTCGACCTTTCCCTTCTGTGCTGTACTGAGAACTCAGTTTTGCAGGGCGCCGAGCACAGATCCGTCCAAGAGCCTGGACTGCATGAGCTCCACTCCATGAAAATTAAAGGGGTGTGCACTTGGTAAGAAGGGACTGACAGCGGTGAGAAAAGCAGTGCTATTTTAATGCCAAACAGCAGGACAAAGCCACTTAACTGGCTTTCTGTCCTTCTAGTATCGTTGTTCCCCTTCTAAACAACACTCAGTACCTGTTTCTGTGGTTGCAACAAAAAAGGCAGCTGAAAAGAACAAAACAAAAAACAAAGTACACTGGTAACCACAGGATTATTTTTACTGATACCCAAGGTACAATTAATTTTGAGTTTAGCTCCTCCGAATGGACAGAAATATCAACGTTATTTGGGGAAAGAAGAAAGGCTTGGGCTCCCACAGTTAAAGCATTCAAATACTGCCTGATGAATACAGTGAGTTTCTGAACCACGAAATACTGCCCAGAGAAGTTTACCCCGATTAGGAGACACTAGGTAAAGAAGAGAAGTCTGTGTCTGGCACATCCGGTCGAAAGGCTAGAGACTTACTTGAAGTACAGGTCTTTGAAGGTGAAGTGCGTTTCCACAATGCCTGTGGTCTTCACTCTTGTCCGCAGGACGTCTTGTTGGGTTGGAATGTAGTTGGTTTGGGATATTCTATCCAAATCATTGAGGTAACTAAACAAAATACACAGCAAGTCAACGGGCTAAACGAGTTCCTTGCCAAAAGCAGACCCTAAACTGAAGTGGCGGAACAGAATGAGGTCTTCAGCGTCACAGAGAAAGTAGGAACGTGCGCACCTAGAACAGGACAGTTCGAGTAGGTTGTGTACACTACACAAAAGTGGTTTTAATTCTACTGGAATTAAACTGTGAAGGTCAATTAAAAATGTGGAAATGTAAGTAAAAAAAAGAAAGTGAAAATGTAGAAATATGTTATTCTTCTTAAAATTCCTGAAATTTAATACTGATTCAACTGTGCACTGTACAATACAAAAAGCAAAACAAAAGACACCGACATTTGAAGTGAATGGGTCATTTGGATGTTTAAACACTTGGCAGGACGTTAGAGAATGGTGTCTGAATTACCAATATTAAAAAGAGAACTATGCTCAACGAGTATTTCTGGAAGAGATGAGCCAAAGAAAATAAATGTATACATCACCCACGGACACCGGACAACAGGGTGGTGATGGCCAGAAGGGGGAGAGAATCTGGGAGGAGGGAGGAAGGGAGACATCTGCAAAAGTGTCAGTCATAAAAATAAAGAAAAAAAATAATATTTCCTGTTTTTATTTATGAAACTAAAAGTTGTTTTTTTTTTTAATTTAAGCCAAAAACCAACTGTAAATACCTTCAAACAATTTAGTTTGTCAGTGAAATAATGAAAAGACTGCCTCAAAGCTAAACTAAATTCTTCACGATTTCAGGGTTTCTAAAGATTTTTTGGCCTGACAAGTGAAGAACAGGTGGCACCACAGTAAGTGAATCATTAATAAGGAATCAGTCAGGTTTAGATCCACAATTAGGGAAAAATAACTTTATAATCACAGTCTGCAGATGTAGTGGGAGGATTCAGAGCTTACTGAATGTATGATAAAAAAACAATTACAATGTAGCTCTGATGACTACTGGGAGAATTATTTAAACTACCAATTATATGCCAAAAAAAATTATTATAAGATGGGCAAGAATCATGAATTGCTTCTAAAGTCAAATTTTCTCTTAAAGAATAAGTAAGTTTTTTGCCCTGGCTGGTGTAGCTCAGTGGATTGAGCGTAGGCCTGTGAACCAAAGGATCGCGGTTCAATTCCCAGTCAGGGCACATGCCTGGGTTGCACGCCAGTTCCCAGCAGGGGACACAAGAGAGGCAACCATACATTGATATTTCTCTCCCTCTCTCCTTCCCTTTCCCTCTAAAGATAAATAAATAAAATCTTTAAAAAAAAAGAGTAAGTAAGTTTTGCAAATATCATTTAATTTCTTCTTATAACAATTTAAGCTAGAATGAGGATGGGAAAAGTAGGAAAATATAATACTGGAGAAAATACCTTGTGTTTGGAAGTGTCTTCATTTAGTAAAGAAATGAACACAGCTACCAAGAGCTCACCACGCCCCCAAAATGCATGTTAAAAACCCCGACATTCTGAATATAGATCTTATAAAGAAACATGTTGTAAAAGAAGCAAACTAGGATGGCATGCTATAGCTTAACAGAAGTATTAATTACACGTTTTCTAAAACTACATAACACTCAAGAGAATTTCCTTGACAAACAGATGCTTCAAGTTCATCCTGAGACTCAACATTCTCTTTTGACATGAAGTCTGCTACTGTGATCTGGCAAAAGATTTCTCAGAGAAATGCACAGTGCGACCCAGCCACGGAGAGCTGGATGGAAAAAGGGATGCTTCAACTCTAAATTCCCGCGTTAGCTGGCAGTCGGTGCAAAGCCCCGATGCAGAGGAACATACGAGTTGGAAGGTAACCAGGCCCCGGCGTCAAGAGATGTCTCGCCAGTTTCACGTGCTGATTATAAACCACCTCACAGCTACTTCCACGGGCCAAGACTCCCATTTACATCCCAAGAGGAAATGGTTTTCTCCAAGTCACAGAGAATGACCAAGGGCTCTATAACTAAACGGAACAGCCTTTGAGGAGTCCAGAGACTTCGAAGAGCGTCTGTTCCTGGAGCGCTTACTTAAGGATGGGCAAAGAACTTTCTCTAGAGTCACCAAATTAGTCTGCTATGGTTTCGTAGAGAGAAATCACTTACTATGAGGCAGAATCATTGAGCTGATATTCCCTGGATCTGCAGAAGCAAGCCTGCACCCCGCCGTCTCGCCACAGCCGTTTAATCACACCTGCGAGTTCGGGGGTCATGACCCCCTCTTCGGCACTCCCAGCTAAGACAAACAGCTGTCGGGCATCATCCTTAAGAGAGAGAGAGAGACAGAGGATTCTCGGTTTCTTAAAGACTCGACAAGAGTCTCTTTAACACACATGCACCCACACACACAGCATTATGTTACAATATGTTAAACGAGGCAGCAGAGAGACCGGGGCTGGCAGGGCAGTCGGGGAGAATGTACATGAAGACTCGATCCATGCCCGCAGCAGTCAGAAGTGCAGAGCCAAGGAAGGGTTTCACCCCTGCCCCTTCCCCACACACCACCATCTCCTGCCAAGATCTCTTCTGACTGGCCTACACATCTCCATCCTGGCTACTCATAAATGTTGATGGAAAAAACTGGCCTGGGAGACAGACACATGTAACTCATTTGCAATCCTTTCAAGGAAGCCTACAATAAAAACAGAATGAAAAGACTAGCACATAAGAGGTGAAGTCTACCCCTGTCAAAGGCAGTAAAACAAGCTTAAGGAAAAGGGTTCTCTTCTTTCCCCTTCAGGTCAGACAGGGGAACAGGAAGAAGTGGAAGACTAAGGCGTTTTAGAAGTGTAGGAGCCTCAGTGGGGATAAATCCCTCAGGGAAAACTCAAGTCTCTAGATTTTCCCTAGAGAAATAATAACGCTCTAAATAAGACAGCGGGGGGGGGGGGGGGGGC
>CM052551.1:6420031-6722747 GCA_028533065.1 Trachops cirrhosus | reverse complement strand
GGGGAGAAAGGACCGCAAGGGGCCATGAGAACTGGGCCTGTTTTGCTTTACTCCTCTCAGCCCTAAACGTCAGATGGTATAAAAGGAACACCGGGCTCAGGGGATGGCTCCCCACTCTAATCTAATACTGCTCTGCCTCAGGAGACTTCCAAACGACAGTGCAAATGCAGATACTAAAAAAAAGCATATTCGGGGTAAAGAAAAAGTAAAGGTGAAGACACCACTCAGTTGTGTCACAAGTAGCCCGCAAGACAAAGTAGCCCGCAAAAGCGTTTCAGAGGCAGGTGCAATCCCAACCACAGAACCCTAGACCCGTGTATCCACATAAGCAAAGCAGAACAGAACCAACCCGAGCGCACTCCAGGTGCTTCTGCCAAACTCGGGGTCTTCGGCCTCGATGGCATTTGCCAAGTAACATTCCTCCCATCCTTTCCTGCACCCTTGGCTGTCCTTTTTTAGGCCCAACCCTGTCTAAGGAACTTTCCCTAACACCTGCATTCCCTTCCTCTCTTTCCAGAGACAAAAGCTCAATATAAAGGAATGAATGACTGAGAAAAGCTGAAAATGACATACACTGGCAAACACTCAACAGCAAGCTAGGCCTTCTGTGAAGATGGTATACACCTTTATTTACCACTTGAAGACTTTATATAGTCCCTTGGTTCTGAAATCTGACCTATGCTCATGCAAGTATTCAAAAACCTCAATAAGGATCACTTTTTAATATAATACTATGATTCCAATTTTAGAAACTTTAAAATAGAGAGAGAGCTACTGGACCTAATTCTGTTGTCTCGACTACAATCTGTAAACACTGTCTTAGGAGGAAGCACTTTCTCCTTACCACTTAAGCTCTTCCACTGACCAACCCCGCTTCCCCACAACAGTCCTTACAGGTCTGCAAAGAGGCCCCTCTCTGCAATGAACTTCACACATGCCTTCGCCCTCAGCAGACATGAAAAAGCAGCCTGCACCACACCCAGCTCTATTCCTTCCTATTCACACTCTAACCAACCATGAATGGCTAGAGAAGGATAATAGAGACATAAATTCTTACGTATAAAAGAGAAATTTCCGAAAACGATGTACAGACTCACAAAGTAGTATGGGTGGATGCTGGAAAGCTAGATGATTCAGGACGCATGAGAAGAATTAATAATGTCAACTGTATCTGGTGACATAGAAGTGTTAGGACCCAACGATAACAAATTTGATAAACTAAAGAAATGAAACGAGAAGGGGTCATATGATCTATATGTTCAGCTCCCCACCCCACCCCAAATTCCTATGTTGGAATCCTAATCGTCCAACGTGATGGTGTCAGGAGGTGGGGGCCTTGGGGGGCGGTGCTTAGGTCATGAAGGTGGAGCCCCATGAATGAGATCCCTGCCTTTATAACAGAGATCCCGGAGAGACCCCTTCCCCCGCTTCCCCAGGGAACACAGCCCGACGTCTGCGACCCGGGAGAGGGCCCTCGCCCAGCCATGCTGGCACCCTGACCTTGGACTGCCAGCCTCCGGAGTGTGAGAAGGAGGTTTCTGCTGAAAGTAAGCTATGGAGTCTGCGGTGCTGTGTCACTGCAGCACGAACAGACTAAGACAGAAACTGTCACCTGCATCCGGTGAGAAAGGAGGGCCAGGACCCAGAGATTAGTAACAGCCAATCTGATCACGGAGAGAAAGGAAAGGAGGGATGATCGAGAGATATGAAGAGCAAGGGGTGAAACATAAAAAAGCAACTAGCCCTGGCTGGTGTAGCTTAGTGGATTAAGCACGGGCCTGTGAACCAAGAGATCACGGTTCGATTCCCAGTCAGGGCACATGCCTGGGTTGCAGGCCAGTTCCCAGCATACATTGATATTTCTCTCCCTCTCTCCTTCCCTTCCCCTCTGAAGATAAATAAATAAAATCTTTAAAAAAAAAAAAAAAGCAACTAAAAGAAGTAAGTAACTGAGATGGAGAAAAATCCAACGAAGAGAATAAATCCAGTGAATACAGGGTGGGGCAAAAGTAAGTTTACAGTTGTTCTTATGGAAAGTAATAAATAATTAACAAATACCAGTACAAGAATAAATTGTTCCATGTACTCACAACTGTGAACCTACTTTTGCCCCATCCTGAACAACAGAGAAGCAGGGTTAGGTGATGGGGAGAAATGAGAAAAGGGAGAGAGAAAATAAACACATGAGAGAGCTGGTAGGAAGAGAAGAAAAGGAAAAGCAGAAGGTGAGAGAAGAAATAGAAAGAAGACAAAAATAAACTTCAGCTATCACCTTTTCCCTGCTCAGAGGCTCAGAGAAATGAAGTCTCTAATTTCTGTGAGGCGAAACCTTTTCACAAAGAGGTAGGAGCCGCACCGCACCCATCTGCCCCCCTCCCCCTTTGCTGTCTTCTTCCCATCGCTTCACAGCCCTCCCTCCAGCTCCTCTCTTCCCCCACGCCACTTCTAAGGCATCCTCGTCTAAGACCATCCAATTATGCCCACCTTGCGTTATTCTTCCCTTCAACAATCCCCCCACTTGTTTATCGATATTAATTTGCATTCGATGAGTTGGGAGTCGCTTAGGAGAGTCCCTAAGCTCCTTCACAGACACAGACAAGGACACAGGCTTTGCCTTCTCAGGTAGCCTCCGCAAGTCACTTCCTTTTGTCATAGCAACCAAGTACGACACTCTGAACACAGCTGATGACTCCATTAGTTCTAGAACATCCTGCTGTACATTTCCAGCCTTCTCTTGGAATTTAGCTGACAATGACATAAAAGATCCCCTGTCCTCCTGTGGCCCTCTCCCCACGGTGTCAAACATCCTGATTTACAAACTAGACCTTCAGGGCCCACTAATTACATTGTAACTAATCCACTTCAGACTATCTGCCGTGCACAAGGATTACACGAGGAAAAAGGACTCATGCACACGGACAACATGGGGTGACTGCTGGGGGCAGGAGGGTGGAAGGGATTACATGAAATAAAAAATTAAAAAGAATTACACCAGGACATGGCAGAATCCAATTCTGCAGGCTACAGTACAATGTAGTACAGAGGCACAGCATTCTTGAGTACCTGAAAGTGGCCTCTAAAATTTAGATTTGGAGTTCATGTCCTTTCCAAGTATGTTCTGGGAGACCGATACTTGCCTTCAATCCCACGCCTCCGAAAGCAGAGCTACGTATCGTGGCAACCGCTTTCAGACCCCATCACCTTACTGCCACGTGCTACTACAAACTGAAAGCCACAGCGCTGCAGAAGGGAGTAGCGGTGACCACGGGAACCTCCAGCACACCCACAGAACCTGCTTCCTAGACTCTTCTTTGCCAACGCTCCGCAAATGATGAGCACAGAGCACTTAAGCAACATCTTACCCTGTTGCTTAAATTCATCTCCCTAAAACAGGAAGCAAATTTTGCTTAACTGCATGTACCGGAGAGAGCAAGTGAAGAGGAAATGAGAGACACTTACTGCTCTGGCAGCTTCCCCAAAGTCAATCTTCAGCCGCCCCATGGCTCTTATGATGGCAATGATGGACTGTATAGTGTTGCTGTAGACAACGACTTTATACTGTTTACATTCCTCCTCTGAATAGCCGTCCTCATGAATGATTCTTTGAAAAGAAAACCACAGATCATTACCGTGGACCTGAAATGAAGAGGGACTGCGGACTTGCATGCAGTATGAGGAAATGCAGCCTTACAAAAGGCCGTGTTTCAACTTACTTCATCTGTTTCACAATGGTGCTTTTGCCAGATTCTCCGGCACCTGAAAAGAGAAGAAAACCAGACTTTGAATCCATCTGTAATCAAACACAAAAGCTTGACATCAACGTGAGTGATAATTCCAGATTAATGGAAACCACAGGTCCTGGGAAAACTCTGGTGAGGCTTTCTATCTACCGGCAACCGAGCAAACTTCACTGGCAGTGTCCCGGGCCTCTACGCCGCCTGTGTAAAGCCCGCATTCTCAAGGTGAGAACCCAAGGTACTCATCCTCCACATGAAACAGGACACAGACACTGAACACAGGCAAAAATTAAGGGATTTATTTTGGCCTATTCGCTTTAATTTCTGTCAACGCTCAAGGGCCTGCGAATGTTCCTGGAGCAATGCTCTCATGAGGCCATGAGACTACAGAGTTCAACGCTGGAGCAGAGGAGGCACTGTCCCCAGCACCTGGGCACGCTGTAGCCCCCCACCCCACACCACAGGTCCCTCCTCGGCCAGCTAGAACTACTTAAGGACCACTCCTTGACAGTCCACCTGCATGGCCGCAGCCAGTCCCTTCTCCCACCTTCCCAGGTGACCGTTTCACACCACCGCCCCTCTCTCAAACGTAACAGGCCCCTCCCCACTTCTGACTATCAGCTGATGATCCTGCCTCTCTGTTATTGGAAAAATTAAAGCGCTCAAAAACCACTCTTCATTTTCCCATAACCACGTCCACCATTCATTGCATGTGTACCAAGAATATTCTCTACCTTCATCAGTGGGTGAAGTGTCTCTGCCAACGTCTAAGACTGATCTCTTCAACTGTGCCCTCGTCCATCCACCTCGTTTTACCTACGCAAGGTCTTGGCTGCTACACTTACCCCCCGTCGCACAGACATCAAGGAGTTTTCTCTTCCCACTGGTCACTCTCATCAGCGTGCGAACTCACCGTACTGCCTTCCATCTCACAGTCAGCTCACGCACACCCCACTCCCGCCTTCCCTGACTCCGCACTCCTTCCTCCAGCCACCACTCCATCTTCTCGTCCTCCCTACAGCAAAGCCCGAGTCGTCTATACTCACGTCCCCCAATTCTGTGTCTCCGACTCTCTACGCAACCCGCTCCAGGCAGGTGTTCACGCCCAACCACTCAACTGAAACCACCTTTCAAGGTCTCCAGAAATTTCCATCTTCACAGAGCCAACGGTCAAGCCTCAGTCCCCCTCTCACTCAATCTCTTACACAGAGTATGTCCGAGCTGATGACTTCTCCCCTTGAAACACTTCCTTCTCTAGGCAGGCTCCTAGAGCCCATGTCCTCCTGGTTGGACTCCTACCCCCTATTTCTCAGTCTCCTCCCTCCTGGCTCTGAATTCTAAAGGCTGTATGACTTCCTGAGCCCTTTTCTCAATCTCCATTCATTGTCTAGGCCATCCCATCCCATCTCATGGTTTTAAACACCATTCATAAACTGGTAATACTAGTTAACAACTAGTGAGTACCAAATGCCAGACACTGTTATAAACGCTTTTTTTGCATTAACCCAATCAATCCTCAACACTAACCCTGTGCGGCAGACATTATTATCCCCAGTTTACAGATGAGGTAAATAAAGCAGAGAGATGTCAAGTTCACTTGCCCACAATTACAGTCAGTAAGTGGCAGAGCTACAAATTTGCATTCACAGTCTGGCTCTAAAGTTGTTGGACACGACCCCTACACGAATGACGCCCAAATGCAGATCTCTGATCCTGGCTTCTAACCTTGGCTCCACGCTCGCACGGTCAACGCACCTAGCTGACACATGCCTACCTCATTAGATTTCTGTTGGACACCTCAAACTTAAAATGCCCACAACTGAGTTACTGCTCCCGCTCCTGCTCCGCCCCGCCTCGGTGTCCCAGTAACTAATGAACAGATGAAATGTGCATGCCAGTACCAATATGTACATAAACATCAGCACCGTTTACTTTTTAAAATAAGCAAATATATGGTTCTAACATTTCTTCTCGCACCACACGGATCACCACACGCACAATGGAAACCACAGGCTATCGCTGCAAAACCTTCCTAAATGTGCCCATGCTCGACGTCTGTAAAACGTAAATCAGATCCTGTCGCTGCTCCGTCCCCAATTCCCCCGCGGCCTCCGATCACACTGTGTCCGCAGCCTGCCCACCTCCCCACCCGGGACTCCCGTCACTCTCCGCTTGCTCTCTCTGCCCCTCAGACCAGCTCTCCTGCTCGTCCTCCAACGCACCCAACTGGTTCTCAGTGAGCTGGATCCTGACTCACGGTCTCCGCTGCACTATGCCCTCTGCCTGGAGCGAGTTTTTACAGAATGTTCCTTTTCCTTCAGAACAGCCCTCCCTGACTAACCTACCTAAAACCCCACTCTCTCCCCCCCCCACTCTGTTATATTTTTCTCAAAGCACTGGTCACTTCTTATTACAGATTTGTTCACTTCCTTTAGTGTCTTCTCCACTAAAATATAAGCTCCACAAAGGTTTATGCAGCCCTGTATGCCCAGGGCCTGAAACTGGGCCTCACATAAATCGGTCTGCAAATAAATATTGATAAACAGACAAACGACTGATGTTTAGTATGTGTGATCCTTTACTCAATATTGCTCAACTCTATCAACCAAAAATGTTAAAGATCAAATAACTTAAAAATTCTAGACATCTACAGACATCTACACTTTTACAGATTCAAAAGGGACATTTACATATGACTTTATCTCTGTTCTTATCACCTAACCAATAATCAGGACTCGCACTAAAATAGCGCACAGAGAACTTTCTAACGACACTGTCAGCAAGAAGAGATTTCTCCCATGCAGATCTAAAAACAAAACAAACCAACCAACCAAAGCCCCTAATGATGCAACTTCGATTCTAGGGAAGAAAATACAAAAGTATACAAGGTGTATTTTAAATAGTTTAAAACAGAATTACTAAATTACCCCATATTAGCAATGGCAGCTGAATTAAGTAGGGAAAGTAGAGATTAATGCAGTAATCCGCACCCTTCGCTATTAAAAACAGCCCATCTACCACTTACGTTGGATGAGTTTGAGTGAAATAATCAATAACTCAGAGTCCATTTCCATCCACCTCATTAAGTTCTACCCTGTGAAGGTGCCGATTAAAAAATACACATGCAAACACGTTGCTCTACTGTTTTCCCAAAGCTCCCTGACAAAATGTCAGTCTGCCCTTCCCCTTCATTATGGCACTATGCATTTACAGATGTTTTTTCACCCAGCTTTTATTAGATGCCCAGTCGCATCTCCTAAAAGAAGGCACCTCTTCCTGACCACGGCACTGAGCAGGGTTTGTTTCGGTGGGTGCTCCGGGCATTTTACATGAATAACAACCGAGTCATTTTATACCAAAAACGCTGGGCCCACTCGGCTCCCAGACCACCGTGAAAAGCCGCCGTCTCCTCTTTCTTGCGAGCACGAAATCTAAGAGTCACCTGGAACCCTCTCGCTCTTCTCCTCTTACGTGAAGCTGTAACAAAATCTTCTCTCTCCTTGTGCATTTCTCAAATTAATCCCTTCTGCTGCTCACCCGCCTGACCCAACCCCGGACCTACCTCTTGCTGCTGCTGCTGCACTTTTTTCCACCTTCTACTCAAAGCCCCTCCCTTCTCGTCACTTCCAAATTCTAACACTTTCTACACCCCGTTCTCATGAGGTCTGGCCTCTTCACTTTTACCTGTCCTCTGCGTGCTGCAGCTTCAGGAGTAAGCCCCCCTCCACTGACATCTCACTCTCGGGTTCCCCGCCGCACCCCAAGCCTCACCTCCCTTTCTCAATGTGTATGTGGCACCTGGAACTTCTCATTTCACCTATATTTTTTACCTGCCGTCCCTCAGAACTCACCGCAAGTGTAAGGGGAGACTCATCTGCCCCGCGTCGGTCTACCGGGGCAGAGGCTGTAAGGACACAGACAGTGGGACCGACACAAAGGGACAGAGACAGAACCTGGGGCTCGGAGAGAAGAACCGAGGGCGTCGCAGACAGGGCGGTGGGCCTGGGAGGGGCAGGTGTGTGAGCGAGGGAGCCTGACAGGTTCAAGAGAGACAGGAGGGACGGGGTCAGTTCGACTGAGAAGATTTATCCTTAAAACAACATACAGCTGAAGGTCATCTGACATCAACAGGAAGAGAGGGTAAACGGTAAAGCTGCAGAGATATTGGAAAGAAAAAGGGCAGAAGCAGCTAAGTCAGACAGTCTTGCTCCCAATTCAAGAAGCAAGGCGATCTTCAGAGAATAAAGGGGTGGGACTAATTTAGAAAACCACCTTAGAAACAACCAAACAGCACAAGAGGTGTGTGTACGGGCAGGTTGGCATGGTGACCGACACCGTAAGGGAGAAAGCTGTATTCCAGAACCACGTTTGCCTAAACATGCTCTAAGGTTTACGTTCAGGAGCTCACTGAGAGCAGGCACCATACTACACGTGCTGCCCCCCATTTTTTCCCGAGACACATACATTCTGGGGGTGGAAGATGAGAGATGGTGGTGATTTCTCCGCAAGATGTTTTTAAAAGGCCAGTGAGTTGCTGACCTAAATGAGTCACTATCACATAAGCAAAGACGTTCAGCTCGCACACACACTGATTTTAAAATTAATCCTGAGAGATGGCTGGTCCTCAAAAACAGCATCACCTGGTGCCTTATGTTCTCTTTCGCTGTGACTAAAGCTCAAAGCCAGTCCACAGAAGGCACGTGAGCACATTCTGCTCCTTTACACCTCTGTGCCTTCAGGGGTCCGTCTGTAAAGTGGGCCAACTGAGGATGGTGAGAACAGCGTCTGACACACAGTGGGTATCGGACAAGCATTAGCCAGCTACTATCAATGCTGTTTTCACTGTCCCGATACCGCCGAGTAACGTGAGGGCCCAGAGAACGTTATTTAGTAAAAGCTCCTTGGTACAGGAGTATCCAGCTGATTCAAAGTCCCAGGAGCGGCTGTTTCCCAATAAGCAGACCTAGAAGGAATGTGGATCCACAGTCTTCAACAGCAGCTTACAACCTAAAAACTACAGCAAACGACGTCAAAGCATGAGTCATCTTCTCCGCCCCACCCTGAGGAACAAAAAACTCTCTTCCTTAAATATACTTTCAACTCCAGACACGCCTGCCTCCTACCTCCTCTCCCCCACTTCTCTCCCATCTGCACGTCTCCAGCTTCTCCTTGCGCCTCCTCCTTGTACCACTGAGTATTGGTGGAGAGTTACTCCAGTGGCACCTGAAACATCTCCTTTTTCTTTTAAATCCTTGTTCCTGTGGAGAAGTCTTGAAGCTTCTAGAAGCCCAGGATTGTAACTGGAGCACTTCCCCCTTGCTGGAGCTCTGCACAGTTAAGTCCTGATAGGGTACAGTGTGTGGGCACCCCTCCACCCTCTCTTGGCCTCTCTACAGGCCCCCACGATCAGACACGTGGGAACATCGACTAAAACAGGCGAGACTTCTGTCCCACAGCAGGCAGAAAACCTGACCAGCAAATAAATTTGGTTTTTCCTTCTAATTTATCCTCACCTTTCATTTACAACCAAGCACTTAAAAAGATTTTTCCTTTTAATAAATGATGCCATGTCATAATAAACTCTGTGTAAGAGTAGACTTTAGTCCGAGCTCTGCTGTGACTAACTGTGGGACCTTGGGCAAGTCACCTAGGGTCACAAGGCCAGTCTCCTTATGGAGGAAATGTCAAGGGCTCTGGCCGAAGGTGCTCCCTGGCTGCACTCTAACACTATGACTACGGATACTGTCAGGCCAAGAGCAGACCGATTCTCTAATTCAGACACACAGAGGCTAGAAATCAAACCACGGACTCACACCTTCCCATCAACCCAACCATTCCCAATACAGCCACAACTCGGTGACTCAACTGTCCTCCAGTCAGGCGCTCCTGGTAAGGAAGGGACAAGGACTAGAAAGAATCCAACAGCGCAGCCGCAAGGACACGAGGGCTGTCTGACGGCACGCCTGCTCTCTTCTCGCTCGGCTCTGCGGTCACATAACCTCGGACTGGCAGAGTGTTCAGGTTGGATGCCGTTCTGTGACAAAAAAGTCAGGATCCACAACTAAAGACCACAGGAACGTAGCCCACGCTGGCTCCAATCACAGGACCATGGCCCCCGGCGGACTCTGTTCCACTGACAGGCATAAGCAGCTACCAGAGTAAAAATTCAGATTAAGGTGAAAATGACATTTCAGTCAAAATGCTTTTCAAGGTACCATTATTAATACAAAAACCGGTCACTTCCTAATTCAATAAAAGAAAAGGTGAGCAGAATTACAGGTGAGGAAAATGTCACGGAGCAAATAAAAATTGTTACTCGATTTTTTTTTTTCTCCTTTCCACAAACATCTTCTGGATGTGTCAGGAACTGCCAGGCAGAGACTGCAAATACAGATAAGCTTAGGAATTTATGTTCTCCAGGGCAAAGCTAGAAACTATTTCTCATGTAAAGTTAGCAAGTTTCTTTAGCCTAAAATACCAGACTGACTTTTCCACCCAGCCCACTGTCCCTCTAAACACGCCCAGCCTCTGCATAGAAACAAACATCCCTGAAAACCCGACTCAGTCCCGACTTCAGCTCCGTGCTGAGCCCCTCCATTCCCTCTGCACATCACCGCCCACCCATGGCTGGCGTGGATTTTTCATTGCCTTTCAGTCTCTGTCCCTGAGGGTAATTTCCAAAATTGAGTTCCATACTGTCCTTCCCAGTCACCTTATTTTATCTCTAGCCAGCTCTGGTTACTCTAAAAAAATATTATTTGACTGTCTTTCCAGCTTATAAACTCCTCATTTTTCATAAGCTGCTAATTGGTTTTCTTGGTTTTGATTAAAAGGGCAATGTAACTCTTTTCGGTGCCACCTGAAAACCTTCCCGCACCTGTGCAGTCGATACTTCTCGCTCA
Source organism: Trachops cirrhosus (assembly GCA_028533065.1). Lineage (NCBI taxonomy): Eukaryota > Metazoa > Chordata > Mammalia > Chiroptera > Phyllostomidae > Trachops > Trachops cirrhosus. Next base: position 6,712,108 of record CM052551.1, on the reverse strand, counting down.
AGGGCACTCCGGCCAGGCTCAACCTGATCCTGCAGGCTAGGGCCCAACACCATCGCACCGGATGTGGTCGAACTGCTGTAACTATTTGGGCTGTGCTTGTTTAGAACTCCAGCAGCCGTACCCTCGCGAGCACACTCTTCAAAAGCACGAAGCAGTGCCTTCTCTGTACGTGCCCCCCCCCATCTAGACCACAATCTAGGACAAGCAGGCGCATCATCACCAAGGGCAGGATGAATGGCCCGAGTTCCCATGAGATTCAGTGGTTACCTAATCCCATTGTGCAAACGTAGCTGCAATGAGTGGAATTTTCAACGTGGGCAGTTAACAGAAACAGAGGACTTCCATTCCTCTGCTATCTTTCCTCAGCCCCACACCCAATCCTGGCTGTGCCCTCACCGCTCACCCCCAACCACACCCGACGATGATTCGGACTCGCTCACGAGCCTCCTCCTGGTCTCCCTCTTCCCTTGTAAACCTCACTCCAAGCCTGTCCCAGCTCCTTGCACCCACCATCCACCTCCACCCCATATCCCGGCACCTAAAAGAGTGCATGAAACACAGTGAGTTCTCCCTGAACGTCTCTCCAGGGAATGATTAAGTGAATGAGTATCTTAAGGTAAAAGATGGCAGTGAGGTGCAAGTGGGACAGAGAAAATGATCTCTTCCCTGAAAAGGTTTGTCTAGGAAGGAATCACCAAAAAGGCTTAAAGTGCATGTAAGAAATTTTTTTATAAAACTTAATCGATCTATGAGACAGAATTTCAGAATATCTACCTTCTGGAGAAATCTCTCCTTCGCTAACTCGGTGGGCAATGGCCTACGGGATCAGGCCCCCCCTAACAAACTGTAAAGCAGGACACTGAGAGCCAGTCCAGCGCTCAGGAACCACCTGAGGCAGAGGTCGGCTTGATTGGGGGGGAAGGCGGCTCACTCCGCCAAGCAGCTCTCCTCCAAACGATATCGCTTGCGAGTATGAACGAGGTAACCTGAGTGCTGCTCAAGATCAGCTGTTCTCTTTGGGCACCTGGCCAAGCTAAAGGGACAAGTGGGGTGTCCTCCTCACTTTGGTAGCCTCTAAAGAGAATGCCAGAGGGCGCGGTCACAGGTGAGCACAGGGGACCCCCGGCTGCCTCAGGGCTCTCGCTCCTCCTGGCGAGCAAGTCTCCTTTCACTTCTTTAAAGGCAGATCAATAAAAAGCTATTTTCACGCTAACACTAAATCACATGCTAAGTACACAGGACATCACTGAAAACGACCTCTGCAAAGGTACGTTTCCTGCCAGCCCTGCCTCACGATTGTCTTGTGAGACAGAAATGTGAAATACTCAGATCAACGCTCTTCTAATCCCCTGCACACCTTTCCAGCCTGTCTCCTCCACTCCTACACCACCGTCCATCCTAAGCAAATCTACTGGCTCACTGGTGTTTCTGAGTCTTTGCACACACTACCACTCCTGTCTGGACGCGCCCCTCGCCAGTCTCCGCCCTGAGAGTTCCTATTTATCCTTCAAGGCCCGTCTCAAGTGTCGCCTCCGCTGGGAGGACTTTCCTGACGTGTCCTTCTCCTCCTCCTGCCAGAATTTGGCTCCTCCTTCTGTAACCACATTCCACATATATTATCACTGTTTACTTGTGTGTCTCCACAGCTCGAATTGCTTAAGAGTTCTATTTCTCGGTTATTTTTTATCTCCAGGTGAGGAAAGTACCTGTGCACGTATAAGATGATCAGAGAACTTAATCATAAGTAGCTTAATAAATGAGCCTCCTTTGAACAGTGCGGCACCGAAAGCCAAAAAGCTCAACCGAGAGCGGCCTCGGCTAAATGCAGTGCGGGGTCCTGAACCGGATCCCGGAGCAGGAAGAGAACGTTAGTGGGAACACCGCTGAAATCCCAACCAAGTGTGAAGTTCAGTGTTGACAGACGGCCCACGGCCCGCTGCTGTGAGATGCCAACATTAAGGAACCAGGTGAAGAGCACACGGGAAATCTGTGCTGCCTTTGTGGCTTTTCTATAAATCTAACACTATTCCACAATAAAGTGTATTTAAAAAAACCTTTAAAGTAGTCCCAAAATGTAAAAGAACTACAGATACCGGTGAGGACATGGATGTGCATTTTAATTACAACCATAATAGCAAAAATAAAGGACAAGAAATACACTTCTTTTCTTAGAAGTAGAGGAAGAAAGGAAATTACTTTTCAACAACCTGAAATGAACTAAGATGTGAGGATTTATTAATGCTGCAAAATGGTGAAAAAGATTTCCATCATTAAGCCGAAGTAGTTCAATGCGTTATTTTCCGCAATACACAACCCAGCACTGAAGTGACCCCCACAGAGCTTAAGGCTGCACTATCTGTCACATCACCGACACCAGAGCCACACTACGTAAACCTGGCAGTAATTACACCGGTCCCTCAAACACAGCCCATGTTGAAGTTAATGATTCCCACCTTCTACCTTCAGGAAACAGAGAGGGATATGCTCTATTAAAAGCATGTACTCTAAAACAACTCCTCTGTAACTTACAGTAATTTGTAAAAATGTAATTTCTAAGGTCCTAGGCAAAATCCACTTCCATACAACACTAGCCATCTAATAAGAAAAATTTTTTTGATATCAATACATGACTAAAACAGAAAGCTACATATAGTATAACATTACCATAAGAAGTTTTTAGAATTCAATGGAAAACTATTTTAATTTTAAAACCCAACCATTACAAGAAGATTAATTACAAGACGACAAGAACCAAGCCACCTTGCTGATTTTAAAGAAGTCTGATTTCAATGGTCCCTGTACCACCAGCGTGACAAGGGTCACCATCAGGCCACAGGAACAAAGGAGAGGAGAGTGACAAGCACAACCTAAATGCACAAACACAGTGTATGTTTCGATCTTGGTGAAACATGCCTGACTCTATGTAGCACACTATCTACTTCTAAGTTACGCAAGTTTGAGATGTGAAATGCTAACAATAAAACACTAAGACTTCTGTGTGAACAATAAAATCATGAGCTCCTCTGAGCGCCCTGGTGACAAGAAAAGGCCTGTGGCAGCAAACAATGAACTCGCTATCTCGGCTAATCCTTGACAGTCGCTTAGTCTCTCAGGTCTCCTCCGAAAATCGAAGGAAACTCATGTCTAAAGTCTATATCCTCCTGAAATTTGTTGTAAGATCAATAGGTCATTTTCAGGTACAAGTCAAACAAATTTGGTCTTTTTCATCCTTCATTGCATAGTTTGTATCAGATATATTCACTGCTGTTCCAACTTAGTATCAAAACGTGGAAAACAGGGTATTTCATTTACATTGAGCTCTGTATCAAAACTAGAACAATTAAACAGTGATCCTAACACAATGTTATTTAGTTCAAGCAGCTTGAATTACAGAAATGATACAGATGATTTCTAAGCAAGTAACGGGATAGCCTGGATAGATAAAGGCTTAAAGATAACTCTAACTTACTAAACAATGAAAAAGAAATAAACCAAAAACTAAGTAAAAAAAACTGGAGGTTGAAATCAAATGCTAGAGCAATTTCTTTTCTTGATATTCTCTTGAATATTTACAACATAGGCATTTCATATAATTTATGTCTTTTAGGTTTTTAACCTCTGTGTTTAATTATCTTCTTAAACAGCTTTATTAAGTTGAATTAAGTTCAATCGAACTCAAGAATAAGAGCACTAACAATGCAAAAACAGCCCTCTCCATAACTGGCTAAAACAGTCCATCTGATTGATGATGTTAATCCCGCAAAGGACCCCTGAGAGCAGACCTCATTACACAGAATGAAAATGAAGCACGGAGATTAGGACTGATCTTCCAATTTTCAGGCTCTTTGCTCTTCGGTACCTCCTATTTATGAACTGAGCTACCAGATCAAAGGGATGTATTTTACTAGTGCTAGCCTACTGTATTGTTTAAAAAAACAAATTTTAAAACAGACTTCAGAAATCTGAACAAATTTAGTGCCCACTGCTCTAGACATTTCTTACAAGACCCTCATTTCTACTTTTTGTTTTTATGGCTGACATTTTAGCTCCTGAGTGTTTAAAGCGTCTCTCCTTCCCACTTTCCCCGACAAGTCCCAACCCCCAATTAAACGACCTAAACCTGAGAAGGCAGAGCACGACGGGGCGAATCTACGAGCACCTGCTTGGCCACATGTTTTCACCCACTCCCTAAAAAAACCCTGAACAAGGGTATTAACAAGGAACAGAAGTCTGTTTTACCTCTTCCCTATTAGCTCTGGACAATGTTCTGGTGCTCATAAAAATAATAGGGGGAAAAACAGCCAGGAACAAGCAGGGATGATGAAGCACAGGCGCTGGGCTGATTATATGCATTAAAAATTAATTCCTGAATTAAAGTTGAAAGTAATTAAATTCAGGTGACATTAACTATTTTGAGTTGGATGTGTTGATAATGGAAGTTTAAAAATCCGGCACCCTACCTCAAATTGAATTTAATTACATTTCCCAACCATACCAAATGACAACTTAATACTGAGAATTAGCAGGCATGTTCTTGTGAATCAATGAAAAACTAAAGCAGGAATATGTTTAGTTCTTCAAGATTTCCATCTCATTCCATTAAGTTCAACTTATACTTAATGAGTATCTACTAGATGGTAGGGTTTATCATCTATTAATCTTTAACTCTTTATCCATGCCTTTTTAATAGAGAATTTGACCCATCCAGTGCTTGAGAGTCAGCCTTATGGAACTCATAACACCCCATCAACCCTGCCACATTCCCCCCACAGCTGACGAGACAGTGGCGGACACCTGACCCGGCTGGGCCAATGTGATATCCTTCCCAGGAACCTGGAACGGGAACCCTGGGAACCTGAGTCAGAAGACAAGAAGCACCTGAACTACCAGGTCAGGCAGGGTGTGAGCCAGAGGTGTCAGAGTGAGCCAAAGCTGAAAACTGGGGGTGGGGGTGGAGGCAGGGGCAAAGAAGTCGTAAGTGAGCAGAGAAAGCTGAAGAGGTGACTTACCAGCCAAGCAGAGCAAGTGACCATCTTGCCCTAGGAGAACCGGGGACAGGGGCACACGTCACAGTCCACGCGCATGAGGCCTGGGTCTACTTCACCTCTGATCTATCCTTGGATGTCTGATGCCTATGAAGCTGCCCACTGTGTCCTTTCCACAAACTCCTCCTTGACTGGAACAAGTATGAATGAGTTTCTGTTCCTTACAGGAAAAAAACCTTCTAATTATACAAGGTCCTGCAGCAAATATGAAGAGGAGAAACGCCCTCAAGGACCATGTAGTTAGGGGCAGCCCAGTATACAGATAACCGTAATATAAGGGAGACAGACCAAGAGGCATAAAAAATACTATGAGGTTTCAAAGAGAGGGACCGATCACAGCCAATTCAGAACACCAAAAAGGTTTCACAGAGGAAGAGAACTAAATAGCAATCCTAACAGATGGTACTTTGGGATATTTAAAAAACGCATTTACTAAGAAAATGTTAGAATCCTAAGTAAGTCAACAACAACAAAGAATTTATTTCAATAGTCTGAGAACTCCAAAAATCTGGTAACAACTGAGTCACAGGACTTGGCAATTGCCTGACTATGAGGATGAGAGCAAGAGAAGAGTTAAAAACGAGCTCCGTTTTCGGCCCAGATGATTTTGAGGATGATGCCAGCACGGAAGGCCCACCTGACAGGTGGGTGTGGGGGAGCGAAGCCAAGTGGGCAGGTAAGTTCTATACTGGATTCATTGGCCTGAGGCGAGTGGCAGCCAGTTCATTAATTCACTGGGGAAACGGGAGAAAGACGGGCCATCTGGAGTAAAAAACTGTCCTCTAAAAGAGGAACTAAAGACTCTTCACAGTGTCTAGGTTTTTTCTTTTGCATTTTGAACATTTCATTTCTGCACAGCTGCTGACTTTCCTGGTCCAAATAAGGACCTTAAAGAATGGAGAGTAGTAGTGTTGTAGAGGAAGAGCCTAATGAAGTCTATGACTCCTTTCCCCAGAAAAAGGCATAAACCACAAATTTTGCTAACGGGTTTTAAAAGGCCATGGATCTTCTGAAGCCCTAAGGGGCACACAAACCCCAGGATGCTGCTGCTGCTGCTGTTTAATGGTGTGGGGAAGGCCAGAAAGGAAAAAGAGGGTTGGGGAAAGTAGACGAAGTACCTGCCAAGACCCACCCGCTTCCCCTTTCCTCTCCTAGACACTCGGGAGGAGGCAGCCCAGAGAAAGGAGCGCAGGCCTTCAGGTTTCACCACCTTCTCGAACTCAGAGAGGAGCCGCTTTCCCGAGACACAACTGCCCCAACACTAAAAGACTTTTCTGGAACAATGCAACTAAGTTGAATAGGTGAAAAATTATTTTTGAAGAAACAGACGCAGCCCTGATTTAAAGGTTACATGCGCCATAACGGAATCTAGTAAGTACTAAGCACCCTACTCCCCAGTCATCACGACAGAGGCGGCCTGCTCAGGAAAATCACCATCTTACAATTCCCGAGGCGGGCCACACTGTCAGACTGCAGGATGACGAACGCATTTAAACAAGAAACAGGGAACAGTAAGTTCTTCCAGTCCCCCGCCCCCCACCCCAGACACAAGATGCATCCACCAGATGCAAGTTGTTCAAGAGAAACTTAACAACTGTCTATGGATCTTGGGCCAGACCAAGGCAAGCACAGTCAAGAATGCCATCCTATGAGGATGCAACTTAATACGGGATCTATCACAGGCTGCCTTATTTTCAATAAGCAAGTTCAGCCAGTGATACACAGATATTTAAATGTGAATCACTGACTGTACAGTACAAGGTTTAAATGAATGAGAGGATTCCAATTCTCTGTATGCAACCTAATTTTTGCCACGCCGCCCCTGGCAAAATCCTGAAGACAGAGCTTCAATCTCATTTTGAATAATGTTTTCTCAAGATCTGCTAAGGGCAACTATCAAGAGATGGAAGTCTGGAGATAACACAGAAATAGATCATATAATAACTTACAAAACTAACTGGTAATATTTAATTCCATTACTGCAAAAGACTGGTATTTCTTAAAATTCCTTGAAGATATTTAAAAAGGGTATATTAATATTTGAAAAAGAATCAAATATCTGCCTGAAACACTATTCAAATTTCAAAACTATTTTAAACATTTTGAAGAAAGTTGCTAAAATAAACTTCACAACATCATGATCACAGAAGTCACCATTCACTGAACTAAGCATTTTATATGCATCATCTCATTTCATATCATGAAACAGGCATCATGATCCCACTTTCTACATGTGAAAATTAAGCTTCATATGGTTAAGTCACATGCTCTGGGTCTCTCAGTCGATAAACGGAGGCAGGAATTGAATTCAGTTTTACGTGATTTCAAAGCAGTGCTCTTGTCTATCACATCGGTGCTTCCCAACTTCATCCCATCACGGCACACACTGAAAATGATGGTATTTGTGAGGCCTGGTAAGCTGGAGGGCTTGGTGAAAATGACATATATTTTCTAAATATTATAAAATCATGACATGGAAAATAAAACAAAGTAGTACAGATGACATTAAATATTAATTGGTACAAATCTTCCAAATGAAATATTTCAATATGAAATCCAGAAAGTTTACAGAGGAAATCATACAAAAAATATCATTTCAACTGTTGTAATGAAAAATTATGGAAATGATTTAAAATTTCGACTATTTAAAAAAACTGCAAACAGCACACTTGTATGCCATCCTATGCACTGCACCCTGACTGGGAGACTCTGCAAAATATAATTTTGCCTTTCTATAGAATATGATGATTGAACACTAAACTGGCATATCAAGATCCTCCCAACAACATATCTAAAGGAAATTCAAACCACAGGTAACCAAAGGGTTGTAACACTGAAGTCTTCCTTAACTAACTCAGCCCCATTCGTTTCTTAATCTGATTCCACAGAACCTGTAATCTACAACGTTCATTTGATATAACAACAACAAAACAGCTGTGTTCTACTTCACATTATTGTCATATTTAACCCTCACAGCTACCCCATGAAGTACCCCCATTCTCTCCACTTTACAATGGAGAAAACTGAGGCAGAGAGAAACTGCATAAATAACCCTCCTAAAGATATCGGTGGTACATGGGAACCGGAATTTGAATCAGTCTGATGTCAGAGCCTGCGCTGTCAATCACTACGCTAAACTACATCCCTGCAGAGAAGAAAACAGTGATATTTACTGAACATCTATTATGTGCCCGGAGAGACAAGGGCAAGAAAACAGATCTCAACTTAGACTGTGTTCAGTAGCTTCACGATGACGAAGTAAAAATCACTTACGTGTACATCAAAGGAGGTATTCTACAGCAAAAAGAAAATTCTTTGTGTACTGTGATGGGTGCATGCTGCTTGGAGAAATACATAGCAAAGAAGAAAACCTGAATTTCATGCATGCGCTAGGATGCGGCTCAAGCGAGAGCGTTCGTATCTGTAACCTATTTGAATTTGTTGATTAAACTTACTCAAGAATATTTTTTTAATCTGACTTAAGACAATAAAACTGATAAAAAATTAAAAGCAAATGCCTTAGTACTTGGATTCTTACTTACTGCTCTTGAAGTTCCCCAAGTCATCATGTGCTTCATTTTGTTTTTAATTAAATGCACTATTTATAAAGTCCTGAGTAAAGATTTTTGCAGATATTTAGACACATTCTGATTGCTCAAGTCCTGCCTCTGCCAAATCCTGCCACTTGGAAGAAAGCCTCTGGTTTACAGCCGGATTACACAGGCTCACGTCCCGAGGGGATCTCCGATGGTCACCCGAAGTCAAAGCACCCACAGAGGAGGAGGTGCACCTTTAATTTCAGAGACAACCCGTCAGTACGCACAACGCTAACCCCAGAGGAGCGGTTTGTATGCAACACCTGAAAGGCCCCACGGAGCGATGCCATGAACAGTCACGAGCACCTACTATGTGCCAGGGACCGTGCTCGTCCACAAGTGATGCTGGTTATGGAGAGAGTGGCTGTCTAGAACTGCAACTTGAACTCGTGCTTTCTGGAGACTAGGTGTTCAAACTGAAAGCTCCAGCTCTAATGTGTAACTTTCCCCCTACATCTAAGAGCTGCTACCTACCCCGGCTTCTGCAATCTACAAACCCAAACAAGTTAACATGGAAACAGTAGCACGGGCCTGGCTGGTGCGGCTAGGTGGATTGAGCGCCAGCCTGCGAACCAAAGGGTTGCCAGTTCAACTCCCAGTCAGAGCATATGCCTGGGCTGTGGGCCACGTCCCCAGTTAGGGGCTGGCGAGAGGCAACCATACACTGTGGTTTCTCTCCCTCTGTCTCCCTCCCTTCCCCTCTCTATATATTTAAAAAAAAAAAAAAAAAGACCCAGAGAGTAGCATGGGCACCCAGGACATCCTGGAGTTACAAATTAGGTTACAGTAAAGCACCTCTCCTAAAGCAACTTTTTTCTCAAAAATCGATTGTTTTAAAAAGGAGAGTTCTGCTTACACAAACCATTATTCGTAGGTATTTTTCTCCAACAGATCCCTGGAAAATACGTATAGTGAAAAAATGGGGCTTGATTTATTGGTAAGCTGATGCTAGGGTACTTCATAGGTTTACAGCACCTCTAGAAGCCAACCTCTCTTAAAACTAATCACGCTGAGTAAAATACATCTGACTGTACCTAAAGGCCACTTAAATCGAACGTGGGTTAAAAGAAACAGTGATTCCAGAAGCAGGTGTTTTTAGTTCGAAGAGACTGAAAAGACAGAACAGCTCACCAGAACCAGACGTCTGTCCCCGTCTTTCAGTACGTACACCCAGCTCCACACTTGACCCTAAGACACCTCCATTCCCACCGCACATCACCCCCAACAACCGTTCAGCAACGACCAACGTGTAATGTATTATCCACTACGACTTCTGCCACAAACCTCAAGCAAGACAGTCTAAACTTCCTTGGGTCACGCCATCTCCCCTTTACAAAAACAAGGGAAGGGGTTATAAAAACCTTAGGAGAATAAAAATGATAGAAGAAGGTGGTAAAGTTTCGACAGCCTCGACAAGCAAGCTCTCTTCCTTCCCCTGAGAACTTGTCGCTGAGCTCCACCACACACCTTCACGTTACTGGGCAAGCCAGGGTTCTTCCACCTTCCCAACAGTTCAACATGCCCACCCTCCAACAAGTGGCAGGATCCTTCTGTGACTGCCCTGGCCCAACCCCCCTGTTTGTATTAATCATTCAAGCCACCCAGCTCTACCCCGTCCAGAAGCACCACCACGCTCCAATCTCGCAAAAGTCCTTGGTCAAACCGCACACACGCTACCCCAACCTCCTGGCTACAAACACACTCCAACCTCTGGCAAATCCTTCCCTAATCCTTCCCGGTCTTTATGAGCTTTTCCCGTATACCTAATACAGTCTCAATGTCCTACTTCCCTACACTTCCAAACTCTCTTGGCTAAAAGCAAATTCCGGCACGGAGTCACACCCTCTCCAGCCTAATTCCTACAACCTGAAAACCCCACCCCCTCAGCACGTCCTCCGGAGCCTCGCCACCCCGAGCCCGTCACGCCCTCCACCCCTCCGGGGATCCTTTCCGCCAGCCCGGGCTGACCCCCCCACCAAGACCCCCAAGTGCCTAGGCCCTCCCGGAGGGGCCGGCAGCCCCGCCCCCAGGCCCTCACCGAGGAGCAGCAGCTTCACTTCTTTAGCCGCTTTCTCCCCGTCCTCACGCAAGTTGCGGTCGATCATCTTACTCCGCTCCACCGCCGCCTTGTCTTCGGCGCTCAACGTGCAGCCCATGGCGGCGGCGGGAGAAGCGACCGGGCCCGGGCTCACTCAAACACCGCGGGGACTGCGGGACGGCTGGCGGAGACGACGTCTACTGCTGGGCGGCGGCCCTCTCAGGTCCTGGAGCGCCCAGAGAAACCGGATATCCGGCGTTTGCGACACTTCCGGCAACGCCCCGCGGCCGCCACCGCTGGAACTTTTCTAGTTGGGGTAGTGGAGGGGCATCCGGAAGCGGAAGTACGGGGAGGGGGGCGGTGTAGCCTGGCGGGGGTTCTGCGGGCTGCTCAGGTGCTCTGGAACTCGCATTAAGGCTACTCTGCATTAGGCCTATTTCATGTTTTGGGCTGCTATTTGGATAAATGTAGGAAAACCGGGGACGGGCTTCGTCAGTTCTTGGCGCTCTCCCAGAGTCGCACAGCCCGCCTTTGGATGAGGGTTGGTGCGGGGATTCCCAATAAAAGCGCACAACCCGCACGGGAATTTCTGCTGGGACTTTCACACTGGCGAAACCCGGGGTCCCTGCCCAAGTGTAGGACTCGTTACTTGCCGGGGTCTACTCAGCTATATCCATGGGATGGCAACAGCGGAGCCTGGGTCCCGGCCACGCTTCACATCGGAGATCTGTAAGACCCACCACGCCTAGGACATTAGCGATCCCTTCCTGCCATCGCTGACCCAGTCGCTGGTCCTTGCCGTTACGTGCACATTGCTTTGGGCCCGACAGTCGCCCAGTTACTATGTTGTTGGCAAAGGGCCACTTGAAATTGCAGGCAAATACTACCTGAAGGATAAGCGTGTAGTCCCAACATAAAATTTCCGTGCTGCCTTTCCCAATATAAGCCTGTTTTAGCGCTCACAGGTGGTTCTGCGTTAGGGGCTTAGGACTTCCATCAAGATGAGTCAACTCCGGTGCCATACCCCCAAAACAAACCAGTGCAACCTATGAATCTCCTAAAATTTCCTGTTGTGGTTCCACACAAAAAGGGAAGTTCTAGTCAAATTTGCCTTTCACTTATAGTATCACTTGAGAATTAACCCCCCTAGGAAAGCCTGAGACTGATTGCCTTTCTCCTTCATAATCCTCGAGACCACTGTGAAGATGACCCTACGTTACCTTTCCTCCTAATAGCCCCACAAATCCTCGTCACCATGCAGTCCAGAGAGGGGAACTCTTGCGGCCCCCAAAACCTTTCCCTGTGACCAAAAATGATTTCCCTAACAATACAGTATAAGCTTCCAACAGAAAGGTCTATATGGCAGTGATTCCATAATTAGAAAGGTTTCGTAAGAGCCACCTTAAATGGCCTCAACCCGCACGACTTAATACCAGTTTTTCAACGTTTGAAAAGACTCCTCCTGTTCATTCCTTGGTGACTGTTAGAATAAAAGGGACTGCTTTCCCATAAGCAATAGTTACGGGGGAAGGGTAAGAGGAAAGGAAAGGAAACCAAAATTTATTGAGTGCCTATTTGCCAGGGACTTCCACGCGTCACCCCGCAATCCTCACAACAGCCCCGTGAGGCAGGTGATGTCACCCCGTTTGTTACGGACGAGGGAATGGGCTCAGAGAAGGGAACATCTCTCCCCAGTTCACAGAGTGAGTCAGCAGCTCTGTCTGACCCCCAGATTCACCCCCGTCCTATCACGCTGCCCACAGCAGACCGTTTTCCTATAGGATTGAGTCACCCCAACACCAGGGGGCAGGAGAGAGCAACCCGCCCGCGGTCTGTCAACCTGCTGACTCTTCAGAAAGGAACAACTGTCACAGCCAAGGATCACGAATCGAACTTGACCAACCGATCCTGGGGACTAGAAAACGGCTGGAAGCTGGTCACGGCAGAAACTGTTGGGAAAGTTCTTAGCGTACCAGAAGAGAAATGTTTATTTCCTACATGGTCCATTCAGGGAAAAAGACATGGCAAATGAACCAGCCTATGTCAAATTCTGTAATAAATGCCAGTGAGCTCACAGTGTCAGGAAATTTCAGCCTGAATTAGAGTCATCCTCGTGCTTAAGGTTTCCCCTTTGATGTATGGTAAAGGTTCTAGAGCAAAGGCAAAGGAAAAGGCAAAATAAATTAACAAAATGGCTGCCAATGTCGAAGGCCTCCCCCACCCCACCCCCACCCCGTACGGGCGCCTTTCCTAGTTCCACTGGACGGACTCACACTGCCACCTACTGGCCGTGCTTAGGGACTACAGGCAGATCAGTGGCGTTGGAAACTTTTTCCTACGAGTGAGATTCCACCGTTATTTTATCGTAAAAGGGAAGACAGTGGGGAACATGTTTGGCAATCACAGAAGACTGCCCTGGGTGTGTGTAGTATCTAAGGAACTTCCTCAATGTAATAGGTGCTGCCCCTTACTAGAGTAAGTCTAGTGGCAGGAAGACAAAAACCTGGAAATTTTCCTGGATCTAAAGGAGGGATAGCAGTTTCATTGAATAACTTTTTTTTTCATCTAGAGTTTCTCTTACAACCCGCATATTTTGCACAATCTGCAGGAAACTTCCATGGCTGTGACAGACTGAACTCTCAGCAGTTAGAGCCAGGAACGCGCTCTGCGGTAGATTTCTCACGCTGCTCTCTCTATCGCTTTCCCGCACGTAAACGCTCTGTAAAAATGCAAGGTACTCGGTCAGATTAGACTGCGGACTCCTTGCAGACAGTGGCTCCACATCCTGCTCGTGGGGCCCAGAGAATATCGGGTATTCGACTGCGATGCACTGAGTTGAACTGAAGGAGTCGATGTCGATATCAGTATAACTTTTATAATAAAAATTATTTATTGGCTGTTCCAAGGGAAAACTATCCCACTCCCAGCAGGCCATCTTCCCCTTTGATGCTCAGTGAGCCAGGGATTTGTTCAAATACAGAGCGCACCACCCTCTCAGTTCTGCCTCAACCTGCCCTGTTACCCGACTCAGCTGAGGGAGCTGGATGGACCGGTAGTCCCAGGTGGACATCCTGTCCAGTGGGCAGTTTCCCCCATCCCTTGAAAACATCACCCCCAACACCAACCCACACAGTCCCTACAGCGTCGATCGGTGGGCACTGAGCCCCGCTCCTGTGGCCCGTCTCCACCCCAGGGCTGCAGGTAGGAGAGAGATTTAAGTCTTTGTCACTGAAGCTAATTTTGAGAGCGATGCATGGGAGTAGGGAGACGTTGGTTTAATGGACCATGGAAACCCCACCTGACCCGTTCCCAACCTTAGTCTCTGCACCCGGTTGTCCGGGGGGCTGGAGGTGGGTCACCGCCATGAGAGAAATCGGGGAGGCCAGTCCTAGAAAACAAAAAAGATTTACAGTGTGGTTGGTGGGAGTGAGTGCTTGGCCTCTGTGCCTCCAGCCACCTTAGCAATTCAAATGCTGGCGCCACCCTCCCAATCCTTCCACTTCTTCATCCTAAAAGGCAAAGAGAAAGAGCCACCCTGTCTTACTCTCGCCTCTGCTGAAATAAATAAATCCCAGGCCTGACGGCCCGTGTGCGGGACAGAGGCAGAGCAACACAGCAGAAGGGCCGTTCCTGGAGGTGGGAGAGGCGGCTGCAGCCAGCTGTCCCGTCTCCTCCTCTGGGCACCTCGCTTGCTATTTCCCATTGCTTCTGGCCAAACTCGGGAAGGGACTATCTCCGGCTGGTCCTCTCACTTTAAGGAAACCTCAGGTCTAAAACTAGAAAAAGATCTATTTACTCAAATCGAAACACTTGGCTGTAAGCATTCTTTTTAAACCAAGCGAGGAGACAAGAAGACACTGCCCTGGACATTGACACTGAAAACCAAATCCTGAAGATTTTGGTTTATCCTGAAGGGTCCCCAGAGTAACGCCAAGCCTGGCCCGCTGCCCTATACCCTCCGACCCCTACGCTAGAGAGCTCCCTGCCTCCAGGGGCCTGGGAAGTTCCCTGGTTCAAAGACATGAATCTTCTCACCTGCGTGACCCTTTCCTCTCGTCACCATCTCACCAGGCTCCCTCCCCCAGTAGTCAAGGATCACAGCCATGTCTGAGGCTTTGGCCACATGTCCATCCTCTTGGCTCTGTTCCTGACCCAGAAAACACTAAGTGTGCACAGACCCCAGCCCCAGCCCCGGCTCGCTGGGGAAGGCGGCCCCCAGCCCCGGCTCCCTTCGGGCGTCCAGCAGCCCGTCACGATTCGGGTCGAGGTGAGGGGGCAGGACGGAGGTAGCTGTCTGACGTGATGATGTCGCTGGTGAGCTGTTGCTCCAGGAGCTCCGAGGTCTCCTCAGCTATCTGGCCCGGAATTCGGAAGTCAACGGCAGCCGGCTCCCGCTTGGGGCTGGGGAGGGGGCGGGAAGCCCAGGACTCGGTGGAACAGCCAGTCCCCTGAAGGAACTGCAGGAAGTTCTCCTCGATGGAGCCCTCCCGGCTAGGCAGCCTCAGCTCCTCCTCCGGGGCCTGCTTGAAGAAGCAGACGAACTGCTTGCTGAGCTCCCCCCGGATCTGCCTATTGAGACATCCGTAGAAGAAAGGGTTGGAAGTGAAGCAGAAGTAGCCGATCCACGTCACCACGTTCTCCACCTGCCCAGTGGAAATGGGCTGAGCGCTCAGGGCCACGTAGAGGTGGAAAGAAAAGTAGGGCAACCAACAGAGCAGGAACTGTCCCCCCACGGCCAGGAGGACCACTGCCGCCTTCCCGCCCCCAAACGTCCGGTGCGGGGTGGTCTGGTGGGCCCCGGAACTGGTGACCATGGTGGAGCGGCTGCTGAGAGACTCCGAGCGCTGCCGGGGCGTCTCCATCCACGTGGGCAGCGGTCCGTGCTGCATGGCAGCCACGCGGGCCACGCGGAACATGCTGCAGTAGACCACCAGGATGAGGATCAGGGGCAACAGGAAGTAGAGGACGGCAAAGACCACCACGAAAAGCTGGCAGTAGGCACTGCGGCTCCATTGGAGTGAGCAACCCGGGGGCATGCCGGGAGCTCCCTCCTCCCGGGAGACCCTTCCCAGCAGGGGCACGGAGGCCATGGCCAAGGCCTTCACCCACACGCCCACCAGCACAGAGGTCACCAGCCCCAGCGTCATGCGCACCTCGTAGCGCATGGGGTGGACCACGTAGTAATAGCGCTCCACGTTGATGGCGGACACCGAGAGAATGGCCAGGCTGACGAAGCAGACGCTCAGGAACAAGTAGAGGCGGCAGGCGACCTCTCCAAAGAGGTCATGGTCAAAGAGGGCGGAGCTGGAGAGCATGGCCAGGGGCATGAGGGTCAGGGCGGCCAGCAGGTCCACCAGGCAGAGGTGGAAGACAAAGACAAATTTTCGGAGCGCGGGTGTCTTGGCGATGACGGCCATCACAGCGGCGTTGCCAGCCACCGCAGTCAGGTCCAGCAGGAGCATGAAGAAGAGGGCCACGGATTCCGAAGCCACGTCCCGCAGCTCCGCCTCGGGGACCCCACTGGCAGTAGAGGGACCGGGGGTTTGAGGGGCCCTCCCCAGCGCAGAAGAGTTCCCTGATGACTGGGGGATGGGCGAGGACTCCATGGGGCCGAGAGAGGACGCCCAGGGCACCTCCCGTCACAGGCCCATCCCCCATCCTAGTCCGGTGATCCTGGGGTGGCAGGCCCAGGCCCAGGCTTCCCAGAGCTGGGGGGCAGGCGCCTCCCGCCGGAGCCCCACGGGCAGGCTCTTGTGGGCAGCCTTGGAGGCTGGGTCGCTGGTGCGCAGCACCCGGCCATAAACGGAGGGCTCAGGAGCGCATCTCTGTTAGGGGAGGTGGCTCGGGGCGGGCCCTGGTGGCCATGAGGACCGGAGACAGATGTGGTGAGAGATGGGGGAGCCTCGCGCTCCCCACCCCCTGCCCGCGGGCCTCGGCTCCTTCCTCACCACGCTCTCTCCTCCAGCGCCCGACCTGTCGCCTCTCTCGAGGCCGGTCGATCAAGGAGTCTTAAGCCTCTGCTCTCCTCTCCCAGGGTCCAGCTGAGCTCCGGACAAGGCCCCCGTTTGACAGTTGTTGATGTGAATTTCCTGACTTCTTGTCTCCTCCAAAGGGGGGCGCTGTTGAGGAAGCGCACCAGATCTGGCTTCCGGTCCCGGGGCTGGGGCTACTCACTCTCACTGGGGGCCCCTTCGGAACTTTGGTGTCCTCATAAAGGCATCTGCAAAATGAAGAGAATGGTACCTGCTTCACAACCGTGTTCCCAGGATCCCGTGAGACTCACTAATGAGAACAGGAATCATAAGCAGTGACATGATACCTCGCCGGGCCCTGTTCTAAGCACCCTGTGCATTAACTCATTTCAATGCCCCCACAACCCTGACAAGTAGATGTGATTCTTATTCCCGTTTTGCATTCGCTGAAACTGAGGCCTAGAGAGGGTAAGTAACTTACCGAAGGTCACACAGCTAGTACGAGGCAAGGTCGGGGAACCCCCTCAGGCAGCCTGGCTCCAGGGCCAGCCCCGCAGCCCACCGTGCCTTGCTGAGTTCAGGGGTGCCCCAGCCAGCGGCTGGAATGTGTCCTCGACATTCAGTGAGCAGTTGTTGAATTTGAACCGTCTCTGAAAATGGCTCTCGCTGCTCTGGGGCTACCACTGGGGAGAGGTCCCCTAAGGAGGGGACGGACTGTGCTTTAGTCTGCTCCAAGGACACCGCCCCCCAGACAAAGAGCTGACGCTCGGGGGTGTTAAGAAGCCACAGCCAAACAAAGCATCCCAGCTGGAGCCTCCATTACTGCCCAAGCTGGACGGGCAGAAGTCACTAGAAAGATGCCCTTGCGCACCCACTCACTGACTCCTCAAGGGTCCTGTGTCCCTGCAGAAATGGGGGGAGCCATTCCTAACCTCCCCCGCCCCGGGCCGCAGATCGCTGGTCACTGGAGGTGACCACCGGAAGACCCCTGGCCCAAAGCCCCCTTGTTCCGGGACAGTTCCCACATCACGGAACAGGGGGGAGGAGCAGGCGTGTGCGCACAGCGGGGTGGGTGTGAGAGTGGGCAGGTGCCTGCGATCGTGAAGGTGGGCGAGCGTGAAGCCGGGAGGAGACCGGGAGAAACCGGGAGGGGAGGTCTGGGTGTCAGCGTCCCTCCCGTCTCCGGGTCCGATGGCAGGTCAGCTCTGTTTCCTGTGCCTCGTCACCCACGCTGAGTCTGCTTACGATGGAAATGAGTTGCCCAGTGTAATTTTCAATTTATTTCATCTCCAGGTACCATTCCAGAGCTGTCCAGAGCCCCCCAGCACACGGTGCTAAGGTGTGCGACTGAGAGGCAAGCTGGGGACAGGCCGCCTCGGATGGGCTTTCTGTAGCCAAGTCACCGGGGTCCCAGTTTCCTCATCTGTGAAAAGGGGGGGTGGGCTGGATGACCTCCAAGTTTCCCACCTACGATACCATTCGATGACCCCCGTGAGCACCTGGGGGCTCGCTCCGTTTAAAAACCCACCACTTCTCTGACTGCAGTAAAGAGCAGAGGGGTCCCAGCCCCGCTCCGCAGTCACAGCCAAAATCATCATCCTAGCTGGGGGGCCTCACAGCCAGCCTTGCCCTGATGTGCCTTCTAGCACGGCACTCGGCACTCGGCGCTCGGGGCGAGGTGGTGAACTGAATCAAACTCCATGGGCCCGTGAAGCCCCTGCCGCCGGCACTAGCTCCAAGAACCCTCCGCCAGCCGGCTGCGGGCCAGCTTCCCTCCTGGAAAGGGCGGCCTGGGCTCCGGGACTCGAGGCAGCCCTGACTCCGGACAACTGCCTGGAGACAGGCTGCTCCCCAGGGATGGCAGAACGCTCATCACACAGCTAAAATGGCCACACAGACCCCGAGGCTGCAGAGACGGCGGAGAGATGTCCCTGAAGTGGGGACGGCAGCTTCTCGTAAGACATTCTACCCCGGGGAAAAATGCCAAAAGGAACTCAAGGAGAGGCACCCTTGCCCCTCCCCGTCCGTGTCATGCCTTCGAGGGCACCTGTCCCTGGGAGAGGCCCGTCAGGTCTGCGGGGACACGGAGAGTCTGCCAGCAGGGCCCGTGGGGTCCCGGTCCGAGACAGGGCTGCCACACGGCGGGGGCAGGAGGGCGTGTGCTGGGCAGCTGTAACGGGCCCCAGACGGGAAAGCTTCGGACATTTCTCTCCCCGGCTCCCTCGGCCTCCCCAGGGTCTCCACGCTGACTCCGAAATTCCAGGATTCCAGTTTCTCTCCGAGCCCCTGCACTGGCAGGCCTGCCCCCCGCACACCCTCACCCTCCGGACCGGCTTGGTGTCCGAGGGAGGCCCCGGGGCCTCAGGCCTCCCTCAGCTCACATCATCACGCCTTCTCAGATGCTCTGGTCCGCTGCTTTCTTCCCACCCACCCCCGCCCCCACCCTCGCCTCAAGACCTCTGAGTACCTGAAGGAGGTTCTGCCACCCGTGGGCTGGGGTCTGGGCCTCCAGCAGGGACATGGTCAAGTTACCAACACCCTCATTTCTGGGTGCAGGATGCACGTCAGTGCCCAGCCCAAGGCCACGGAGGCTTCCATAGGCTTCCCGTGCACCTGTCTCCCGGTCACAGAGCGGCCATCCTAGGGCCGAGCCCGGCCTTCCTTCAGACAGGCGCATGCCCCTCCTAAGCCCGGGGAGGGTTCCGGGCTCTGCAACGCTTCTCGCCAGCAGAGTGGCCCCCACCCAGGACACAGAGTTGCCCATCGGCGTGGACGCCCAGGGACCCATTCCCAGGAGGCAGGGGACCCATCGCTCTGACAGGGAACGAGACAGACGGAGAACCCTGTCTGCCTGCGGAACGTGGGTACTCCTGTTGGCAGAAGATCAACCCCCCATCTCTAGGCTTTGGAGATGCCCACACCCCAAGGCTGCCTTCGGGATACCGGGGAGCCATCCCTGGCATAAGGTAGGGTGGGCTGGTCCCCAGGACACCACCCTTCTGTAGGGCGCCTCAGCCCCCAGCCCCGGCCCCAGGACTAGCCCCTGTTCCTGGCCTAGTCGGCAACTCCTACCTTTGCCGAGCAGCTCCAGGTCCCCATGTGATAGCTCCTCCCGGCTGATGCTTCTCTGAGGCTGCTGAAGCCACTGCAGCAAGCACGAGAGGCAGCCGGCAGAGCGGGATGCTTGGAGAGCTTCTGGGTCCTAACGGCCTCCCACTTCCCACCCAGCCCCTCAGAGCCACTGCAGGCCCCCCCCTCCCCCAGGCGAGGCAACCAGAGCAGGCCCTGCCCTTCCCACCTTCCTCAGGCAGCCAAGTGGGGCCACGTGATGGAGGCAGGGGAGACCCTCACGGTCACCCAGATGAAGAAGAAGAGCACCGGCATCAGACAACCCAGGTTTAAGGCCCGGCGCTGGCGCTTTCTTGCTATGTGACCTTGGGCAAGTCACTTCCTCTGTCTGGCCCGTGCTTCTTACCTGTTCGAAGGCACACAGGATAGCTGATCCCTGAGGTTCCTGAGAGCTCTGGGTTTGCGTGGTTCTGGGAGACCTCAGAACCAAGGTGCTTTGTAGCAAGACAGTCAGTGCAGACAGAGCCCGGGCTGACCTGGCAGGGGCCGAGGCTCCAGGGGCGGGCCCAGGCGGGCCCAGGCACTCCCTTGGGTGCCAGCGCGTGCACAGGGAGGGCAGGTTTCAGAATGGCGGTCAGGTCTGAAGGGCGCTAAAGGCCCTGTCCGAGCCCTGCCCTTGCCGCTCAGAAGCACATTATTATGGTTTCCTTAGCCTGTGTGTGTACTTTGTGGGGAGCTGTGAGAGCTGATGGAAGTGGGGGGTCCAGCACCCCCGCTCCCTGAAGGCAGAGGGAGGTTCTCCGGAAGCCTCTGGTGGTCGTCGGGCTGGGCAGAGTCGGAGCGTTCTGTGATGAGCGCTGGGAGGGGAGAGGAAGGGACACGGCCTCCCACTGGCCACAAAGAAGACGGCCCACACCCTGAGGTACAGGGCTGACCCCCAGGACAGGAGCCCAACGTCGCAGAGCTTCGAGGCATCCTGCAGCCAAGGCGTCCGTGTTTCTGAGGCCCAGGGAGGGGAGAGGTTTCCCGAAGCCACACTCGGCTCAGCCCTGAGACGTGCCCACCCGGGAACCCCTTCTGTCTCCAGAACGGAAGAAAGAGAATGCTGGGATTATTTACCGGACCCAACCAGAGGGCCGTTGGGATGACGGATTACTCAGGGAACTCCAGGAGGGGCGAGGTGGCTGCCCCGGGCCCAGGCCAACAGCAGAGCCCACGGACACCCCAGACCCACGCAGGGAGCTCCTCGATCCCCAGCCGCCCTTTCCACGCTGTCCTGCAACCCTCACACCAGTTCTGGGAGGCAGCCACCGCTCGCCTCCTTTTCCAGGTGAGGAAACAGGTGCCCCAGCTTACGTGACCTCCCCCAGGTCACACGGCGATGAGTGCCAGAGCCAGAATGTGAGCCCAGGTCTGTCTGAAGCCAGAGCAGCTACTCCTTCCCCCATGTGCCCACTCTGGGCTGCACTGACGTGGCCGCCATCTCCCTGTAGACAGCCCCCAACGAAGCTGGCTGTACCCGAGCACAGGGAAGTCGAATCCAAATGTCAGATTAAACCCTGTAGACAGCGAAGGGATTCTCATCGCATCCTGTGCTGCGTGTTGGCAGGATCGTCTTGCTGCCAATCAGACCCTCTGACCAGCACCAGCCGCCCCGCAGGGGCCCCGCCCAGACTGACATCGCTCCTTCCAAGGGCCCCGGAGAACCAGAGTGGACTCGGGCCCCTCAGGACCCGAGGGAGAGCACCGGACTGGTTGGGCAGAAAGCCTCCGTTCTATTCTAATCCAGCTCTCCTCCATTGGTTGGTGGTAAGGTCTGGCCCGTGGGTTGGCCATTGGTGCCTTAGTTTTTCTGTCTATAAAATGGGCAGAAGCCTTCACTCTCCGCCTAATCTCATAGGCATTGGGAGCCCGAAATACACACACGGCCCTGGCGGAGCCGGTAGTTACCCCGGTGGCCGGTCTCCGGGTCCTCAGGCCCCTCCCTGAGTGGGAGTCGGGGGAGGGAAACCCGTGCTTCCTGGCCCGGGGGCAGATGCTGTTCATGCTGATGATTACCACCACGATGAAGATGATGAAGAAGGTGATGATGATGGCGATGATACCAGTTATGGAGGACCCCATCTGGGGAGGTACCTCTGCTGTATCTCATTAAATGATCTCAGTCGGGGTTCGGATGGCTGTTGATATCATGTGCCCTTGCCTGCCCGTCCTTCCCTTTAGAGCCTAGCACAAGGGAGGAGGTGGGAGGGACCGAGGTGGGGAACCGGGGTGCTGCCCTGCACCCCACCAGAGAGCCGTAAATCCGGGACTCATTCCCAGGGGTGGGCTCCCTCCTCACTTGGTGCTGGAGCCCTTGGTGCTGAGGGCTGCTTCCTCCACACCAGACTTCCTCCTTGGCCAGCCCTGCCCACCCTTGCCCACCAGCCCCTCTGTCCCCCCCCCGCACCCCACCCTTTCCCGTCCCCTCGGATGAGACCGTGCAGTGGGCCCAGCTCACCGTTCACTCACCCACCCATGTATTCAGTGACTCTGTGTCTGTCAAATGCTCTCTGGGTGCCCACGGCCCCCTCCCCCCGGCCCCGCCCTCCTCCTCTGCTCTCTGCCTGTCAGAACCTGCTCTCGGGAAAGAGGCAGATGCCCCCGTTCACACCGAGCAGCTTGCTGCGCTCTCTCTCCCAGGAATATTAACAATTTAACAGCGAACAGAGGAGGAAGCTGGATGCTGGGATTCCAGCAGCGACCAGGGGTGCCCCCGGGATCCCACATCATAGACTGTCTGTTCAAACCCTTACTCCCCAGCCTGGCCTCGCCCCCCCACCCAGGATGCCAGCATCTGGTCCTCCCTGCGCCCACCTCCATCTTCATGGACCCCCAACCCTCCCCCACAGACAGCGGGCTCACAGCTGGGACCTCCCCCACACAGCCCCGCACCCAGCTGTCCAGGGCCCCCATGCCTGCTCCCCAGGCCCCCACCTTCCTGCCCACCATCCGGGGGCCAGGCTGAGGGACCGAGGGAGGGAGAGGAGGAAAGCAGAGGTGAACGCCTTTCCTCTCCCTTTATCCCCCACAGTCTGGCCGGCACCCCCTGCCAGGAGCCCAGATCCAACGGTATATTCAGCCTGCAGCTGCCACTGGTCATGTGAGCCCATTGCTAGGTTACAGGGACCCAAAAATAAACCCTTCCCACCCAGATTAGAAACTGGGGGCCTCAGATGAACCGGGCTCAAAAGAGTGGCAGGGACACCCACCGTGCAGCCGCTGGCCCGGCCCGCTGAGACCAAGGAGCCCTCCCCAGGCTGCCAGCCCCTGTCCATCAGCTGGGGCTCAGTGCGGGACCCCCAGAGAAGAATGCCCAGACAGCCCCTGGGTCCTTGAGAACCCCGCAGTGAATGGGTCTGGAGGTGGGGCGGAGCGGCCCTTCCTCACTGGCGGTCAGGAGCTGCTTGGACAATACCCTCTGCCCGTCTTTCCATCCGACCTCCCCCATCGCCTGCCCTTCTGAACGCCCCGTCCCGCCCCCAGCGCACCGTGGACCGTTTGCCCTGTGGCTTGCGAGGCAGTCTGTCCCAACTGCTCCCCTTCTGATGGAGAAGAGAGATCCCAGAGGTAGGTGTAGTACCCGGCACTTTCACACAAGTAGTTTTATAACAGTCCTCTGCGCTCGTTTCAGTAACTCCATTTACAGATGTGGAAACTGAGGCTCAGAGAGGTTAAGTGACTTTCTCAGAGCCACACAGCTGAGCAGCTGGGACTCAATCCCAGACCTGTATGGACTGAGTCTGGGGATGGGACAAAGAAGGGGACAAGGAAGCACAGTAAAAGAAAAGGGGTCCCCGAAAGCCCTCCCCTGGAGCCTGAAAACTGGGCGTTTTACCTGCTCTGAACTGGAGGTACTGTTCCCTCTGCCACCCCCTCCACGTTCTCTGAGCCAAACCACAGCTTACTCAGGCCACATGGCTCCTTCTCGGCTTTGGACTTGTCACCTTCTCTGGTCCAGGACCTAGGTGGGGTCATACCTAGTGCTCAGGGCTAGGGCAGGGAAGGGGGGTGTCATGTACAAATCCCCACTGAGCATCACCCCTCTACTTCTGAACCTCGAAATGGAGTCAGAATAGCAGAGCTGCAAGGGTCATAGGAGGTCAGATATGTATATTCCAGAGGAACAGGCCCAGAGAGGGGAAGTAACTGGCCCCAGCCTGCACAGCTAGAGAGTGAAGGAGATGTGACCAGGATCCAAGCCTCCTGATTCCTACAGGCTTTTGCCTGTCACTAAGGATGCAGACAGTCTGGGTCCATCATACCCGGCACTGAAGTCCCCCAGTAGTCCAAACCTGTAGTCCCCCAGCGCCTGGGGTGCTTCTTTGACCCCCCACCTCTCCCAGGCCCTCCCAGCTGCCTGTTATCTTCAGCAAAGTGCTCCCCCTTCTGGGAAGGCTCTGAGGAGACCGACTCAGACTGCCTGCGCGCCTCCCCCAGCAGGTCCTTGCCTCCTGCGTCTGAGCACACTCCTCCAGTCTCCTGCAGCTGCGGAGCACCCCTTCCCGCCTCCTGCAGCACCCAGCAGCCCGGACTGCAGGCTCCAGTTCACTCAACTCGAGATATGTTTATTGAGCAGCTACTACATGCAAAGCTCTGTATAGGGGGTAAGAGAGAGGGATACATAGATGAAACAAATACAAACCTTGCCCTTTTGGTGCTTATAATCTGGAATGGAGACGAAGTGGGTTTTGGTCTTCTAAAAGGGTCAAAGTGCTGTGGAGAGTCGAAGGAAGAAGTGAACCCACTCTGTCAGCAAATCTGGGAAGGCTTCACGAAGGAAGGAAGCGTCCTGGGTCTTAAAGGAAGGGTAGGGATTTAAGTGGGGGTCTGAAGGAGTAGTCCAGATAGAAGGAGCAGGCCTGGCAAAAACAGGGGGGCAGGCGAGTTCACAGAATATCAGGGCACTGTGAGCTGCCGAGTTCGACGGAAAAATAGCCCGGGTGTAGGGAAGACGTGAGGATGGAGGGCCAGGTTGGCTGGGCTGTGGAAGGCGGGGCAAGCCAGACTGAAGGGTCAGCCCAGTGGCGTGTTTCGAGCAGGGAAATGCAGGGCCACAGATGCGCCCACCTGTCTTTTGGTGAGTCAGTCGACAAGTACTTACTGAACCCACCAGTTCCAGAGTGAGGGGGCGAGCTCGAGGCTGGGAGTTGTCCTTGTCCTTCAGGCCCAGAGGGAGGAGAGGGAAACATATGGGTCATCAAGGGGACAGGCCCTCTGAACACATGTCAGAGGGACTCTGGGGAAAGGGGAGGTCGGTGATGAAGGGATGTAGGGACCAAAGGCGACTTGCACTTCCCAGGAAGGGCCCCCAGAGGGGGGGCTCTCAGAGCACCGGTTCAGGCCCCCCAAAGTGGCCTGCACGTCCATTCTGTGGAGACAGGACCAGGCGGGGTGGTAATCCAAGGGCCTGGAAGTTCTGCCTTGTGGATCCATGGTGTCCCAGGAACTTGCCTAGCCCGACCTGCAGAGACATGGCACCCTGGACTGCCCAGCTGGGCGCACAGGCCCACCAGCTCCTGCCGGCTCGCGCCCCAGCCAGTGAGCAAAGCGGGGCTGGGCTTCCCAACCTGGGCGCTGCCAGCGGCGCCTGCTCTCCGACTCTCGGGGGGACCCCTGCTCCATGTCTCTTGGACAGTCCCCCCAAAGTGGCCTCAGCCTGGCCTGCCCCACTGAGCCATGGGGCAGCCTGGCCCTTCCTTCTGCAGCCTGGGCACCGCTGGGCACAGCGATCTGGGCCTGGTGGCCCCCTCCCCAGATATTCTCCTTACCTCCAAAGTCCTCTCCCTGCACTCCTGACCCACCCAAAAACGGGACCCCTCCCACTCACCTGTCCCTTGTCCCTTGTGTCTCAGGAAGAGCCAGATCCCCAGACCCAGGGCTCCCCAAGGATGGAGGTGTGGCTTGTGAGTGGTGCCGAGGAGGGTGGACAGCCCTTGCCCATGAACCTGAGGACTGTGTTGGGGAATGGTGAATGAAGGCTTGGTCTCTCACAGAGCCTGGTAGGGTAGCCCTGGAGGGTCTAAATAAGTCCTGCACTGGGGCCCGAGTCCCTGGATGGGGAGGACCAGGGCCGGAAAGGGGCAATACCCGTCTGCTCCATTTCAGAGCCCATAGGTTGCCCTGACAGCTCCTAGCCACAAGAGGGCAGTGTTGGCCAAAGAGCTGCAGAGAGTCTACTACCGTCTGGGGGAGATCCTTCTCCCTTCCAAACCCGCAGGTGTTGTCCCTCCTGGGGGACTTGTTGCCCCGTGGGCCTCAACTTTTCACCTTTTGACCTCCCAGTCTCTGCTGGGAAGGCCAGGCAAGAGCGTCAAGGCTCCTAAGGCAAAATCACTCCTACTCCTAGGCGGTGATTACGAAGAGGCAGGCAGGCGAGCCCTGAGCCCAGAGTTCAGAGGCCACAGCCATCTAAGTGGGCAGGGCAGCTGGGGCGCCTCTCCCAGCTTCTCCCAGACCCAGCCTCAAAGACGGACTTGGCCTTGGCCTTGGCCTGCGGACCCTCTCTAAGGTCCTCTGCAGCTCTAGATTCTGAGCCTGAGTCAGCAGCTCCTGGAGTGGCTTCTTTCTCCGGGGACCTGACAGCTTGAGAGATTCAGGCCAGGGGGTGGGGGGTGGGGGTGCAGGAAACAGCAGTGGGCACCCCGGCTCTCTGCAAACCAGGTCATGCCTCTGGGAATCACAATCAGGATGAAATTCAGCCTGAGGACTGACAAGGGGCCCTCAGGGCTGGGAGGCTTTGGACTTGTCACCTTCTCTGGTCCAGGACCTAGGTGGGGTCATTCTTAGTGCTCAGGGCTGGGTCAGGGGTGGGGGTGTCATATACAAATCCCCACTGAGCATCACCCCTCTACTTCTGAGCCTCGAAATGGAGTCAGAATAGCAGAGCTGCAAGGGTCATAGGAGGTCAGATATGTATATTCCAGAGGAACAGGCCCAGAGAGGGGAAGTAATTGGCCCCAGGCTGCACAGCTAGAGAATGAAGGAAGTGTGACCCCAGAAAGACCCCTCCTAGGGGCTCCGTCTGATTGGTCTGTGTGTGACTTCATGAATGGTAGGAGGAGGGAGGCTGGCAGAAGAATGTCCCCTCCAGGCCCAGACTCCCCAAAAAGCCACAGGGCCAGGTTGGGTTGCCCTAAATCGGAGGTTGCAAAAAGCCTAGATCCCCTCCCTCAGGCCTTTCCTCTCCAGAGCCCCCAATAGTCACCTGCTCTTCTGCTGCCCTCTTTGCCCCGTTGCCCCCTTCCAGCTCCTTGCCCACACCCTCACCCCCAGCAAGCAGAGCCAGCATCCCTGCCCTGCCCGCCAGGCAAGGGACTCCACCACGCCCCTCTCCCCTCACCACAGGCTCCCTTCCCCACGGGCTGCCCTCCTGGTGCCCTTCAACCCCAGGCATTCTCTCCCAACTCCTGTAATTTCACACGGGGCCCTGAGCACCGTCTGCCGGCACCTCAGCTTCCCTGACGGGCATCTGGTCAGGCACCCAGGCCTGACCCCACCCGGCACAGGGTGTGCCCTGCCCTTTGTCTCCCATCTCCTCTTTCTTCTTGGGTGGCCCCGATTCTCACTTTTTCTGTCTCCTCCCTCCTTTGCTCTTTCTCACCTGCTCACCTATCCTGTTCTCAGAACTCTCCGGGTTGCAGCCTCCTTGCCCCCTGGGCTCTGCTTCCCCACTCCACTGTCTCTCTGCCTTAGTGTACCCTTTCCCTTTCCATCTCTCTTGCCACCCTCGCTTCCTCCTCTGCAGTGAGTACAGGGAGAACCTGATCCATCCCTCCTGGACTGAGGGTATAAATAGCAGAGGGAGGCTGGGCTGGGAGCCAAACTTGCTACCAGCCTCTTCCCTGCAGCCTGGGACTGGGCCATCCAGGTCTGGTGGGGGGGAGAGTGCTGGGCAGGGCCTCGGGGGCAGGGGGTTGGAGGGTCGGGACTGGGGGCCATGACACAGAATGACAGACCCAGGCAGAGAGAGGGGTGCGGCAGCAAGCTGGGGGTACAGAGCTTCCCATGCAGGCCAGGTGCTTCCCACCAGCCTGCCCACCCCCATGTGACATGGTTATGGAGTCCCTACTTCTGCTGCTAGAGACAGAGCCCCTGCCTCAGAAGACTCCCCGGGGGCCACCCTGTGGCCCTGCCCCTCCTCCTGGGCACAGATGCCTGGGTCCAGGTGGCTGCCAGCAGACAGCAGCTGGGGACCGAGTGGAAGCGGTGCCCTCAGGAAACAGGACGCGCTCTCAGCCCAGCCAGCTCCCAGGCCTCATTAGAGACCGGAAGGGGCATCGATCGGCCCTGAGCTCGTTGTCACAGCTGAGGAACAGCTGGCCAGTTTTTTCCAGGCCATTAGCTGCGCTGTGAAGTGGAGAGAGGGAGGGGTGTGCACAGGATCAACCCCGTCTGTCTGGGGGGAGGCGGCTCGGCGGCTCTGGCACCGTGGGCTGTGCTTCTCCCCAGGGCTGCCCTGAGCTGACCCCCCTTGGGGTTCACACACGAAAGCTCAGCTTCTTCCAGCCTGGAGCCCGGGCAGCCAGACCCTGACCCCGATTGGGCCGGACCCCAGGGAGTCTTCTCTCTCAGGGAATGAGAAGGACAGCAAAGAGGTTCAGGTTACCCGCATTGGCCTCAGATGAGACCTTAAAAGTCCAGCCCCTCCCCACCCCGCAGCAAGATGACACGTAAGGCAGCTGGCTCTGCTGGCCGGGAGCCCACCGCTCTGCGCCCCTGGGCTCAGCCGGGTTTGGTTTCCTGTGGGTGGGGAGATGGTAGGGGATGCTCTGACCCTTGCGGTATGGCTGCTGGGGGAAGGAGAAGGAAAGAGATGGTACTTCCCTCTCTGTTTCTGCCTTCCCTGGCCCAGGAAGCAGGTCAGCTGGGCAGTGCACGAGGAGCTGTCTGCACTTCTCCCAGGGACCCCGCTGCCAGGGCGTTATGGAAAGGACTGGCTCGTCACTTATGGAGTTTGAGGCGTCAAGGCTGGAGGAGACCTCCTGGGCACCCCGAGCCATGCCCCCCATTTTGCACAGGGAGAGAGCAAGCTCTAATTCCCAGGGCTGCCTGCCATCAAGGTCAAGTGCTTCGTTTTAATTCCCTCTGTCCCTCACTGAGTGCTAATACAGTTCGAGCTCTCTCGGGCACAGGTCTTCAGGCCCCTGGTGCAGGCTTGGCTCACCAGTAGCGTTGTGGGGTCTGCGGGACACCCCTCCATCCTGCCTCCACCCCTCCCCAGCACCACCTACCCTGCTGAGCTCAGGCCAGGCTGGGTACAGTGGTCTCTGCTTCCAGAATCAGCAGAGACTGGAGTGCAGGAGCCCAAAGGCCTGACTTCCCAATCTTGACCTCCTTCCGGGCCGGACACCAGCCCTGGCGAGCCAGCAGAGCGACACCACCAGAAGTCCACGGAGGCCAGAGGGGCCTCAGAGCTGACCCCTCACGTTGCACATGAGGAAACTGTCCCCAGGAGGAGAAGGGATTGGCCCACAGACACCCCGCTGGAAGCATGTTGGCAACCAGGTCTGCTAACTCCCAGGTGGTCACTATCAGTTCTGTTCTGCCACAAGGACCGGGCTCTAAGTTCAAAAGCCACTGACGGAGGTCCAGTGGCTCACCCTTGACCCATCCAGCAGACCCCTAGAAACCCAAAACCCCAGTCCCTAACAAGCCCAGAGTGTGCCGTCCTTCTCAGGGCTGCCCGACAGAGAGGGGACCTGGGCCAGGCAGAATACACACTGGTCACGCCGTAATTTTATTGATTGAGAGACAGATTTGTGTTGTTCCAATCATTTATGCATTCATTGGTTGATTCTGGTGTGCGCCCTGACTGGGCATCGAACCCAGAACCTTGGCGCATCAGGACAATGATCTAACCAACTGAGCTGCCCAGCCAGGAGCCCAGTAGTAGCCCTTCTCCCAGTAGTGAGCCTCCATCAGGTCAGGAGAAGCTGCTTCCCAAGGGATGGAGCTGAAACCTTGCGGCTCTGCTGTGCGCCCATCTGTCTGTCTGGGTGTGAGAGGGGCTTGGGGCAGAGGGAGCTAGTGGGGGCCTGGCGTGGCTGGAGCTTCCCCTGGCCGGATGCACAGCGATGGAGCAGTTACAAAGAGTTAAGTGTCGTTCCTTTTGCTGGCACTGCGAAGAGAGGAATGTCCACACGCACTAGGAGGTGACGCAGCAGCTGGCCTGGGAGTCAGAAAGGCAAGTAATTGATTTCCTGGGGCCAGCTTCCCGAGGCCATCAGAAGGGCAGCCTCGCCCTCATCTTCCCCTCTCTCAGCTCCAGAACAGCCGTGAGCAGCAGAGGCTAAGATGCTGAACCCCTATGGCTCCAGGCAGAATGTGAGGGGACAGGGGGTAGCCAGGAGAGAGGGCCCAGCATGGGGTGCTTGTGGAGGGGGCGCTGCGGGGGAGATCCCTGTGGCAGAGGAGCTCTGAGAAGGAAGCAGCGCCCCCTCCAGGCAGGAAAGGGATGAGAGCGGTGCCAATGGCGAACCATCTGCGGGCAGAGTGTGGTCCCTGTCCTGGCTTGAGGCCCCAGCCGCGTCCCTGGCTAGCCCTGAGGGCTGGGGCGAGTCCTGGTCTCTCCGACCGCAAGGCTGTTCAGATGCTGTGGCTTTAAGGCTCACGGGAGGCGAAGGCTGCAAGAGGCTCCGGAAAGTGCGCAGAGGAGCAGTGACGGTTTTCACCACCCCGCCCTGCCGACCCTCGGCTCATCTGCCCTGTGCGGCGTCAGGACCCTGACGCCTAGGTTGCCAGAGGACGGTTTGTGTCACAGCGCTGCGCACACACGTACTTGTGCCAGGAGTGACTGAGGCCCAGGGGCTTTCCTCCCAGAAGGGACTACCTGGGCTCCGGCTACCATAGCACACGGCTGTGGGTGTATGACGTCATCTATCCGTCCCCGCGGGGCCTCTCTCTCTGCTCACAGACAAGGCGCCCAACAGCGAGGCTTACACACGTGTGCACACACGGACACAGACACACGCTCCGTGGCCGTCGCCGGTGGCTTTGCCATCCACTGTCCCCCTTCCTGCGTGTGGGTCCTCGTCAGCTCTCAGTCCACAAAGAGGATAATCTCTCTGAGAATAACAGCGCCGCGGTGGTAGCTGGATAAAGACCTGAAAGGAAGGCCAGGCCCGAAGAGAGGGTTTTACGTTCATTAGCTGCCGTTTTCCAGGAGAAAGAAGATACTACCAACGATGTATATTTGGGGTCATGTTTTGTGACTTACAGAGAGCTGCCACATGCATTATTACTCAAGCCATGTGGCGCTCTCTTGAGACACAGTATCATCGGAGGCTCAGAGAGGGGACGTGCCTTCGGCCAGATCACGCAACTGGCAGGTGCCAAGATGGAGACCCAATCTGGGTCATTTCTCCCCAACCCCATCAGCTGTCTGTGACACTTCCCTGCGTCGTGCCTCTCGGTGACTCCCAGCTCTCGCCAGGCTCCTCTCCCCCGAGGCCAAAGGCACGGGTGTTCTGTATGCTGTACATTCCGTGATCTTTTTAAACTTTTTATTTTGCAGTAATTTCAAGTTTACAGAGAAGTTGCAAGAAGGGTACAAAGAACTCCTGTCCCCCTTTCACCGAGTTCCTCAGTTTCAGGGTCAAATTTGAACATGCTTGCCTCTTTGTGCGGTCCCCTTGCTGCCTCCCCCCATACGTACATCCATGCGGAGTTGCCAATCCATTTAGGGGCGATGCCCCATTCACTCTTAACACCCCAGCGTGTACGTCCTAAAAACAAGGGCATCCTCTCACTCACCCGCTGTACATCACAGTGCAGAATACAGCTTTGACCCAAAATGCTGTCTAATCCAGACACCCCCTTCGAATGTTACCAATTATCTAAATGACATGGTTGACAGGCCTAGGGTCACGGGTGGCATTTAGCTGTGTCGTCTTTCCAGTCTCCTTCTATCTGGAACAGCCTATCCATCTTTCCTCGTCTTTTGTGGTCTTGGTATTTTTGAAGAGTAGAGTCCAGTTACTTTGTAGCATGCCCCTGAACTTGGGCTTGGCTGTTGTCCCCTAATGAGAGGATTCAGATTCTGAGTTTTCATCAGGATTGCTGCAGACGTGAAGCCCACGGTCTGCCTAACCTTCATTTCATAGAGAAGTGCCTGACGCTCATTCCGTAGAAAGGGATTCGAGGGCCAGGGTGATTAAGGAGCATGCCCAAGGTCACGGAGGTAGTCGGGTAGGACTAGAACCCAGAGCCGTTGAGTCTGATACCGGTGCTCTGCACCTTTCTCCTCTGCTTGCAAGTCTGACGGGAACCACTCCGTTCAAGAAGCTGGAGTGGCAGATGTAATTAGGATACTAAGTGCTGGAGAGTGTGGTCCCTGAGGACCCATCTCTCTGTGACCTTGACCAACCCCCAAGCCTCCATGAAAGCCTCTCCCGGCTTCTACCAGAAGCCTGCTCCCGTCACCCGCTAAGCTCTGACACAAACAGCCTGTCTGGGGCGAGTCTCTGAATTCCAAGGTGAAGCAGGAGTGAGCACACCTCCGCTGGGAAGTGTCTCCAGACGGGAGAGGCGTGGAAATTTCCCTGAACCCAGATCAGGCCTGGAATAGGATCAGCTGCAGCATCCCCACTCCAGCCCGGCCTTGTTAGGGAGGCAAGCCGCAATCAGGAGATAATTAGCCTGCTGTTATTTATTCCCTGCGCTAATCAGCAGCCCACCGTGGAGAGGGCTCCCACCCCCAGAGCTGTGGGGGTTCTCGGGGACCTTTCGTTACCAGCCAGGAAACAAGTAGCAGAAGACAAAGGGCTGGGAGAGGGAAAGAGGGAGGAGGAGGCCCGACCGCAGGACCCGGTGCAGGGGGCTTCTGTGGCGCCCACAGATCCCTGGGGAGCGGCGGTGCGGGGTCACCGGGCCCCGGGCGGTTCCACACTCCTCTTTGCTCTGTTCTTGGGGTTGGACTCTGGTCCACAAAGGGCAGCTGCCGTTCAGCGCCCTGTTCTGCCTCACTGCAGTCAAATTGCCTTTTTCCAAGGCGACTTTCACAAAAAGATGACATTTATCAAAGCCTGCGGAGTGGTGGGTGACCTTGGTGGGCGGGAGAGAGGGCGGTGTGCTGTCTGTGGGAGCAGGCGCAGAAAACCAGGGGAGCCTGGGGGGAGGAAGTGCTTCCAGACCTCAGGGTCCTGGGGACCAGCAGGGGGAGGGGGCTGTAGGTCTGAGACGCGCTCCAGGCGCTCGGGCTGCCCCTTCCTCGTCCTCACCAGCATCCCTCACTGGCGGTCCCTGCCTTTCCGGCCTGAATAGTGGGCCGAGGGTGCTCGGCTCAAACAGCAGTCTCTGGGAAGGGCTCGGATCTGTGACCTGATAGCTGTGCCAGGTAGAGCACTTTAAGGTGAGTAGCCGCTCCAGAATTTCTACACAGAAGAAACGAAGAGGCTGCCACTTGGCTGGAAGTCAGGGCATGAGGGCAGCGGGAAGACCTGTCCCAAGGCGTGTTTGCACAGTGAGAACATTGGGTGTTGCGACATGGATTGTTCATCTGTTCGGAGTGGCACAGACAAAGCCCTCCCAAGCCTCCACACTGCACAGGATAACAAAGCTGGAAGAGGACTTAAGGGTCATCTGGTCAACCTCTAGCCTGACATAGGACTCCTCCATAAGGGTCCTCCTCTTCTCTCACTTCTCTTCCCTCCCCTCCCCTTCCCTTCCCTTTTCTTCTCCAGCCTCCCCAGCCCTTTACACACAGGCCCTTATGTCACCTGTCACCATGCATTGTGGCCATCTGTGTCTCAGTTTCCGTCACCAAACCATGGCACCTGAGAACAGAGACAGTCTCCTATGTGTCTGTCTTTATATTGCACTCCTAAACATTCACAGAAGTTCTTGTTCCAGGTGAATGGCGGGGGGGTGATCGAATGCAGGCACACCCCCCGCCGAGGGGGCATCCGGGCAGGGGGTCACCCAGCCTCTGCCCGAATGCTCCCCGTGATGTGAATTCGTTACGTCACGATGAGAGAGGTCCGGGACTGGGCAGTTCCGATGTCAGGAGATGTTGCCGTACGTGGGATGGGAAGCTGCTTCTGTGACACTTCTCTACCCGGCAGGAGCTTCTTCCCGGCAGGAGCCCAGAACAGGGTCCTCAATCTCAGACTCCACGGAGAAGCCTTGTGAGCTCCCTGCCCCCAGGAAGTGTGTGTGAAACGGCGCGTGTGCGTACCCAGGTGCGTGCGGGGAGGGAACGCATCAGTTTCCCCGAGGAGTCTGTGTTAACACCTTTCAGAGTCCGCTTCATTTGTTTACTCCCTCGTCCTCATGAAAATGTGTACGAGACAGACCAAGAGGCCTCAGAACGCTCACTCTTGGATATCCCTCCTTACTATTTTCTAATGAACACAGATCCTGAGCTGTTACTAGTTTCCTTGAGCAAAACTATCTGCTGCCCTAACCACGGATGGCGAATGGGGATTGATTCTGAAGTTAACCGTCTTTGGGTGGGGCCCACGGGAGGTCTGAAAGAGAGGGCTTCAGAGGAATTTCGCCCCAAAGGGTGCTCCATCCTGGATGGTAGCAACTTGACTCAAGCCTGTTTTGGGGGGCAATAAACACCCTAGTTTTACCCGAATAAGGTGGGTAACTTTGAGGAGGCAAGCCTCTTCCTGCCATTTTAAACCACAGTTTCAATTCTCCTAGTCTTGGAAGCACTGGGCCCACAGCGGCTCAGCTAATAACGCAACTCCCTAACTACAATAAACCTCAGGGCAGGGCCGTCCTGCAGAAGTGGTTATTATGAATCCCACCCAAAGTAAAATGTTCTCATTGCTAAGCCATCTTTTACATTCATGCACATTCCTATTTAATCCTCAGAAAACCCCATAACGGCGGTCCTCAAATGTGGGGGCACAAAGAATCACCAGGCCTCCCCTTCAGTGCAGATGCCCAAGCCCCCATCTCCAGAGGTTCTAGGCAAGCCTGAGGGGGCCTCAACACCCCCTTCTGAGACAAGCCCCTTTGAGACCCTCAGGCAGGCAGGCTGAGACCCACACAAGACGAGCACTACCTGATACTCGAAATGCCTCCAGACTCCTCCTGTGCAAATTCTGACTCGGGAGGTTGGGGCTCTGGGTCTTGTGCTTTTAATAGGGCAGGTGCCTGAGCTTCCATTGTGTATGTGAGTACAGCGCAGCCAGAGTGACTCATCCACAGTCGTTTAGCTGGTTGATGATGGCGGGGGCAGGGAGCCGGAATCCAGCGCTCTTGACGCTCGGTCCAGTGTCCTTTCCATTGGGTCACAAAGGCCACCCCACCTACAGAGGCTCCTGAACAGGCAATGGAGAGATGTTCAGTTGAATGGAATCCACATAGTCCCTTTCTGCACTGAAGGGGAGAATTTCTCAGGTACAGGAACTCTTTAAATCTTCACGGCACGGGTGTTCTTATTATGCACATTTTATAGGTAAAGGAACTGATTCAAGTCACCAAGTGAGTGGCACAATCAGGATTTTTTAAAAGCTTTTATTTATTTTTAGAGAGGGGAGGAAGGGAGAAAGAGAGGGAGAGAAACACTGATGTGACGGAGAAACATCGATCAGTCACCTCTTGCACGCCGCTAACTGGGGACCTGGCCCACAGCCCAGGCCTGTGCCCTGACTGGGAATCGATCCGGTGACCTTTGGGTTCGCATGCTGGCGCTCAATCCACTGAGCCACACCAGCCAGGGCACAACCAGGATTTGATCCCAACTAGCCCGACGCCAGAGACTACACACTTAGTCACAAGCTACACTCCCTCTCCAGGTTAACTCAGCTCTGCCGGGAACCAGCTTGTGAACTTGACGGCTAAGGTACCTCCCGGCACTGGTAATCTAAACCTATTTCATCATGGGAAGGGCCAGACCAGCTTCAAGAATATCATGATTAGCCTGAGCAGAACTTCAAACGTAAATGAATAGGTAAGGCCTCAAAGGGTCCATCAAATGGCCTTAGATTAGGAGAACAAATCCTTAACTGTGATCTTAGCATTTGGTTTAACTACAATTCTTCTCCAATCCTAAAAGTACTGGCTTCCTAAACAGGAATATTAACTTGCCAAATAAAGCACAAACTAGTCAAGGGTTCCCAGGATATGAATTAGCTGAGAAGTGAGAAAATATTGTCAGACGTATGAAAAAACACTGAGCTCGTTTTAGAGGACGTCCTGGGGGCGCAGGCCCAGGCTGCAGGGGCTCCCGGGAGTCGAAGTCGCTAGGGGGCCTGGGAACCAAAGCCTCCCAGCCCCGGGCTGTCTGGTCGGCCGCAGGCTGCCTGTGGCGGTGGGTCCCCACCCCGGAAGGATGAAGGAAAACTGTGAACCGTGAATGTATTTGCCGGCAATATTTCAAAGGCGCGACTCTCTGATGACTCAGTGCAGCACTGTTCTGAGATGACCATAGTGGGTGTTGAGAAAGTGCTCGTGATGTAGCCACCAGGAAAGGTCACCTCTGTGGAAGCAGAATACCCCGACCGTGAACGTGAGCTGTGGGGGAAACAAGGTGCCTTCTGATTCACGTGACCAAGCTGGAGAGCCCAGGACCCCGGGGCAGCCCTCCACCGGCTGCGACTCGGCTTGTGAGTCACCCCAGGTGACACCCACACCATGTGCTTCCCGCAGCAGCTCGAGTGTGCGGGGCTGAGGGGGCGGCAAAGGGCAAGAAGTAGCCAACACGGAGTCGGAGGTCAGGGGTCTCCAAAGAGGACAGGTTTGCCTCCTGGACCGCGAAGAAAGGGTGAGCGTACTGAGCGGCCGGTCGAATGTTAAGAAGGTCGGGGACATGAGTGACAGTTTAGGGAGATGGGGAAGGGGAATGGCAACCGGAACCTTCCAGACTGAGCACCTTCGGGGACAAACTAAAAATGAAACCGCTATAGAAAGGGCTCAACCCAATGGTCAAGGCGGAACTTCAGCGCTTTAGGCAATGACTACCTCACGAGGAACCCGTCTTCACGGCAGCCCATCCCAGAAATGGCTTCCTGCTAGAGCCCCCACTTTTAGGAGGTACCCCAAGGACTGCAAAAACTGTG
Organism: Trachops cirrhosus; assembly: GCA_028533065.1. NCBI lineage: Eukaryota > Metazoa > Chordata > Mammalia > Chiroptera > Phyllostomidae > Trachops > Trachops cirrhosus. Next base: position 6,675,334 of record CM052551.1, on the reverse strand, counting down.
CTGATGTCCGTAACGCCACGGGGGTTCTCCACAAAATGCAAGAACGTTTCTAAATATTTTAAATGTTTAAAAAAGTTCAAGTTATATTTAAAATTTGTAAATATGTTTAAATTGTAAAAGATAGTTGAGCCAGAGAAGGAGGACTCACAAACAGGAATGGATCACCCCAACAGGCAATACCCCAGAATGTGGGAACATGGTGATGATTGTGCAAAGTCACCTGTGCGCACAGGGACATTGGACATTAAGGCCCGCTCTCCTAACGCTGCTGGAGAAAACAAAAACTGTAAAAGGTAATCCTCGTACATGATGAAGCGTGTTCACGCCTGTTAGCTCATTGGTTCCCCCAAATAGTCCTGGGAAGCTCAGGTGCTAGTCTTGTTGCCATTTAACAGATAATGGGACGGGATTTGGCAGAACGTTTGTGTATTTGGTGAAATACCCAGCGTCACACAGCCAGTACGCAGCTGTGACTCGTCGGAGCCCGAGCCCTACGCTTCACCCTTACTCCTACACCAGGCATTGTGATTAACATATGGTAAATATGCTCATTTTTTAAAAAATTTTATTTATTTATTTTTAGAGAGGGGAAGAGCGGGAGAAGGAGAGAAAGAGAAACATCAATGTGTGGTTGCCTCTCGTGTGGTTGCCTCTCATGTGGTCCCCAGTGGGGACCTGGCCTGCAACCCAGGCATGTGCCCTGACTGGGAATCGAACCTGCGATGCTTTGGTTCGCAGCCTGCGCTCAATCCACTGAGCTACGCCAGCCAGGGCTAATATGCTCATTTAATGCAATTAATTAACTCAACAAACATAGTTTGAATGCCTGTTAAGAGCCAGAATGAGGGCAACTGCTTTCAAGGAGCTTGTAGTCCAATGAGGAAGTGGACACTTAGCAGAAAAAAAGTAGGTAAAAAGTTCTGTAAGGACACAAATACAGCGTGAAGTGAAATGGACACCTCAGTGTGCCCGACAGATCAGTCTACATCATGCAAAAGAAGGTGCCAGCCACACGGGTGGCTTCCTCTTAGGGCGCCTTCCTCCACTCTTCGGCTCTGACTGTGTTGCCCAGCACCGGCCATTGAGGAAAAAAAATACTTCTAAGATCGAGCAAAGCAATTCACCCAGTCTCATAACCTGGCAGACACAGCCAACCTCTTTCCCTCAAATGCTGAGCTGACCAAACGACCTTCCAAGTGGTATTTAGGAACGCTGGGTTGATCCTTTCCAGCAAGAGGAAATAAATGCCCACTATAAATAACCTGTTGCTATTTATCCTGCCAAGGTTCTCCTTTCGCTGTGGACTAATAGATGGTTGTTCTGGTCTTGAAGGCAGCTGTGGGAAAGTTATCGTGAGTCAGGGTTCCACACACCGCCGTCAGATGGGACCTTCCATGATTATGTCACTAGGGCAGCTAGTCACATGTGGCCATTGAACGTTTGAAACGAGGCTAGGGAAACTGAAGAAGGGGTTGATAATGTCATTTAATTCTAATGAATTTAAATAGCCACAGGGAGCTAGTGGCCACCAACCTGGACAGCGCAGCTTAAGACCCCCTGGCAGTTCAAAGCATGGCTTGTGGACCCGCAGTGTCTCCACCCCCCTGTGAGCTCGTTAGAAATGCCGGCTCTCAGGCCCCGCCCTAGATCTGCTGACTCAGAATCCTCAGGTGATCTGTTCACACTTGAAAACTTGAAAACTTCCGAATGAGCTGGAAGGAGGAAAAGGAATGACTGAGGACAGCACCTGTGGTGACCTCTCCAAACTTGCAGACACCCCCACCTGAGGCTGGTGGCCAACCTCAAGGGTCCTCTTCTTTCTTTGGATCTGCAGCTCCTCCACCCCTTCCCCCTCCACCCCTTCGACACAGCAGAGAGGGGGAAGGAACAAAGAGAGAGGCTGGAACGCTGCATCTGGGGGAAGTCAGGGGGCTGGGGGGGAAGGTGGAAGGGCGTGTGTTTCTCACAGATACGGTACACAGTAAAATGATGGGATTTCCAGGACAACGATTGACTAGGGATGATGGTTCTACGCAAGTTTGTTGTATTATTTTCTCTACTTTTGGGTATGTTTGAAAGCTTTCAAAATTAAACAATACATGTGACTTCCGAGATGACAGCCAGCCCCAGCGATCCTCTCCTCCTGGCATTCACTCTTGTGTACTCTCCTTCCGGGGCGGGGGGTGGGAGTCGGGGGAGAGGGGACAAGGATTTGCTGTTCCACTTATTCATGAATTCACTGGTGGATTCTTGGATGTGCCCTGACTGGGATCAAATGTGCGACCTTGGCGTGTTGTGACGATGCTCTCACCAGCTGAGCCACCCAGCCAGGGCCACTTAAGCAGCCTTGTGGAGAGACCGGATGAGGAAGAGCCCAGGCCTCCTGCCAACAGGCAGCCACTTGCCCGAGTCAGGGACCTGAGCCTCCGTGAAGTTCACTCTCCCGCCCCAGCCAAGCCCTCCGACAACTGCAGCTCCCTCTGACACACGATCGCAACTGCCAAGAGACCCCCAAGCCAGAACTGTCTGCCAAAGCGCTGCTGGATCTCAGACCCGCAGAAATGGTCTGTGAAAGACAGTGAATGTGTATCGTATGAAACCACCGAGTTTTGGGGTGATTCGTTATGCAGAAACAGAGAACGGACGAAAGGTCATTTTAGTGTTTCCCACTCCCCGAGACCCTCCTACCTTATCACAGATGCCTGCAATGAACAGGACTAAGACCTTTTCCTGCTGTGCGTAAGGTTTTCATGTGAATACCCCTTGAAGAGATACTACATTCACTTAGGTTCATGATAAAACATCTACGACAGATATAAATTCTTTTTAAAACTCTTAGCAGGCTAATGCATGGAGACATTAATTTCAGTCTTGCTCTTGCTGTTGTAAGAGACTAGAAAGAATAAAAAGGTGATCTCTTCTTCAGGGTCTACCATCCCAAGAGCTCAAGTTTTTAATACGGTCTAGGGCCCGGGGGCGTCCAACCAGCAGCCCAGGATGGCTACGAATGCAGCACAACACACAATCGTAAATTTACTTAAACCATTATGAGATTTTTTGTGTGTGTGATTACATGTCACAATGCATTTAACATGTGGCCCAAGACAACTCTTCTTCTGCCAGGGTGGCGCAGAGACGCCAAAAGGTTAGACACCCCTAGACTCTGGGCTCTTCTTACATGGCCCTCGCCCAGTCCGTAACCCCCAAGAACACACACTATGAGCAGCTTCTTGGTGTTTCAGGGGCCGCCCTAAAGAAGATCCCCAGCCCTTCACCTTGAGGATTCCGTCACAGAGAGGCTACGCTGGAATATCGCTCCAGAAGCGGAGGCCCAGGGGATGAATGATCCCCGGGCTGGGGAGGGTTTTGAAGTCTCCAGGAATGGAAACCTGACCCTGGCTTGTATGCAGCCCCTGCGTGTGTGTGTCAGGAGTGGAGTGGGAACTGCTGAAAGGGGTGTCTGAGGAGTGGGATCCTGCGATCCGCGCATGCACCCAAGCCTTCCCTGTACCCCTCCGTACCCCCCACCCCTGCCCATGTGGCTTGCAGGCTGTGGAGCTGTACCCTTCACTGATACCCCAAGGGTGGTGGAATACAGGCATCAAGACTGGCCGGGGGAGGGGGGGCCCTTCCCCAAATCTTTTCCCAAATTTTGGAGACTTCGTTGCCCTAGAGAGAGGAGAAAGGGAACCTAATGAACTTCCCGCCAACATTGCGCTAGATTTCTTTAATTTGTAAAATTAAAAGACGTGAGACGCTTCTTGCCCAGGAGTCAGCTGCAGCGAATTCAGTTAGAGCTACTTTTCCTGAAAGCCTTTCCGGGCGTCAGAGGGGAGCGAAGGAAGGAAGGGGGTGGAGGAAGTAATACAGGAGTGAAGGGGCCAGAGTCCCCTTCCTGACAGTTTACGTCACCCAGTAGATCCTGGTCCCCAACACGTTCTGAGAGCGACTGGCCGGCGCGCGGCCACCCGTCCGGCTCCGACACAAACACACGCACGTGCGCCCCGCCCCCGCGCGCGCACGCGCTCCGAGGCTCCGGCGGCGGCGGGCACGCGCGCGGTGCTCGCTACCCCCACGCCGCTCCCTGCGCTCGGATCGCAGCGCCTCCCGCTCCCCGCACCGCTCCGGACCCGAGGACCCGGAGGCGGCGGCCGTGGTCGGTGGGCTTCCGCGAGCGCAGCGGCGCAGGCGGTGGGGCCCGGGAAGGGGCGCAGCGGAGCCCGGCGAGTCCGCAGGAGGCGATGTTGCTGTGCGCGGGCCCCTGCGTAAGGCGGACGCCGCGACAGGCCGGCCGGTGAGGCGCCGCCTGGGGAGGCCGCGACCGAGCGCCCGGACCCGCCATGGGCTGAGACACGTCCTCGCCGAGCAGGTGCAGTGCCAGCAGTCCCTGGGGGAGCCCGTCCCGACAGGCCTGGGGACCCTCAACCCCGCTGGGGCGTCCCGACGCAGCCAGCCCCCTGTTGACCTTCCCTCCTCGCCTCCCAAAGGCCCTGCAGACCCCGCCTCCAAACCGGCCCAGGCGACCTCTGTGAAACCAACAATGTCTGACACCCCGGGCCTGTCCCCGTCGTGCACTCCTGTGACCCCGGCCCAACAGGCCCTGGGTCCACCTCCTCCTCTGTCCCAGCATTTGAGCCCACTGCCTGCACAGTGCCCATGTCGGCGCGTGGGGCGCGCGGTGGGGAGGCGGTTTGAGGGGGTGAGTAGGAAGGTGAAGGGAAGAGGGAGAGCCGGTCCTTCCCTCTGTTGGCCCTGGTACCCATAAACCCATCTTCTCTGTCTCGGGCCTGTAGTAACGTGACCCTTCTTTACCCCACCAGATCATGCCTGGGTGACCTTGCTCCCAGATCTTCCTGGTGGCCTTCCTCGCCTCCCCAGTGACACTATGCAACCCCAGCGTGACCTGCGAGGCCTGTGGCTCCCGCTGCTGTCCTGGTTCCTGCTCCTCTGTGAGGTGGCCAGAGCTGGCCGGGCCCTGGTTAGCTGTCCTGCCGCCTGCCTGTGCGCCAGCAACATCCTCAGCTGCTCCAAGCAGCAGCTGCCCCACGTGCCCCACGCCTTGCCCAGCTACACAGCCCTGTTAGACCTCAGCCACAACAACCTGAGCCGCCTGCGGGCCGAGTGGACCCCCACGCGCCTGCCCCACCTGCACTCCCTGCTGCTGAGCCACAACCACCTGAACTTCATCTCCTTGGAGGCCTTTTCCCCCGTGCCCAACCTCAGATACCTGGACCTCTCCTCCAACCAGCTGCGGACACTGGACGAGTCCCTGTTCAGCGAGCTGCAGTTCCTGGAGGTGCTGCTGCTTTACAATAACCACATCATGGCCGTGGACCGCTCGGCCTTCGAGGATGTGGCCCAGCTGCAGAAACTCTACCTGAGCCAGAACCAGATCTCCCGCTTCCCCCTGGAACTGGTCAGGCTCCCCAAGCTGACGCTCCTGGACCTCTCCTCCAACAAGCTGAAGATGCTGCCGCTGTCCGACCTGCAGAAGCTGCCCGCGTGGGTCAAGAATGGGCTGTACCTGCACAACAACCCCCTGCACTGCACCTGCGAGCTCTACCAGCTCTTCTCGCACTGGCAGCACCGGCAGCTGAGCCCGGTCGTGGACTTCCAGGAGGACCTGCACTGCGTGAGCGCCAAGAAGCTGCACAGCGTCTTCAGTCTCAACTGCAGCGAGTACAAGGAGCACGCCTGGGTGGCCCACCTGGGCGACGCCGTGACCATCCATTGCGACACCAGGCAGCAGGGCATGACGAAGGTGTGGCTGACACCCAGCAACGAACAGGTGGTGGACACCACGGCCAACAGCACGGTGACGGTGTTCGAGAACGGCAGCCTGCACTTCCGGCGCGTGCAGGTGGAGGACGGGGGTGTGTACACCTGCCACGCCTCGGGGGAAGCTTTCAATGAGACCCTGTCGGTGGAGCTGAAGGTGTACAACTTCACCTCGTACGGACACCACGACACCCTCAACACGGCCTACACCACCCTCGTGGGCTGTATCCTCAGTGTGGTCCTGGTTCTCATATACCTGTACCTCACCCCCTGTCGCTGCTGGTGCCGGGGTGTCGAGAAGCCTTCCAGCCACCAAGGAGACAGCCTCAGCTCGTCCATGCTGAGTACCACACCCAACCACGACCCTATGGCCGGTGGGGACAAGGATGACGGTTTTGACCGGCGGGTGGCCTTCCTGGAACCTGCTGGCCCCGGGCAGGGTCAAAATGGCAAACTCAAGCCAGGCAACACCCTGCCGGTGCCCGAGGCGGCGGGCAAGGGCCAGCGGAGGATGTCGGATCCCGAGTCGGTCAGCTCGGTCTTCTCGGACACGCCCATCGTGGTGTGAGCAGGGTGGGTGGGTGGGACATTCTGCCCCAGGAGAGGTGATGCACCCCTGAAGGATTTGAGGGGATGGAGGAGAGGGCTGGCTGCCCCAGGGAGTGGGTTCCCCCTGACCTCGAGAGAACTGGTCACGGGCACAAAAGAAAGCAAGACCCCAGCCGGGGTGTGGCTGCCGAGAGTTTCAAACGGGCATGCCACTCCCCAGGCAAATGCTACACCTCTGCCCCAGGCCCCTGCGCTGGTCTGTCAGCGTGCTGGAGGGGGAGCGAGACCCCACTGGGGGGAATGCGGAAGGGGCTGGGGGAAGAGCAGATTCCCTAAATTTTTTCAAGATCATCCCTAGATCCTTAAGAGGAAGTCATTTGGGGGGGAAATCCCTTTTTTTTCTATTTCTGCCCTCCACACACACACCTGTGATGTTGGGCGGGCTGGGGGAGCTTCCACAGGGTCCTCCTGGGGGGAGAGCTGCAGTGTTTCTTTGGCAGGGAGGTCACACTTCACAGTGAGGAAATTGGAAGCCTCTGGAAAGATGAGTCAGGAAAAGGCTGAGACCTCCAGCAATAGCCCTCCCCCAGGCTGCTGCGAGACTTCCCGATGCCTGCCTGCTGCCCGTCAGAGAGGGCAGCCGTGTGAGGTGTGGCGTCGGTGCCCTGTCCCGGGACCGCAGGCGCAGAGGGGCCCGCAGCGTAGGCGCGGCGCGAAACTTGTGGATGGGGGTGAACTGCACACTGGCTCGTTTCCTGGTCGGGGGAACCGGGTTAGGGTTTGGTGCCAGCACCTGTGCGTCAGGCCGGGGTGGGGGCCGCTTCACACGAGCACAAGGAGGGTGCATCGGCCTCTCAGGCGGCACCCGGCGGGCCCCACCTGACTCTGGGTTCGCCGTCTCTTCCTTCGGCCTCCTCGCCAAGTTCGGGTGGGGTCCTGAGCTTTCCCCGACTGCTGCTCTGTGGAGGGTGGTCCTGGAGAGTCTGGCCCCGGCCAGGCTAGCCGAGGCTTGGGGACGCAGAGGTAGGTGTCTCCTCTGTGCTGGCAAAGCTGCCTTGCTCCTCACAGAGGTCTCGCCCCTGCTGCCAAGCCAAAGCATGGGGTGCTGTCACCTGAGGGGTCGGAACTGCGTGGTCTCTGTCCAGCGCCGCAGTTTGGAGTGTGGCTTCGAGTTCTGTGTCTCGCAGGGTTCCGGGCAGCCTTGTAACAGGGACAGCGAGTGGCACCCGCAGCGCTGTCAGCCAGAGGTCTGTGCTGGAGGAACTTCCAGACAGGCTGATGCCCGCCCCACCCAGGGTTACAGAACACTTAGGGCCCAGAGGCGGCCACCCCCCAGAACTTCTCCCTCTGAGCGGGGGGTGTAAGCCCCGGGATGGCTGGTCTGAGCCTCAAGGGCACGAGCAAGGCAGAGCGGGGGAAGGTTCTCTGGTGTGGGTCGTTTTTGCTCTGTCCCCTCGCCCACCAGGCTCCCTGACCAGTGGGAGTTCTCCAGATCTCCTGGTGTTCCAGCCTGCTCCTCAGGTTCCAACAGGTGTCGTTTCAAGTGACAAGAGCGGCCTGCTAGGAGGGCCTGACTCCGCAGGGAAGGGGACCAGAGCTCAGCATCTTCCCCGCCCACTCCTGGAGGTCAAGGCTGCTGTCCATCCTTTCTCAGTACCCGGTTTTATCGAGAGGTGCGGCATTTCCCTCAAGTACCTGCATGCTCGTAGGTGTGCACGCTTCTAGGTATGCATGCACGCGGCACCTTGGCCCCCACCGGGACAGTGACCCCTCGGTCCCCGCCGAGGTGCATTTCAGAAGGTCTCCACCTGTGTGCACGACGTGATGCACACATTCTCTCGCCCTGTAGGAGACAGTGATCACGCCAGGCGCCCCAAATAAACTCTTGTCCTTTGAATTCATTCTGAGATCTCGGAAGCTTCACCCACGTCTCCATGGCTCACACGAGTTCTCTGCAAGGCCTGGAGTTAGGAGAACCACACGTTGATGACCTCGGGAGATGGGGTGGTGAGGAGCTAGCCAGTTCTTCAGACCCTCGGAGGCCTTCCTTGGGTTAGAGGCAGTAGATGAGGCATAAAAGTGCAGCTAGGTCGAGGAAGGACCCAGAGCACCAGAGCAGCTGGCGGGGGACCAAGCAGCTGTCAGCGGCTCTTCCTCTGTGAACTGCCCGGTAGGACGAGGAAGAAGTCATCTGGTTACGTTCCAGAGGCCAGTGGGTGGGGGGAAACGGGGACCCCCTGCTCACTTCGCAGGGAGCCCGGGAACATCTCACCTCTGTGCCAGAGTGTCCCCTTGAGGAGCCGTCCGGGGCTCTGAAAGTCGGAGTGTCGAATGGAGCCGGCTGGCCAGGGCAGTCCAGCTGAGGCCTGAGGACGAGGAGGGTCCTTTTCTCCTTTTCGTACCCAGGCTGGGGAATAGGAAACGGCCCGAGGCTGTCAGTCCCTCTGCTCTGTCCACTAGCTTGGCCCCTGCGACAGACTGAATGAATCGGCCTCTTCCGCGGTTTCAGCTGATGGAACCCAAAGGTCGCTTTCTCCTTGGGGGCCAAGCACTCAGCACATGGGAGCTCCCGAGAGCCCTGGGCAGGAAACTGCCCGGTGTGGCTCGAAGAACAGGCTGAGCATCACCGCCACCGCTCCCCTCCCCACACCCATGAACCAGACCTGTCTCCCGGGAAGCAGGTGTCCCTGGAGACAATATGACAGGGCTCAACAGTCTACGTGATTGTCTGTGACCTTTTCCTTTGTCTGCGTTTATGGGGCTCCTGGGAAGGGGCCGGGAGAAGGTACACCCCAGCTTGGGGAGGACAAAGCCAGCTGGCCCGTTCTCCGTGTGTCCTTACCTCTGTACTCCTCGTAGCCCTGCTGGCGAAGCCGGCTGGCTTCCCCGTGCCCAGGGCCCGTCCCTCCCCTGTGCAGACCCAGGCTGGCAAATCGTGGAGCCTCTGGGCTCTGAAAACTAGACAACCACCATTAAACCTGGCTTGAGTCTCTTGTTCTGGCACAGTGTGTGGCTGGTTTATTTCTCCTTTCAGCCTGTGGGCGGGGTTCACTGCACCGCAGAGGGTGCAGCTTTCTGAGGGAGAGAATCTTTAAGTGCTGCTATAAAGGCATCCAAACACCCACATCCAGGCATTTAAACAGGCCAGGGGTCAGCAAACTTTTTCTGGACAGAGCCGGACAGTATGTTGGGCTCTACAGGCCACCGTCTCTGTGACAACCCCTCGGCTGTGCGGGATGCAGCAGGAAGTCACCATGGGAGCTCAATGAAGGAGGGTGGCTCCGGTCCAGACTTTATTTATGGGCACTGAGATCTGGAGTTCATATAATTTTAACACGTCTTTTGAGTTGCCTCCACCGGCTGAAGTGTAAAAAGTCTTACTAGCTCACAGACCACACCGAACCAGGCAGCGGCTGGTTGGGGCCAGCAGACCGGTTTAGACGAGTCCTCGGAGGAGATGCCAGCGGTACCTTAGCAGGAGAGTTTAGCAACTCCGTGATGCAGGCGAGAGCCTGCAGACAAGGAAGGCTGCCGCGCCCCTGAGGAGGAGGCCGGCCTCCCCGCCGAGCTCCGTTCAGAGTCCAGAACAAGCCTACAAAGGGTACCATGGGAAAATGCTTGGGCTGGGCTCAAAGAGATGGTGGAGGGCAGCTCCATTGCCGGTAGACTTCCACATTGTGAACGGCGGCCTTCTTCGCTGTCCAAGTCTGTTCACCCGACGGGCAGGTTAATAATCCCTGACGGTTAACGTGCCTCGGCGTGGCACAGAACAGAGAAACGCCTCCCCGCCTCTGTTGGTGCGGACGCAGCCCCCCAGAAACTGGACTGGATTCTCCTGGCCTCTGAACATGCAAATTCTTTGGTTTCTCTCTTGCTGCTTCGGGAAGGGGACTGTCATGGTAGACTCCATAAGGGAAGGGGAAATGGTGTAAGGAAAAAAGAAAAGAACCTAAATTTGATTAATGACCTGATTTCTCCCACTGATCGAGTCTGACCAGAGGGCAGTGCTCCTCTGTGTGGGACGGGGGTGGAGACACCGCCCAGCCACATAAGAGACATCCACCTGGACGGCCCACGCCAGGACCCATGTTGGTGCTAACCGCCCCCGCCCCGCCCCGGACTGCATGTCTAAGTAGTGGAAGTATTTTTCCTCCTTTTGGAGCCGTCTTTGCTGTGGCTGAGTTTCTCCAAGAGGATGAGGCTGGTGGCACTCAGGTCTGGGGCAGACGACTGGGGGTCTTCCCCTCTCTCCTGGCCTGTGCCAAGCCCTGTCTCTGAGCCTGCAAAGTTTTGATACTGCTTTCTCCGTCATCCTAAGGAAGTCCCCGGCTGCATGTCCTCCCTCCTCCCCAACCACTAGCTTCTGGCCAAGGGGTGCGGCCTGTCCCCCATATCTTGCAGCACTATCCTAGCTCCTCTTGGGGGGCACCTCCGGGGAGTGGACGAGGCTAACGTGACAGCCTCGCCTCCCTTCCTCGCGATCTCTCAAGTCCTTCCCTTGCTGCAATTGTAGTTCTCCTACAGCTCACCGGTCTCCCAGGAAACCACCCGTGAAGCCACACTGTCCCCGCCCACGCTGCAGAAAGGGCTCCGGCCTGTGCAGGGGGACAGTGGGCTTTTTGGCCCGGCTGCGGTGAGTCTCCCGGGCGCTCCCTCTCCCGAGGACTGAGAGGGGCAGGCGGACACAGCCACCACGTCCAGCCCCTTCCATCAGGCTGGTCCGCAGCCGGTTGGGAAATATCAGTGATAAAGACACTTAGACCCGCCCTGGGGCCTCCTGGTCCATATCCAGTTACCGTCCCAGGACCAGAGGACGTGGCCCCGTGCCAGAGAGGACCCGGGGCCGGAGAGCCAGGACGCGGAGCCCTGCAGGGGCTGTCCCAGGTGCGCGGCGGCGCTGGCCCAGGGAAGGCCCGAGTCAGTGAGCCCGGAGTCGGGGGTGCTTGGCGCACGCTCCTGTGTGTGTGTGTGTGTGTGTGTGTGTGTGCGCGCGCGCACGCGCACCGACATGCATGCAGGTCGGGGAGCGTGGTCTCTGCACCGCACTTTGTGCTGCTTTTCTCCCACCTGACCCCCGCTCCCTCACTGGCCGGAGCAGACAGGCCTCACCTAGCCCTGGGCATCCTCAGGAGGCACCGTGAGACACCCAGGGGTCTGCTTCAGAGAAGGGTCCCAGGGGCCCTTGAGAATGCTCAGCGAGACAAAGGGCTGAACCCTCTGGTTCCAGAGAACAGCCAGAAGTGCTACTTAATCTGCTTTCAACGGCAGTTTAAAAAATCACCTGGGAAGTTCTGAGGACCGCAGATGGATTGAAAACTGCGACTCTTACCCCCAGCGCAGCGGTGACTGGCCGCGCCTCCGGGTGGCCGGGCAGGGGAAGGTCGGCTTATGGAGGCGAATGTTTGGCCACGTCAGTCCGCCCCTGGTGCGGCCCAGGGGCCCTGTCCTGCCTGTCAGCTGGGCTGGGGAGAGCGCCGAGGCGACGCCCCAGGGCGGGAAAAACAACTCCGATGAGAAAGCAAGCCCGAGGGCCTGTGCACGGCTGCTGTTCCTGCCTCCGTGTCCACTCCACGCAGGCTGCTGGCTGCTCCCAGACCCATGGAACGGAAAGTATCCTTCTCCCAACTTCAACTTTAAACAGAACTGCTTTCTGGGGTGAAGCGCGCGCCCGCGTGCGTGTGTGTGTTTTAATTCCAATGAAGTGCTTTGAAAAGGAGGGGACTGTGACCCTTCTGCAAGGCTCCGAAACAAGGAAAGAGAACCCTGGGCACGGCTGGGCCACGCCTCGCAGCTGCGTCTCCAGCGCCTGGCGTGAGGGCCTGGGGCGGGAGGGCCGGTGGGCGGCAGTGCTGTGTCCACGACCCTTGCTCCCCGCTCCCACTCTGGCTCGTCTGCTCCGCCTCCCCTCAGAAGGGCCGAAGCAGGCGGGAGAGAGACCAGCCAGCCCCAGGAACTCCAGGCTGGGCCCAGGGGACAGCCGACTCCCAGGTCTGCCATCAGCGCCGTGACTCGGCGGGCAGCACTCTGGGCGTGCTTCTCAGAGCCACGGGCCGGGTGGCATTCCCGGCAGGAGTGGAGGGAGCTGGCCTCGCGTGGAGGAGGGCGTGCATCCGTGTTCTCTGACGGCGGCCAGCGTCACAGCCCCTCCGAGCCCCGGGCCCCTGAGTGTCACTACGCGGCACTGCGTCCGGCCCCCCTCAGAGGAGGAGAGCCTGAGCGGGGCAGAGGGCGGGCGGGGGGAAGAAGGACCAGCACACGGAAACGCCACCTGTTTGCACGTGTTTAATGCTCTGAGCTTCCTGGCGTGGCGGCTCCCACACGTTCCCCTCACCCTCACAACCTCCCCGGGAGGTGGGTCTCCAGGTGAGTGGCTAGCTCAGGGCCACACCGTGCTGGGCGTGAACCCTGATGCCAGGTTTGCCTGTTCCCGGGTCGGACTCCCAAAGCCTTCAGGGGGCCACCAGAAAGGCCGAGATCGGGGTCAGGACCAGGACGGGGTGTCCTCTGGAGGTCAGGTAAACAGAAGGAAGGACAGGAGGACTAGAGGGTCAGGATCAACGGCCGGCACTGCCACTAACTGCCAGTGTCAGTGGGGCGCACACTGCACTCCCTCCGCCTCGACCTTCGACCTTCATCAGGTGAAAACGCCTTGGTCGCTCAAGCGAGGGGCACTGGGGGCCCACTCCCGGGGGAGGAAGCCTCAAGCCAGGGCTGGGAGGCCAGCCCCCTGACCCCTCCTGCCTCCCACAGCGCCCTGCACTGGGTGACACTCCGCAGCCTGGGAAGGGGAAGGTGCAGGCTGGCTGACTCAGCCTGCCAGTGCTTGGAGGTCTGGAGCTGAACGGGCAGCCAGCTCTGCTCAGCTAATGATTATTATTAACTCTGAACAGACCTTGGCACGGCAGCCAGCTGGCTCCGGGAGGATGCCTGGATCGCCCACGGTGAGGTTTAAAAACAAGACCCAGGGCAGCCACGCACGGGGGTGGCAGGGTGGGGACCATGAGAAAGGAGGGACAGGCCAGTGTCAGGGAGCGGGGCGGGGTAGTCCGTCCTGCGAGAGGGTGGGGAGAGAGGAGGCCCAGGCTGGCAAGACGTTCCAGCCTCGCTCTGATGCACGAAGAGCCCAGAGGGTGCGGCTGGAAGACTTCCCCAGACTCGGCGCTCCTGCCACTCAACAGCTCCCCACCCCCACCCCCACCCCCCACCACGTGGGGCTCAAGGGAAGTGGAGGTTCTGGAAAAGATGGGGGCTGGGGGCATCTGAACCCAGAATGGTAACTCTATTGCCATCTGGATCTGGATACAAAAACCTTCTCTATTTCTCATGTCCTCAAGGTTGAGTTTGAATATAATCATATTTGGAAGCAGGACTTAGCCTGATATGCAAATTTGTGCAAATGACATGCTTTTTTTCTTTCTTTCTTTTTTTTTTTTTTGAGCACCCTGGCTTTTTTTTTAAAAAAAGGCAAAACAGGCTGACTACTAGCAGCTTTCCTTAGTCGGGGGACAAGGGCAAAAGGGCAGCCATTTGCTTCTCTCCCGAGGCCTCCGCCTCATCCCTGAGGCACCCAGATGGGGAGGTGCAGGAGGTGGGGGAGACAGCAAAGGGAGGAGGCCCATGCAGCTGGCAGCCACCTCGTCCCAGCTGGAGGACGAGGGCCCTGGCAGGGAGGGCTAATGGCGGTCCAGCTGCCGCCCCAGGATGTGAGGGCAGGTGGTGAAGGAGGGAGAAATGCAGAGGGGAGGGGAGGGAAGTGCCCCCACAATCTGGCCTGCGAGGAAGAAGGGCCCCTCCCGTTGACCCCTCCCTATACTGCAGTCAGACTGGCTACCCGGGCCGCCTGTGCCCTCCTCTGCCCTCCCGGCCTCCTGGTCAGAGACGGGACAGCTGGGCCCCTTCCTCCTGCAGAATATAAATGACTTCCCCCTTTCTCTCAGGGCTGGGAATAGACATCAGCTGGCACGGCCCACGCAAACTGCTGGCTGTCAGCCCGCCTGCCCGCCGCCCACCAGCCCCCCAACCACCTGGGAGGAGGCAATACCTCAGGCGGGAGCCGGCTACCCCGCCCTCTCCCGGCTGCAGACGGCAGATGGGGTAAGGCTCCCCGCACCCGCTGTGCCTGGTAGAGAGGACATGGGGTCCCTGATCAAAGTGCCTGCCCAGATGAGACTGTTCCATCAGCCCCGGTAACCCTCTCCCCCAAGTTCAGACCACACTGGTAGTTTGGAGGGGACAATAAAAGAGCTAATCTCCACCTGCACAGCAGGGCCCCCTCCCCACGCTCAGGGTCAAAAGAGCTCCTGGGAGATGCCACCTGATCCAGGAGGAGCCCAGTGAGTGCACTCAGGGGACACCTCTGCCCTTGTAGGGTCCCCTGCCTGTACCCTACAGGCCGAATTCCTGTACCGTGGAATTCTACCAACATCTTGTCTCTAAGCCACCCAGAGAGGACGTCTGGAATGTTCCAAGGACCTGGACATCCAAAATGCTGCCTTAGGAACTTAGGAACTCCTCCCACTGGTCCTGGGAGCCGGAGCTCCGGCCTCCCAGAGGCCCGTGAGCTGCCACCCCCTGCCTTAATACCAGCTCTCCTGGTTCAGCCACCTTCAGTCCTTCAGACCCACGGAGGTCCCATCTCCCCAGCTGAGCCGGAACAGGGAACCTGCCTGGCATCTGGCCCTCGCCACGGAGGGCTGTCTGGCGAGCTGCTTTCGGTTTGGAACAAGGAGAGGTCTCCGCAGGGAAGAGGGCCCAGCCCCGGGTAGCCAGCTGGCACCAAACTCAGCCCCCCTGCTGGGCCGAGGAGTGGCAAACCAAGAGGAAAGCTTAGGCAACAAGGAAGGGGGATCTTCCCCAGATCAGACGAGCCCTGCCCGCCTCCTAGGCTCTCCTTCTGTTCTAAAAGCTCCGGGGTTGCTCCACGAAGCTGTGTGCTAAGGCAAGAACCTGAGCCCAAGAGGGCAAAACACGTGCTGCCCGGGACTATTCTGCCACTCATCGTGGATGTCGGGGGAACTGAGGCGGGCTGAGGAAGATCTCAGCCGGGCCGGGCAGCCCAGCAGGGAGCCAAAGCCCTGGGTGAGCCAGCACCCTTCCGCTCACCCAGAGCTTTAAAGTGATTTCAGTGCCTTTACTGTCTCAGAGCTCAGGGACCCTCACCCGGGCCCCTTCCCTTACTGTTCTCAGTGTGGGGCCCCTTGTGCCCTGGTCTGGGGCCAAATCAACATAGGCTCCTGACAGGCCTATGACAGTAAGGATTACTCCTGAGCCTTGCGAGCGGCCCAGCCCACGGTCCGGAGCTGGAGGGGTGTCCCGTGACGGCCGCTGACACGCCGAACGTTGGCGCTCACTGGGACACACTCATCTTCACAAAGATGAAGAAACTGAGGTCCTGAGACACGTGACTTGCCTAACGTCACGCAATAGAGCCTAGCAGGCCCAAAACCCGTAACCAAGACCCAGGGGCTCTGTCCGCTACCCCGTGCTGCTTTCTTAAAAGTCACCCAAAGTGCCACAGCTGCCATTCATAAGTGACAGGAACCCACTCTCCATCAGGCAAGCAACCAAGAAACGACCACACCACCACCATCGCCACCAGCACCCAGCCCTCCTGGGCCCCGTCCGCGTGGAAGCTTCGGGAGCAAGCTCCCCACCTGCGCTCAGCGCATCTCCCCGTTCCGGCCCCTGAGTCATCCGTCGGCAGTGCGGCTCCGCACCCCCTCAGCCCAGGGAAGCATCAAAACCCTACCACTTCGGAAGTGGAGCCCTTGAAGGTCACCAGAGGAACCACTGACGTCCCAGGCAAGTGCACCATCTAGACTCAGAGTTCGGAGGGACTCACATCTCCATTTTCTTCCTTGGCAGGTAGGAGCTGGAGATCTGGTGCATGATCACCAGCGCTGGGTAGAGGGGCAGTGCCAGGCACAGGTACCAGGACCCCCCTGTGATCTGGGCCTGGAACCACACCGAGTACATGCCCAGGAGCACCGTCACCGTAGCCATCAGGTAAACCACCAGTCCACAGGTCAGATGGTAGAGCTTCAGGCGAGCCACCCTCGAGACCCCGGCTGCCCGGGGAAAGAGGAGGCAGAGCCCGTACAGCGCCTGGACCCCCGTGGCCAGCAGCGTCAGAACCCCTACCCAGCTGTGCCAGGACACCAGGTGGGGCAGCTCACTGCGGGTCTTGCTGGCGAGGATGAAGCCCAGGCCCAGGGCGGCACAGAGGATGGCTAGGGTCTGCCCCACCCAGTGGAGTCCGATCCGGGCCTTTCGGGAGCAGAAGAAGAACAGGGAGTGCTCAGGCGAGAAGAGCAGGATGGCCTCGGCCATGCACAGGCAGAACTGTGAACACAGGAGAGGGCCAGTGAGCCTGGAGCCCGCCTGGGAGGCCTGAGGAGGAGGTGTCCTCGGACATCCTCACAACAGGGAGGACAAAGGGCGGGGGCTAAAGAACTCCCACCAGGACCTCCTGCCTCACAGGTCCATGTTGCTGGGCACAGATGGGAATCCACACTTGAGGGAAAGTCTCTGTCACTCCAGCTGACATCCAAGTCTGTGCGCCCCTCCCCCCAGCCCAGACGAGGACTCCCATTTCTTGGCCAATGGCATCAGCAAATGTTGAAAGCTTCCTCCTGAACTTTGGCAGAGGAGCGACTGGACACCACCCCTCTTACTTCCTCCATTCAGGCCCTAGCGGAGAAACTCAGACCATGCCCTCCCACCCCCATCGACTACCTGACACAGCCCAGCCCTCCGTGTTTCTCAATCTCGAAGGTTGTTGGGAAAGTTGGAGCCCTGCCTACCTCCCCCATTTCTATGAGCCTTAGCAAGGCTGAGCCCTCTGAGGGCTGGATGCTTCCCTAGGGACATAGCCAAACAAATCAGCTGCGTAAAGAAGCCAAAACTCACCGCCAAGGCCATGAATACAGGGTGCCAGGAGAAAAGACCTAAGGATCAAAGAGAACAGACTGACGGCCTGGGTGCCATTGTTTCTGCCCCTGAGGCTGGCTGGAGCCCAGAGAATCTAGCTACAGGGGACAGGTCAGTGTACTATCCCCGGCCCTAAACAGGAATCAGGATCTCAGGGCAAAGGGGAGCAGCCAAAGGGCTCCACAGTGAGCGACCATGAGGACAAGCCCACACCAGCTCAGCGTGGGTTCACCACTGGGCACCGCGCAGCCCTTAGCCCAGTCCCAGACTGGACTTGGGTCTCCCTCCCTCTATCCTCGAGGGGCTCTGCTCAGGGTGAGCTAGTGAGTTCAGTTTGGTCGTCGGCCTCGCCTCCTCAGCACCCAGAGCTCCGCCCCACCACACCCTTACTACCCTTCAACGGTCCGTCACTCCCCTACCAGGGCCCCCACTCCAAGTCTCCCGGCGCTCCCAAGCGCTGCCCCTCCAGAACCTCGGCTCCGCCCCCTTCCCTGGCCCCGCCCTCCCTTGCACACTCACTGGTTCCCGGCCGGGACAGCAAAGTCAGAAAGATGGTGAAGCCCAAAGCTACCAGGTGCGCCAAGATAACACTGCCTCTCCGCAGCCAGCGGGTCAGTCTCGGCTCCCTCGCTGGAGCGGGAACCAGACCTACCTCCAGGGTCTGCATGGCCTGACCGGGCCGGCGCACACGCCCGGCTGCCAGAGCGCGTCTTCCGGGTTTGCTATCGCCCAGGAGCCGCCGCAGCGGGACAGGCTCCGCCCCCGGACGCCCTGCGGTGCGGCGATTGTGCCCACAGCGCCCTCTGGGGGCTGGGGGAGGGCGGGTTGCCCGGGAGAGCCCCGAGGACGTGGGGCACTGGACAGCTCCCGGTCCATTGTGTCTCCTAAGCCAACCTCATAGTACCTTGGTTTACAAGGGTTTATGTGTCATGCAGCCTGTAGAAATCACATTTATGGCAACTGATTTCACCCAAACCCCAAGTCACAAACTTGCTACACTGAACCAAGGCTGTGGAACCCGTGTCTTCAGCAGTTTTCCAGGATACTGGATTTCCCCGGCTGCCCCTTCTCTCCTACCATCCCTTTACAAGGGAAGAAGACTTCTCCTTGACTCAAAGCAAGGAGACAAAAAGAAAGGACAAGGGAAAAAACCGTGCTGCGACTAAGTGAATCAGGTTTGAAGACCAACAGCCTGATACTCTTATCTGCACAGCTGTCCCCAGTGAGATAAACGGAAGAACAAGGGCACTCCCAGCCCCTGCTGCCTCCACACCATCTGCTCAGCCCTGGGGAGCCAGATGATTGATCCTAAGGGACCAGAGTTTCCACACCCAGGGAGCTCTGGAAGAGATCGGACCCTTCCTGATTCCAAAAAAGGTGTGGCTCAGCTCAAGGAGGCTTAGCAAAGAGAGGCTATACCCCTTCCTTCAGGGCAAACCCACAGGCCAGGGAGGGACAGACCAAAACAAGCAGGGACGTTCTGAGAATAGTTACCAACTCAATTCAATTCCCTGCAGTGGTGAAGCGGCAGGAGCAGCTGAAGAAACGAAGCGACAATTCAGAGATGTGACGGAGGCCCAGGGTTGCTGAGAGACCATAAAAGGGCCACAGGCTGACTCCCACAGACCCTCTGGGCAAATATCCAAGAACAGAACCAGAGGCGAGGCTCCCTCCCGGTGAAGCTCCCTTCCCTCGGGGCCTGGAGTCTGCTCTGGAGTTGAGATTCTGGGGAAGCACTGCTCCCTGACGGCCGTGCCTCAGCACCCTGTCTGGAAAGACGACTCTCCAGTTATACAAATCCCAGCCTTTTCCACAGTGTTTCAAGGGACAGAGAAAGGGACCTGGAGTCGGGCTGCCTATCATCTCCATCTCCTGGGGTACGGTTGGGGACAGCAAGGACACTCATTTTGTCACATGTTTTTCCTTCCTTCCTTTTCTATGTTTCTGTTTTTATATTTCCTTAGCAGCAACAGAACAGGGAGACAGTCTTGAGGTATTTTAAAGATTTTTTTCTTAAAAAAAATAATATAAAGTTATAAAAAGCGGCAGCAGCCTGGGGCCTGGATCTGGAGGGGAGGAGGTGCTGGCGGCTCCATCGAAGTGGGCAGGCACTTTCTCGTTAATGGGCTTTTGACTGCAGGAAGACAAGAGGCAAGAGACAGGGTCAGGCTGGGGGGCCCGTCCGCCTCCCTAGTGAACTGTGTGGACCCCAAGAGCTGAGGTTTGATTTCGTCCTGCTGGCATGGTGAGCAAAGCTGGGCAAGGGGCAGACGGAAGCCAGCCCTGCAGGGGTGGCCTGGCGACCACTCACGTGCACGTGTGCACACTCACGCTGAGGCCCCGGGCAGTGGTCACACCCACTGCTCTCATATGGGCGCCAAAGCTGCAGGTAGGCCTCTGGCCCAGGCCTAACCCGGGGCGCATCCCCCCTGCCCGCCCTCAGTAACAGCCTCCAGGCTGAGACCTCACGGACAGCGCCTAGCCTACTGCTCCAGGCCCCCATCACCAGAGGCCCCCAAATCTGGCTGCTGGCTTCACCAGAAACCCTGGAGAACTCGCCTGGCACCCACACACCTGGAAGTGGGGACCTGTGCAAGGTGGGCATGCACGCATTTGTGCACCTTGAGTTGGGTCCCTGCCCTTCCATGCCCCGATGCCCAGGGGCAAAGCCAGTGAGCAAGTTCAGCCCGCCCGCCCTGCTGCACAGCGCATCAGGCCACAGCTCAGGGGCCCAGCTCAGCCCCACGGCCCAAACCTTTCTTCTCAGAGTTCATGGAGTCCAACTTCCTTTCCTTCAGGGGACAGAGGTAGCTCCAGTTCCTGGAGTGAGGGCCGCAGCCAACTCAGAAAGTGGCCCTTTGATTAAAGCAAAGGTGGGGGAGGGGCAGCAGAGGCAGTATCTCCTCCCCCCAAGGGAGAGGGCTGGAGAGAGCAGAAGGCCCGTCAGGCAAAAGCCCGTCACCTTGCGAAGAGCTGAACCCCTCTCCCTAAAGATGGCCCAGGCACTCTCTCAGTCTCCCCTTTCTCCCCTCTCTGCACAAACGTTGACTCAGCACCCTGCCTGTGTCAGGTCCCCAGAGTACACTCCACCCTCGGCCATCCTGACCCTTCCCTGCCCGTGCTCTTCGGGGAGCTGGGCGGGTACCTTCAGTGCAGAACACTTCTCCTCAAAGGCCAGGGCTGGACCCGGCTTCTTGCGGCGCACGGCGCAGGCCCCGTCGGCAGGGGGGCCAGCCGGGCAGTGCTTGGCCTTGACCGGCCGGCAGTAAGTGGCCAGGTTTTTCCGCTTCTTGGCTACCTCCTCCTCAGAGAGGCAGTTGGTCGGCAGGGCCTTGGCTGGGTGTCCGGCCGCTCCCCGGCTGTCCAGCTGAGAAGCCTTGACCGCTGTGGAAGGCTGATGAGGGGGGCCCCGACAGTCCGGGGGCCCTGCCCGCTTCACTCGGGGCCCCACCGTCCCGTTAAGCCCCATGCTCAGGGCTGTTTTCGTCTTGGCAGAGAGGCCGCGGCAGCCAGAGGGTTTGCCTTTTCCAGTGGGCTCCAGGATGCAGGTCCGTTTGAAACCAGTGGGGCCAGGTGATAACTTCCGCTTGCGGGAAGGGGCCTCCACCTCGGCCCCAGCCTTGCCTTTGGCCGACTTGCTGGCCTTCGAAGGCGGGAGCTTGCTGAAGGACGGGGAGGGCGTGTTGGCAGGCAGAGGAGAGGTGATGGCCTGGCTCCCGCCCATACACTCCGCCTGGCTGCAGGCGGCTGCCACACTGGGGGAGCCTGCTGGGTAGCTGGGGACAAGGCTGTCCTTGGTGGGGGGCATGGAAGCTGGGCAGGCAGGTCTGGGGGGTGGGCCTGGAAGGCGGGGGCAGCTGCCCGTAGAGGAAGGGCTCAGGGGAGCAGATAGCGGGGAGCTGGCAAGGTGGGATGGAGGCTCAGCGGCCGGTGGGATCTTCCTGCAGCAAAAAGAGGGCGTCACTGTTGTGTCAGACAAACAAGAGGGCCTCTCCACCAACGTGCACACCAGTGTCTCTGCCCCACCTAGAAACGGCCCAGAGCCCTGGCAGTGCTGCCATCTGCTGGGAGACACTGGAAGTGAGCGTTAGGGAGAAGGTACAGGGAGAGATAGGCAGGAATGAACCAGCATAACGACCCACTCAATAACCTTTTAAATGCCTGGACACCCCCTACCGCTAGTTACCCGAAAGGTACTGGAAGTGACGGATGAGAGTGGAGAGTCACTCCCAGGCCACCATTCCCGCCCTGCCTTAGCCCGGCACCAGGCCGCCAAGTTTCCCCACCTCCTCTTCCTTCTGGCCGGGGTCTTGCTGGCAAGCAGCCAAGCCACATCTATGGGTATGTGTGAAGAATTAGGGCTTCTGAGGCCCGAGCACGCCTGGGGCCTGGGGAGGGAAGCTCCGCGCCCGGGAGACTCACTTCCACATGTGTGAGCTGAGGTGCCTCTCCAGCATGGAGCTCAGCGCCGAGCAGAACCGGTCCAGCCGGCGGCTGAACACGTAGCACCCTGGACTCACCAGCCGGCTCCCAAAGGTGCAGAACTGGAGACAGAAGGAAGGTACACGGTCGGCAGGCCTGAGATACAGGGAGGTCACCCCCACACAGGATCTGACCCCCCCACGTGGTGGGGAGGTGGGCCGCTCCCCCACCCCGGTCCCCACCTCCCCAGGTCCTTACCGCCTGTGGCCTGGGGGGCCGGGATGCATAATGGCAGTCAGGGGGGAGGTGGAGGTCATCAGATGTCCCCTCCTCCTCACTCTCCTCGCTGGAGGCCTGGGCCCCACCCCGGGGCAGGGGGAAGGGGAACAGGCCTGGGTCCCCATCACCACCACAGGGGCCTGCATCATCCAACTCACTCTCAGAGGAGGCCCGGGACCTGGAAGGGCCAAAGGGGATGTGAGGGCGGTGTGACGGGAGTGGGCCAGGGTGGGGCTGTCCCTGCACAGCCAGGCTCAAAAAGCCAGCAGACAAAGAGGAAGGGAGGACAGGAAGGGAGGGAACAGCAGAGCTCACAGTGTAAGGACCAGAAAGATCAGGGGCCACAGCTCCCCAGGGACTCGCTCTGCAGCCGCTCCACTGCCCAGGCCCTGCCCCCCGGGGGGCAGTCTGCTCCACATTTGCCTCCTCCAGAAAGTCTTCTGAATTTAACTGCACCCGACTCTGGTCCGCCCCATCACGCCTCTCAACCCCCTTCTGGCATCACATATTCCCGTGAGCCTGCCCTGGAGCTGAGCCCGTGTCTCAGGTCTGCCCCTTGAGTGACGGGCAGAGATGCGTGTGAGTCTCCTTCGGCAAGGCAGGCTCTCCCCGGGGACCGGTGCAGCCTCTGCACAAGAAGGGGCCAGCAAATCAATACACAGTAGGACTGCCTGGCCCAGGACCCTGAGCCTTTGGGCTCCCTGACCCTTTCGGGTCCCCAGCTCCGAGTTTCGGCCTGTCGGAAGCAGCTGGGAAAACGTCTTCAACCCGGGTGTTGGAACTGGCACACTACAGAGGCTGGGGCACCGTGGCGTGCTTGGTCAGAAGCAGGGAGTCACCTACTACAGCACCCACTGGGGCCCCAGGTCTCCCCCCACTCTCTGGGTAGAGTGAACAGCATCTTGCAGTGCAATTCCTGGGCCTGTCTCCAGGGGTCCCTGATGGCAGGGGGCCAAGTGCCCCCAGGTGAGACGGGGCTGGACCCTGGACGTACCTGGGCAGTGCACAGTATGAGTAGGTCTGCTTGGCACGAGCAGAGAAGGTGCTGCTGGGGGCGGCCGCTGCCCCTGCCACGGGGGCTGAGGAGAGGGGCTCCTGTGAGGGGCGCTCGAGGGCTGGCTCCTTGCGCCCTGGGCTCTTCTCCTTGGGGGACTCCCCTTTACGGGAGTTGGCCTTCAGCTCTGCCACGAGCACGTCAAAGTCCTTAGCCCGGCCCTGGACCTCCCGGCGCTGGTGCACCGAGTGGATCTAGAACACAGCAGGATGGAGGGGTGGGGAGGGGGGTGTGAGCTGAGCAGGGGTGAGGGGCAGCGGTGTGCTCTGGCCTGGGCAAGCGGAGAGAGAGGGGGTGTGAGTGTGTTTGCGGGTGTGTCTGCGTGTCTTCGTTTCATTCCCCCGCAGGCCAGAACCCTCCTTTGGGATGCCGGGATCTGAGGTCATCCCCTGCCTGCTGCCCCCACCTCGGGCCCACTGTGGGCAGCCTCCCCTCCCCTGGTCTGAGCTTCACCCCATCCCGGGAGCTGGATGGTGGAGAACATCTCAGTTCCTCTCCCAGCCCGGGGCCCACGTCCGTGCTGTCCTCCCTCACTGTGCGGTGGGAGAGGGGGTTACCTTGCACGTGAGAAGGCGGGTGCAGATCTTTTTGGTCTCTGGATTTATCACCCCACACTGCCTGTTGAGGTCGCACTCCTTCCCTATCGGGAAAGTGGTCCCTGTGAGCCCCCAGGCCATTTCCAGGGAAGGAGAGCTGGGCCTGAGGTGAAGGGCCACCCCCGCCCTCCAGTCTGAGGCTGAAGGCCCCCTTCCAGAGAAACATCTCTGGGCGTCAGCCGCTCCTTACTGGGCACAGGAACCATCCCTGTCCCCATTCCCAGCCCAGGCACTCCTGGGGACTCCAAGCCCAAAACAGGGCAACACATAGCAAAACACAAAAGCAGTCCCAGGCATCCAGGATGCCAGGGAAATCAGCTGGGGGAGGGGGCTCGTGCCCTGGGTGTCGGTGAGAAAAGATGCAGGTCACCAGCCCAGGTGACGAGGGCTGATTTCACCTGCTTGGGCACAGGCTCCCTCAGCCTTGATCAGGAGACCTAGGCTGGAGTCCCCAAAGAGCAGGCAGGCCAAAAGTGTCCATGTCAAGGCGTGACCTGGGGCTCTTGTACCCTGGCAACCAGTGATGGCCAGGCCCCCTCCTTCCTGCCCTCCTCTGCATCAGGTCCAGGGACAGAGAGAAGAGTCCCCACTCTACCTTCCTGACCCCCAAGACCACAACTACTCACTAGCCATCTTCCGGTGGGTTTTGGGGGGCAGCCTGGTCCCACCAGGCTCCTTTTCAGGGGGGCTGCCTTCGGCCCGGTGACTGGGGCCCTCGCTGGGGGTTATCTTGATGTTCTCTCTGCCAGGAAGTTCTTTAGAAGGGGGCGCCATGGGGGGTTTTCCAGGGGACTCCTTGGCGAGGCTGCCTGGCTGGCTGAGGAAAGCAGAGGGCGGGGCCACCCTGATTCCGTGTCCATCGGGCTTCGGGAGACTGGACATCTTCTCCAGATTCACCACAGGCACGAAAAGGCTACACATGGAGAGAGGGCGTGGACTGGGGGCAGGGAGGCGGGGCCTGGGGCCTGGGCTGTAGCCCAGGGCCATCTCCTTCCCAGCCCTGGAGCTTGGGTGGGCTCCAGCAGGGGTGCAGAACGTGGGAAACCAGGACCCCGTACTCCCTGGGGTGCACGGGAGGGGGCTGCAGAGGGAGCTGGCCACCTCCTGCTGTAGGCAGCGCCCATCGCCCCTTGGCTGCCTCCACCTGTCAACCCCTCCCGGGGCTGGGGTCAGGGCCGCTCTTCGGGAGTCTCCAGCCTCTCCTTACCAGAGGTTGTCCTTCTGGGTCTTCTCAGGAGGTTGGTGGCCACGGCTCCGGGACCCCTGGCCCTTCTCCCTGGAGGAGGTTTTGGTGGAACCTGGGGCCCTACAAGCTGGGCCCTGCCCATTCACTACATGGCATTTCTGAGAGCTGGCAGGGGCTGGAGGTGGGGGTGGGGCCCGGGCGTAAAGCTTGCTGAGGGGCCCATGTCTTCTTTCTGTCACCAGGAGGTGGAGAGAGTAATCCAGGTGAGTGACCAACTGCCTCCTTCCCAACCTGCTAACCCTGTGCACAGACTCACCACAGAGAAGCTGGTGGAGATTTTAAATGTGCCTCCTTCCCCTCGGAATCTGAGCTTTCAGGACTCAGAATTCTAGGACCCAGCTTCCTGAACCTCTTAGCTCCTCCGCTCCACCAGAACTGCTGGACGTTTGCTCACACAGTCACCCCAACAATCCTCCGAAACCACCACCCACCCCCAGGACTTTCCTATCCCCGAGGCCTTCCTCCATCACACACTTGACCTCCCAGCCGGCCAAGTTCCGAGTTCCGCCGCCCCCTGCCCCCTCCATCTCCTCCCTCGGGCTCCCCTCACCGCAGTGCTTCTGGAAAGCTTGAGGCTTCACCACTTGGCTGCAGTGGTTACATACAACCAAGTAGAAGTCGTCATGGGCAGGGCAGTGCCCGAAGATGGACATGTCTGCAATGAAGAAGCCCTGATCACTGGGGCTGGGCACCCCAGGGTTCCCCTGGGAGATCGGCCAGTGCTCCCACCCCACCCGTGAGGGGACGCTTCCCCTCCCTGCTGATGTGACAGGCTTTATGCTGGAGGCACCCAGCTTCCAGAGTTCAACCTAACCAGTCCCTGAGAACACTTTCAGGTGAATAGGCATCGACTCCCTGCGATTAGGATCTTCTACAACAGGTCACAGCAGCCAGGCGAATGGGTGGACTCAGGCCTATCCAAGTGAGGATCCCAGACCTGTCCCGTCAAGCGGCCACCTCCTGGGATGCGGTGGCAGAGCGGAAGGGGTCCTGACTGCCCTGGGCCCCAGCCCTGGTGTGTACTGACGCTCACCTTCTTTAATGAGGGTCATGGCGTCCAGCTTCTTCGTGCTTTTGTTAGTCTCCTCCAGCTCAGCCCCTGGAGGAGAGACACAGCTCAGGAGGAGCACCCCCTGCCCAGAACGCCCGTTTCCCACCCACCAGCGCCTGCAGCCCGCAGCCAGGCAGCAGGAAGCCCATGCTCCCCAACGAGCTCCTGATGCTCAGGACCACTCGGAGAGTGTTCAGTGGGTCCTTCTCCAGGGCCCTTTCTTCCTCCATCTGTTGCCTCTGGAAGGAGCTAGTCCCATTAGGAGGGATCCAGCCACCTTTCTTACAGACCCCTGATGCCAAGGTGAGGTTCTGGGTTCCACTGCCAGCTAGTTGACTCATGGTAGGTAAACAGCTTTTCTTGCCTGCTTCCTCGTTAAATGGGAAACAGTTCTTAACATATTTTACTATAGATCCCAGAGTCCCTTCTTGAGATTTCTCTTATGGGTCCTTTCTGCTACTCCGTGGCATCCCAGATGGAAACTCTCCCAGGTCCCCATCCCCATGAACTCAATTTTGCTCCACCTGGGTTACCGCGGCATTGTCAAAGTTACACCCAGCTTCTCAGGTCCTACATTGGTATGACAGCCACAGAGCAGAGAAACTGAGGGTTTGGGGCCCTCTGGCATCTTCAAAGTCCCCTTGGTCAGTGATACAAGCTCCTTCCCTCTTTAGGGGGGTTTTAGGCAAGGGTTGCCCTTGCTCCTCTCAGTGTCTGGGTGGATGACCAAAACACCACAGCTGTGCAAAACAGCTCCTTCCCCATCCCCCTACCTTACTCCTCTCCCCTCCCTCCTCTATACCCCCTCCCTGTCCCTTGGAAAAAAAAAATCAATTCTGAGTCACCAAACCCATCGGATTCCATTTCCGGTTCTCAAAGCACCCAGACCCTGACAATGGCCCCATCCTTGCCCACCCAGCATGGGGTGGCCTGGGCTCCCACTTAGGTCTGCTTCAGCTGCCCACTAACAAGATTTGCCCCTTTCTAGGCTGAGAAGACTGTTGACAGTCTTATATAATCTCCAGACAGGAGGAGTGGTGGGTTAGGCATGCAAGAGACAAGGGGCAGCTCCCATCTCAAGTCAGCTAAAACGCAGTGATGGACAGAACCGAGCTGGGAGTCGGATGTCTCAGAGGAGAACAAGTGTCATCAAGAGACCGCAGGGAGCCGTCCTCCTCCTCCACCTCTTCTTACTTGCAAACTTCTTCAGGGGCGTGATGCTTGCTGTCACCCCAAAGGCCACGACGAGGCCAGGTGCCCCCTGGGGCCCAGGAGACAAAGATCAGGAGAAGGGGGCTGTCAGCCTGATCACCAAAGGCACTCAGGGGCCTGGAAAAGGTGGGGTTCAGGGGAGAGAGCCAAGAGGCAAGGCAAGAGGCCCAGGAAAGGACGGTGGGTTGGAGGTAGGGATGATGGACAGAAGGAGGCAGGAAGGGAGGATGGATGGAGGGACAGACCGACGAACTAACGCGGAGGAGGCTGGGGTCCAGCAGCACCGCAGCCAGCAGGCAAAAGCCGAAAAAGAGCAGAAGGTGTGGGGCAGAAGGCGAAGGAACAAGGGGGGCTGGGAGGAGGGCACAGAAGTGGGGTGCGTGGGAAACACGTGGAGAGGACTGTGGCGGATGGGGAAAGCCCGAGGCAGGTTTAGGAGGGGCGGAAGCTGGAAGACAGCAAGCAAGGAGGAAGATAAAAGCAAGTACATGTGGGGACAGGTACTGGGCACCGGCAGAGGCAGAGGTGAGTAGGGTGGGCTGCGGGCGGTGAGCCGGCGCTAGGACCCGGAGGCGCGAAGGAGGGGAGCGGGCGGGCACTAGGACCCGGCGGGTCCTTTGTTTGGGGGGCCGGGGAGCCGGACGGCGGCTCCTGTCGGCAGCTCCCCTCTGCTGGAGGGGACCCGGAGTGGGGGAGGGGAGACAGTGATGGGGTCCCCGGACTCTAGGGGAGCTTCACTCACCATCGGCCACGGGCAAGTCGGCCCGTTCCACCCACGAGCTCCAGCTCTGTCCCGCGAAGTCATCGAGACTCGGCAGCCGCCGCTCCAGAGCGGCCATTGCTGCCGCCGCGCGTTCACGCACCGCCATCACCGCCGCGGACGCGCGCCCGCCCCGGCGCCGCCGCCGCGCGGCCCCCTCCCCCAGCCCCGCCGCGGGCACGCCTCGCCTCTCCCTCCCACCTTTCCAGCTCACTCTTTGCACAAGCGCAGCACAGGTCGCCTTTCCTCACCCTCCCTCCCTCATAGCCTTCTGGGAAATGTAGTCGTGGAGGAGGTGCTGTTGCCTACCGATATTACTAGGAGAACCCCTCCGAACTGCACAATTGCGGGGGAAAAAAGAGACCAAAGCCCCAGAACTTCCTCTCCTAACCCTTGTGCACACATTCTTTCTGCTCCCAGCCCGCGCTCTCAAGTTCGCCACAAAAAACGCCCCAGCCCCTCTGAGTCGTGCGTCCGCCAACCGGCTGGCGCCCCTTGCAGGGCTGGCGGCTACGAAGCGACTTCGCTCCCCCGTAGAGGGAATAGGGTAGGTGCAAGGAGGTGGGCGCGGTGAATCAGAAGGGCAAGGGGAGGGAGTGCGTAGGATGTACTGAAGGACACAAGGGTTGGAGTGGGGGAGGGTCCTCGGCTCCCGTGCTGTGCCTCCTCTGCGGGAACCCACGCTGCCCTGATAAAGAGCAGAGGGTTGGAGTGGCGTTGTCCGTGTTTGGGAGGATCTAGCTGAGCTGACCGAGATCACCTGTCAGGATGACACAAGGCTATCTGCGAGCCAGGGCCAGCCCCGGAACTGGGTTTGCAGCATCTCTGCTGATCGTCTCTCTCCTCCTGAGCACTGCGATCGATCCCCTGTTCTGCCTCTTCCCAAACCCGGGCTGGACCCTGACTCCATCCATCACTTTGGCTTCTTTTCCCAATGAATATTTTCTCTGCTCGAAGGGGTGCTATCAGAGCTTCGGCACGGGGTGATTTCTCATCAGATCTGTCATTTTCCTTGCTAAGGCCTGGAAAATACCTTAATCATCCACCTCTTTCTTCTTCTCAGCTGATAACATTTCTTCCCACCCTCACACGATCAAGAGACAAAAGCCCGCTCCTCCCTATCACCTTGGAAGAGAGATACTAATTCTCTTTTCCCTCCTCAGCCCCTCACATTTCACCTCATGTTCATTCCTTCACCTGAGGAGGAACCCAATCAAAGGCAAATCGATCCAAGTCTGTGCCTACAAACCCTCGGATTTCTTCTCACTTCCCCCTCAAGGATGATCTCAGGGCAGGGATTCTCGACCTGAGAACTTAGGGGATCCAGGGACCTGGTGACACTGAATGTCATGTTGTGCCCAGGTGTGTTTTTCTAGGGCATGTAAACGTACCATGTGATGGTCAGAAGTGGGGAGAGGAGTGCAAGTTTGTTCAGCAAGAACCTTTACGGCTACGAGGTCGAGCATATGGCCCCCTTGAGTCCGACAGGAAGCCTGTCTGGGTCACAGATGGTAGGAGAACAAATGTAAACAGCTTTGTGGAAGCCACTCTCTCTCGCCTTTTGAGTTTGCTCTAAATTTGCTAATGAGTCTCCCTTACTTTAGACTAACTGATGTCACCAAAAGAGAGGTCACCAGACTGGGGACAGCCAGGAGCAACTCCTCAGTCTTCAGACTTTACTGCTTGGGGTGCAGAGTAGAGAGGAGTCGACTGGTCTTTTGGTGGAAGTGCAGATGTTCATCCAAGAACTTAAACGAGGGGAGGAAGAGGAAAAAAACCCCAGAGGGGCTCCAGTCTCAGCTCCTTCACGGCAAATGCTTGAAGCACTGTTTATTCCAACGTGTAATAACAAGCACCAGAAACAACAGGCAGCATTCTCCCCCCACCCCTGATCTGCGGTCCCGGAGGGAGGAGACCTAAGACCATAATGGTGGAGGGGACTCATGTTCAGGAAAGGTCCTAAGTAGGCAACCCGGGGGGGGGGGAGGGGGTCAGAGTTTACTAGGGCAAAGGGCCCTGCCTGCCGGCCTCCTGCAGCAGCTGGAGAAACCAGACACGTTCTTCTACCTCTGGCCCCACTAGGCAAAGTGGTGCTGCCAGCCCTGCATGAATCCTACGAGGACAGCCCTGTCCTTGGGCACTTGGCCTCGCCCCGCCCTCTGGGGGTAATGAGGTGAAGTAGCCTTTCCTCTTAGGGAGAGAGAGGCCATCCATCGCCTAAATCGAGGCTCTTCTGGCTGAGAACAAGCTAGCCTCCGGGGGAGAAAGAGCCTTCTCTGCTCCAGGGAAAGTTCGGGGCTAGGTGTCCTCGGCAGGAGTGCTGACCCCCACTCCCCTTCCTCAGTGATGGGCCAGTTGCTAACTTCGGCCCCTAAATGAGAACACTCTATCCATCACGTTGCAAATAAAGTATAAATACGTACACAGATTCCAAACAAAGTTCCAGTAGAAGCTGCTCACAGACCCCTACAGGGGCCGGCTTGAAGAAAAATGAAGTCACCCCTTTGTTCTCTGTATCTCTGGAGGCAAAACTGTCCCCCCTTGTACTTGAGTAACCATGGGGACAGCTCAGGACAGAGAGAGTTTCAGACCTAGAAATACTCTCATCCCCAACTCCTCTCTTCCCTTCTCCAATCCCTTCCCCCAAATCGAAAAAAAAAATAAGAAGAAAAAAACACCTAATTCTTGCACCGAAGGACTCTGGAGCATATGAGGATATAAACCTCTCACTCCCCCTTGTCAGGCCGGGGAACTCTGACTCGAAGAAATGATCGGGCCAAAGGCCAAGGTGCTGACTCCTGGGTGCCCCGGTACACACACGTTCCTCTGAATGACCTTTAGGGAGGTGAGGAGGTGGGAGGGGTTGACTCAGTCCTGAGGAGAGGGTGGCACAGGGCCCTTAATTGGCACCCAGCTGGAGGACGGCTGGATTCAACCTTCTCCATCCCGCCCTGGGCAGCCCTATGGCCAGGGCGGGCTGGGTAGTCGGCACTGAGTTCTAGACCCTGGGGTCCAGAGAGGGACTGAAGGAGGGACCAGAAAGAGGAGACACAACAGAGACATACGGAACTGAACTGGGTCCCGACGTGAAGAAGCACCAAGAGCATCGGCCTTCCCGGACAGGGTCAGGGAGAGAGCCTGGGAGAGATGAGGCAGCAGGGGGGAATGGCGGGCAAAGGGAGAGGCATGTCCTTTTGTAAAGGTGAGAAGGGGAAGTGTGAAAGGGGGCCAGAGAAGGAGCCGTGGGGGCGGGCAGAGAATGAGGAAGAAACGGGCCCATCCATCCATGTCCTAGGGCTCTGGGGCAACTTAACCTCATGATGGTCCTTTGGGCCCTTCCAAAGGCCCTTTCTGGCCACCCAGGAATGAAAGGAGGCCCAGCTAGACTTGAAGAAGGATCTCGAATGCCTCAGACCCAAGGGGTTGCAGTAACGTGTGGATGGAGATGGACAGAGAGGTTGGGGGAGGTCTGAGATGGGGATGCTCCAAGACCCCTGCGAGACCAAGCCTAGGAAGGAGGCCAGGGAGGAAGGCAAGGAGTTTAGGGCCGGCATGAGTTTTGAGTGCTGGTGGAAAGTGCCCCAGCCTGGAGGGGTGGGAGGACTGAGGGAACAGAAGAAACTGACTCCCCGGCAAGCTTCCTGGCTTTGGGTTCTTGAATTTCAATGCAGTTGTAATGTATCTGGCTCCCCACCGAGTTTAAGGCCTCCTTGGGACCCTCTGAAGGCTGTCTCCCGGGCTAGTGAGCCTCCCTGGTTCACCCATGGTGGACTCCGTGGGCAGGCAGAGGCCGGAGGAGAGAGTGGGAAGCACACGGAGCCAGGGCTCTCTGGAGATCAGTGCCAGCACAGGGCCTACATTGAAGAGGGCTCACTAACCCACTGGGGGGCCCTCCACGCAAGGGACCAGGGAGACAGGGACCAGGGAGACGGCTGCCAGCCAGTTTCCCCTCCCCCCACTTTTATTGACAGGCTGATAGAAGTGGCTGCTAGGAACCAGTCTCAGAGCTCTGGTCTCCTGCCTCCAACCCTCGCCCGCGGCAGGGGCTGGGAGGCGCCCTGCGGCCCGAGTAAGATGCCTGGGTCCAGGCAGTAGGCAAGAAGCCCTGAGTTCCTGCCATCCCATCCGGGGCTCCAGCAAGAGGAAGGACAGGAAGCCACTGGGAGGGCTGCCCAGGTTTCCGACAGTTGCTGCCTGCCCATCCATCCGTCGACGACGAGGACTTCTCAAAGCTCCACGGCCAGAATGGTGGGGGAGGGGAGGTGGAGGAGGAAGAAGGGGGCGGTCCTGGAAGCCGGAGGTGGTTAAGAGGTGCAGTCCTGTTCCGGGGCAGCCGGGAAGGGGCTGCTTACTGCTTCTCCACGGCGCCCTGCTCAGCTGCGCTCTCCTGGCCGGGGGCCTGGCCCTGGGCCTGGGCCTGCCCATGCCACGGGGTCTCCTTGAACACAAACCAACAGTTCCCGGCCCACAGGAAGAAGTTGATAAAGCCGAAGAGCTGCAAGGACATCGGGTAGTTTGTGAGAAGAAGAAGGGGCATCGTGGGAACAGAGAGGGGAGTACCCGGAGTGGGGGCACACGGGGAGAGGGCAGAGGGCCGCAAAACCTGAAAGACGGGACACTGGACATTGAGACAGAGTTCAAAGCCATCACCCACTAGGAGGTCCTCTGACGGAAGTGTCTACCTGTGGGCACAGATGCACCGAGCTGAGGCGTGGGCGCTGGGGGACTCTGGCCCCTGCGGTGGAGCACCGCACAAAGCACAACAAGGAGCAAGGGCCCTGGTGGCGCTGTGCCCCGTGGGGCCCTGTTTGCAGAGCCCTCTGCCGGGTGGGTGTGGCCAGAGCTGTCCAAGGTGCTCCTTCCCCAGGGCCAGGGACCCCGCCAGGGAGGGACCCGGCCAGGGCTCTACTCCTGTATTTATTCAAAATATTTAAAAACCTACCAGCAGGAAGTATTTAGGTGGAAGGGTACTGATGCCTGCAATTAACTTTGAAATGCATTAAAAATAAGATGGATTGACAGATGAAGAGAGGCGGATAGACATGGCACAGTCTAGGTGATGAGTACGTGGGTGTTCGTTGTAAGAGTCTGCTGCGTGTGTGAACATTTTTATAATACGACGCTGGGGGAGGTGGTGCAGCCTATCGGCAGGGTTCCAGCGAGGTCTAGAAGGCCCCCTGGTGTGCCAGACATTGAACCCTCCAGTTTCTGGGCCTTGGGGAGGCTCAGACCATTTTCAGGGTAGGGTTGGTGGTTGGCATGACAGGGGACATCTGAAGAGCTCGAGGCCTCAGTCATTTCCCAACTGATACGAAAATCAGACATCCCAGTGTCAACGCCGTGGCAGCTGGGGTGCGCATACCCGCTGGACCCACCGCTGCCCAAAGCCCTTCTCCAGCCTGGAGGCCCCTGTGACAATGAGCCCCTTCCGGATCCGCCTGGATCCGCACAAGGCTTTGAGTGTGGCCACAGCCCTGGGCTCCGCCTTCCCACACACGGTGAAAAGGCAGGGGGAGTGGGGGTGTGGAGAAGAGCAGGGAAATGGGAAAGCAGGGTGCAGCAGGAGGAAGGGACAGGAGGCTGAGTGTGTTTCCAGGTCCCCTATCCCAGAATGACTTCCCGGAGACAGCAGCCAGCGTCAGGCACAGGGGGCGCTGCTCTGGGTGTAGGGGACACCAGCTGTGTGGTCACCCTCGGTTCTTCTCAGAACCCGCTGCTGGGACAAAACTGGGCAGCCGGGATAGTACCGCCTCCCTGCCCCAGACCCTCTGGCGGCCGCAGGTCTCACCACGGAGAGGTTGACCAGCCCCATGGAGGGCGTGGCCCCGGCGCTGCACACCGCTTCCTCGCCGTGGCACACGGGCATGGCGGCGGTCAGGCTGGACGGCCGCGTGGCGCCCTTGACGTCGGTCAGGCCCTTGCCCCAGGCGGCCGCAGCTACCAGCCAGAAGAAGGTGAAGGAGACGGTCACGCAGAAGTCCTGGGAGGAGCAGAGGGACAGGAAACACAATCGCACCTCAGGATTCCCCACTTCTCTTCCTCCGGCTGTGAGGCACTGGGGTCCTGGGGTCCCCGGACAGCAGCCTCTCCGCGTCCCAGCTGGAGCCTCAGGGGGCCAGTCACGTCCCAGCGAGCCCGCTCACTGCCGAGGAAGAAATCCTGCCGCCAGGACGGCCCTCGCCCACGCCCTCGGAACCGAGGCCAGCTGGCAAGGCCCCAGGGCGTCTGCTGGTCAGTGTCACCCCAAAGCCCAAGCGGCCTGGACTCCCCATTGTCCCCTCCCTGCCTTTCCTTAAAATTTTTGAAAACAGTTTTCTTTTTTTGAACGTATTTTCCGGGTACAGTTGACTACAGTAGCTTCGGGTGCACAGCGTAGTGCCTGAACGGCCTAGCCTCTCCTTTGATCGACCACCTCTCGGCTACAACCGGTGGCAAACGGGGTCCCCGCAAACACCCCTCCACCTCGCATGCCTGGGATGGGGAGGAAGCAAAGGGGGAATAATGTTAATAATAGGTACTATTCTACTCCCACGTTATAGTTGAGGAAATGGAGGTTTAGAGTAAATAGCTTTTCCAAAAGCACACAGCTAGTAAGGGACAGTGCCGAGACTTGAACCCACGCGGGCTGGCCCCGGAGCCGGCTTCTCGATGCTGTTGCCGTCCCGCGAGGAGGCCAGGCGGCAGGAGGCTGGCAGAGCAGAGGCCGGAGGCTGGGCCTTCCACCCGCCACCAGCCGCAGGAGCTGTGGGGGCCGCGGTTTCCGAAGCGGCCAACGGCAAAGAGCGGGCAGGCGGCGGGGACCCGGAAAGCCACCGTGCTGGCTCCCGCCGCGCCCCGCTCTGGCTTGCGCCCACTCACCGCCAGCGGGAAGCGCTTGTTCTCCGTGTAGAGGCCGTGGAAACGCAGGTAGAACACCAGCGCGGCCATGGTGTAGAAGAAGGAGAAGATGCCCAGGGTCACGAAGAACTCGGCGGGGGCGGAGAAGTCCCCCATGAGGTGCATGGTCTTCGAGGTGGAATCGTCGTCACACAGCGGCATTTCGTACTGGACCCGGTTCAACCTGCGGGGGGTGGTGGCTGCTGAGCTGGGGGTGGCCCTGGGGGTGGGGGTAGCCTGTGCTCTCTCACCCTGCCCCCTGACTCTTACAAGGCCAGAGGGGGTGGACCTTACAGCCAGGACAGAAGCGTCCCTGGGAGACCCCTCCAGCCCTGCCTCCCGCTCAGCCACGCCCCACCCCCACTCATCCGCCTGCCCAGGTAGGTGACCAAGGGTTTCCAAGTATGCCCAGGGCCCTTTAGGTCACAACCACAACCTATAGAGTCTGTCTGGCCTGGTGGCCGAGCCACCAGAGGCTGAGCTCCACTCTGCCCCAGGGCAGACATAGGCCAGGGGCTCCACCCCTCCGGAGGCCCCAGGGAGACCCCTTTGGACAAAACAGAGAGGAAAGCAAACGTCCCAGTGTATACAAAACACAAGCTCCCTTGGCTGCGGCTACTGGAAATTTCTGAAAAGGCGAGCCCTGTCCCCACTGTCCTCTGAATACTTGGGGTCCCCTCTCCCTCAGCTCCCAGGAAAGGACCGCTGTCTTCTACTCCTGGGCACGGTGCGCCTCCTTGTATCCCCGTGCCGGGTGAGCACCCACCTCAGCTCTTTGGTACCAAAGTACGAACAAGGTCCTCACCTTCAAGGCAAGGAGGAGGCTGCTGAGGGTCGCAGAGACCTGCCCAGCTTGTCCAGACTCCCGTGACCCTCCGTTCCGAACTGTATTGAGTTCTTTCTGTGACGCCGTGGTCACCTGCTGTTAACTGGATCATATTACCACAATGGTCTCTCTGATTTCCCTCCCATTTTCCTCTGGTCAGTGGGTCTGAAACTCCTACAGAGCAGGAAGGACCCAGGTTCGGAGAGCGGCTGGCGGCCCGGCTGCTCACCTGAAGGGATAGCCGAACAGGACGATGATGGCGCTCACGTCCTTGGCCTCGTTGTTGCAGTGAACCATCGCTCCTGTCTCCCCGCTGTAGGAGCCGCAGCACCCAAAGGCGAAAATGGCGAAGAGCTGAGGGAGAGTGAAGCCCTTTGAGAGTCAGAAGGCCTCACCTGGCCAGGTTATGTCCTTTCAAAACTACCCTCTGACTCTCAGGAGTACAGATGAGCGCAGGCGTGGGGGTGGTGTCGGGATCTCTTTAATCAAGTCCCTCCTGGGCAGAGACCCGGGGCTCCCATCGGTCGTCCAGCCTCGGGGACCTGGGGTCACTGCACAGGGCGCTGGACCCAATGGCCACATGAATAAGGCCGACTTTGAGTGGTGTCTGGATGTGGCACCGGGGGCCACAGGTAGCCTCCTTAAGATGATGACTAGCACAAAGCGACTTAGGCTTTCGAAACCTTCTAGCTCAAAGCTGGCCTTGAACTTCCTCCCCAGGGGAGAGGCACCCTGGAAATAGATCCCCTGCACCAACCTGGATCGGACACACTTGGAGTTCTTCCCGTGTCTCTTTCGAAGCCACCACTGGATCCTGTCATTACCTTGTAGCTGATTTCCTGGGGCTGCCTGACTCAGTGGAAGGGACGGAGCTGAAGGGGACAACTTCCGCCAAGCCTTCAGAGGGGCTGGGAGAGCGGGGGCCACGCCGCCGTCCTGCGGTACTGCCACCCGACCGCTCTGCCCCCCGCAGAGCTGGCTGGGCCAGTGCCCAGAGCCCTGGCTCAAGCCCAGGGAACAGCACCCTCCGCTTGCCTTGCCAGCCTCCACTCTCCCCGGGGGCTACTCCCTATGTGATCTGTTGGCGCTGCCATTTCTCCGGGAGAGTTAAGGGAGGCGATTCGGGTCACGTGAATTGTTTTCCTCTCATTCTACTAAACCTCCTGTCTCAAGTGAAATGAAATGCCCTCAGCCTAGGATTTTCGAATTTCCTTCTGGGGAAACAAGCTCGGATTAGAACAGGAGGTGAGAAATTGGACTCTCTTCTCCTCCCACGTCGTCGGCTCAGGCCCTGGTTCCTGGGCTTGCTCGTAATGCAGTCATTCTCATTGGGCAGGGCGCGGACTCTGAGCATCGTCCGTTCTCTGTGTGTCTCTGTGACTCAGAGTCTTGGACATTAAGCACCGAGAAGACAGCTAAGCCACGCCCCCATCCTGCAGCCAGAGGCGGAGCTAGAGATGTGCGCACATTATTCGGCTCATGCTTGCTCGTGACACGGAGTAAGAAGAGACCTGCATTAGGAGTCTAGAAATCTGGCCCTGTCACAAAATTAGCTGGGTGACTCGCTCTGCTCTCCAAGTCTCCGTGTCCTCACCTGTAAAATGAGGGGTTTGGAGGAGGTCACGTGGACGCCGTTCCGAGGCTGCAGCCCCTCACTTGCTGAGGGGAAGGCCGTCAGGGCGCTCTTGGCCCTGCTTGCCAGCAGCTGCGCCCGTCCGGGGCTGGTGCCCGGTGCCGTGGCCCCGCCCTGCACCGCCTGGCCTGGCCCATCCTCTCCGAGATGGAGCCACTGACCCCCTTTAAAGGTCATAATGGGCACCTCTCTCTTTCTAGGAGGTTTAGTCCAGACAAATGAGAATTTTTAAAAACATGCAGGGAAGGAGATAGTGTGACCTCTCTCCCATGCCTGAGGAACTTCCTCACCCGCCTGACATTTCAGAGGTTGCCTCGGAGCCTGGTGGTGCTCATCGTCCCAACAGAGCTGTGGGGATGTCACCCAGCACTGCTGTGCCATCGCCTTTTGCACACTCCGAGTCGCCTCACTGGTGTCACAGTGGGCCTTGTCTCAGAGGCTGTCTCTAGTCTTTTGTCCACTCTGTGGTTCTCTGACTCCTCTTGGCTTCTGATGGCCAACCAGACACAATTAGGGTGTCACGTTCTAGGAGGGGCCGCACAATTGGATGTATTTTTACCCGTAGGCAGTTAGCCAGTGAAAGGCCCCGTGTAGGTTCCCTGAGAGCGTGGGTACTCCTAACCGGGGGCAATGGAATGGGCTGTTCCGAAAGCTTCTCTTCGCCCACATTCCCTGGACAGACGCTCCTGGCATCTTCAGAAGGATGACATTTATTGAGCATCTACTATGTGTCAGGAATTGCTCTAGCCACTAACACTTAGCAGTGAACAAAAGAGAATAAAAATCTCTGTCTTCACGGAGCTCATAGTTCAGAAGAGTGGCCACTAGCCCTATGGGAATACACATGAAAATTAAATACAACTTAAAATTCAGTTGCTCAGGCACACTAGCCACATTTCAAGTGCTCACTAGCCACATTTCAAGTGCTCACTAGCCACATGGGACTAGCAGGTGCCATAGTGGGTGATGCATTATAGAAGTCTTCCATTGTCACCGAGAGTTCTGCCATGTCTAGGTGGCCACCTGGAGGTTCTGACCACCCTGAACCCTGCTTTATGATTTTTTATGGACACCTATGCTCACAATAACTTTCATCTGAACTGTATTCTCTTCTGTTCTGATTCTTTGAAAGTCAGGAATCTCTAACCACCTTGTATAACCCATTACTAAGCAGCATGCAAGATTCAGTCTGACGTCACCGTCAGCTGTGTGGCAGGCGGTTGGCTGCGTGAGTGGAGGAAGGGAGCCCTGGAGGAGACCCTCACAGGTCCGCAGAAAGCCACTGAGCAGAAAGGATCTCGGAGATTATCGAGCACCACAGTCTCGTTTCATGGAGGTGGAAACTGAAGTCCCAAAAGATTAAGTGACTTTTCCAAGGTCACATTTAATCAATGCGAGAGCCGGGCTTAGAATTTACATGTCCTGACCCACGTCCAGTGCTCTCTCTACTGCATTCATTCGTTTATTGACAAAGAGTCACTGAGCATCTACTTTGTACCAGGTGCTGTAGACATGAAGATAAATAAGACGCTGCCTGTTCGCAAGTGTTTACAGCTAGAAAGGAGGGTGTCATGTTCAAACAGGCAAACAAAAACCCTGCGTCACAGACTTACGAAGGCTGAAAAAATCTCTCCCACAGGCAGGGAGGATTGTATGGCGGGAGGGTGTAGTTCCGATCTGGGGTGCAGGAGCAGAGACACCCCCTCCACCTTTTCACACATGTTTCCTTTCTTCTCTAACTGTGCCAGGTGACTGAGCCACAGGGAAGAGCGGGAAAGAACCGAAACCACCCCTGTCACCAAGCACCAGGCTCAGAGTTGAGCCGTCTGGTCACAAAGAACAGGAACCAAGGAGAGATGGACTCCCTGGGATGAGGGGGTGGATCTCTGGAGTTCTGGTGCCAACCAGCCTTCCTCCTGTTGGGCCCGCATTGCTGAGGACAGCGATGGTCAGACACTGCCCGCCACCCCCCTCTTCCTGCCTCTGCATCTCTTTTGGAACGATGCCAGAATGATCTCGCCAGTAAGGATGGAGCTCCGCGTTGGTGCCGACTTGCTGGTTGGGGAGAGTCCCGTGTCAGTCCCGAGAACACGAGCACCCCCATCAACATCCGTGTTCTAACGAGGAAGACAAGTCCCCCCCAGTCCTCCTTCCACCCTCATCTCATCGGTTGCAGGGACTCCGGGGGGCTTCTTTCACTTTCCCCACACTCATTTTTTTTTAAGATTTTTAAAACCTATTTTTAGAGGGGAAGAGAGGGAGAAGGAGAAGGAGAGAAACATTGATGTGCAAGAGAAACATGGATCGGTTGCCTCTCGCACGCCCCCAACCAGGGACCTGGCTCGAAACCTAGGCATGTGCCCTGATCGGGAATCAGCAACCTTTCAGTTTTCAGGATGACACCCAACCCACTGAGCCACACTGGTCAGGGCTCCCCACACTTACTGAAATAGCTGATTTTTATTAGAGACCCCAGAGCTGAATAAGTGACTTTGGCAACTCAAAGGTGAATTATGGATCTGGGGCACTTCCAGTTAATGATAATAGGACTTCTTACGGGAACAGTGACTCAGTAATCCAGGATATTCTTTTGTACCTTGTCCTTACAGTGAGGCTTTGGCCGTGACATTTGAACAATCTCACCAAAGGACAAGTCTAGCTGACAGTCTGCATAAGGGGCAAAGTTAGGGGACAGGGACGGTTCAGGAACAGCAGGGAAGGGAACCGATACTTATGGAATAAGCCCTAGACTGACAGGCTCGCCATGCTCTTCCTGAATGCTGGGTGCTTTACAGATACTGCCTCCTGCAGGCCTCTCGGGGAGCCTACAAGGGATCTTACCCTCATTTACAGGTAAGAAACTGAGGCCCGTAACGTTTCAGCACTTACTGTAGGCTCCACGGCTGAAAAGCGGAGGAGACTGGATTTAAACCAAGGCCCATCCAACCTCAAGTCTGCCTCTTTTTCCCTGGTTGAGTGGCTCAGTTGGTTGGAGCATCATTCTGTACACCCAAACGTTGTGGGTTCAATTCCCCTCTCTCGCCTTCTCTCTCTCTCTCCCTCTCCCCCCCCCATCGATAGACATGT
The DNA here is from genome assembly GCA_028533065.1 of Trachops cirrhosus. Taxonomy (NCBI): domain Eukaryota; kingdom Metazoa; phylum Chordata; class Mammalia; order Chiroptera; family Phyllostomidae; genus Trachops; species Trachops cirrhosus. Next base: position 6,635,036 of record CM052551.1, on the reverse strand, counting down.
CCTTGAGTGAGGATTTTTAAAAAAGTGAAAATTTTTTCTTAAAACAACAACAACAAAAAACCCTTGTTCTCCAACAACTGGTCTATGCCCATGTTATTTCACTAGCTTAGTATCGACTTAGCGAGCCCAGAATTGGAATTGAGGAGAGATTAATTCATTTTTTTAATTTTAAAGACATGCCAAGCCAAACTCCTGACTGATAGAACAACATTCCTTCCTTCTCACCTTTAGGTACAGTAAAGCTTTTGCTTTTGGTAATAATGACAATGAAAGTTTTCAATTTGTGGGTTTTCTTTTTATTTTTCCTTTTCTAGTCAGGAGCAACTGATCCCTCCAAGCAGGAAAGGAGTGAAGTCCCAAATGATATTTTCACAGTCACTTCTGGTGCTGGGTCCCAGGTACACATACCACGTACGTGTACGTGTATCCTGCAGCGACTCAGGACAAGGGAGACTCGTGCTCTGAGGGTGGCCGTAAAAGCGAACCAAGTCCCCTCACGGTGCTGTCCTTTGAATGAACACTGAGTTCAAAGTCCAGCCTTGGGCCTCGGATTTAGCCTTATGAGAGAAAGGCATCTTCTCTCTCTCAATGATTAGGGAGTGTAAAAGGGTCACCAAGATGGGTCAGCGCTTAGGGACCAGTGCTGGACCTGGGAGGAGACTGGATTGTTCTCCTAGGCATTGCTTCATGCAGCCTCTATAGAAACAGTGCCAGGACTGGGGCGGGGGCAGGAGAGGGGTTGGGAAAAGGATAGAAGAGTTGAAGAAGGAAGCTTTGCAGAATCCCCGCCTTGGAAGATGATCCCATGGTCCAATGACCTCATTGTTACCTTTGTCCCTTGACAGTCTTTCTTAAATGTCCCTTAGATCCATTTGTCTGGATTAATGATAAAATTCTACTCTTATATTTCAAGCTCTGCTCCTTTGGATTATTCATAATGGCTCCCTAGTTCTGGATGGAAGTCACATGGAGCCTTAAGAGCCTTCTTGTATGGCCCCCTCCGGTGCTCAGATAGTGGGGTCAGGACAGGAAAATGGGAGTGGGTGAAAGAGCTCAGTCAGCAGTCTGTCCAGCTGCTCTTGAGGCGGCAGCAGGGACAGTGGAAAGTCCCCAACGGGTCCCAGACTTTGCACTTGGAAGCTCCCCAGGCTGGCCTGCAGCCCCAGTCTGCGTCTCGGATGCCCAGAGACAACCCCAAACGCACTGTCACCCCCGAGTCCCAGATTCAATGATTCTCATCCAAACGATGACTTAGGAATGGGTGACACAGGGCTAACTCCTGTCTCCAGGGAGTTAAAAGCCCCTTAGAACTCAATCCTCCTCAGTATTAACGGTAACTTACTCTCTAGCCGAATTCTGTGCTGAAAGCACATTAATATGTTATTCACACACCATTTGGTGTGTGGATAGTCTAACCAAAATCTCCTCTGTGATGGTACACTAAATGCTCCCAAGTCTTCACGATTTGAGAGTGACTGCACCTGTCCACATTCCCAACTTACACCCAGCAGGCCTTGGGCGCTGGGAAGGACAGAGAGCAGCCACTGTCTCCCAGTGCCGGTGAAGCAGGGAGATTGTATTTCCCCTGGACTATCACGGGGGAAACTGAGGCCCTGGGCAGGTGGTTTCTTCAAGGTCGCAGGCTAAGGCGAATGAAGGGTGCTGTTTTAGCATGCCAGCGCTTTCAGAGCAGAAGGGGGCCCTGGGGTCGTTCTGATCAACATTTTACTGATGTTGGAAACTGAAGTCCAAAGAAGTGACTCGCCCAAGGTCACACGGCTGAACCAGGCAGGCCCAGTTGTGGAACCCAGGTCCCTGGCTTCCCAGCAAAATAGTCTACATTATTTTACAAACCACATTCTGGCCACGCTGTGATTTTTATTCTATCTTATTTTTCCTTTTAGTTATTCCTGGAGCCATGAACTTCATTCATTCATTCATCCACCGCTTCACTCAGTTACAGGAACCAGATTACTCTAGTGACCTCAACAGGGAAACCGGCAGCCCGGGCCCTTCCCCCACCCACCCCACCCGTGCACCTGCAGGGTCAGCCAGGGCCTGGTGGGTTTGGGTGCAGGATGGTTTCCAGCCCTGCCTCCTTCCCTTCTCTGCCCTCCGCCGCGCGCTCCTCATCTCCCCGTCGTCCTCCCCCTCCCGCCTCGGAGGAGCGGTATGTGCAGGATCAGAGTTCTGGAAAGGTTACACCCGGGACCTCTCGCCCGGGTGAAATGTGAGCGCCTTGGGCAAAGGCTCCTTGCACATAGAAGGACCGAATCCCGGACTCGGCATGCCTCGCTTCTCACCCTCCTGCCACCAAGTGCTGCAGAAGCAACCCCAGCCCGCCCCTCCCCCGCCCACCTGTCGCCGCCCCCCACCCTTCTGCGGGCTGCCGGCCGCAGGACCTCCCTGCCCCCCCACTCTGGCCACATTGCTTTGGGTCAGAGTCACAGTCCAAGCTCCCGAAATAGCCGGCGGCTGGGGCAGCGACTCACCCACTGGAGAACTTTGATGAAGCCCAGCGGCTCCTCCAGCCGCCGCCAGCGCAGCCCCACCAGCAGGCGATCCACCTGCGAAGACAGGGAGGGCCAGGGGTCAGGGTGGTGGGGTTCCCCGGGAAAGCTCTCCGCACCCAGGCGAGGGGGAGGAATAAAAGTCCCGACACCCAGGTGCAGAGGGGCGCGCGGGGACTACCTGCTGGCGCGGCGACTTGTCCGCTGGGCGAGTCGGGCTCTCCGTCGAGGACATGCTGGCGCAGCGGGGCTGGGGCGCGGCGCGGGGGCTCGACTCCCACGCCCGGAGGCTGCGGGGGCCGCGGTCGGGCGGGGGGTTGCTGACCCGCGGCGGGGGACGCGAGCGGCGGCGCCGCGGTTCAGGCGGGGTGGGTGGGTCGCGGGGCCGCTGGGGCTTGCACTCGCCGAGTTCGCGGCCGCCGCGCTGGCCCTGCGGCTGCAGAAAGCCCCCGAGTCCGATTCAAACTTCTGTCAAACTCGCCAGCGCACTTGGCCTCCTGGTCACGTGGCGCGCTCCGCGGAACCCTCCTCCCGCCCCCTGCGCCCCTTTCTCAGCCCGCAGGGCTCCTTAAAGGGACCTGTGGCCTCTGCGGGAAGTTCGGCCCCGAGGGGGCTCAAGTTCTTTGCCACAAACCTCCAGGGTCAGACCCAAGGGAGACACACCGCCGCTCCGACCCGCTGCCCAAGTCGAACTAACCAGGAGCTCTGGGACGCACCGGTTCCTAGCTTATCTTCCCCATTTCCCCCTCCAGGGGGAAGCTTATCTTCACCAGCTCCAGGATTTGGAGCTGTTTTCCTCTTCTTCCTCCGCGCAACACTCAGAACCCAAAGGATTTTCACAGGGCGTTATCAGCGCTGCAATCTAAATCTCGAAGGTTCCAAACCACAGGGTTCACAAATCGCTCTTCCAAAATCTCGGAGAGCCAGTACAGACGAAAGGGGCGCTAGAAAAGAAATGGCTCATTTTTTACTCTGTCCGGGTGAGCGTTGCTTTAATCTTTTTTTAACAACAAAAGGCATTCGTATGTCACGATTTACAAGTTGTTCATCTTTTAAAAGTATAAACTCAGTCTCCTCTAAAGTAGCCTTCACGACTTAAACGAGAGTCAAAATCCAGCCTGAGGACTAGGGGCGCGGAGAAGGTAACTCGCGCTGAGAAGCTGACGTCGCTGCGCCGCGATCGCCCTTCGCCCGGCCCCGAACTCTCAGAGACCGTGCGCGGCGGGAGGCCCCCGTGAGCGGTCACACTTTCACTCGTTCGGGGGACCGGATGGTGAATGTCCGTAGTGAAAGGTTAAGTGATCCGTCCAAGGTCACTGAATGAGCCCGTGGGCGGTGCCGGGAGGAGAGAGCAGCCGGCGCCTACCGCCCACCTCCGCACGGTCGTTCTTGGAGGTGTCCGCTGGCACTTCGGGCGGACCGTTTTTCGAACAAACATTTAGCTCTTATTAATCGACTCATTCCCCCGCTGAGTACGTGCGTCCCGAGGCTGGGTGGCAGGGAGCGGCTGGGATCAGGTCTCCGGGACGTGAAGGAAACTTCTCCAGACTGCCAGGCAGATGTAGGCTAAGGAAAGAGCAAGTGAGTCCCCAGTCCAGTTTTTTAGTAAAACGTTCTGCAGTTTTAGGTCGCTTTCCATGGAACAGGGGTAATAATTTCTGTCTTACTTGCTGCGTAAGGTCATCGTGAGGATTAAGTGTAAATGCCCACACTACAGAAATATGAAATAATACTTATCGCCAGTGTCTACAACAATATGTATGTACAATGTTAACACAATCAGAAAAGAGCCAGAACAATACAGCAAAACCCCACATACCCACCGATCAGCCTTGTTAACACTCTGCCTTGTCTCAAATCCATTCTTTCTAAATGAAACAAAAATTGCACATAAAATTAAAGTCCTTCGTATCCTTCTCTCCCTCTCTTCTTCCTCCCCAGAAGTAACTACCACCCTCTCCTGAATTTGTTTTTCATCTGCCACATGCATATTTTAATACTTTTACTATATACGTGTATATGATTACACCTAGAAACAATACACAGAAATTCACCAGACACAGTGTTGTTTTACTAATTGTTTTGAGCTTTAAATATCATGCTGTAGATAACCTTCTTTAACTGCCCTGTTAAGTTGATGTTGTGTTTGCGAGAGCTGTCTAGCCTGATGCCTGTGCCTTAGTCCATTTATTTTAGTTCCATGGGATTCCACGGTGTACGTGGATCATAGTGTACTCACCAATGCGCACACTGATGAACATTTAGGTTTTTCCAAATATTTCCTCTCACACACAGCGGTTCACCGAATGTGCACGCATCTCCCTCTGGGCATACACATAGGCTGCTACGTGGCACTGATTTTCCAAATTTCTTTTCCTTTTTCTTTTCTTAAACGCAAACCCTGATAAAGAAGAAATTTTTATGGCCCATTATATGGAGTGGGCAAAAGTAGGTTTACAGTTGTGAGTAGTGAGAAACAGCGTTTATTCTTGTATTATTATTGACTATTGCATTATTTATTTGTATTACACCTGCACACCTCCTTTTGCACACCCCTGTGTAAACTGAAACAAAAGTTCCACAAAATGTTCTCATATTTTCTACTCCATTTCATTTTTTAAAAGAATTCTGGCCATCCAGAGTCAGATTCAGGTTTTGTGTGGCCTAAAATTTATAGAATTTGGGGTCCTCCTTTAGAAAAAGAATACAAAATTAGTAACCAGATCTTAGAAGAAGCTTTGCGAGTGAGGGGTTCTGAAGCTTAAGCGTCATTAGTTACAGGGTGAGTTCCCTTCTAAGCAGACACTAGAGGGATTTAATGACTCGTGAATAATGGGTCTCCACTGGCAGCTTGATAAACATCGCTCTATACTTACAAGTCAGCTGGCTGTGTCATAAGATGAGAACATTTCAACTTTGAGTTTTGATAACTGTCACCAGACCACAATCAAGACACAGTACTTTCCAATCATTCCTACCTGCCAATCTGCAGACAGCCATTGATCTGCTGTCGCTATAAATTAGTTTTGCCTTTTCTAGAATTGCAAGTAAATGGAATTATACACCACGTACTCTTTTGCAGCTGCCTTCTCTCACCTGGCGTAATGATTTCGGGATTCGTCCATACTGTTGCACTTAGCAGTTTGTTCCTTTCTGTTGCTGAGTAGCATTCCATCATAGTATGAAGTCTGACCCATCACAATTTATCTAGCCACCTGCCAAAGTACATTTAGGATGTTTTTTTCTTTTTGCTGTTATGAATAGAGCCACTATAAACATTCTTGTACAGGTTTTTGAGTGAACATACACATTTATTTCTAGGGCAAATGCCTAGAAGTGGAATTTCTAGGTTATGAGTAAATACGTGTATATTTAATTTGATATGAAACTACCAAACAGTTTTTAAGCTTTCCCACCAATAATGTTGCTTTGCATCTTCTCCAGCACTTGGTATTAGTTTTTTTCATTGTTGTTTTGTTTTTGGCATTCTAAAAGATATCTCACTATGGGGTTTTTTGTATCAGTTTTTGTTTTTCAATTACAGATGACGTATAATATTATATTAGTTTCAGGTGTACACCCCAGTGATTAGACATTATGTCTAAATCTTGTATCCATGTGACATCATACACAGTTATTAGAATATTACTGACTATATTCCCCGGGCCCTACTGTACATCTCCGGGACTGTTCTGTAACTGCCTTATTCCCTTCACCTTTTTCACCCATCCCCCCAACCCCCTCCCTTCTGGCAACCATCAAAATGTTCTCTGTATCTATGAGTCTGCTTCTGTTCTACTTGTTAGTTTGCTTTTTAAATTGTTGCTAGATATGTACTTATTGTGGTTTTATTGTTCATATATTTTTTCTTCTTCTTCTTAAAGAAGAGCCTTTGACATTTCATGTAATACTGGTTTAATGGTGATGAACTCAGACTCTAGCTTTTTCTGGTCTGGGAAGCTCTTTATGTGTCCTTTGATTCTAAATGATAGCTTTGCTGGGTAGAGTAATGTTGGTTGTAGGTCCTTTTCATTTTATTGTGGTTTTAATTTGTATTTCCCCAATAGCTAATTATGTAGAACATCTTTTAATGAGCTTATGTACCACCTGGGTATCTTCTTTGGTGAAGTGCCTGTTCAAGTCTTTTGCCCATTTTTAAACTGGGTTATTTGTTTCTTACAATTGAGTTCTGAGAATTCTTTACATATTCTGAATGCAACTCCTTTCTGGATATGATTTGCAAACATTTTTCTCCCAGTCTTTGGCTTGTCTTCTCATTCAGTTTTTAATTTTAATGAAGTCCAACTTATAATTATTTTTCTTTTTCTTTTTTTAAATGAATTTCTTTTTTTTTAAAGATTTTATTTATTTATTTTTAGAGAGGGGAAGGGAAGGAGAAGGAGAGAGAAACATCAATGTGTGGTTGCCTCTCATGTGGTCCCCACTGGGGACCTGGCCTGCAACCCAGGCATGTGCCCTGACTGGGAATCAAACCTGTGATGCTTTGGTTTGCAGCCTGTGCTCAATCCACTGAGCTATGCCAGTCAGGTAAATTATTTTTCTCCTGTAGGTCATGCCTTTGGTATTGTATCTAAAACGTCATCTCTGCCCTGGCTGCTGTGGCTCAGTGGATTGAGTGCTAGCCTGCAAAGCAAAGTGTTACAGGTTCAATTCTCAGTCAGAGCAAGTCTATTTTTTTAGAGAGAAGAAGGGAGGGAGAAAGAGAGGGAGAGAAACATCAATGTGTGGTTGTCACTCACGTACCCCCTACTGGGGACTTGGCCCGCAACCCTGGCATGTGCCCTGACTGGGAATCGAACTGGTGACACTTTGGTTTGCAGGACTGCACTCAACCCACCAAGTCACACCAGCCAGGGCACCCTCAGCATTTTTTAATCCATAAAGTTACTTCATAGCAGATGTTCCATTTTTGGAAAATTCTGTCTGTTAGGAGTAGAGGCTCCCTATTAAAGGAAATTAACCACTTACTAAATTTCTATCCTGAATAGATTTTTGTTCATTTGTTTTAGACAATATTGGAAGACACTAAAGACTTCTTGAATTTTTGGTAAAATGGCTTCTACTATCTGGAATCCCAGTTCTGTTGGACTGGGATTTATAAGCAATTTGTAAAGGCCTAATGCACTTAAAAACCACTTAATGTTCATACATACTTCAGAAGAAAACAGTTTAAGGGAAAACATATATATGAAGGTAAAAATCAATGGCTGTCACGGCAATGAAAAATGAAAATCGTGACATCGTGTGCAGCGATGCTTTAAAGGTTTCTATTTTTTTCTGGAACTAGTGACACAGAGAGGGTATTCTCACATAAACTATGGCAGAGAAGTGTGAACTGGTAAGGGGTATTGGTGATTAGCTAATACGTCTATTTGCCCTGAAAAATTGGATGTATGAAGGGGAGTAGTAGAAAATACAATTAGAATGGCAGCCAGGGGCTAGGGCCTTGAGTGCTAAGCCCTCGGGCAGTTCTACTGCCCCTCCCAGATCTGAGCAGAAGAGGTAACACGGAATAGCGGTCGAGGATCCCAGCCCACAGTCCGACAGATCTGAGTTCCACACCCAGGTCCGCCATTCCATCCACAGCTAGGTTTCCTCTTCGAGAGGCTTAGATTTTCCAAAACTTTTCTTATCTCCAGGATGGGGTTAACGATAGTACCTACTACAAAGGGCTGTTGCGCGGGTTGAAGAAGATGGTGTACGTAGCGCCCGCTGCCTGGCACAGGGCAAATACGCGGTAAGTACTGGTGACTCCCTGATCAGAACTGCGCCTTAGGAACGTGACTCTGGCAGCCGTGTGTATCAGTGATGCGAGCATACGGCTTTCCTTCTGACAACTGAACCAGGACCTTCCAAGGTTTGTGCGGAGAATATTTCAGAAAGCAGAATCTCTAGGCAGAATGACGTGTCTCTGAATTAACAAGATTTAGGGGCTACTCTGACTGCAGGTCAGGGAAGAGGGGTCATGATTGCATCACTATTTCTGTGGCCCAGTGTTCCCCTATACCCTACTTTTTTTTCTTAAGATTTTATTCATTTATCTTTAGAGAGAGGACAAGGGAGGGAGAAAGAGGAGAGAGAAACATCAGTGTGAGAGATAACATCAGTCGGTCACCTCTCACATAACCAACCGGGGGCCTGGCCTGCAACCCAGGCATGTGCCCTGACTTGGAATGGAACCAGTGGGAGTTGAACCGGTGACCTTTCAGTTCACTGGTCAGCAATCAATCCACTGAGCACACCAGCCAGGGATACCCTACTGTTTTCAAGCACTGAAACTCAGGTGTAAGACCATTATCTTAGACATTGGTCAGCAGCTTCATTTAGCTGTCTTCAAAACCCTCCTTCCTTGTCCTGCCGCACCCCCCCCCATCACTAGCAGCACAAGCCCTCCCATCCCCTCTTCACCACCCAGCTCCAGCAGCTCCCTGCCTCCTCCAAACCCCTCCACCCTCCACTACGCTCAGCAAAACTCCACAGGAGGAGCCTTTGAAGTAGGAAATCTCCCCGTAGGGGATGGGGAGGAGTCGGACCCAGCCAGGGCCACGTCTCTCGTCTCTCGGGCTCACAGGAAAGAAATCATTTTCTCTCAGAGACAGCAGTCCTGGAAACTCCGTGAAGAGCTTGACTGGGCAGGACCATCCTGAAGCTTTCCCAGACCAGTCACATCAGAGGCACAAGTGTGGGGGTGGGGGGGGGCAGTAGTGAAGTTGCAGGAAGACGCAGAGCCTGTGACGGCCAGAGGGACACTTTCTAAGCTGTTTGTAATTTCTGTTTTAAAATGTGTTAAGTCCTATATTTAGTTTCCTCATTAATTAAAAAAAAACTTAAAAATTCTGAACATGTGAAAAATAAAATCCAGTATTTTGGCTTTGTAGGAAATTGAAACAGAAACATTGATAATATAATTCTGTTCTAGTAATCAAAGATGGTTTAAAGTGTGATAGACCAAGGAGGACATTTATAAAGTAGGGAGTGTCATCAGGCCTATCAAACATTGCCCTGTATTGTAAGATATGGTGTCGTGATGAGGGCCCTACCCCTTTTCTTAAAATGTGTGTGTGTTCTTGCATGGGTTGGGGGGTGGAGAGAGAGAGAGGGAGATTGGTTTTGTAGTTTTCCTTTACCTTCCTTTGATATCAGCACCGAATACCAAAATACTAGCTTTTATTTCCTTACGTGGTCAGAATTTATAGCATTTAGAAGAATCAGTGAAACTAACTCACATGCCTCCAAGCAAAATCCCTCTTCTCTTGTTGCTCCCAATTTGCTTGATCAGAAAAGGAGATGAATTAGTTAAGACTCTTTCAGTGCAGTCACCACCCAATTCAAACAGGCTTACACAAAAAAGGTCATTTATCACTTCCTGTAACTGAAAAGTCCAAGAGTTTTAGTCATAATTGGTTCTAGGGGCCCAATGATAACATCAGAACTGGGTTCTTTCTCCCCCTCTCTCTGCTCCACTCTCCTCTGCATCAGTTTCACTTTCTAGCTGGATTCTTCCCCCATGATAGCCCACACCAGCCCAGCCTTACCCCTGGACCACCGAGGAACCCCAGGAGAGTCGCAGGCAAAGTTCTGGGCAGGGTTTTCAGTGGCCCAGATTGGGCCACATTCCCAGTTCAGAATGAATCAGTGTGGCCGAGGGACTAGTTGGCCAGATCTTGGACCTTGTGGGTGGCACCAGTCCCACCAGAAACACGGAACTGAGAGAGAACTCGTTTCCCTGAAGGAAAACCTGGGAGCTTTTGCCTGCAGAAATACACAGTGAACAAGCAGAAACGACAGATGCTCACTCCATCAGACAGCGGAACCTATCAGAACTGCATCTAGGATTATGGCAAACAGGCCCTACGTGAGGGTCCAAGAATGTTCCCCCTAAAACAAAGTCCACGAACCCAGGTGCATAAACTTTGTGAAGCTGTTTTGGCAGTTTTGCGTGATTCTGCCGAGCCGAGAGCATAGAGACAGTCTTTTGAAGAATCATTTTCCTCTGCCAGCTCTTTAAGTGTGGTCATTTCTTCAGATTTTATTTTCTGAGTAATTAAATTGTCCCACAAGTGATCTCTGGAGAAGATGGATTGTGCCATAATCTGACAAGCTGCATTTCTCTCATTCAGAGTCACACCAGCAAGTCATTAGGTCGCAAACAGAACCTCACAGGACACTTAAGCTGCATGGAGTACAGACGGAATAGCTCAAGTGTAGCAGTTAAGAACTAAAGGAATCTGGGATTGCTTTCCAGAATGCAGCTAATTTTCAAAATGAGGAGTCAATTCGATCCATGCCAACTGAACACTGTCTCATTACTGATTGTTTCCAGTGGTCATTTCCCCATTTTTCCAGCAACAGAACTCAGATTTTGCTTGAGGCAAGCCATTCATGGCCACGTGGTTTGGGTAAGATAGATCCCACTTCTGGTTTTAGAGATAGGCTCTGATTGACTTACGACAATGCTCCTGGTCATGGTAATTCATTCAGGGATGGACATAGGACCCATCCTATGGGTCCTATAATTCAGGCCAATTATACTCAATTCTCGGACATCAATTTGAATGAATAAGAATCAATACATCTCTCTCTCTCTTTCATTGGATGTACATCCACAAGCACATAATCTTGGGAGCTACTAGCAGCCATCTTGCACCAGGAAGAGAGTTTGCTGAGAATGAAGCCAGTCCCAAGAAAACCTGAAAGAGAAAAGCCAGCTCCTGGTCATATGATTTGAGTTGCTGGATCAAGCCATGCCTGAAACTTTATACTTGTGGACTTTTTGGTAATGTACACCAATAAATTCCCTTTACTTTTTTTTTACTTTTAAAGATTTTATTTATTTATTTTTAGAGAGAGGGGAAGGGAGAGAGAGAGAGAAGGACAGAAACATCCATGTATGGTTGCCTCTCATGCACCCCATACTGGGGACCTGGCCCACAACCCAGGTGTGTGTCCCAACTGGGAATCAAACTGGTGACCCTGTGGTTCGTAGGCTGGTGCTCAATCCACTGAGCCACACCAGCCAGGGCAAATTCCCTTTACTTTTTAAAGTTTCTTTGAGTAGAACTCTCTGTTATACCTGTTACTCTCATGGCAACCTCAATGGCAATATAGTTCTGATACTAACCACCGGCATTTAGTATCAGTCTCCACGGAGTTAAAGGGCAGGGTCCTTAGCAAGACCGCCCTTACTGCGGGCACCAGCCACACTTTAAGGGCCCCCAGGCCATTCACACTTCCGACCAACTAATGAAAATTCAGGGATTCCCATGATCCCCTCAGGTTCAATAATTAACAAGAATGACTCACAGAACTCAAAAACAATGCTACATTTACCATTACAGTTTTTTAAGTATTTTTATTGATTAGGTTATTACAGTTGTCCCAGATTTTCTCCCTTTGCCCCCTTCTGCCTGGTATAGCCCTTCTCTCCAGCAGTGTCCCCCCCACAGCCCCTTTAGTTCATGTCCATGAGTCATGCATATAAGTTCTTTAGCTTCTCCATTATCAATACTATTCTTAACATCCCCCTCTCTATTTTGTACCTATCATTTATGGTTCTTAATCCGCATACCTTTTCCCCCATTCTCTCCCTTCCTCCTCCCAGCTGATAACCCTCCAAATGATCTCCATACCTATGACTCTGTTCCTGTTCTGGTTGTTTGCTTAGTTTGTTTGTTTGCTTTTAGATTCAGTTGTTGATAGTTGTGTATTTGTTGTCTTTTTAATGTTCTTAGTTTTATCTTCTTCTTTTTCTTAAATAAGTCCCTTTGACACTTCATGTAATAATGGCTGGTGATGATGAACTCCTTTAGCTTTACCTTGTCTGGGAAGCACTTTATCTGTCCTTCCATTCTAAATAATAGCTTTGCTGGATAGAGTAATTTAGGTTGTAGGTCCTTGATTTTCATCATTTTGAATACTTCTTGCCAGTCCCTCCTTGCCTGCAAAGTTTCTTTTGAGAAATCAGCTGATAGTCTTATGGGTATTCCTTTGAAGATAACTTTCTGCTTTTCTCTTGCTGCTTTTAAGATCTCTCTTTGTACTTAACCTTTGGCACTTGAATTACAATGTGTCTCGGTGTGGTCCTCTTTGGGTCCAACTTGTTTGGGACTCTCTATGCTTCCTGGACTTATATGTCTATTTCCTTTGCTAAATTAGAGAAGTTTTGTTTCATTATTTTTTCAAATAAGTGTTCAATTTCGTGCTCTTCCTCTTTTTCTGGCATCCCTATGATTCTGGATGTTGGCGCATTTGGAGATGTCCCAGAGCCTTCTTATACTAGCCTTGGTTTGTTTTTTAAAAAATTCTTGTTTCTTTTTTCTGTTCTGGTTGAATATTTATTTCTTCCTCAAGTTCCAAATCACTGATTTGAATCCCAGTTTCCTTCCCTTCACTGTTGATTCCCTGTGGATTTTTCTTTATTTCACTTAATGTAACCTTCATTTCTTCCCTTATGTGTGTGCTGCACTCAGCGAGATCTCTAATCATCCTGATCACCAGTGTTTTGAACTCTGCATCTGATAGGTTGGCTATCTCCGTTTTGTTTCGTTCTTTTCTGGGGCTTTGTTCTGTTCTCTCATTTGGGCCACATTTCTTTGTCTGCTTCATTTGGCAGCCCCCCTGTGTTTGTTTCTGTGTATCAGGTAGAGCTGCTTTGACTCTTTGTCTTAGTAGCATGGCCTGTTGTTGAAAAGGCACCTGTAGATTGTGTGGGGCGGAGCCTTAGGTAATTGCCAGGGTGGGGCGACCCCCTTTGTGGCTGTGTGTGGGGTGTGGGCTTGGAGAGGGGACTGTGCCGCTGTCTCACTTCTGCAGGTCTGCCTGGCACTGGCGTCATTTCTGGTCACCTCACTCACTCCCATATTCGTTCAACTGGTGCCCTTCCGGCTGTTGCCCTGGTGTTGAATCCCAGAGTGGGTGGGTTCGCATACTTTTTAAGACTGTGCAGGCTCTTTAAGCAGAGTTTCCTAAAAATCCAGAAGTTTCTTCCACCACCCCAATCCTGACTGGTTTTTACAGCCAGAAGTTATGGGGACTTATCTTCCCAGCATTGGAATCCTGGGCTGTGTGGTCTGGCCTGGAGCTGGGATCACTCACTCCCAAGGTATCCCTCCCGATTTTTATCCACCACACGTGAATGTGGGACCACCCGTGCCTGTTCCACTTGCCCTGCTGCCTCTCCACGCCACACTGAGACTCTCCACCTGTCTCCACATCGCCGCCCCTCCTACTCATCTGGATGAATTGGGGCTCCTTTAAATCCCTGGTTGTTGGACTTCCATACAGTTCAATTTTCTGACAGTTTTGGGTGTTATTTGTTTGGGTGAGATTTAGTTGTAATTATTTTTGCAGGAGAAAGTGAAGAGTGTCTACCTATGCCTCCATCTGACCGGAAGTCCTCCCACTACAGTTCAAATGATACAAATCAGGGCCAGCTAAATGAAGAGATAAACAGAGTGGGATCTGGGAGGGTCTTGAGTAGGGATTCCATGGCTTCTCCCTGTGGAGTCAGAGCATGTGACCTTCTCAGCACACTTGTGTTCACCAACCAGGAACTCCTCTGAGTCTCAGTGGCCAGAGACTTTATTGGGATCTCATTAGGTAGTTATGGTTGATTGGATCATTGGCCATGTGATTGAACTCAATCTCCAGTTGATAGAGATATTTCCTCGAGTTCTCCCTCCTTTGTGAGTTCTCTAGAACTTTGATTATTTAGGCCAAGAGCTCAAGAGAGAGGTGGGCAGATTCTGGAATGATTAACATATATGAAGGGGACAAATGTGGAGTGGATGAAATTGTTGGGGGAGAATGAAAAACAGAAGCCAAGAACAGAATGCTGAGGTATCACAAATTTCAAGAGAACACGGAAGATTCAGTACGGGAGACTGAGAAGGAACATCTTCTATTTTCCAGTTCTTTTTCTGCACGTAGCACATGGCACCTAGCTTCACCTCACACACCTGGAAAGCCTTCCTTTGCCTAGACTCAAACTCATCTCTCATAGGACTTCATACAAATCTGTATTAGCTCTTATTTCACTGCAGTTACATTATATCTGCTTCTTCCACCAACCTGAAAGCTCTTTCTGCCAAAAACTTTATTCATCTTAAAAAAAATTTTAAAAGCCTCACCCAAAGATATGTTTATTAATTTTTTGAGAGAGAGAGAGGAAGGAAAAGAGAGGGCGGGGAGACAGAATGAATTATCAATCAGTTGCCTATAGCATGTGCCCTAACCAACTGGGGACTGAACCCACAAATTAGGTATGTGCCCTGAGTGGGGATTGAACCTGCAGCTTTTCAGTGTACAGTTGATTGATGCTCAATCAACTGAGTCACCCAGCCAGGGCAATGCATCTTTTTGTCTACAACTCTTAACATAATGCATAGTAGGTGCTAAATGAATGATGCATGCAACAAGGAGACGTTAGTAATCCATAAATAGAGTGTGTAATATATAAGCATCAGAAAGTGTGAATATGCCTTTTATGCCTTTCTAAAAAAAAGTATACATGTTGGAAAGAATTCACCAGCAAAGCCATCTGGAGCCTTCTTTTTAGGAAGACTTTAAATAATGAATTCGATTCCTTTAAAATATAAAATACAGAATTTCCTGTTATTGTTTCAGTATTGGTAAGTTTCCTTTTTCAATAAAATTTTCCATTTCATCTGATTGTCAAATTTATTGTTACAAGGTTCTTTATAACAACCTCTTATAATTTTAATGTCTATTGGACTTGTAGTGATGTTCCCTTTTTTATTACTGATGTTGGTAATGTATTTTCCTACATTTTTTCTTTATTAGCCTTGCTAGGAGTTGATTGATTTTTTTTTTTTAGTCTTTTTGGAGATTAGTAGTTTTGGCTTTGTAAATTTTCTCTCTCATATATCTTCTTTTTATTTAATTGATTTCTGGTTTTATCTATTTCCTTTCTTTTACTTTCTTTGCATAAATTTACTGTTTCTTTTCTAAATTTCCTAGAGCCCTGAATCCTGTGGGTAGTTAGTTCTCTTGCCACAGTGGTCCATTACAGGAGCCCCAAGTCTTGAAGGAATAAGGCTGCATTATTACAACACCATGCTCGGTCATTAGCTAGGCACAGGCAGTGGGAAGCGTGGCCTCAGTTGTGAATATTTTGATGGATCTAGGTCAGTAGCTGGGACATCAACAACTATGCTTTGCACAGCAGGAAGTCCAATGGCCTATTTTCAGAACCACCACAGTTCACTCCTTTGCCTACTTCTTCATGCAGGTTTGGGGAGGAGCCTTGCGTGGTTCCCAAGGGCCTTTCTTCCTGAAGAGAAATTTAGATGAGAAAGGTTAAGAAGAATGAACTACAGCAATTGGTCTGCAGGCCACAACTGATACTCCTCCTCTCCTTCGTCCAGTATCCACTCTGAATCCCCTCACCCTCATCATCTTAGCAGGTGGTGGCGTGATCTCAACCTTTATTCCTGAGGGGTCAGCTCCTGGTAACCGTAACATTCTTAGCCTAGGGTTGCTGCATGTACTCATATTTACAGAAGGGCAAGGGGATGTCAGGAGATCCCAAGAGGACCACGTGGATTCTGGAAAAAGCAGCACTACTTTCTACTGATCAGGGTCAATTATCCTTGTCATGATGGTGACTGGTCTTTCTGCCTACTGGTCCCTGGAATGAGTCCGAAGTGTCCCAGCAGCAGTCATAGCTTCTACTTCAATGGGATGCTTGCTGTGTCCCTTAGCAGGAGTGGAATCCCTTTGGGGAACAGCACCTCCAGCCCTAGAGATCCCAGATTTGCAGGTACAGGGAGCACAAAATCCTCATTGGTAGTAAGATAAGTGGGGCTTTTCCTGCATCCACTCCTTGGTAAATGGACTCATATATCTTTCCTCCAGAGGTCATACAGCCCTCTGATTTTTAATGTGAATGACACATTCTCAATAACAGCATCCAGCTTTTTCAAAGTGTTGCCTCTGACGGGCACTTCATTTGTGCCTTTAGAAAGTCATTCCAACTCTCTATGAGGTCGGCTTTTTCTAGATGGTGTGATATGGCTGGTGGATGCCACGGTCATGGCTCCACTCCCACACCGCTTTTACCATGAAGCAGGTGCCCTGGTCAAATGCGATGCTATGCAGGATTCTAGGCATTCCATAAGTCCCAAGATAGTAACTGGCTGAGGACCTGGGGATAGAAAGAACCCAGTGTAGTCAACTGACCACCAAGTAGCCAGTTGGTCTCCATGAGTAACAGTGCTGTATTGAGGGCTCAGCATTGGTCTCTGCTGCTGAAAGGTTGGGACATTTAGGCATCAGTAGCTAGATCAGCCTTGAAAAGTTGGGGTCCATGACTTTGGGCCCATACACAGCCTCCACCTCTGCCACTGGGCCACTCCATTTATGTGCCCCTATTAGTTTCTTAGGGCTGCCTGAACAAGGTACCACAAATTTGGCAATTTAAACAACAGATACTGTCTCACAGTTCTGGAGGCTACGAGTCTGAGATTGAGGTGTGAGCAGGCTTGGTTTCTTCTGAGGGCTGTGAAGAAAAATCGGTTCCATCCTTCTTCCATAGCTTCTGGTGGTTTGGTGGCAATCTCTGGCATCAACCTGATCTGTTTTCATCTTTACATGGCATTGTCTCTGTGTAGCTCTATCTTCATGCTGCGCCTGCTTATAAGGACTCGTTATATTGACATAGGGGCCCACCTTACTCCAATGTGATGCCACCCTAACTGATTACACCCGCAACCACCCTATTTCCAAAGAAGGTCATATTTTGAGGTATTGGGGGTTAGGACTTCAACACATTATTATTTTTTTTTGAGGGGCCTGCAAGAACCAAGGCTAGTTAAACCTCTCAATACCCCTGGCTAAAATGTTTGCTTTTAAAATATTCTTACAAAATGTAAAGTAAAAAAACCACACCCAAGGTACAGCAGACAAAGCTAAAGTGTCTTCTTATGTAAATAACAAATTGTGGCTGCGAGAGATTAATGTGGATGATTGTATTTAGGGGACACAATATTTAGGCAGAGCAAAGGGACCTAGATTAGATGGATTTGAAATCACTTATAAAATTCTCCCCATATTTTCTGCCATTTGATGCAAAGTGAGCATATATGATATTTGCTAACAATTCTGAATATTTCCAATATTTATTGAGCTAGATAGAAACTATTTCATTTATTTGCAGTAGAATAGAGAGGCTTCTAATCAATAGATGGTAAAGTTTCACATTTTATTGTAATATAGTTTAGATCTTTGTGATTCATCTCTAAACTGATTTTGGCAGCTTTCAATTAGGGGATCAATTTCCTTTTTGTGACAAAAATGTGCAAAAAAGGACCAAAATATCTGAGAGCTCTCTTTCTGTAGGTGACTATAGAACTTTCATTAATGTCCAAATGGTTTGCATTTCTTCACAAAGAAACAGTCCTCATCTCTCAGTATTTCACCTGAAGAGATTATAACCAATAAACTTCCATTCTACAAAAATATACAAAACAAAAGTACAAAAAAAATAAAAAAAAGAAACTAGTTTTATAGCAAATTTTCAGAGTGGCAATTTGAAATACTGAATTTTCTACTTACTCTAATTCTCCAAGTGACACATATATTAATCTCTAAGTGGCTTGTATGTTTAATGCAATCAATAAATGTTTATTTACTCAACAAATATTCCTACTATACACCAGGTTCTAGGCTGAATAAGACACAACAGTGGTCCTCAAAGAACTCACATGTCAATTACTTTTTCTTATTGATTTTTATTGTAGTAAAATACACATACTATTTACCATTTTAACCGTTTTTAGGTGCACAGTTCAGAGGCATTAAGTACATTAGCACTGTTGTGCAACCACCACCACAATCCATCTCCAGAACTTTTTTATCATTCCCATACTGAGATTTTTGTCCCCATTAAACAATAATTCCTCCACCCCGTTCGAAAGAGCAAGCATAGTGAATTGAATTAACATTTTCCGATCGGTCAGATTAGCTGACCAGAAACATAAAGGACACCTTCAGAAATCTAACCTTCCTGACGAGTGCTACCTGGAATTTCTCCTGTTTTATTAACGTGTCGAACCTCGGATAGGCTAGGGACCACAAAATGAAGTTCCTATTGAATTCATGAAGGCAGGAAATAAATGATGGGAAAAATAGGTATCTACACTCAAAAGGTGTATTTCTAAATTTCCTCAACCATTGAAACGCCTTGGTCATTTAGAAACCTAATCTAGGGCGAAGTATGAACTTTACGTGAGCGATTCAGGCGTGGAGAGGTTAAAGACTTGACCACTGGTATATTAACCGGAAATGGACCCCTGGCATTTCCCTTTCAGTTATATATCGCCCATTAAATGACTTCTTAACTGATTATCTTGTTTGAACAAGTTCATTTACGGTCTTTCTACGAAGCTGTGATGTTGCTCTCCTACCCTTACGGAAGGGAAGCGAGCAGCATTAAAAAAAGGCGGCACCGTCAGCCACTTCTTCACGAGTAACAGAAATAATGAACAACCTGAATTCCGGCTCCGGAGCTGAGACACCCGGTCTACAACCTGCGCGGGCAGGGGTGGGGGTGGAGGAGCGTAGGCAGAGGTCAGAAAATGCTGGTAGAATTACCTTGACCACACGGAAACTTGAAGACTTTCGGACAGGCTACAACCCACCACTTTCCTTAACAGCCACGGTAGGGGAGGCTGAAACAAAATGACGCGCTCACAGTGCACCCCATCACCGCCCAAGTTCAGTCCTGCAGCTCCCTTCACCCAGCACCTCGCGGAAGGCCGCGCCAGGGCGCAGGATGGGGGAATGAAAGGACGGCTGAAGAATTTGCAGAAAATGGGGCCAATGTGCTCTGGCGGGGATTACAGGAGCAGGCGAGGGATCTATCAACTCAGGATTCAGACTGCCCAACTCTCACACTCTCCCTAGAACAAATTGCACTACACCACGGTTGTTTCGAGCGCTCCTAGCAACCACCCGCGATTCAAAGCGGAAATACGACCGGAGTCCCGCCCTCCCTGGACCAACCAAAACCTGGCAGATAAGCTCCTTGGCCCAATCGTTTCAGCGGGAACTATGTACAACCAATAGGAGGCAGGCACAGGAGGGCGGGCTGTAGGGGTCGCGGGCGCACGCGCAGTTGGGAGTGGGGCCTCGGTTCTGTGGCGGTGTGGGGTGTTGCGTGCCGGTGCACTCGTGTTGGATCTCAAAATCCGCGCGTAATCGCTGCCGCCTTCTCCTACCCTCGCCATGTTCCTCACCCGGTCTGAGTACGACAGGTATGTGCGGCAAGCGAAAATGGGGTTGGGGTTACAGGTGGGCAGGCCAGGGGCCCAGCCTCGGCCTGGGTTCTGCCGTGTCATGGGGCGCTCCAGGAACCCGGGCTGGTCTAGCTTGGGGATCTCTTGCCCACCCAACCGCCCGCTGTGATTCCCCAAGGTATACTTGTGCCTATCGGCCGTCCGTGTCCGACCGCTGAGTCACTGCTGGGTCCTAACTCGGTGCGGAAGCGAGAAGCCCTGCTTTGTGCTTGGGGAGGGAGGCTGAGGGGCGGTACTCCGACCTTTAACCCGGAGAAGGCCGGAGGTCACTCCCCGCCCCGCCCCGTTCATCTTTTCTTGCTGCCTTTATAAAAAATGTAAACGTGCTGCCTGGAAGAAAAAGCAACTGGAGAATATTTAGTGAGTATGATAATGTCAGCTCCCTTTTTATTCTAGGAAAAGAACCTCGTTGTCCATTTTTTAATGGGAATGGAGCAGCCTTTCCTTTGAGGTGTAGTAGGGCAGGCTGGGACGTACGGTTTCCGCGGAAGCGCGAAGGCAATCTCAGCTGTGCCCAGATACAGCGTCTGGAATCTGACTTTATAGGAACTGGTATTTAGAGTGGTTCTCAAAAGTTTTCTCATCGTGCCGATTCCACCAGCCCTAGGCTTCTCTGACTTTTGAAGAGTTTAAGGCAAGCCAGGTCTGGTTTCTAAATCAAAATCGAGACTGTTATATTTACTTAAAAACCCTTCTCGGGGCTTGGAAGTATTAAGCAGTATGAAATTGCACATATGCTGCAGACATTTTTACTTTCAGTTTCTGTTTTGATCAGTTAAGTTTAAACATAGCTCCCCCCACCCCCCGCCCCCCTAGGAAAGGCAGATGTTCTCTTTGTACTAGGTGGCTGGAGAAGCTGCCTTTCTCGTCAGGTATTCATACACTGTCAGAAGTTCTATCACCTGAAACTACAACTTTATCCTTTTACCGACTCCTACATGTAGTATGTGAAATTTTAAAACTGACAGCCTTTCCTACTGTCCTGTGAAGTGACTTTCTTAGTCAATATTTAGCTTCGAGAGCGTTGAGGTTTTACTTAACATCTTTATTTTGCTCTGTGTCATTCATTTTTGGTATGTTCCCGAGGTCTAGAATACAGCCCTTTTTCATTTCAATTTTAGCTGATGTGTTTTACTTGACCGTGTGCTGTGTATAAGGCACTGTTCTAGTTGCTGGCCATAGAGCAGCGAACAAAATCAAGACGCTTGCCCCATACGGGAGACTGTCTTTTAAAGAACTGTTGAAAAAATAACTACAGGATGAATCAGATTTACATTCACGTCATTAGAGCAATTCAACACTGGGGGTTTTGATGAATTATATTCAGTTTTAGGGGGTCATGGGAAACTTCACAAAGGAGCTGATATTTAAACTGAGTCTCGAGAAAGCAAGGTTTTGTTAAATATGGACAGCGAAAGTCAAGAGTTTTGAGGCAGAGATTGTAGGATGTACATACAAGGAGCGTTGGAAAGCACAGAGCGTATCTGGGAAACTCCAGTCTGTGTGGCACGTGGTAATGGATGGGAATAGTGGGAGATGGGGAAAGATAGGATGGTCCTAGGTATTTAGTGGTTTTCACCATGCAGCTAAGGAGTGTGGGTCTTATTCTGTAGGTAACTGGGTTTCATAGCTTTTGTTTTAAGAAGTTACACAGTCATAATTGTTACAGAGATTAATGGACTGGCTTAGGGGAAAAAGTGAGTCAATACCAGTTAGAAGGCTATTGCTCTAGTTGGGTGCAAGGTAATGAGGGCATTGAGAATGGAAGAGAGTGTTGAGGGACCGTGTAGGAGGAATTGATGTACATTGATAGGACTTGGCATGTGGTTAATACGGGAGAAGATGGGGAGGAATGGGTTAGAATATTCAGAATTTCTAGCTTGGGGAACAGGGAGATAGGAGGTGTTTTAAAATAAAACTGAAAGGGGAATGTCAGGAGGAGTTGATTTTGCAAGGACGGCTGGATTTGAAGAGAGGCCTCAGACTGGAGAATGTCGAATGTTCGGTGCTGTGGGGACATCCAAGGAGGTGCTCAGGAGACATCTAGGTTAACAAGGGAAGGTCAGGTTGGTGACAGTGATTTGGAAGTAGGAGGTGGTACTTGGCATAGGTGAAGTAACCCTGAAAACAGTCAAGTTTAAGAGGGCCAAGAGCAGAACCCCTGTTATGGAGGACATAGTAATGCGTCACTAGAGTGAAGTGTCTGAACTAGAATGAAAATACTACGTTGGAGTAGTACTTTACACTTGACGAAGTTCTTCCTCGCTCTCTGCAGGTCAGTACTGATGGTCTTGTGACAGAGGCAGGATGGGGTTTGTTTTTTTTGTTTTTCCATTTGAAGGAATTAAAGCGAGTGAGTGGCAGAACTAGAATTTAATCCCAGGTCTTCTGTCCTGGGACTTTTCTCCCAGTGATTAAAAAAAAAATCTTCCTTAGAGTCCTAAACTTCCTTTTAAATGCCCTCAGGGATGTTACCTCTGGGGCCCCCAGGTGGCCGGGGTGGCGGGACCCTCCTTTCACCCCTGATTTAGCCCCAGTGACTCCCGCAGGCGGTCTAGTGGAATAGTTGAAGCTTGGGCTCTGTAGTCCAGTTGCCTGAATTCTGATTCCAGCTCAGCCTCTTACACGCTGAGTGCCTTTGGGCAAAGCACTTAACCTCCTAGTCCCTTAACTTCCTCATCTGTAAAATAGTATCTACCTTGGTATCCTACTTCATAGGATTGTTTTGAGGATTGAGTTAAATCATTTAAAGGTTTGTAATAGTACCGGACGTATAGTAGATATGTAGTAAATGTCAACTTGTATTATTTGTTTTATATTTTGGGGATTTATATACAACTCTTCTAAAAGAAGAGTTTTTGATAAAACAAATTTGAAAATGCTATGCTATATCATATATATATGTCTCAAAATCCAGACTCCACAAACCAAGAATCCTAACTGTTTTCATTCATTTGTTCCAATATTTTTAAAGTGTCCATTGTGTGCTGAAAGCTTTTCTAGCTAAGACCGCTATTGGTGCCTCTTGTCCACCGGAATTCCCAACAGACTGGCGTGAGGAGGGGTGGGGAGGTGTTTGGAGAGAAAAGCAGTCTGCCGTATAGTTGGTATAAATATACACTGGGTGAGGGAACTGGGTTAGGCTGTAGGGGTTACACAGATCTCAGTCTGTTGTTAAGGTAACAGGACTAACTCATGCAAATAAGTAGAGCAAACCTGTGACTGACTTTTACTAAAAAGTAAGATATTAACATCAAATGCAGTGGGAAGACGATAAGGATAAATGCACGTTTTCTTGCGAATTGCCTGATAGTTTGGGGGCATGAATTTACCAAAGGAATTCCAGATCGACTCGGCATTGAGGCAGAAGGTCACCTGCTCTCCTCGGGTCAGTCTGAAGACTTTCTGGGAGTGGAGCAGAAGTGTCCTCTGTATCACTTCCGTCCCTTGAAGAGCTGTAATGTACACACACACACACACAAGCTACAGATGGTTGTGGGCGAGGAATGACACCGGCCTGCACATCCTGTGGCCATTCGAGCTGGGTGTCTGGGGACTTGAGGTTAGTGTCTCTATGCTTATTTTTTCTGACAATTTTTTATACTTTTTTTTAAATTATAGGGGTGTAAATACTTTTTCTCCTGAAGGAAGATTGTTCCAAGTGGAATATGCCATTGAGGCTATCAAGGTATAGTATCCAGTGGCGTAGTTTTTGAAATTTCATGACAACTGAACGCTTTGCTGGTAGACCATTTAGAGTAAAAGTGTTTTCTCTATTTCTTTAGAAACTGTTCTTTACCTCCTTTGAACCAACCACTATTAACCATTTTAGTAGCAATTTCAGTTCCATTCCTAAAGTCTGTTGTAAAACTTTTTGAGTAGATAACTGCTTCATAATTATATAAGTAGCTTTTCTCGGTGGATTGGATGGATCTGTTTGTGTTTATAATCTTCTTGACTATAAAGGGGGCGGGGTGTAGAAGTTTAGAGTTAGCACCTGGGAGATACTCTTAACAAATCCTTCAATTGATCGCCTGTATTCTTGGTAAGGTTGTAAATTTGTATTTGACTGAGTAAGAGATGTGTTCTGTAATTTAGTAACAAAATTGAATAGTTCAAAATGGGTATTCAATAAATTAGAAAATAAGCTAAAGTTCTCACATAGGAACTGTATTTGTTGGGTGAGGGATGATCTAAACTCTGGCTTAGGTCGTCTAGGGTAAGGCCCAGGCATCGGTATTTATGAGAACTCCCCAGTGACGACGCTAATGTCCAGAAAGAGCCGAGAATCATTGACCCAGTCCGGCCTGTCTCCTTGTGCCTCTGTCTGCGCTACACCCCCAGACAGCCTTTGTTTGTATAGTTCCAGTGACAAAATATTTTCTCATTATGTAAATCATCCTGTGTGGAAATAGTTCATAATGATTTAGAAGTTTATCCTTGCATTGAATCAGAAGTCAAACTTCCTGAAGTTCCTTTATTTGGTTCTAGTTCTGCTCTTGAACCACACACAATGTTTAAACCTCTTCTGTAAGACAGTTCCTCAGATGATTAAAGAGAACTGTTGTGTTTCCTTCTAAGCTACCTCTTCTGGAAAGAGTACAGGGGCAGAAACAGTTGCATGAGAATCTGGAAAGGAGGAAAAGATTTCGATTAGCGGGAGACACAGAAGTGAAGGAGGAAGCACTGTGATAGACAGTGGGACAGAAATTGATAGGCCAGCTTCGAGTGCCTGGTTTTACTTCGGTCATCTTTGCCCTGTGTTGAAACCATACATTACTATGAAGTAAGAGGCTTCCAGAATTCCAAGCTGTGGCACTCATTTTGAGCCCTAGCTAAGACAGCAGTTCTGCCCATATATGCAAGCCAAGAGTAGTGCTCAGTTTTGGGGTTCTCCTTTAAGCCCCTTACTGCTAGTAATTTCTAGATTGCTTAGAGATAATGAGATGGTATCTGATCTCCCTCGCCCTAGATAGTGATGTGGCTCTTAATGGATGCAATTTAACCTTTGTGAAAATTCAGGCTCTTTGGTGTTTAAATAATCTGGCTGTTGCCCGGGCAACTTATGAGTGGCCAATGAGAAAGCGATTTGATAACTGTAAGGATTCAGTAGTATGAAAGCAGCTGGAGAGATGACTGAAAATGGCTGTCAGTAGACATGACCCCTTGGACATACTGTATGGATGACACGGGTGAGATGTAGCCAGCAGAGGTGAGGGGAATGCCTTCAGAGTCGGTTTCTCGGGGCAGGAGTGAAAATCTGTCAGTGTCAGAGTTGCTGTATTACACTGAGCATCCGGACATTGGTTGCTATTCTAATGTTTTATTAAAGAAACACTACAGAGAGTTCATATGTTCCCTCTTTTCCCTTCTCCTCCCCGCACCGCACCAAGAGGAAGCAGGTGGAGTTTAGGCAAAATTGTAATCTAGAAATACCTGG
The DNA here is from genome assembly GCA_028533065.1 of Trachops cirrhosus. Lineage (NCBI taxonomy): Eukaryota > Metazoa > Chordata > Mammalia > Chiroptera > Phyllostomidae > Trachops > Trachops cirrhosus. Next base: position 6,609,750 of record CM052551.1, on the reverse strand, counting down.
GCATAAATGTAAGCATGCAAAACAAAATCACCTTGATTTTGATGTATTTTAGAGCCTATCTCATGCTGACATGTTGTTACGCATATGATTCATGGAATTCTTTGGAATCCTTGGCAGTAACAGGCTTCAGGAGTCTGATGCTCACAGTGGCAGCCATTGCTTTGCAGAGCTAACTAAAGACAATGGTAACTCAGAGGCGAGAGCACAGAGTCTTGGAAGGCTTTATGAATGATGGGTGGGCTTGGACAGGCGGAAGACAGTGAGCAGAGGGGCGAGGGTAGCAGAAAACACAGCGTGGGGAGATGAGTTGGGCTGTCCCTGGGGGATTTTGTTGAGAGAATAATGAGTAATAAGGTTGGAAGAGAAAAGTGGAATTAGGTTTTGAGAACTCTGGAAGCTTATTTGGATTTGATGTTACAAGCAATATAGGGAGATATTAGTTCTTCAGGGAAGCAGTGAAATGAAAGTAGCCTTTTATTAGGTCTGTCAGGCCATAACGTGAAAGATACATTGGGAGAGAGAAATTAAAGACAGGAGACTAAGTAGGAGGTGGTAGAAGTAAGCTATGCAAGAATAACTAACGTTTGTTGCTCATTTATTATGTGCTAGGCATCATTTTAACCATTTTAATGTATTAATTTACCCTTCTGGGTGTAAGCATTATTATTGTTATCCTCATTTTGCAGACAAGGAAACTGAGACAGAGGGGTAGGTGATGGGGATGGGGGGATGAAATTAAACCACATTGTGGACTGCTAGTGACCTCAAAAACTTAGTATTTTTACCTTGGTGATGGTTTTTCTTTTTTCCTATTTTTTATTTTTTTAAAGACTTTATTTATTTATTTTTAGAGAGGGGAAGGGAGGGAAAAAGAGAGGGAGAGAAATATCTGGTGTGCCCCTCACCAGGGACCTGGCCCGCAACCCAGGCATGTGCCCTGACTGGGAATTGAACCAGCGACCCTCTGGTTCATAGGCTGGCACTCACTCCACTGAGCCACACCAGCCAGGGCTTTCCTTTTTTTTTTTTTTTTTTTTTTAAAGTAAGTTATTTTTCTGGAGTTACATAGATTTAAGGAACATCACCTTTCAAAACAGATAAGATAGCAAAGGTGAAAAGAAACCAGGTCTAGAAAAAACTAGAGTTTTATTATTTCCTTGCCCAGTATGTTTAGAACTTCAGAATCTGCCCCTCTCCAAAATATTGGCATTAAAGTTGATTGTTTTCCAGATATTTCTGAGACCTTATTGAACTTCAGAATTCTGTAAATCAGTGCTCTTGCCATCGACAGGAGCAGGGTGCTCCATATTCTCTCTCTGTGCTGACTGTGGCTGATCGGGGTGTCTGTCTTGTGAAGGCACACAGAAAAGTTCCTGGGGGTATGTGAGACTGTCCTTTGACCTGCACGTGATAACCATAACGTGTTTCTCTTCAGCTCGGTTCTACAGCCATTGGAATCCAGACGTCAGAGGGGGTGTGCCTAGCTGTGGAGAAGAGGATTACCTCCCCACTCATGGAGCCAAGCAGCATTGAGAAAATTGTAGAGATCGATGCTCACATAGGTGAGGAGTAGGGAGAAGCTGCTCTGTAGGATCAGGCCTGGGCTAACTAGTCTTTGATGTTCCGAGGGAGGTTCATTGGATGAACGTCTCAGTCCCTCGTTCGTTAGCTGCCGATTTCCAGGCAGTAGGCCAGTGTGCATGAGCTAGGCGAAGGGAGCAGCTGCAGGCTCGTTTACTTCCTGAAGTTCCCTTCTCCCTCAAATTTAGACTGTAAATGTGGTGATTGTTGAAGCATGTGAAGGTTGAATCAAAGGCCAGCTCCCTGTGATGGCTGGGTCTGCACTGATACATAACATTAGCCCAGTAGGAGGCCACTGGGAGCTGAGGATTCTGGTGAAGCAGAGGGTGGTGTGGGGAGCTAGAGCTGTTCACGAAAAAGAGGAGTTCTTGAGGATCTTCAGATCTTCAGATCTATCTTTTTACTCCCTGTGTCCCCCTGTTCACCCCCCTTCGTTTTGTCTCTATTATAATTCCCCTGCCTTAGCTTTAGCATCACTGTGGTGAGTAGTTCTGCTTGTTCACAGCATGGCATTTTAGTCGTCTGTCCAGGTTTTCTTAGCCTATCTAGTCATCTAATTATGAAACATTGGTAAAGTAATTGCTCGAAGGCATCCGAACCAAATGCCATGGTAACTCTGGGAGCTTAATATTACCTCTTTTCATAGATACAGAAACTGAGATTTAGTCCTTTAATGTTAGAACATTGTGTCGACTTTATGTCAAGTCACCTGTCTTTTGGAGGTAGGTCAGTGTTACTTCATTCAACAAATTGAGAGCCTACTATGTGCCAGACATTGTGCTAGTCACCGGGGGTACAGAGAGGAATGAGACATCATCCTTGTCTTCTAGAAGCATACAGTCTAATCATGGAGGCAGACGTGCAAATAAGTGCAATTCAGCGACGTCGATACTAAGAATGGCTGTTGCGTGTGCTCAGCCAGGGTACAGAGGAGGAAGTAATTAGTTTTGCCTGAGGCCCGTGGTACTGGGGCTTTCAGAAAAGGATTCCATAGAGGTGATGCTTGAGCTGAGTTGAATTCTGTAAGGAAGTTTTACCAAGTGAACACTGTCTGGCTGTAACAGCAAAGCAGTCTGATCAGAGGGAATGGAAAGGAGCAGAGCCTTGCCGTGTAGAATATAATGCCCTGGCACAGCCGTTTGATGTGGCCGAGAGGTGGACGGGTTGTGGCAAGAAAGGAGTCTGGGAAAGAGCCTAAACTCGGTCCTTTTGCATCGACGGGAAGGGTTTTAAGCATTGAGGTAATAACAGATTTGGGTTTTAGAAAGACCATTCTGATCACCATGTTGAAGGTAGAGTGAAAGGGGCCGAGACTGGAGGAGGGGAGACCGGGTAAGAAATTGCTTTTAATCCAAACAGAGAAGTGAGGACTTTACCTAGGCCTGGGGCCAGAGAGTGGAGAGGTAAGGACTAACAACAGCCTTGTTAATCAGATGGAGTTGGACAGAATTTGGGGTGTGATTGGTTGTGGGGGCCAAGGAAGAAGAGAGGTCTAGAAGGGAAGTAACTCGAATCGAGCCTGTGGTATATCCAAGTGGATACAGTGAGGGAGTCGTCTGGCGTGATTTCTAGGTCTGAGACATGGCAGTGAGGGGCGGGCTGCAGATGGAGGCTCGAGTCCTGGCACGTGAAGGAACAGCCATAAACTTACTACCTTGGACCAAAGGCAAACTTGCCCACTGATATATTAGTTGGTTTGTGTTTGGCCAGGGAAATGAAAGGGCTTTTGATTTTATTCTGGGGACTTCCATCGAAGCTCACAGTAAGATGGTAATTTTTTCCCTTGTTTCTCCTATTGGGGTGTTGGTGTTTGCTTAGTTTGCAAGTACGTCATGGCCTACAAAGAGCGCTAGAGGGATGCCGGAGGATGAAATATGTGGAAATTCATGTTTGATTAGCCGTTTCTCTCTTCTAACTTAGTAGCTGGACTTTGTCATTGTAGATGGTTTTTTATTTGTTTGTAATAAATTATACTTGGAGTTCAGTGCAGATAATTTCCCATCCGATCTCTTGAGTATATTGGTATGGGATTGCTGAATGGCGCCCTGGTTCCACGGCAGAGTTTCAGGATTTCCTGAGTGGATGAAGGGTTCTACAAGGATTTGGCCGCTGGGTCACTGTTGCTTTTACATTACAGGTTGTGCCATGAGTGGGCTAATTGCTGATGCTAAGACTCTGATTGATAAAGCCAGAGTGGAGACACAGGTAAGATCAGCCTCATCTCTCCTTTTCACCAAGGTGCCTGAGTTCCCTGTTTAGTGCTGCTGCAGCTGTGCGGGCTGCGTTGCACGTTATCTGTGCGGAGCTCCTGGGAGTGATTTGGGTAGAATCACTAGTTACAACAATTAGTTACAACTTTTGGAGGCTCGGATGCCAGCCACGCAACCATTGTAGCTTTAAGGAAGCCCTTGTAAATAGTGCCAACAGTCTCTTGCTCCTTTTTGATCTGCTTTCTATACGCAAGCAAGCCTCGCTCTGTTCCCTGACTTTCTGTGGGAACACATAGCAGGAGGTAAACAGAGCTGAGGGACATTCTCCCCGCAGCTGCCTTTGCTGCTGGGCTTGCGGATAGCAGCTCTGCTGTGGTGAGTAATGACAGGTACCAGCTGACAAATGCTGGTCAGGAATACTGAAAATTTTTTTTTTAACTGAGCACCTGTTGCCTGGAGAGCAAGACTAGTAAGAAAAAAAATATGTGATGGGTAAAATTTTTTGCACTTATTTGCAAATTTGCTGTCAGTACTTATGTGAGAATAAATGATTTAATTTGAATACCAATAGAATGATAAGATAGGATCTTGAGGGAAACTGGCACCCAGCTCTTCGAATTCCTTCAGTGAAAAGACTAAGCTGGGTGCTGTGAGGCGGTAACTGTTCTCCGAGGGAGCAGCCCTCCAGTCTGGGGGTCCTTTGGTAACAGTCCATCTCAGAGCATTTCTCCTCCCATGTAGCCCCAAGCATTCGAGTTCAGTGTTAAGGAAGACACCCTGGAACTTGAGGCTTTGCTTCCAAGCACAGTTCAAGGGTGGGGGCGTGTGCAGTGTGCTGGTGGGGCTGCTCGCAGGCCCTTCTCTTTGGAAGGTAGGCCATGCTTGGCTCGTCTTCCAGAACCACTGGTTCACCTACAATGAGACGATGACGGTGGAAAGTGTGACCCAGGCGGTGTCCAATCTGGCTCTGCAGTTTGGAGAAGAAGATGCAGATCCGGGTGCCATGGTGAGTGGGGCTTGTGTCAAGTTTCCTGGCTGTTCTGTGGGACCGAGGACCTTTATCCTCTAAACAGAGCTTTCCCAGCCGCCTTCCCCCTCGCCCCCACCACACCCCCCATAGCCAGTTATCTTAATGCCTCTTGTTTTTGGTTCTAGTCTCGTCCCTTTGGAGTAGCGCTGTTATTTGGAGGAGTTGATGAGAAAGGACCTCAGCTGTAAGAACCATTTTGCTATATTTTTTTCTGCTTCCTTTTTGGGAGAATTATTTTAATTTGGGTTGGAGGCTGGTAGTTTAAATCAACTGAGATTAGTGTTGTAAAAGGCAAAGAGCTTCTAACTCTGTGAAGTCATTGGTTCTGTGTTGTTTACCCAAAGTCAGATTTGGGGATCCTCTGAAGAACTCCCCTGTTGGAACCAGGGCTGACTCTGGGAAGAAGCAGAAGGAACTTGGTTCCCGTAGTCAGGGGATGTGTTTGAGAGCTTGGCGTTGGAGGAGCATTGCTCTGATCCCTGTCCGCAAATGTGTTTATACAAACTATACTATAACTCTCTTCTTAATTCCTGGGGAAGCTTTTAGTTTGCTTGAACACTTTTTAAAGGATCAGCTTCCTCCAGGCATAGAACATCTTTTGCATTTGTGCCTCCATATTTTGGTGGAGTTCCCTGACCATAGACCAAGCATTTATATTTTTAGTGAGATGTTTGTTACCTAAAATACCACCACTCTTAAGCATTGTAATCCTCTTCTTTTGGGGGGGTTTACAGGTTCCACATGGACCCCTCTGGGACCTTTGTACAGTGTGATGCTCGAGCAATTGGCTCCGCTTCAGAGGGTGCCCAGAGTTCCTTGCAAGAAGTTTACCACAAGGTAATTAAGCGTTCTCATTGTGGTATGTATATCTGTACTACATCTGTGCTGATAAACGTTCCCACTTTCGTTAGTTTTAAAATGATGGTACAGCTTACAGACAGTAAGATGTACAGATTATGTGAGTTCTGTCTGCACCACTCAAGGTGGAGGATACTCCCCCCAGTCCCCGAGATGCTGGTCTCCTCTCCGGTCCATCTCTCTCCCTTGCAGCCACGTGTACCACCACCGATTAGTTTTGTCGATTCTTGTACTTTTTACAAATGGAATTACACTGTTTTTATTTCCATGTCTGCCTTTTTTCGTTCGACATACAGGTTTTGATCTCCTGTTTTTGCACACAGCAGTAGTTTCTCCTCATTGCTGTGGAGCGCCGTGGCATAGATGTACCACAGTTTGTTTATCCCTGATCTTCACACTCCCCAACAGCTTGTACTTCCTGGTCTGCCTCTGGGAACAAGTGGGCGTTTGGCACTCTCCATCTTTGTGGGGTGGGAAGGCCTGGTTTGGGGTAACGCGTTGTGGTTGAAGGCTGACACACATCATCATTCGGGTGTTTCCTGCAGAGACCCCTGCTCACTTCAACCCCTAACGGTACTGACTTTACATCTGGGAGAGTGAAGTACAAAACGTAATAAAAAAGAATGGATTTTCTAAACCATTGGGCCACCTTCTTAGGTCATTTAGGAATTATTACTCATAGGATATCACCAACACTGGCTTGCTTCTAAATTAAAAGAAGATATCAAGAGGAGAGCCCTTTCCCCTTCTTCAAAGACCACGTACCATATAAAAGCTGGTAACTTTGTTCTGGTTTAAAATAAGACTTTTTTCTCTGAATAAATGTATTCTCCTTGTTTACCATTTACTTGAATTCTAGAGGTACTTGTAATGCGCTGTACTTATTAAGATGTATGATCTGCTAATAGTTGCAAAGTCATTATTTCAGGGAGGTATAGGAGGAGAGATTAAGTACAATTAATGGCTGCTCTCCTCACCCTCTTTGTTTCAAGTCCATGACTCTGAAAGAAGCCATCAAGTCTTCACTCATCATCCTCAAACAAGTGATGGAAGAGAAGCTGAATGCAACTAACATAGAGGTATTTTTCTGTTTTGCTGGGTTTTATTCAAATTTCTTAACTCCTGTTACTGAAGACTGAATGGATCGAGAAAAATCACGTTTTTGTATGCCTGTTCTTAAGGTGTTGGTGTCTTTTGAATAAGGAACTTTGGTAAGGCAGTAATGGCAGGAGCCAGAGTTGGGTGAGTGAAAGAGTGGAAGGGAGGTGGGGACACGGACCACACAAGAGCATGCTGCTTTCTCAAGACATGTCAGCAGCAGAAGGCGACATTAAAGAAAGGACTTCGTCTTTTTAAGGATGGGGAAAACTTGAAAACACTGTGGCCTGAGAAGAAACTAGATGATAGGAAAATATTAGAAGATACAAAAGCAGATGTTAAATAGTGATGGAAGAGTTCTAGAAGAGGGAAGGCATGGCACCAATGAGGGAGTTGGTTTCTAAGAGTAGAATTCTTTCCCATGATGTGTATTGAATACCCACTGTCTGCCACGTACCACGATAGATGCCAGAATGCAGACGTAGAAAATCCAGTTCCCATTCAGGTGGTTTACTGGGTAGTGTAGGGGACGAACACGTAACAACAGCTTGGGGTGACACTTCTCTAACAGTAGTAAGAGTGGACTGTCACAAGAGCACAGAGCGTACACTGGGGCCTTGGGAAAGCTTGCTGAAAGAGGTGATGTCTGGAGAAAGGACGAGGTTATTCCAGGAAGAGGGAACAGCCTTGTGCAAAGGCTCAAAGATATGAAATAAAAGCATGTATATACGGGAACTTCGGCACTTTTGTCTGAATGCTGCGGTGTGAGGTGGAAGATAGGGAGCTGGCAAGAGGTGACACTGGAGAGGCACGAACCAGGTTCCAGGTGCCCTTGCTTAGGAGGCTCAGAGCAGATGGGAGGAAAGGAGGCGACGATGAGTGAAGACAAGGTAGGTTCGGAGGTGAATTGGGAGAGAGGTCCTATATATTATTAGAAAATCTGCTGAGGGTGGTGGGTGGATGCAATAGTGAAATTAAGAGAATGGGAAATATTTGGAAAAGCCAGATGGATAGGCATGAGTAAAAGCATTGCTGGGCCACATTAAAATATTAGCTGATGCCCTGGCTGCTTTGGCCTGTCAACCAAAGGGTTGCTGGATCAGTTCCCAGTCAGGACACATGCCTGGGTTACAGGCCAAGTCACCAGTAGGGGGCGTTTGAGAGGCAACCACACATTGATGTTTCCCTCTCTCTCTCCTTCCCTTCCCCTCTCTTTCTCAAAATAAATAAGTAAAATCTTAAAAAAAAAAAAAAACTAGCTGAGGCTGGAATCACAAATTGAAAAAGCCTCACAGAGGTTTTTCAAAAGTAAAGTGAGATAAATAGGAAAAATCTTTCTATTATGTAAATAAATGCATCATCATGCAAATGCAAGGGGTCCTGTTTACTCATGCCATGATGAGTGTCTTCCTGATGGCAGCCCTTGGTTGAGTCCTGTTGGTGTCGATTTGCAGCCTGGTCCTGTGGGGCTGTTCTATTCAGCTAGTCTGTTAGCCCCTGTAATGATTAGGGAGGACCAACCTGTGAGGTGAGTGATTTGACAAGAAATTCTGTGGGCCCTCACTCTTCTCTGTTTTATTGACTCGTGTTTCATCCTTAGGGAAGCAGTAGTAACATTTCTATATTTTAACATCCTTGGAATAGAACTCACGGTCTATATGGACATAAGTGAATTGTTTTAACACATATTTTACAAATATATTTGGGACTCTCACATTTTATGTAATCAGATCTTTCAGGAGGATCTGGTAGAGACTGCAGGCTTTGAGAGAACAGATCTTCGAGAGTTTTATGATGTAGTCTTTTTCTCAATTTTATGTATACACAATGCAGGGAATAATAAACATGGAACTGGATTATGCTAATCCTGGAAGCTTTCAAATTATGTTAAATATCAGTAATGAATATTACTAACAAACACCCTAGTATGTTTAATCTTCAAGTTAAAAAAAAGTGTGAGGAAATGACATGTAAAACAAATTAAGTTCAACAGCTTTCTAGGCAAAGGAGAAGTGGCACCTGTTCTTCAATATTGCCCCAAAATAGGCCCTATGTTGTCAGCAGAGATGATGGAAAACTTGGTAGTTTTAGTAAATTTGAAACTGGCCATCTTCTGACCCTAATCTTCATTGCTTAAATAGATTATAATTTGGACTGCTGGTTATTATGGATAACTTTTGTCAAAACTGATTTCCTGCCAGTGTAAATAGAATTTTTTCATTGCCAGTCCTTAAAAAAATAATAATAATTTTGTTAAGTTGCCATATAGATAGTTTTAAAGAAAATACTGAATGATAGTTAATGGTTTTTTGGTGCTGCTTATGCTGTTCTAGACCAGGGGTGTCAAACTCATTTTCACTGGGGGCCACATCAGCCTCGTGGTTGCCTTCTTTTTTTTTTGTTTTTTAATTTTTTTTATTTTTATAGAGAAGGGAAGGAAAGGCGAGAGGGAGAGAAACATCAGTGTGTGGTTGTGTCTCTCACATCCCCTACTGGGGACCAGGCCCACAACCTGGGCATGTGCCCTGAGTGAGAATCAAACCAGCAACCCTTTGGTTTGCAGGCCCGCGCTCAATCCACTGAGCTACACCAGCCAGGGCTCATGGTTGCCTTCTAAGGGCCGAATGTAATTTTAGGACTGTATAAATGTAACTACTCGTTAACTGGGGGCAAGGAGGTTGGCGCTACTACCAGGTAGAAACAAGGTGCTGGGCCAGGTAAAACAAGGTAGAGGGCTGGATTCGGCCCTCGGGCCTTGTGTCTGCCACCTGTGCTCTGGTCACTGTCCTTAAGCACTTTAGACGTAGTACCACATTTATTGTCATAATTACTCAGTGAATTAGGTGCTGTCATTATCCCCTTTTTCCTATGAAAATTGAGGCACAGAGTGGCAGGTCACCTGCTGTCACACACAAGCTCAACTTGCAGGTGCGTAAATATGCTTTTAATATATTTCTAAAGGAACCTTTAACAGAAGAAAATACTGACCCCATGGAACTGGCTGCTGCTTTTGTGATCCTTGTCGCAGTAACCTCATGAAGTGACAATGACGCCAGGCGTTTGGTTAACTGAGATGTGTGGTTAACCTCAAAATAGAAAATTTGGTCAATAAGAATGTTTATTTTGGAGTCAGAGAACTATTTTCAGAAGCTGTTGCCGGAAAGGATATCCCTGGGACAGCAGATCCCTTGGTTCCTCCTGACCAGCTGCATCATCACTAACGCAGCTTCTCTTTCCCATCAGCAGCCGACTGAGCCCAGCTGATTAACCCTTTGCTGTTTCTTTCCAGCTAGCCACCGTGCAGCCGGGCCAGAATTTCCACATGTTCACAAAGGAAGAACTTGAAGAGGTCATCAAGGACATTTAAGGAAGTGTGATCCTCAGAGCTTCTCTGGGACCATTTCAGTTCTCCTGATTGCCCTTAACTTGTATTTCCAGCTCCTACTCCTTGGAAAATCTCCAGTGTATGTGCATTTTTTTAATGATGTCTGTACATAAAGGCAGTTCTGAAATAAAGAAAAACTTAAAATATTTGTTAATAGAGTATTCTCTTCTAGTGCAGTCTTTTGTTCGCAATGCTTACGTCAGGGGCCAGGGATGAGAGTGGTGTTCATATCCGCACCTTTCAGAACATCTGTTCTGAAGTGGTCTCGGTGGCTCCACCGTGGCTGGCAATGAACTCAAAACTAAACCAGCTCTTCCCAGTCGTTGAAAATACTAATACCACTGTAAACCCATTTTAGTCCTGTAGTTAACCTTTAGTAAACAGGTATTTTTGCTGCTTTCCTTATATGAACGAGATGCTACTAATTGACCATCAAAGAACGTGTTTTGAGTTCCTCCACGAACACTGGTGGGTTGGAGTAAGCCAGCTACAATGTTGTACGGGTTCTGGTATCCTAACAGACACCTGGGAAAGAGACTTCTTTATAATGAAGTTAAGGACTATAAAAGAATTGAATTCCTGATCTTGGCCTCACTGGCAATCAATTACAAGAAGAGAGAATGGTATAATTCAGAGGTAGTTTACATTATACTTTGGAATGCACTATGAACTTCCCCCATTAAGCCATTGTCGTGAGATTGGTTAAGATTTAAAGAAGCAATTTATTAGAGCCACAAAAATGGCCACATAAGTAGATATTGTTATTATACTTAACAGATGAAGAATCCAAAGCTGTGTGACTATGGACAGAAAATTAAGCTGCTGGGAACTGAACTCAGGTTTTCTGGTTTTAAATCGTCAGCTCTTGATTCTACAACCCCAGGTGCCTTGCAACCTATATACCTAGTAATAGGGAATTCTCATTGAGATTTGAAATGAACTTGCACTATTAAACTCATACTGTATTTCCAGCAAAAAAACCCTTGTATTTACATTTGGAAACTTACAATGAAAAATATTTGGAAGAAATGAATTTTTCCCTAGACATAGATGTGAGGAAAGTAAGGGAGCTAGAGTATATTGTCACCAATGTTCAAGAGACTGTTCTAATGATTTAAACCTGTTATTAAATATAAAATGATCATCAGATTAGTTTCTCATGTTCACCTTTTATCATATCTTAATAGAAAATGCCTTTGAAAAGTCCTGTCTCAACTTCCATTTATTCACATTTAACAGGCTGATCGTATGCCACATGGTGCATTAGGCACTGGGGGTAGTCCTGTGAAAATACTAGATCTGGTCTGTGCGCCCATGAAGCTCCCAGTGCAGAGAAATAAGGCAACACAAACCAGTCCCTTGAACGCAGAGCAGGCCAGTGTGGACATGGACACAACACGCTGCTGTAGAGAGAGGGGAGCGTTGTCTCTGCATCACGTGCTGGGAAGAACCACTAGGAACAGCACTTAGCTCGTCCCTTCGGCTCCGCGTGCACTGCCTGGACAGTGTCTGCACCTCAGCGCTGAAACAGTGAACTTTGTACCTTCTCCACTTGTAAGTTCAGAATCCTCGAAAGAGTAGAATTACAGCATTCTTGGAAGAGATAGAATTTGGTGATTTTTTTCTTTTTTTTGTAGAATTTTAAAATTTTCTACAAGGTTTCTTGGGTCCAATTTTAAAAGAACCAGAGAAATGATCTTACTAGGAAAAAGGAATGGTTTTGTGGTATGTGACTGCTTTCTACTCATCTTTCTTCTACAAAGTTTGGGGGAAAATAATTTTAGTAGTAAGACAAGTTTATGAATTTTAGTCCTGCAAGTCAGGTAAGATTTTATGTGCAGTGTTTCACAAAGGAGATCTGACTATCACTTTTGTATTTAGTGCCTGAGTCTCATGAGGCTGAAATAGTCATTTTCTTGGTGCCATATACAAGGTACCTCGTCCCCAGCAGCTGATAACGTTTGAGGGAGGAACAATGCATTCTGTAAGTATATAATGATAACTAAAACTAGAGGGAACCATACAGATAATTTCAACAGTTTTAATATTGACTTAAAAAGTGTAAGTGTATTTAGTAATTTCTCCAGGAGATGGCACTGTTGAGTTGTTTTTTAATCTTCAGACAGTAAGACAATAGACCTTTCATCTTTGTGTCACTAAACAAAGAAATATTCCTGTATAGCCCCACCTCTCCCCCCAGCTAGTCACATGCTACTGGAACTGACTGTCTTGTGATCTACTCCATAGCTGGCATAGATTAAACAGTAATCTGTATTTAAAAAAATAATCTGACACATGGTCGTTGATGGAAAGGAACACATTGTTCACCAGCTTTCAAGATTTACCTTGTTATTTCAGTAACAGAACCTGGAAGATAAAGGGATTTTCTCATCCTGTTCAGATGCCACTCAAAAATGTTTTCCATTTCTCTCGTCTTACTATGGTTTTTTTTGGGGGGAGAGTGTAAGTCATTTTGTTTGCAAATTAACATGACTAGAAGGATTTTGCTGTGAACATTGGGTTGGGTGCAGTGCACCATTTTGCTCTACGATGAATAGATTTTCATTTGGGTTTACCTCCAGTTTATAGTTAAAAGTAATTGTTAGTAACTTTCTTTATCTGGGGGTAACGTTTTGCATACTTTGCTTCTTTGTATTTGCTGCCTTTTGTACTAAACAACTAGCATTCTGAAGGGACAGAATCAATTAAGATTAAGATCCGGAACTGGTTTTTGCCTGGGCTGCATGTTCTAGAAGTTATGTGTGCAGTTTCTGCGGTACAGGGAACAGCGTAGGGTTTTGTTTTACGTTTTTGTGGGCGGGGTGCTAATTTAGGAGATACACACTGGAAAACCAACCTTATGCAAACGAACACTGCGGGGTTCAGGCACTTTGGCAGAGATAATACATATGCATCTGAAATTATCCCGTCTGAAGTAGGCATTGGGCAATCATCTGGTCCACTTTGACCTGCCCTGCCCCTAATGCCCAAACCACTTTCTGCCTCCAGGAAAACCAATAAGCAACCCTACCTTTCGCCTAACTCCTTGCAGAAGAGGAAGGTGAGTGCGGCCGTACGTGGTGGAGGAACTTAAAGCTCGCATGACTCACGAACGCCCTGATTCTATCTTCTCCGTAGGCTTTAGCCCACACAGTTCGCATTCACCTTCTCGGCAGCAAGGCGGCTGCTTCAGTAGACAATGGGCGCCCCAGTGCGCAGGGCTTAAAACCTGAAGCACCGGTTCATGACCAAGCCCCGTTTTCCAGCTGAGCTAGCTCAGAGATTCCCTGGGGAGATTTTCCCGGAGCTGCCACAACCCAAAGAATTTTTGGGGTGTCTCTGGGAGAGAGGAGGCGACTAACCCAGCCCAACTTGAGGGTGCCCGAGGGAGCCGCGAGGGGTCCAGCGTCACTGAGTTAGGAGCTTCGCGGGCGGCGGGGACTGTCCTACCAACTCTGGAAGTCCGACCCTGCAGACGCGGGCGAGGCGGGGATGACCTCAGCGGTCTTTACCACGTTCCAGCCAATCAGTCCCGCATCTTGGCATCCGAATCCAGGACCCCCGAAGCCAGAGGCGACGCAAGCCAATGAGGAGCGCGCCGGGGAAGAAGGACAGGCGGCTGGCCTATGGGGCGGAGAGGCCCGGCTGCGCGTATCCAAGGAGCGCCGCTCGGGCTCGGGGGTGTGGCGCGGCGCCGGCGGGGGTGGGCGGGCGCCGGGCGGCAGGTGTCGGCGGCGTCGGCATTCGGTGGCGATGGAGCGTCCCAGAGCAGCTGCGGACTGTGTCTCGCGCTGGCCCCACGGTCTCGGCCTCCTTCTCCTCTTCGTTCTCCTGCTGCTGCCGCGGGCCGCGCTCTGCCAGGACCGGCTGGACGCGCCGCCGCCGCCCGCTGCGCCGCTGTCGCGCTGGGCCGGCCCCATCGGGGTGAGCTGGGGGCTGCGCGCAGCCGCGCCCGGGGGCCCTTTTCTCCGCGGCCGTTGGCGCCGCAGCGCGCCCGGCGAGGACGAGGACTGCGGCCGGGTCCCGGACTTTGTCGCAAGGCTGGTCAACAACACGCACCAGGTGAGTGGGCGCCAGGCCTGAGCGCCACCGGGAATGCGAGGTCCCGCCCCACCCACGCCTGGTGTCTCCGCGGAGGGGACCCCAGCCACTCGTCCCTCGCACCCCCCCGGGCCGCCGCCCCGAATCTGCGGCGAGCGAGCGGGTGGGGTCCGGCCCGGGAGGGGCCCCGGGACGCCGAGGCTCGCGCGGCTGTGTTTCGTCACAGGAGAGGCTCGTTGAGCCTTTCACGGCATTCTTTTTTTTTTTTTTTTTTTTAAGTTGTCAAAGCCTCCTGAGTGTCGTTTTCCGTCTGTATAAATAGTCAGGACCCAGTAGCGCTGTGCCTCCCCGGGAAGGTGGAGGAATAGTGACCTCTGAAGTGCTTGCAGAAGTTGGGCTGCGCAGAAGCCAAGGTGTGTCCTCTGGGTCAGTACTTTCAAGGAGGTCAGGGGGTGTTCAGAAATCTCACAGCAGTTGTTAGGTTACTGAGTTTGTTTGCGCAGGTAAAAGAACAAGCCTGGAAAGGGGATGACAGTATATATGCCATCTCTCTTTAAAACGCCTTTAATCTGACCTTCTATGGTGGCACTGGACTCTGACCAGGAAGTGTATGCCTTGTAACAAGGTTTCCAGCAGCTAAGAAAAACGTTGCAGACGTCTGCTTTGAGCTAGGTCCTGGTGGATAACTTTTTAAATTGAGGCAGTTCTCTCCCTAGAGAGACAAGCAGCTCAACCCTTGCGCCCCACTGGATTGACAAAGCCAATTGTTAGGAATGTCCTGGCTCCTTGTTCCACTGCAACTTGGTCATCTTCCTCATTTTTTCCCCCTAGAAATAACAAGTTAATTGTTGCTACCCACATTTGCATAAGGTATTTTCTATTTGATATATTTCTCTGTTATATCCCTTTCTCTTGCAAAGAGAGGTGCACATGGGGACAGAGATGAGTGGTTAACTGCCCTTGTCTTTGTATAGCCACATTCATATCAGCCGAATCTCAGTTTCCCCTTGAACTGTCTCCTTTGCCTGGACTACACTTGTTACCTGTGCAGAATTCTCAGATCAGGGACCTAGGGCCATTTCAGTGAAAGAAAGCAGAAGCAGTCAGGGATAAGTCCGCTTAACGCTGTCCAAGCTAGTGCTGATGGGTGGGACAGGTTGGGTGCAGATAGGATGGAATGAATACTGGAAAATCTACCTGTTTGATGAAGGGGGACAAATCATGTAGACTTCCACCTTGCAGTGGAGTTGCAAAAGGCTTTTACAACACAGATGTGTACTTCATAACGGGACCACTTCCTTCCTTGAGCCAGCTGGACACAGCATTCTTATTCCATATGTCAGATTCTTCTCTTCCTGGTTGACAGGATCTGCTGCTACTTTTGGATTCATTTCTTTACTCCAAATCCTCTCTGGTTAGTTTGAATTGATGTCATTGGTAATACCGTGATTTCTCTAGCAAAAGGTTGATAAAACTGGCCTGGGGAGTTCTTAGGCCAAATCAACAGCAGATCCGGACCTTATTCTTTGAAGTCTGGCATATAAAGGAACTTCCTCTGTTTCTTTCATTTTATTTAGCTACTATTTCCAGTGAGTTTCTTTAGCTTTTTTTTTTTAGTTTTTTTAAAAATCTCTTTCCAATTGCCTTAGTTTTAAATTGCTACTTTTACATTTGTTACTCACAGTCTCTTCTTCAGTGATCCCATCCCTGTTGGAACGTGCCTATGTGGTAAAAGTGGAGCCGCTGTGAATAATCTTCACCTCACAGTGGGCGAGCGAAGCGGTTCTTAGAGTTCCACCTCCTTCCCCAGGAATTGTCATGTAGTAGTCTGTTCTGCTTTTCAATTCTGTATTTGTAACAGTCATAATAAATCACCCTGAACTGCACTGAAGAGATGTAGTATTTTAGGGCCCTTTGTAAACAGAGTAAGGTAAAAATATCAGCATGCCAGAATATTAGAGATGTTGAATAGTTCTGTACAGCTGGGGAAGTGTCAGAGCTGGTTTTCAAGATGACAGAATTCACTTCCCAAGAAAAATTAGAAGTTCTTGGTTCTCTTCTTACTTGTTATAACTTGTTGTTCGTGTCAAGCCCCATTAATTCAATGGATGTGACTACCCTCCAGAGGGTCAAGACACGCTAGATGCTGGGGTGCCAAGAGCCAAAGAAAAGATACTCAGGCTGGAGAATGAAAAGCCTCAGAAGGTTTTAGAGTCTCCTGGATCTGTTTCTGTGGCTTTTTTTTTTTTGGCTTGTGAGAATATATTGGTGCTTAATTAAGCTTCTTAAGAAAGCAGAAGTAGAACTAAAGTGTGCTGATGCTTTTTATTCCTCTGGTTCTAGACCTGTGCCCTAGTGATCTGTGTAACTCAGGCTTCTTCACTCATGAAATCCAACGAGTGTGCATGTGTATTTATAAAAGCTCTTTTCTTACACTCAATAAATATCCTGTCTTTTGCCTTTAACCCCAAACTGTTGTCATGCCACACTTTTAGCTGATTTTTTTCCTTTAAGTATTTGGAGTGTTCATGCCACATAAACCTTTGTACATGAGAGAAATTGAGCGAGCATAGAAGGGTTTATTAATGTTGGTTGCTAAGTTGGATTGCTTCAAAACATTATTCCTGTAAGCACCCCTTTGAGGTTAGGCATGCAACTCTGTCTTCAAGAAACAGATGAAATGCCTTGGCTGGAGTTACACTGGTGGCTGACATAATTTCCTTACCTCTCATTCCTCTGTTCAGAGGATTTGACAATGTCCTTGTGACTTTTAAAACTTATGATTAATAAAGCCAGGAACTGTTGCTCATTCTCTGTCCTCTCTGTGCTCCTGGTACTACTTCTTTACACATTATTTCCCAACTTGTACTCCAACATCAAAGCATCTGGCTTCCTAAGTAAACAAGCTCCATAGAGCGCCTTGTGGAATGGGTGTCAGTGGAAGAAGAATGTGTTTGTGTTCGCTGGGGCTGGCAGGGCAGAGAGGAGGCTGCAGGGGGCTGCCACTCTGGCCTGTGGTGGGTCTTTGTCACACCTGGGAATCCCTGGAACTTTCTGACCGCTTCACTCATTCCAGTGCTCAGCCTTTCTTCACATCACCTTCCCCAGTGCTCCCACCTTTAGCCCCACCCTCTAGTTCATCTTCTCTTGAGTCCTGTTTCATTCATTTGTTTTGGGGTCAGGGAGTAGGAATTCTGTAGGATCTCTTTCTTGGTCCTGGTTGATTCTACTCCTTGGCAGTGGAGTGCTCAGATCTTTGGCCAGAAGGGCTATTAAAATGCACTGGGGATTTCAGCTGGAAATATCAGCAGATTTGATGAAGTATATTTATCTGGGCAAAGGTTGGTCTTCATCTGAGGTTTGGTTGGGGGTGAAAGTAGAGAGCTAGCCAAATGGGACAAATGGCTCAAAGGGAAAGCTGTGTAACAATTAGGTGACTTCTCTGCTGACTTAAATATTTGGTTCTGTGCATAGTGATTTTTAATTAGAAAACTGACTCTCCTGCCTGTGGAAATAATTGGAAGAAGACTTATTCTTCTGGCCAATCACGAATGCCTTTTTTCTTTTCGTAATGATAAAAATAATACTAGGCTCTCCATCCTGCTGTTTTGATCTGATCTTGAAGTTGGGTTCACAGAGGTTATTTACAGCTCCTTCTCCGCTCTGCCGGTTTCCAGTCAGCTCTCGCCAACACGCTTTGGATTCCCAGTGGGTGACTGCAGACACTGTGCTCCCCAGCTTTGCCCTAGGTGTCCTGTTCGCCTTGGGTGATCCTCACACAAAGGGCAGTGCTTAACGCTGAGCTGTCGTGGTCAGAGCCGGAGGGTAATGTTTCCTCCTCTCCCTCGCCTCCTACCCACCCTACCCCGCAAGTTCTGTCTTTACAGAAAGTGAACTGTGTTTAGCGGCCAGAGGAATGACACTCGGATGGTTTATACTATTAGAAGCTAATAGTAAGGTAGACTAAAATGATCAACTTTGGCATGCAATGAAAAATACAGCTTTTCTCACAAAGGGCTGTGTGGCAGTGGCTCCAAAAATATTATGAAATAGATACTGCATTTGTAAATTTCTAGAAATTTTCACTTTCTCTTCTCTTCCTAACTAGTGTTTCTATTGCATATTTCACTTTTTTTTTAAGTTGGTGAAAACTTGTTCTTCCTGCTGCCCCTGGCCTCACAGATCTGTATATTGGTGGTGGTTTTGAGGACTAATGGGGCTTAAGGAACAAGCTGCTCAGTTTCAGTCAGTTCTAGGCAGGTTTCTTATTGTCGTCATAACGGTGACCACGATCAAAGTGGCGTTAGTGCTGTGTGACTAGGAGCTAGCTGGGCTGAATGACGCTTGGTGACAGACCCTTCAAACCTGTGGAGGTCGTTGGGTGAATGCTGGTTTTGTTTGGTTTGGTTTGGTTTAAGGCTGTTTTCCCCTCTCTACCCTCAACCCCAGCCTCAGGAAACCATAGTAAAAACAAAACCTTCAATTCAGAGCCTGTGGTGTTTTGCTGAGAAAGTTTTTGTGAATGTGATTTATTTTCTGTTTTGCATTTCAGTATCTGGCCCTCAGTTCTTCATCGACAACATGGGAAGTTTTAGACTAGATTTAAAATGTCTAAAATAATTCTGTGATTCATAAGGAAGAAGAGGAGACCAGAGGTTGTGATCACAAATGTTTATTGGTTGATTCCAAATTTAGAAGCAAATTGGGGCTGTTCGGCTTGCCAGTTGAACTTGACCATAGCCTGGATTTCACATCTGGGGGTAATTTGTTACCACCTCCAGAGCTTGCTTCAGTTAAATACCAGTGTTCTTAAAGATAGCAAGAGTATTTTTCATATATGTATCATTATGAAAGACATTTGACTCTTTTGTTTTTTGGGTAATACTTTGTTGTTTCTTGTCAGCTGAAAAATCTAATGCTAATCAAAGCTACTAGTTTGGATAGTCCAAAAAAAAAACCCCGCAACAAACCAATAGATATATAGCAGTAAATTTGTTTTTTTCTTCCTTTCCTACAAATATTCTGTCAAAATGGGGCTTTTTGTGTGTGTGTGTGTGTGTGTGTGGTCCTGGCTGCTTGTGTATTTGAAAGTAGATGGTCAGCTTACCATTGGTATGCTCAGCCCTGTGCTAGTTAGAACATATGTGTGATTCACTGGCTTGATTTATTTTCACCAGAAGAAAATATATATTCTTTTCCTTCCAGGTCTTATGAGCACTGTCTCTCTTATATTTGCTTTTGTTAAGAGCTTTGTTCTTCCTGTATGTTCTAAAATACTAAGCACTAATATTGTACTTGAGCCAAGTCTGGTTCAACAGTAAGATGACCTTGAAGGACCACGAGAAATTGAACAGGGAAGGAAAATTTTAATTAATGTTAGTACTTTCCTGACAAGATAGTTCACCTCAAATGTTTATTTATCTGGTACCCGAAGTTTGTCAAAAGGACTCGCATCCTAGACACATTGTACACAGAACTCTAGGGAGACAATCTCGGAGACCAGGTGGAGTCCCAGCTCTGCTGCCTCACAGCTCTGTGATCGTGGGCCTTCACAGTTGTTTTTTAAACTGGAGAAGCAATTGGAGGATTATTTGGAGAGGCAAATGAGAAGTTTTATCAAAATGTTTTTGTTAAATGTAAAGTATTTTCACTCATTTAAAGTAGATATCATTTGCCCTGGCCAGGTGGCTCAGTTGGTTAGAGTGTGTCCCACACACCCAAAGGTTGCAGGTTTGATCCCCAGTCAGGGCCCACACAGGAGGCAACCAATCAATGTTTTTTTTCCTCTCTTTCTCTCAAATCAGTAAACATCCTTGAGTGAGGATTAAAATAAATAAATACATAAATAAATAAAGTAGGTGTCATTCATTGAAGCAGCTGCTGAACTACATACAGTGGAGTCCAGATCTGCACGGTTAAACATATGGTATCGCATTGATGCCGCCTGAAGGATTCAGGGTGCTTGCTGAGAGTTTGGAAGAATCCGTGAAGAAGGCATGACCACTACAGTGTGGTGGTCTGGGAGGGCCACGGGCGAAGGGAGGACCGAGGGGTGGAGGCGATTCTCAGGGAGATCGGGAAAGGCATACAGGGAGGGAAGCCCAAGACATGCTCGGGCAAGGTCAATGGAAAGTTTCTGTCGGGTAGAGGTGGTTGATGAGTATGACTAAGGTTTCAGGAAAACATATACAGAGGTTAAAAAAAAGATAGTTTGTGGGGGATGGAAAGAAAAGGGGGTACAGGTGGGGAGTTTGGTATTAGGACTTACGGGGGGAAATGTTTTAACAGACAGTGCCAGACGTGAGGCTAGAGCTGAAGAAACCAAAGGTGGAGATGGGGAAGCCAGAAAGAGTTATCTTTCTAGAGTTGACCATCGCTGTAATCCCGGAGGAGTGCATCCGACAGGGCAGCAGGAGAGAGGTGGGGTGGACCGTCTTTCACACTTAAAGTGCCAAGAGTTCCCAGGGACACTCCCGGGCTCCTGGGTTTTATTGAAAGCGCGATAAGGCAGTGAAGCACATCAACGGACTTTCCTTTCTGCACATCTGCGAACAAGGATAAGTTTGAACTCTCGCTGACGATGTGCACAGCAGTTTGAATCATAGATTGATAGGCTGATTAGCTGGTCAGATCTCTTTTCCTGACGACGCTAAGTGACTTGCTTATGTGCCAAGAGCTGGGGGTAGAGCACAGGTCCCAACATGGCACTCCTCTCCTGGGAAGTGTGCCATAGATGTGTTTTAACTCAGGGAGCTTCAGGGAGAGGCAGGGTTACAGACCCCCAGTGAACTCACATACTTGTGAACTCTGCTCCTTAAAGGTCATAGTGCCTGCCGCAGAGCAGAGTCAAGTAGCTTTTCTGAGCCTCAGGTCCCCATCACGTGAAGTGGTACACTATCATGAAACGTTGAAGAGAAACGTTTCAACAACCTTGAAGTACCCCATACCTTTAATTAATGTCATTTCTTAATAAGCCTAATTGATTGATCTGTCTTAATAAGCCTTAATTGATCTGTTACTGCGTCCACGGGTCCCAGTTGTCAGCCAAATCATCCTGGTAAATACCAGCTCCCGAGGAACATGTGCATGAAAGGGCACAGATGAGACATAAATGTATTTGGTTTTATCACTTGGCAGGGCTGGGTGACAGGCTTGGGCGGGGGTGGCAGGAATGAGACTGAGTCAAGATTGGCAGAAATGTAAGAAGCGTATGTGTTCTTTTTTTAATCTTCATGATTACATTAAAATTTCAGCTTGTTAATACAACGATAGTTCTTGGAGGCAGTGGTTAGAAGGGAACATGGTCTCTGACTGGGGCTGCGTTCACATGTAGGTGGTGAAAATGGATGGATTAATCTCAGTGAGCCTTAGTTTTTTCATCGATAAAAAGTTTCCGATGCATTACCAATTAGATGCTCAAAAATTTGTGTATGTGCTTAAAATTTTTTATTATAATGTTCCTAGACAATTGTTATGGACATGCATAGGAACCAAATATGGATTAAGAACTACATACTACTCATGTCTTTGGACTCAGGGTTAAGAAAAGAGGGCGCAGTAAAGGGGAGAGATAATCTACCTGAGTGTCTTTCTTGAAGCTGTGGGAGATGGAGAAAATACTAATCCCACATCACCAGGTACCTGGTCCTCTGGTTATGATAGTTTCAAGTATGTAAAGTTATTTTACTTGTAGTTCTAAAGAACTTAACAATTATAAAAAATAGGACTACTTATAATGTAATAACTATTTCTGTTCTTCTTTACGCTTTAGTTTATTGGAGTTTGTGACTGTGGCTTTGCATTGACAGCTCTGAAATAGCACCTTGCTGATTCCACCCTGGCTCATTAACTGAGTGCACAGCTAGCTTTGCCCTCGCTGACCTCTGTGACGTTGTAAGAAATATTAATGAGATGTGGTAGGTGCAGCTCAAGAACTGTGCTTGGTAGTAGCATAGAGCACCAGAATGTTAACCTAATTATTTTTATTGTGTGCTTATCCCTTTATCATTTCACCACTTCCTGGCCTGTGTTAATCCTCCGTTCCAGGCACCTTGGGACCTGGTCACCAGTCCCTGTTGTTCACCAGGTGCTGGGTTGCTTCTCCATTTTGTTCTGGGGACGTTCCTCCTGTCCAAACACCCCTCTAGCTGGTTGGTTTGTTTCCCTCTTCTCGCCTGCAACATTTAGCTATGCTGTGTAATCCAGCATTTACTATGGTATTCTGTCTTGTATTCCCTTTCATTTATTAAATGTTTATTCCGCATATTATAAACTCCTTCAAGGTACAGGCCATGCTTGTTCTAGGAGTCCTTCCCTGCTCTTGTCTCACACAGTGCTGGAGAAAGGGTACCCAGCCTGGAGTCAGACAGACCTGAGTCTGAATCTTTGCTCTGCTACTTACCAGCTGTATGACTTGCAGCGAATTCCTCAACCTCTCAGAGCCTGCTTCTTCCTCTCTAAAGTAGCCATGGTGCCTTATGCATCATAAGTGCCCAGGAAAGGTTCAATACTATTGTTATTAGTCTTTAATTCAACACTTGGTTACTGAGCACTTACCACATGGTGGGCATTGTACTGGCTCCTGGTCCTGGAAACTGATGTGGAACACAGCAGACATGATCCCTGGAGAGAAAATAGACATTACACAAGTATGTAATTGTCAATATGATAAGTACCAAGAAGAAAAAAAGTAACTACAGGAGAATAATTGAGGGAGGTTTTTTAAGTCTGGGACATTAGGAAGGCCTTGCTGAGAAGTTATTTAAACTGCTACTTGAAGATGAGTAGAATTTTTGCCTGTAGGAGTATCCCAGTCAGAGAGAACAGCAAGTTCAGTGGCCTGGGGCTAGAGAGCACTCGGTGCCTGCCCAGAGCCCTGGGAGAAGCCAGGCTGGCGGTGGAGGGAGTGGGGGGTTAGTCCCCAGCCAGGTGGGTGGGTGAGCAGTGAACCTTTGTGGTTCAGTCAGCTGGCGGCTGGGGCACACCCTTTCATCACTTCCTTTTCTCTGAAATGGAACTAAGATGTATAGATTAAATGCTAACAGTTTTGCAATTTAGCTCATGTATTGGCCATGATTTGAAATGAATGAATTATCCCAGGAAAGTGAATGTTTAAAAAACAAAGTCTACCCTTTTAAGTGCCAAAGGTTTTGTTGTTTTAATGGAAATTTCTCTAAAATACTTCTCTGCCTTCTTAGTCAACCATATGACCCTGATCGTTGAGATTACATTATGAGATACCACCTCTCACACTGATGGCACTAATGCGCTCAAGGGCCTTTGAGATCTGTAGGGCTATTTTCTCCCATTTCCAGCAGCCCAGGTTTATGAGCCTAGTGCCATTGTCTTCTTGGTGAAGTTTACTTGTTGTTGTTGTTGCAGAAATGATACGGTCCCTTTGCAATATCCTGTTCCTTTTGTTGCCACCCCTGTCTCTAGATACGCTGTCCCCAGATTTGATTAGCTTCTTCTGTAAGCTAAGAAAGCAGATTACTGAATTTATGCAATTGTAACAACCTTAGCAGATTGATTTAGAGTGATGGTCTGCAAGTTTCTCTTAGAGGTCAGGTGCGTAGATTCTTATCTCGTGGATGGTGGCATCAGGTCTCCCTCCCTGCCCCTCAGTGGGTGTGCAGGTTGTTGAGGTTTCTCAGATGATGGAGGTTGCTGCTGCCTTCTGCTTTTAACACTAGCGTATTGTCCGGCAGGGAGCTGGGGTTTGTTTGTTTGCTTTCTTTCTTTTTTCTTTTAATGAAGACAGAGCAGTGGAAAAGCAAACTGAGAGGTTAAGCTGATGATGAGTCATAGAATTTTAAAGCTTACAGTGACTAGAAATGTCATTCCAGCCTCCCCTCGCCTTGGTGGCGAGGTCAGGTTGAGCTGTTCAAGTTCACAAGGGCTTAGGCACAGCTGAAAAAAAATTCAGGTTGACTACTAGCCCAGCTCTCCCCTCTGTATCATCCTGCCTTGCAGACAAGTCTGAATAATTGAATAGGTTTGAAAACTTGTATAAGAGTTTATGTTTAGCCTTTTCATTTCTAAGAATAGTCTCCCTGAGAACTGGAACATTTGTGATCTTATTTTTGGCTCATGTTTTTATGGCCCTAGCAGTGCCACACTTAACAGAAGGGTATTCTGGTAAGACTTTCTTCTGCCTGCAAGAGCATCACCCAGGCCCTCTTCCAGGCCTCTTTCGCACATCACAGTATCCTGTCTCCCCCACCCCCCCGTGTGCCCTGTTGGGGTTGGGGAACCTAAATCTTAAATTCCCATTCTTTGTGGGATCACCAGTGCCTTGCCTTTGGATGTTATTTCATTTGATTCTTCTTATTCCAGTAATTCAGTTTTACTACTGGGGAAATGGATTCCCGAGAGAGAATGATTTGTGCCTACTTCCCCAACCAATTAGTTATTGCACAGGCTTTAATCGACTAACTGGTTAGTTATTGCTAGTTATAACTAACTAGCTTTATTTTCAGTGGGACAGGCTGTCTTGTGTAGATTAAATGCCTAGCATGTTTAACCTAATTTTTAGACTTCTGTAAGCATGTTTAAAGCTCTGTGAGCACAGAACATGTATGATCACTGCTCTTTCCCCAGCGCCCTAAGTAGGGTCCGGCACATGGTAGGCACCCCGGCCCACTTATTTGTTGAAAGCAGGAGTGTGTGTGAAGGATGCCGTCACTGAATTCACTCCCTTGTTCACTCGCCAGAGAGCTTGTTCCTGATGGCGAGATGGTTGGGTTTTATGTGGTTTTATTTCTTTTTTCACTGAGTTTTTTGGGGTGACATTGGTGAACAAAGCCGTACAGGTTTCAAGTGTGCCACTCAACGAAACATCATCTGCAAACTACACTGTGTGCCCATCGCCCCAAATCCCTTTCCGCCCCCATTTATCCCGCTCGGCCCTCGTAACCTCCTTCCCACCCCCTCTCCTCTGGCAGTCAGTCACCTTCCTGTTGTCTGTGTCTGTGTGTTTTGTATATTATGTTTGCTTAATCCCTTCAGCTCTTTTCTTTTTTAATCCACTTTTATTGCATTTTTTCCATTACCATGTATCCCCCTCCCACCCCAGCTCCCGCAGCCACCACACTGTTGTCCCTGTCCACGAGCCTTCACCTTTTTTCACTCAGCCCCCCAAACCCCCACCCCTCTGACAGCTGTCAGTCTGTTCTATGTATCTATGCTTCTGTTTCTATTTTGTTTGTTAAATTATTTTGTTCATTAGATTCCACATATAAGCAAGATCATATGATATTTGTCTTTCTATGACTGGCTTATTTCACTTAAGCATAATATTCTCCACGTCCATCCATGCCATCATAAAAGGTAAGAGTTCCTTCTTTTTTACGGTCAAGTAGTATTCCATTGTGTTGCTTACCACAGCTTTTTTTATCCATTCGTCCACTGATGGGCACTTGGGCTGTTTCCATATCTTGGCTATTGTAAATAATGCTGCAGTGAACATAGGAGTATGTATATTCTTTCAAATTAGTGTTTTGGGTTTTTTAGGGTATATTTCCAGAATCACTGGATCGTAAGACAGTTCCTTTTTTAATTTTCTGAGGAAACTCCATACTGTTTGCCACAGTGGCTGCAGCAGTCTGCATTCCCAATAACAGTGCACGAGGGATCCCTTTTCTCCACAATCTCTCCAACGTTTGTTGTTTGTTGATTTATTGATAATAACCATTCCAACAGGAGAGGCGTGAGGTGATATCTCACTGTGGTTTTAATTTGCGTTTCTCCAATGATTAGTGACACGGAGCATCTTCTCTTACGTCTGTTGGCCATCTGTATGTCGTCTTTGGAGAAGTGCCTGCTTAGTTCCTTTGCCCATTTTTTTTTAAATTGGATTTTTTTTTGGTGTTGAGTAGTAGACGTTCTTTATATATTTTGGATATTAACCCCTTGTCAGATGTATCCTTGGCAGTGTGTTCTCCCATCCGGTGGGTTCCCTTTTCATTTTGCGGATGGTTTCTTTTGCTGTGTTGCATGTGCCTTCTCAACTGGGGTCTGCTGCGTGACACTGACCCAGCTCGGGTGAGCCCCCAGCAGTTCTCCCAGTATTTTACTTTCGATCAGGTGTGTAACTAAAGATAGGCAGAAGTTTCTCATTACTGAGTTTTTTTCCAAGCTACAGTGACTCTTGGGACCAATTTCAAGTTCTCCAAGCTATAGTAACAGTAATTTAATTAGGCTTCTGGTTTAATTAGATATGAAGACAAAGTTATTTCCGTGAAGAATGTTGGGTTTTAGGGACTAGCCACGTGACCACAGAAATGGCTACCTGTGTTAGTTCATGGTCCCTAAAATGCATGGCCCTCAGGCTTTAAAATGAGAGGCAGAAAATGCGTGGATGAGTCTTGCAGTCAGTAGCTGTCAAGGTGGACATATTTCAGAGGAGGCAGTACAAACTGTCCCCCTACATTCTAATGTAATGAGTCCCCAAAAACCAGTGTGGTTATAAATGCCAGCCAGTGACTCCCTGCTGCCCAGAGCTCCCCTGCTTGGGGCACTAAATGGCCACCACTGGGGACACTAGAAGTCACTGTTCAACAGGTGATGAACAGAAGACGCTGAATGTGGCTCTGGAAAGGTCAGCATATCCGTGAATAATGATATTAGGATGTCCCCCTTAAATCCAGACCCCCATGTTGTGTGGCTGAGGCGAGTGGGGTTCTCCGCCCCAGCCTATAACCTGCTGTCACATCTCTTAGCCAGAGTAACAGAAGAGCAAACTGACATGGTCTATGAGCACTTCTTATACCACCCTTCCATATATCCTTTTTTTCAAAGTAAAAATAAATTATATAGTTTTATTTTTTTAAATGATTCCTGCTAATTGCAAGTAGGGTGGGGAATAATTCAGTCAATCCACAAAAACTATAATATAGAAAAAAGCATCACCGTAAATCCTGCCACTTGGAGCTGCTGTTAATGTTTTGAAGAACATCCTTCCAGGTATCTTTTTCAGCATAAATATGCACACACAGGATTTTACATGTTATTCTGTACCCGGCCTTTTACTCAACAGGCTATAAATATCTTTCAATGTCAATAAATACCTAAAAGATTTTCAGAAGCGTCTGGTAATGTTCTATTGCATAACATAATTTATTTAACAAAGTTGCAATTCTTCATCTAGAACGCACAGATACAGTAATATCTCGTGGGGTCCTTCTGCGGATTATCTGATGATGTGTATAAGATGCTTAGGACAGCAGATGGCCTGTGGAAGTGCTCAGTAGTTGTTAGCTGCAGTGACATCCAGGTGTATAATATCTTCTGCAAAGGTGTGTGATTATCCCTCTAGGATACATTCCTGAGAGCCATTGCTGGGTCACATGGTACGGGCATTTTCAGTTCTGATTCACATCACCAAATAGCTCGCCAGAAGAGTTGTAGCAGTTTATATAGTCTCACCCACAGTGTTCACAGGTCGTCACCCCTCACTGGACAGATAGATACATTTTGTCACACTTTCCCAAAAGGTGGAAAATATCATCATATTATTTTTCTTTGATTTTCTTTTGATTATGAGATTAAATAGCTTTTCACATGTTATTGGCCATTTCTGTGTTCTTTTGTAAATTGCTAGTTTGTGACACTCCCTATTTTTTTTTTGAGGGCTTTGCTTTTTTCCTTGTTGATTTGAAAACTCTCTCTAAATTAACCCTATGTTGTGTTGCAAATAATTTTTCCTATTTTTTTCCAACTTTGGTATTTTGCCATTAAAAATTTTTTATATAGTCAAAGTAATCCCTTTATTATATGTATTATGGGTTCTGGTTTTTGTATTCTTTTTTTTGAACTGGCCTTCTCTTTCTAAGATTAGAAAGATCTTCACTCATATTTCTAGGATTTTTATGATTTAACTTTTTATTTTTAAATCTTTGTTCAAAGTGGAATTTATTTGGGAGCCAGGGTGAGAAGGGAGTTAGGAATCAGCTCCCCACCCCCACAATGGCTAGTTTTCCCCAACCCTCTCACCACTAATTTGCAATGCTAGCTTTATCATACACCAGCGATTTTCAGCTGGTGTACTGCAGCTCACTGGTACGCCTTGAGTGTTTGGAACATGCAGTACCTGACTATTTAGTCAGGGGCACTGATCTCTTTTCCTTTGGATGGTCAATACAACAGCAACCATCTGGTGTAAATGAATAAAAATTACACCAAATTTTTTTGGGTCAGATTGACAAAAAATTTAATATATTTAAATTAATATATTTAATATACTTAAATTAAATTATCTTTTTAATATATAATTTTATATAAATATAAAATTATATTTATATAAAATAATATGAATCTATTAAATTAAATTAGTGTATTTAATATACTTAAATTATCTTTTTAATATATAATTTATATAAATATACAACTTATATTTGTGTAAAATAATATAAATATATGTTTATCAAATTAATATATTTGATATATTTAAATTAAATTAAAAATGCTGCAGAATTTTAGAAATTAGTTTATGTGTGCTATGAGCTGAAAAAGGTGAAGAATCACCATCATACACTAAAAGAAGCCTCACCCAGTCTTGGACTTCATTTTGTCCCATTGCTCCGGCTTGTCTGTTCCTGTGCCAGTAACTGTGCCAGGGGATTAATCAGTCTGCCCCTAGATGTGTCAGGTTTTATGCTCATCTACTCCTGACAGATCAAGTGACATTTTACCTAGCTAGTCTTAAACTTCCTGGTTTCTGAGCTTCCTACCGTAGGATGTGATTAAGTAATTGAATTGCCATATGGCCCCTCTGGATACTGGCTTTTGGCTTGTTAATCACACAAACAGCATATTTACATGGTTTCCCTTAATTTTGACCCACTTCTAGACCATATACTTGGCTGGCTGCTTAGCAATAATATAGTGGACAAATCATTTTCTTTTTATGCTAAATAATCTACCTCCCATGAGTACTACGTTAGAGCAACACAGCTCTTGTTCCCCAGGAATAAAACATGCTTCAAACCCCACCTTCTCCATTTCAGTTGTCATGCACACAGACAGCTAACTCATAACATAGTTTTGTATTAGCGGTGCTTGAGGTAGATATCCACTCTGCCTTCTGTTGGCTGCACTTGACTCCTGAATGTTTTTATGTATTCAGTGTTTTAACATATTTTTATATGTTCTGCACTTTAATATTGTAGAGTATTCATTGGTAGTATTGTGTTGGAGGTTCGGGGTTTTCTCTTCTTAAAGAGATTATTCTGCCTTTCAGTTTTTGTACTCACAGGCTTTGTCCTCTGCTCATATTTCATCTTCCTCTGTCTTGACTAGAACAACTGAACCACAACTTACTGGTTGATTATATTCAGCTCCAGGGATGTCCAACCTTTTGGCATCTCTGGGCCACACTGGAAGAAGAGTTATCTTGGGCCACACATTAAATACACAGACACTAATGAAAACTGATGAGCAAACAAAAGGTTTTAAGTAAATTTATGATTTTGTGCTGCATTCATAGCCATCCCAGGCCACATACGGCCCATAGGCTGCAGATTAGACGCCCCTGGTACCATCGGAAACCATGCCTGTGTGAGTAAGTGGTCCTGTGGCCCCAGCTTTCTTGGGATATTCCAAGCAGAAGTACTTTTCTTCACACATACATTTCCTTTTCTCTGTTTTTATTTTCCCTTGATTCTCACCTTAACTTTGTTTATCCTGATTTGAAATTCTTATTCAACAAGTACTTAATAGCATCTACTGTATACTCTTTACTAGTTGGCAATATTAACATATTTTATTTGTGTTACCCTTTGAAATTTTTCAAAATCCTCGCCTGTCTTCATGTTTGTTCTCCCTGAACAACCGCCTCCCACGTCCGTCTTGCCGTTGCGTATGTTGCTCCCCCTCGGTGCGCAGACCTTCACTTCTGCACACTCCCGTGTCTGAACATCTCTTCATTATTCGGCTCCTGGCCAGTGCCTCTGATCACTGGGAGGGATTCACGGCATCTCTGCCAGTTTTGACTGTGTGGATGGAGTTGCTGGGAACTGGAATTGATGGTGGCTGTAGCCTAGGTGTCCACCCCAGGCCACCCACTTCGTCTCTTCAACTGAAGGAGGCACCTAGGCTCCGCCAGGGTCCCCCTACCTGGCACTAGGCCCGGGAGAGTCTCTCTGGACAATGATGAGGGCAGGTGTAGGCCTTCGTTTGTTTGTTTCTTGTCTCTCAGGAATTACTGTCCTTTGTTGCCTGAAGTCCAACATCTTGAAAGCTATAGTTTTATATAGTTTGCTTTTTTTTTTCCCCAGTTGTTTCAGTGGGAAGATCAAGCTGGTCCCTGTTACTCTATCTTGGCAAG
Organism: Trachops cirrhosus; assembly: GCA_028533065.1. Taxonomy (NCBI): domain Eukaryota; kingdom Metazoa; phylum Chordata; class Mammalia; order Chiroptera; family Phyllostomidae; genus Trachops; species Trachops cirrhosus. The sequence continues at coordinate 6,579,223 of CM052551.1, read as the reverse complement.
AAGCAGAGACCTCTCAGAACAGATTTATTATATTTTATACTCATTTCTGTTACTGGGAAAGTAAGTGGGTCTGACCTTATCTTTTCACTTCATTACCCTCCTTCAGAGCTTCAAGGGTCATTCTTAAAGAGAATGCACTGAATATTCATTGAGCGCCTTTCATGTGCTACGTTATATATTTTTGCTAACACGAATAGGCTGGTCCCTGTACCAGATGGTCTTCAGGTGTAGTCAGGGAGGCAGACAATGTTCTTGTTGCTATAATTAAAAGTAATGCATATTTTGAAATGTCTAAGGTGCCACAACAATGTAGAGTGACAGTTACATTATGTCAAATATGATAAACGATTAAGCATTAGAAGTGATGGCCCTTTGCTGACACTTGTGAATTCTGCCTCCTAACCATGACCTAGATTGTTCACCCTTCCCTGGGCATCTGTAACCCTTGCAGTGAAGGGGGAGAATTGTGTCTATGCTCTTGGCCCCCAGCTCTCCTGAATTTGTGTCTTCTCAATATGACCTTTTCTTCCTTCCTGGGCTTTGATCGGTTGTTAAGTCTGATTTCATTTGTTTCTTTTACTTCCACCAGTATAAGAATGTTAAATGCTGAAATATAGAAAATTAGCTGCATTTGCTCTATGTAAATGGATGAGTTGTTTTCAATGAGTTTGTGTATTTTCAAAAGTAAAATTTAATTCGCTGTTTGGGAAGGGAAAAGAGCGAAAGTTAAGGGTAGCAGAAGACCACAATTATAGTTAATAAATCTGGGCTACACTCCCAGAGGAATTCTTTGGATGATGGATGAAGTCAACTATTCTTTGCGTTGTTGAGGTGAAGCTGTGGGTTGCTAGTGACGTCTAATAATCTTCCCCTTCTGTGACTGGGCAGTAGGAAAACGTGAGCAATCTCATTGTGCATTCACTGGGTCTCAGAACAAAAGGTGCGGGTTCTGATGGGCTCAAGATGGACTGTACTGCGGCCTGATCAAGATAGCAGAACTCTGGTGGTGGACTTTTCCTTTTATCCTAGCCAGCTGCTGCGACCAGAGCCTTCCTGTGAAAGATAGCCTATGTTTAGACGGCTGTCAGCCCTTGCGGTCTGTCTGGTGCTTGTGGCAGCTCTGGATATTTCTGCTTCTCTTCAAGGAGCTCATTGATGCACTTTCAGACACTACCCTCGCTCAAGAGAACATGCCGTCTTGCTCCGTGCGAAATGTCTTATAAGAACATTACTGTGTCAGTTTTTAAACTTCCGGTTCCAGATGTCTCCAGCAGCCCTACTCTTCGCAGATGCTTGGCCAGTTTGCGTGAATGAATAGCCTTTCTGTCCTGCAGAGGCTGTGAGAAGCTCTGCCCGAGCGTTGGAGAGTTAACTAACATTTAGTGAGCAAGCCCTCTGTGAGGCACTGATTGTCCCATTTACAGAGATTGTACAAGAGATGCTGCTGGCCTCAGGAGTGCTTACAGTCCAGAGGGACAATAGCATAGGTGAATGCAGAGGCCCATTCGGGAAGACCACAGAAGAAACTTAGAAGATAAGCAAACAGTGTTTTGAGTTCTGTTTCTTCAGCTGTCTCTGCTGGGATTGGCGGCTTGAGTGACCCAGAGGCCAGCAACCCACCATTTATAGACATGTTCTGTTTTGAGACTGAGTCTGTGGCTTGGGAAAGATGTATAACCATTTTCAACAAATGCTTATTGAGTGTTCAGAGTATCGTGGTAGGCACAGGAAACACCAAAAAGTATAAAGTTATATCCTCTGCTTCTCAGCATGTGGTTGGAAAGGTTGTGCATGCTTAAGATTTTAAAAAATCTTAAGAGGACATAATTCTTCATAAGAGAAAAGCTTAACTGTCAGTATTTAGTAGAAATATAGACTAAACTGTCAATGCCTCTGGGGAGTGGGGCTTGGGATGGTGGGGCATGTGGCAGACAAAGAGGAAGGATCTTCACGTTTCTATATACATTTCTGTGTGGTTCGAAATTTTTACCAAGTGCCACTATGGCCTTTTTGAAATTATTTCTTTATCAGTTAAAAAAACAGTAGCGACTAGAAGATTATAAATACGATGTTAACCTTGAATATCTCTGTGATAGGATTATGAAAGATTTGTATTTTCTTCACTGTATGTCCCTATTATTATCTACATTTTCTATAATGGGCATATATTATTTTACAAATAGAGAAAGTATTTGAAAACCAAAACCCAAAAGCACCTACAATGATTATTAAAGCTACATTTCAATGTGCTGACCATATTTTGACTCCAGGTCACCAGCTTTCTTTTTCATTGTCGCCTCATTGTCACCACAGCTCTGTTAAGGTTGTCCTGTTACCATCATCATCATCATCATTACTACTGCTGTTATACAAGGTGAAACAAGGGCGTTTGCTCTCGATTCTGTCCCTTGTCATTTTTGAGTGTGTTAGCCTGGAAGCAAAGGGATCTAGTTATTAACTATTCAGCTATTACTGTGATGGCTGCCTAGAAAATTTTTAATTATGCTGATTGAGTTACAGTTATACCCATCAGTGTGGGCTGTGATCCCTTGTTTTAAAGCATCCTGCGAATACTTTCTATAAATTTATATTTGGTTCTTTTGGAGAAAGCAATTAGATTATCCCATCTCCCCATCTGGTGCAGTGAAGAAAACTCATCTGCTTGGCTTACTTTGTATGAGAGAGAAGAAAATTTCTGAGTTATCCGTGATTCAGGTAAAGTAGTTAAATCTCGTCCTCCAAACTGTTTTCTGGGACTCCATATCCGTTTACAATGATGAAGTTAATTACTTTGAAAGTACTAGTGTTCTGAATTACTTAAGGAAGTCAGAGGTTGAAGGAAAGATGCCCTTTCTAAATGAATTTCTTTTTTCTTTCCCTGTAGCATGTGTTTGATGATCTCAGTGGCTCAGTCTCCTTGTCTTGGGTTGGAGATAGCACTGGGGTAAGTAATATTCTGAGGCTGTGAATTCAACCCAGCAAGAACATGTCAATTTGGGGAGAGTTTAAGCACTAAATACTGTTACTTTCTGAAATGGTCTCCAGCCTCAGTCACAGAAATACATGTTTCCAGGACAGACTTTCAGGAAACAGGTTGGTTTAGTTTTGCTTTAGAACAGGGAAACATCTTGTGACTACCTTCTTCCCTAATGGGAAGATAGACACCTCTGAGTCCTTGGTGGCTGCCTGGCATCAAGATGAGCAACAAGAAGAGAGAAGGAAGAGAGTGCTGTACGCTGAGAAGTGAGCCTCACAACACTCGGGAAAGCCCCTGTGTAGAAGCCGACAATGCACATTGCACATGTTGGCGTTTTTCCTCCAAACTATATTTTTCCTGTGTCCTTCCCCACAGTTAGTGTGGGAAGGCTGTGGAGCCCGTTGGTTTATAGCTGTTCAGCTCCAGCTGTTGTCCCTTCCCCTGCCAGCCACAAAGGAGGTGCTGCCAGGATTGGGGGAATGGAAGGAGCATCAGTCAGCTCCTTACCTCTCCGAGTGCGAGTGCATAGCCCATCCCCCCGGGGGAGGGGACACTGAGGATGTGTCAGCCCCGGGTTTTGAATCAGGGCTTGGTGCTGGCTGGCTCTGTTGTTACGCCATCTAAACAAGGGCGAAGCTACAGCTCATCCCCTCTGGTATCCCAGTAATGTATGTATCAGAGCATCGAGGCACACGATGGCTCTGTCAGGAGCCCAGAGAAATAGAATTTGGCTCTGAAAAGCAAGTTATACATTTATTATCTTAGTAAATTTTTAAACTTCTGGTTGCATTCCTTTAAGCATATCTCAGTTTCTTCTAAAATTTGAGTTGTGCTCTAGTCTCCATGTCTGACCCATTTAAGATAGTTGGTATCTCCAAGATTTCTTGTTATATGGCTGTTTTAAACTCCTTCTTGTACTAATCTGTCAGGATCTTTCACTTATGCATATTTTTATCTAAAAATATTATTTAAGAAATTAATCTCATGGAGAACTAACAGCAGGGAGAAGGAGAAAAGGAGGGATATATGTGACACAGTGACCTTCACTGGAGCGCCCACACTGTTCTAGCCTCTGCACGCAGCAAGAGAGCTGATCCTTGCCTGAGAGCACCTTACAATAGAATGGTGCAAAACAGTTAAGTCCTTCCTTTGTTGTACTGTGTAGTTGACTAGCTCTGCCTCACTGCTTCAAGTGCAGGCAATATAGAACCATCTCAACCAAATGAGTTGAGACCTGGAATCATCGCAAGCCAGTAACTGCTTGGTTTTCTGACATACTACAGGATAGGCTACCTACCGCAAAGGAGGGCTATTGCCAGTCTTTCAGAAGTTGATTTAATCCCATCACACACAGGCAAGCATGTGATTGGACTATCTTTCTTTTTGACTGCATGCTTTTGTCTCTCTCCAGATCATTCTAGTCTTGACTACCTTCCACGTACCACTGGTAATTATGACTTTCGGACAGTCCAAGCTATATCGAAGGTGAGATGCATAACATATGGTTGGGGCATTGACTGAGTGACACATTGTGAATGTAAGTTCTCCACTTTCCTAAACATGATGGAGTCTTAACAGTTGATTTAAAAGATCTTCTAGCCATCTTAAAGTTCTACCAAACTGTCACATTCAGCACACCTTGTAATATTTACTTAAGAAGATGAAGAAGTAGGAAAAAGAATCTAGTTCCAAGAAGATTGGGTTGACATGACTGAACGGCAACATGATAAAGGAAGATGGGGAGTCTATAGGGGAGTGTATTTATTAATTTAAAGGGATATTTATTTGTAGGACGTGAAGTTCAAAAGTCTTTCTGTTTATTATAAGCACAAAATGGTTTTTGTATTCCTAAAGTTACAGTCCTCACTGTACCTTCCAAGTAAATATATTTGTCCAACATTTTGAGCCTCAAACAGATTGTTTCTAGACTAGAAGGAGGTTCTCAGGTCAGAGCTGCCCAGGTGCCTTATAGTGTTCACACTGGTGATGATGGTGGCAGTGTGTGTTTTGGAACCCATCCTGGGACATTTATAGAATTTTAGATTTGTCTTCTCAAAGGTATAGCTTGGTTAAATAATAGGTTCTTTTCCTTAACTGTAAGATGCAAGACCAGCTAACTCTCAGAAATTGCTGATTGTCTTCTCAGTCATTTGTGCTTGTCTCATTTTCCCCCAAAGGACCTAAAAAATACATGGCTTCCTAGCAATGACATAGAAACCACCCCTCAGGGCCGAGGGATCTCCCAGTAGCCATTGTGCTTTCTCAGGGGCCCAGGTGGGAATGCTCCTGTGTTGACTCTCTGAGATGCATCACCTGTGCCAACAGGTGTGATCTTGAATGCTAATCCTGAGTCTGGAGCCAGTGTTCTCTGCCCTTCTACAGTGATGTTGGCTTAAACATAGGCTAAGAAGGAATCGCCACCTTGAAATCACTATAGGAAGCCAAGGTTCTCTTGACTAGCTTGGGGTTCTCTGGCATAAGCCAAATGAGCAGGCAGACAGTTCATACTAACTGAGTGAATGAGTACCTAGTCTTCTCTATAATTTTTAGACTGATGATTTTCTTATTTGTTTGATAAGGATTGCCAATGTGTTATAGAATCCTAGAATCCTAATGCTAGAGCCCTGGCTGGTGTGGCTCAGTGGACTGAGCATCAGCCTGCAAATCAAAAGGTCACTGGTTCGATTCCCAGTCAGGGCATATGCCTAGGATGCGGGTCAGGTCCCTAGTTGGGAGCGTGTGAGAGGCAACTGATCAATGTATCTTTCACATGTTTCTCTCCCTCTCTTTCTCAATCCCCTCCCTTCTCTCTAAAAGTAAATTAAATCTTAAAAAAAAAGAATCCTAGTGCTAGAAATTGCTGTAATTTATAGTTGATTTCGTTTATTCAATTAAGAATAGTAATAGAACCATTTCAGACAGATGGAAAGTATCCTATTTGGGGAGGAAAAATGCATTAAAAATTATAACTTTATAACTCCAGTGTTTAAGAAAACTTTCTGTCATAAAAATTGTCCTTATAATAGTTTTCTTAACAATTTATCTTTCATAATAAAAGCAGTATATTATAAAACATTTGGAAATTGTAAGGGAAAGAAAAATTTCATCCTAGTGTCAAGTATAATCTTAATTTATTTATAGTTTATTATCTTGGTTTTCCTCCTTAATATGGCTACATAGTTTCAGGAGGCAAAATGGTATGGTGCAAAGTTACCAGGTTTTGTTGGCAAATAGGCCTGGGATTGAATCTCACCGCTAGAATTTGGAAGCAGAATGAACTTGAGCAAGTCATTTAACCTCCCTGAGTCTTTTTGTCGTCTATAAATGGATGATAACAATGGCCACCTTGGAGCGTTGTGCATTATGCTTCGCAGAGCCTGGCGTGGAATAAGAACTTGGTGGGATTGGCTGCTCCCACGCCAGCAGCCAGTGAGGGCATGTAGCCAGGCTGTACTGGCACTGCTGTGCCAGTTTTTAAAATGAATTGAAAGCCTTTTATGCCAGTTGGCAAAAAGTGATTGTCTGCCTCCAGGTGCCTCCATGGCTTCTAGAGATGCATGCATACCCCTGCCTTGCCAACATGCAAGTGTCACTGACACCTGGCATTGCGACCCATATTTATTCTGATTGTTGCTCATACCATGATATTTTTCATATCTTCTCTGCTACTAACCCATCATTTTCATTAAATTGATGGAATTTACTAAATCGTTATTCTCTTGGACGTTTAGGTTACAGCTAATTTTTTGCTGTTACTAATTCTGCTATGATAAATATCACACATATATGTGTTAGAGGATACTAATTTCCAGTTTGTTTTTTTAAACTTTATTGATTTGAGAGAGAGAAACATTGTTTTGTTGTTCCACTTATTTATGCATTCATTGTGGGTTCTTGTATAATATGTGCCCTGACTGAGGATTGAACCTGCAACCTGGTGTACTGGATGAGACTAACCAACTGAGCTAGCTGGTCAGGACCAGTTCATTTTCTAGTAGGAAATGAAAACCTCTTTTCCTGTTGACCCTTGTGTGTTTTGAAGGCTATTTACTAAGCTCCTTCTTCAGGTTGAAATATCTTCTATACTTGTTGCTCCAGCCACTTTTTTGCTTGCTTTCTGAATTCTCTACATTGCTGTTTGTATGGTTAGAACTGGATCCAACAGGTTCCAACCAATGAAATGTATTTTCTCGACCTTTTCCCCATCCTTTTGCTTTTCAATGTTGTGCTTACGTTAAGACTGTCCCAAACAAAGCCCAAACAGTATCACTGTTTTTAAATGCCTGCCACTGTCTGACTCAGCCCTTTTCATCCTGTATCTGTCTAGTCTATGAGAAACCCCTAACACACACTTTACTAGAACAGAGCAGTCCTATTTGTGTCTGGTGTAGCGTCACATTAACAACTGAAGTGCTTTTTCTGCATTGGTGCACAGCAGTTTTGTGATTGTTTGCTTTTACGGAAGTCATTTTGAATATGAATTATTTCCTCCCTGCTGTGAAGTGAAAAGTCTTCAGAGTTTAGGTGGTAAACTCTAAATGTGCCTTGCTGCCTCTCCATCTGTGCTGGCCTGGCCTGGCCTGACGTGACTCATGTTGTTGAACACACCAGCCAAAGAGGCACGTGTTCCTCCAGAAATGGGGAGGGGAGGGAGCAGTGTGATGGAAATGACTCTGTTGAGGTTGCCCAAGAGAGAAATAAAGTAAAAGTCTGTCGAATCCATTTTGAAGACTCTTGGTTTTCACAACTTTAATAATTATACTATTTATTGGATTATTTCTGTCCATTAAATCTTACATGGTCAGAGGTTTATTTGGGATTCAAATAAAGGCAGCTAATCACATACCAGCTGCCCCGAGCTGTGCAGCGCGCAGGCTCACAAGAAGAAAAGGAAGTGGTCTCTGTTACCTGCGCCAAGTCAGTAGGCTTTGGTCTCTAGGTTGTGAAAAAGAATCATTGAAAGGTTTGGGAAATAATAAATAAAGTCCCTAGGCATTAATGATTAGGTAAAAATGAATAGTATGTTAGTGTCTTCAATTTAAAGGAGTCGTTTTTGAATGGTACAAGTTTTGATTCTCTGTTAAGGAATATTAATTTGTATAATAGATTATAAAGTACATTTTTTCTTACTTGCAGATACGAAGTTAAAAAGAAATAAACTAGCTATAGTTAAAATGATAGCTTGATTTTTAGAAACTGAAAGATGTTTTGTACCTTTTTGTTTTATAGCCTCTTAAGTCTAACTTTTCATTGTAAGATCAACTTAGTAAAGCTCATGTAAGCATTATTCTACAGCAGAATTCTCTACCTAATTACCACAAAACTACTGGGCCATTTTATTTGTGATTTTTATTTCCTAATGAGACTAGTTCAAATTTTGGAAATTAACAAGAGGCTCTCTGAGATTTTACATCAAAGTTTATTCCATAGTCGATGTAAGTTTTTTAGTATGCTACTTGAGGTTAAAAAAAAGGATAACTTAACAATATACAACAGATATTGAAGCAAAGTACAGTAAACCAGCTCCTCCAAGGCACCTTGTATGACAGCCTTTTTAATGATATACTTGGTTCAGTTTTCACTGCTTTAGACAGTTGGGGTAAAAAAAAAGAGACTGAAGTATAATTGGGAGTTCAGTTTACCTATAAATTCAAATTTTGCCTGTCAGTGATTTCAGGTCTGTGATTCCTCTGGCACATTTTAATAAGCTACATTCTCCCAACTGATCTTTTAACTGGAAATCTCAATACATTCCATTGTCATTCTTTGTGACAGTTACGTTCTCCACAGTCCCCATGAATTCTGAATTAGTGAATGCTGAACCACTGCTCCTAGGGGAAATTCTGGGATAGGTTCTTGTAGTAAACTTCTGATCACAACATTCATTTTCATCAACCAATCAATACAAGACTTGTTTCTAGTTAAAGTTACCTTACTTAGTATATATTGTTGATTCATTAACATTGAGCTCACAACCAACTCATGTCTGAAGGAAGCTTCTCTAACTCACGTATTTTCTCCATGAGGCACATCACAAAGCCTTGTGCTCGGGAGCTCGAAAGGGCACTTCAACACTGTGCTTGAGGGGCATTTTAAACAGCAAGACCACCAACAAAAAGCAAGAAAATGCAAAACTCGAGGTGCTAAATAGACTGTGAAGAAGATACTTACTTACAGTGAGCCCAAATGAGAAGGCAGAGTGTCCCCTTGCTGGGCCTCAGCCGGGAACATGCGCACTGGGTGACGCAGACTTTTCTCTGCCCTGTGCGCATCTGCACATGACTGAGGGAGTGCCACCGGTATTGATTTGGGGGTTACAGATAAGTTTTAGTGAGTAGGCGTACTCACAAATACGGGGTCCGTGAACAATGAGAATCGACTGCATAAGCTTTCCCAGCTGAAAACTGCAGAACTGTAATTATTTTTAAAAGTTAGTTGTCATCCCTGTTGTTTTTCTGTTGCAGTTCATAGCCACTTAATCATGGCAAAAATGAACTAAAGGCTTGAAAGCCAACCAGACAAGGATATCTGCACTCACTGAGTTTTTTGAGAAGAGTAGTATGTAACGGTCTCTGAGACATTGCAGGACTCTTCTACTGTTCCTTCTCATTAAATATCTGCAGGTCAAATGCCTGGTGTCACAAGTTCCTATATATGGGAAATAAAAAGTGCTCAAAAACAAAGGCATCATTCTAGCCGGTTCACATTTGGGTTGAGTGTCAATATGTGAGTCTTCTGGGAAAACTCCCTTTTAAGTGCTTCAGCTTACCAGAAGTCCATGTGATGATTGCTTCTTTTTTTCCAGTGAATAATTTCTAGATTTTTCTTGTTCTTTGGGGGTATTAGACTCTATTCCAAAAATATTTTATTCTACCACTACTTTCTTGAGTTATAAACGTGCTCATATTCTTATGCATGTTTATACCACAGATATATACAGAAGTGATCATTTATTTTTGGTAACCAGAAAGATATTAGGGTTGATATATAGAATTGTTATTTAAAAGACTTGTTTCTAAAAGAAGTGGTTTCACAGGGTTTTGTTAACTTCATTTGAACTGCTGCTTATTACTCTATTATCATCTGGATTTTGAAAAGTAGATTTATTTTTCAAGGTGTTTCATTGATTTCCACTTCATGATATATGTTGTATGCTGATATATATGATGATAGAAAATAAAACTACTTTTAAATAACATGCTACATTAAAACACAGGAGTGGGCAAAAGTAGATACAGGAGTCAATTCTGTGTGTCACGTGCTCCTCGCTGTGAACCTAGTTTTGCCTGCCCCTGTGCCCTGAGCCCAGTGTGGCCTGGGTGGACGCCCACATCAGTGGCAGCAGGCTGACCCATTGTGCCCCCTTTGTGTAACTGGCTACAGTACCAGAGTGTTAGAGCTGATGACTTTCTGTTTTTCTCATGTTGCTTGCTTTTTCTGAAGGACAGGGCCGTGCTTGTTGTGCCAAGTTCTTAAAAAGCCAGCAGACTTGTCAGCAGGTTTGTGGGGGTTCTCTGGGAGATACCGTGAAGGAGGGGTGATGTGTAAGCTGGCCACAGTCCTGCTGCTGCCGGCCCCTTGGAAGGTTGTCTGCACTGCTGATGGTGCGCACACTGGCAGAGTGAGGACTTGTTTATGCACACCTCCTGGCCTGATGTCAGGAAGATAAGAACTCTTCTTGTACTTCAAAGCCAAAAAGGGGTGGGGGGCAATGCAGGATGGTGCCTGACCCACCTTTTATTTATCTAGGGACTTTCTGTGTGTCCGTGCTCAGATGGGAAGTCATTCAGACAACTCGGAGTTACGTGTCGTTTGCTTTAGCAGACTGTCAGGGACCTAAACAAACACTCCCTGATACTTCCCTCCAGTGTCTCCGGTGTTCTCTTAGCTGGTCGTTCCTGCCAGGCCACAAGCCCTGGCATAAAAGAAGACTGCAGTTTTTAAGGGGAAAACTACTCACGAACAATTAAAAGTTGTCTGTAGTTTAGGGCTGAGAGTTAAGAGAATTGGATTATAGTTTCAATTTTGCTCTTAATTAACTGCTTGGCTTTTGATAAATTGCTTCCCTGGAACCTCCTCATCTGTGAAAGGAGGGAGTTGGACAAGATGTTCCCTTCAGTCCTTTGCATTTCTCATGTTCTCTGCTTCTGTGATTATTTGTCGAGGCTGCTACCAAATTGCACCATCTTTTATGTCCTATATTTTGTCCAGGAAGACCACTGCACATTACATTTACTACTGGCAACTAACTCACAATACACAGTGGTCTTCACTGATAGACATTTAAATATAATATTAAGACTTAGTATTGTGTGCCACTTTTTTCCTGTATCACTTTTTAAGAGACTGGCACATAGTGTTAACCTTGTCAGAGTTAGACAGCTACTGATTTTTTTGTGTGTATTTTTCAAAATCTAAACATAGACTTGAATACCTCTCAAAGATATTGTTGGAATGAACTTCTACGAAAACCTCTAACAACCCAAGAGCTGGCATTAAGTCTGTTTGTTTCCCTAGCTGTGTTTCATGTGCTGCATGCTTTCGAGACTTGTGCCCAGCAGTGGTGACCTCTGGGGTTGGGGTGGGGGAACTTTAAGGTTCCTGCTACCTAGCTTCAGCTTTATCACAAGTACTCTGCATTAATAGACTAGTTAGGAGGCCATTAGCTACATTTAGCAGAGATCCCAACTCAAACTAGCTTAAATAATAAGGGAATTAATGGCTCATAACTAAATACGGAGGAAGGACGGGCTTCAGGGTCAATTCAGTCCGGTGTGGTAGCTATGGCTTCTTTGGGTCCCACAACCGCCTCAGCCATGCTCCCCACTTCTGTTGGCTGCATCTTCAGGCCCTGCTCTCTTTGTGTCAGAAGCCTCTAGCAACTTTCTGATTTGCACTGACAAACTGTTTACAGCGCTGGGGACTGTCAATCTAAGCACTGTTGACATTGGGAACCAGATAACTCTTTGTTGTTGTTGCACTGAGCTTTGCACTGCAGAAGGTTTCTCAGTACTCCTGGCCTCTCACCCTTGAGACGCCACTAGGCCCTCAGCCCTGAGTTTCAATCAACAAAAATGGCTCCAAACAGTTGCTTGGAGGATGTGTGTACAAAAATATCCAGGTTGAGAACTGCTGGTCTAAAGAAAGACAGACCATTTATTTCATCAGGTGGCCGTGTGAAGTGTGAGGAAATGTGTTTCCTAATAGATCCCAAATTTCCGCCTTTGTCTCATTGTGTCAGTTGGGGTCACTCCCCCATTCCTGACCCCAGCAGTTGCAAGAGGGTGGATCTCCTTCAGATTTACCAAGTCCACCACTGGAGCTAGGGATACAGTCTGTTTCCCTGAGACATGTGACCTACCCGGCAGGGGAGGGTGAGTGCCTCAATCAAGACAGTGAAGGGGGTGGAAGCCAGGTAGGGACCCAGCAGTGTTCACGACCACTGCATTCTAAATGTCTTTATTTTTCTTCCTCCCAGTGAGGACTATGGAAAGAACTTTAAGGATATCACAAACCTCATCAATAACACCTTCATTCGGACTGAATTTGGCATGGCTATTGGTCCCGAGAACTCTGGAAAGGTGAGACTCATTCATGCATATGTACAGCTGTGCTTGTTACCACATGTGGGCTCTCAGATATTAATATTGGAACAGTCCAATGATACACATATTTAGTTTACTGTTACTGTATTTTAAGTTAAACATAATACTGATCACAAAAGAATGGGATTCAGCACACACGTTCTTTTTTGACCCCTGTCCAAGATGCACCCAAACTCTTCGGGTGGCAGCTGGTTAGCATTACAGGGTGTACTCCTTAAGACAAACATTTTAGTCTTTGGGAACCTGGCTGATCTCAGACTGACCAGGCTCAGATTCATAGGTACGATGCATTACCTCAATTCAGGATAATATTGTTTGATAAGACAAAGGAGTGGGGCTTGAGGAGTGGAGTGCACCAACTAATCTGTTTTTATAATTCTTCGTACTTTTGGAACTAAAATTTTATTAACTGATGTCTCGTGGAAGTGGTTCAAGACTTCCTGTGCTTTGATAGTGCCGTACCCTGAATCTGCACTGTCTTCCTCCACATCAGGTGATTTTAACAGCGGAGGTGTCTGGAGGAAGTCACGGAGGAAGAATCTTCAGATCGTCAGACTTTGCGAAGAACTTTATTCAAACCAATCTCCCGTTTCACCCTCTGACTCAGATGATGTATAGCCCTCAGAATTCTGATTATCTTTTAGCCCTCAGCACTGAAGTAAGTCTAGTTAAATAACTTGTCTTTTTTTTTGCATTTTTATCCTCTCAGAATAAACTGTCTTAAAAGGACCCTGTAGGTGATACTTTTATACAGTATTGGACTGCTTTCTGGTGACTTCTTATGTCGTGAAGTATGTATTTTTTGCTTTTTTTCTGTTGGGTAACAGGTACGGTTTCCAAGTGCTATCTATTTCCAGATAGGAATGATGTCTAGTTGTCGTTACAATTTTTTTTAATTGAAAGGACATGTGTTATGGGACAAATGAACTAGAAAACAGTGTAATGTAACCATGCTTGTTCTACACAGGACAAGCATAGATCATCACAGTCCCGTTGTTGTTATTGTTCCTTTCTTGTGGCCAAACCACATCTTTATCATTTTTCTTTTTTGTCCATTGCATAGTATATCAAGCATATTAATTTGTCTTCGACACTCATGTATTAAATATTCACAGTCTTAAATCCCTGCACCCCTGCCACATTCCTGTAACTCTCCCCAGTAACCTTGTCCCTCCGCCCCCCTCCTGAAAGGTCCCTGAGGAGCGTGCTTGGCTGTCCTTTCCTGAGGACCAGTCTCCTTCATCATGGATGTTAAGGGCCCAGAGCGGCTGAGTCGCTAGACCGTGATAATCACAGTTACACTTTATGTTTATATGGCTCTCTCTCATCTTATTTCTTAGAGTGTGGTCTACTGACCAGCAGTATCAGATAGAAACCCCAGGAGGCTGGTGTAAGATGCAGATTCCTAGGCCCGATCTCGATGTAGTGGGTCAGCGACTTTTGGTTGTGAGGTGGCTGGTGCTTTTATCAAGCTCCCCAGCTAAGCCTGCCCAGTAAAATTCGAGCGCCATCGCTGCAATGACTGTTCTGCGGACAGAAACAGGATTATCAAATGTGGACAAAGCCGGCTGAGCAAAGGGGTGTCAAAGAGAAAGAGGAGGGCACTAGAAGACAGGCCTGGGTCTGGGCCTCTGTGGGCAGATCTTTGAGCAGAGGTAAGGCTGGAGACTCAAGGAAGGTCAGAGTTAGGCTTAGCCAGAGGGGGCCAGAGGGAGGAAACTAGCCTGCTGGGTAGGCTTCAGATCTTCAGGAAACAATTCCTGGAAATTGACTTCTGGCAGCTTAAGCTGCAAGCCCTTCAGGGAGCAGAGAGACCTCTTAGGAAGGGACAGAACCATTCATCTACCCTCTGACCACTCCATCACCATTACCAGGTATCTTAAGGTTATTGTTAAAAGAGGCTATCTTCAGAAAGAGGTGGGCACGATCTGCTTTTATACCTGAAATTTCTTCCAATTAAGGGTAAGCGTGAAGTACAAATAATCAGGGTGGAAAAGATGTGGGCCAGTGTGTACTAAAATAGAAATAGGTGACATCAGACCCTTTCCTACTTAAAAACAGAATTGGGTGACTTAGAAATGCTGGGAGGTGAACATCACCAGAGGAGGAAAATTTAAAGAAAGAGAATGGTAGGCGGGGGAGCACTGCAGGGAAACCCTGCCTAGACCCTCTGTATAATTCCAGCTGTACAAGGACGTCTCTGTCCCACCTCCACTGAACCCAGGCTCTATGGAACGGACCTGGTCAGTCCTCTTACTCTCTCTGCCACATTGGAAAGTTTTGGCCAGTCCTTCCTTTTGGGAACTCGGCTTGCTTGGCTTCGGTGACACCATTCCCTTTAGTTCTTTCCCATCTTCTAACCATTCCTTCTCGGTCTCTTCCTTCAACCCCTTTCAGCCTACCCTGAAATCACTACTGCCCATTGCACTCTGAGCAATCTCTGACACTCAGCACTTTAGCCACCACTGTAATGTGTAAGATTCTCCAATCCCTGGCTCTGGTTCTGGTTTCCTCCAGATCGGGGCTTCTGATCTGGTCTTGCTGCCCCCTGGCTGTCTCTAGCTGGATGTCCCGCAGGCACCTCAGATTCAGCCTGAATCGACTTACTTCTGCTCTTCTCCCAAACATACTCTTCTCTTTTTTTTTCATAGACATTTTTATTGGATATCTAAAATATACAAATGACTAATAAGCTCATGAAAAGATGTTCAGTGTCACTAGTCATCAGGGAAATGCAAATTAAAATCACAGTGAGATACAACTTCACACCCACTAGGAGGACTATAAACAAACACACTCTTCTCTTAATCCTTATACTGGCTAAAGATTCCATAGTGCCTCTCAACCCTCAACCAGAATCCCAGAGTGATCAGCTGTGCCTTATACATACACATTCCACCCTGCCATACAGGAAAAGTCCAGTTCTACTGAACCTAACTTCTAAATTCTTCCTGAACCGATTCCGGACAGCCTCACTAACTCTTAATGGATGAAATGGGGCAGTTATTCACTGCTTTTGCTGCTTCTGGTTTGGACCCTCTGCA
Source organism: Trachops cirrhosus (assembly GCA_028533065.1). Taxonomy (NCBI): domain Eukaryota; kingdom Metazoa; phylum Chordata; class Mammalia; order Chiroptera; family Phyllostomidae; genus Trachops; species Trachops cirrhosus. The sequence goes on along the minus strand of CM052551.1, from coordinate 6,563,597 downwards.
GTCCATCTTTCCCATTGTCATCCAGGAATTCCATCTCCCCTCTCTCCCTGCATTAGCTGCCCCTTCCCTCACTGTGAATTGTGTGCCCCTGCAGTGTCTGAAGGCTTTGGACTCCCTGCACACACCGCCGTATTTATCACCTCTCTGCCTTTGCTAGTATTGGTGTATCTTTGTGCCCTAACATCTCATCTCCCCATTTGCCTCCTTTTGGTTACACTGCCCATCATTTAAGACTTAGTTCAACTGTTGTCTTCACCAACTGTCTCTTATGTAACGTCCCTCTTTTCCCTACTCTCACCCACAGACTGTGTTCCCATAACACTACCACATTGTATCACTCTTTCTTATCTGGGTCCCTTGTTAGCTGCGAGCTCCTTGAGAGCAGAGAGTGTGTCTTATTCATCTTTGTATCCCCAGTGTAACAACTGGTATAGTGTCTGGCACATAGTAGGCACTTCATAAGCATTTGTTACTTGGAACTTCCAAGACACTGAGGGGGACTTTGTAAACCATGTGTGTGTCTCTGGAGCTCAGGCAGCTCTGATGGAACTTCAGTGTGTGTCTAGTGACCTGAATGATTAGATATGAATTATTAAAGGTCATACAAGCAGCTGCACAGGACAAAGCTGGAATTTTGATAAGTTATTTATAATCTTTCAGAATGGCCTGTGGGTGTCCAAGAATTTTGGGGAAAAATGGGAAGAAATCCACAAAGCAGTATGCTTGGCCAAATGGTGAGTAACCGAAGATTCCACCTGTGCAGAGCCCTGAACCTTTCCTGATGGTGCTGCCGAAAGTCACATGAATAAATATTGAGCACTTGCTATGTACTAAGTACTCTTCAGGGTACCACAAGGGATACAAGAGAGGGGTATGACACAGACCTTAACCTGGAAGAGCTTCTAATTCTGCCAGGAAAGAAGACTTAGTCTCACTAAACATTAGAATAGAAAGTAGAAAACAAGGCTTCTGACTGAGTAGCTGCTGCCTGCAAAAGGTTTATTCTGCATAAATGTTGATATTAGTTGGAATAGCATAAAATACAACTTTGATTTGGGGGCTTTTATACTTCTGTGTGCCCAGATTTATACTACTTCATCTCGAGACCCATTTCCATTAGGTGGCAGGTAGCAAGGAATCAGGAAGAAAGCCCAAAGAGCTTCCAGACGTCCAGGGTCACACCATCCAGGCAGCAAAACGCCCTTGCTTCTCTCAGGGGACACCCCCCACCAGGTGCCTGCTCAAAGATAGAGTGGAGGGGCTCTTACTAGGGAGTCGAGCCACCTTTGTTCTAACCCAGCTCTGCTGCTAGTCCGTGGCTTAACCTCTCTGGACTTTAGTTTTTTCATTCTGTTTATGCACACATTTGTTTGAGGAATTGAGATGGTTGAACAAGAATTGAATTAAGAGTTTTCATACCTCCAAAACTCTGAGTAGGCTCAGACCCTTGTTTAGAGCCTGTCTGTTCTTTCTCTTTGACTAATTTCAGCAAATTTGTTACTCCGGTTTCCCAGTTAATAGCGGATTGTGCCAGAGATGGGGTGTGTGGGTGCTAACGTCAAGCACCTGCCAGGAGAACTGGAAGAGTGGGCAGAAACTGAGAGCACACAACAGGATGGAATACCTAGTGCTAGATCAAGAGTGCACGCACACCTCAGTAACTCACTTGAACAGGAACATTGTGTTATAGTTCCATATGGGTGATGTTCAAGGCCTGACCCATAATCCCAAGGAAGAGTGTAATACTTAATGTCCTCTGCTTAGGGAGTCAGGGAAATCTGTACAATAGATATTGCCAAATACAACTACCAAACTTAACTAAAATATTTATTTAAAAGTTGTTTAAATAAAGTGGGCCTTTCCTAGAAAAGGCTGGTTAAATGAGGTTTTACAGCACCACTCTGGTACACATGCCATGTCTGCTTTCATTTTATGGGCCTTAATGAAATATGTTTGTACCTTACATGGTCTTTTCAGGAAGGAAGTCGTTTTTAAAGTAGCTAAGTTAACAAACTGTTTCATTCCTGATGGACCTAGAATATGTAGGAGTTTGTCAAGTAGGACTGTAGTAATTTTGATCTTTAAAAGACATCTTTATGAAAGTATCACCACAATGTACACTATAAATATCTTATAATTTAACTTGTCAATTTTACCTCAATAAAATAAAAGAAACAAATAGAAAAGTCACCTTTAAAACTAAAAAGTTACTTTTAAATGATATTTTATTTTATATTCTCTACAAGATTTTTTACTTTTGTAACTTGTTTCTTTGATTAGTGTCTAAATATAAGATGCCTGATTGCTGATAACTTTACTCACCTGTTCGATATTTGATTTGTGGGCGCTGACATCCTGAGCCCTGAAAGGACATGCTCAGAGCCAGCCTTTTTGCTGGTGCTAACCTATAAGTACTATCCGGGTCTGAATCGAGCTTCCCTTTCCAAGTCAGAACTTAAATAATTCAACCCCTGACCCAGTTGTCTATTTGAGATGAAAGAACTAAATTATTTAGCTCATGCAAAGCATTGAACTAGGTTCTGAGGGGAAACAACAAAGCAGAAAACTTAGTACCTGCCCTAAACTTAGAACCCAGGAGTGTGTAGAAGAGATAGGGCAGACATTATCCGATTAAAATACCTACACGGGAGACAAAGGAGTGCCAAGTGGCTGATATGGAATGGCCCAGTGCTCGCCAATGGGGTTTCTCCACCTCAGCACTAGTGACATTTTGGACCAGACAGTGCTTTGTTGTGGGGGGTCCTGTGCATTGTAGGATGTTCAGCAGCATTTCTGGCCTCATTCCACTAGATACTAGTAACAACTTCCCTTCCCCCAGTGTGACAACCAGAAATGTCCCTGGGGGAACAAAGTTGCCCTGGTTGAGAACCACTACTCTAGAAGTTTGCAGCAAGGAAGACTTCTGGCTGGAGTGACAGGGAAAGCTTTATGGAAGAGCTAGATTTTAAGCTGGAACCTGAAGATTGTGAAGGTCAGATTTGGTTCCATGAGAGAAAAGCATTTTAAGAAAGAGGCAGTATGAGCAAATGCAAGAAGCATTTGGAGCCTGAGTAGCCCAGCTTGACCCGCTGGAAGAGCTGACAGAAGGAGTGTAGCGGCCGGGGGCAGGTGCCTGGGGCCAGGCTGTGCGGACGCTGACTGAGGCTGTGAGAGAAGCAGCGGCGTGCAGCGCCCGCGTCTGAGCAGGCTCTTTTGGGGAGGACACGTGGGTGAGGCTAATTAGGCTTGCTTGGAGCTCTGTGACGAAGGTTGACACAGTCCGTTAATCTTGAACCATGTCTTTTCCTTGTCTTTGCCTCATTGTAGGGGATCAGAAAACACCATCTTCTTTACTACCTATGTGAATGGCTCCTGCAGTAAGTATGTTTTAGTCCCAGGGAGTGTCCTTTCTCTTCATGGTAGAGTACTCTGGGTTTTAAGAGGTAGAAACATCAAAGACTCTTCCATTCTTCTGTAAATTTAATAGCTAAAATAGCTGTTGATGATTTTTTTAATCTTGAATATACAACCAAATTACTGTACTGTGCCTAGATCAAATAAAAATGCAGGCTGTACAGAGACACTATACTTGATTTCAGCAGTGTATTTACATAAATAGCTACAAACAGTAACAAGTTGAAATGCATAGTGTTTCTGCAAAAGAGCATGGATTGTGTTTGTGTCCGTGGAAGCCATTGGCTTTCCAGTCAGTGGCACAGTTTCAAAGCAGAAAGCATACTTTTTCATTTAGTCATTCAACAAATTCACTTGTTCATTCATTTGAGCACTAGCAGAAGAATACTAAACACTATCTAAGAGAACAAGAGACCCAAGGCCCTACTCTATGGAGCTAAATTCAAGTAGGGATGTTGAATGATCAACAAGAAAACCAAAAGTCAAGCAACTTAGAATAAGATCTTTTCAAATTATGTCATGAAGCAAGTAAACGAGATGCTGTAGCTGTGATGTTCTCTGTAACACTATTGGAGTTAAGTAAACTGTTATCTTTCTGTCCAGTGTAAAACCTCACATGTAGAAAAAATAAAACCCAAATTTAAATTCCCTGTGTCTAATGCCACATCAGTATGTATATGTTTTCACTTGGTTAATATGCATAGGAGTAAAAATCCTGTAGCTATAAAATTAAGAACAATTCTAAAACAGTTGTTTGAACAAGATGCTCACCAGTAAGTGAAATTTTAATTACTATTTCATCTTGTTTAAGAAGCTGACCTTGGGGCGCTGGAATTATGGAGAACTTCAGACTTGGGGAAAAGCTTCAAAACCATTGGTGTGAAAATCTATTCATTTGGTCTTGGGGGACGTTTCCTTTTTGCCTCTGTGATGGCTGACAAGGTGGGTGTTTGCCTCTTCTCTTTGATTTCTAATATTTCTGTAAATATGCCTCAGATAGATCCCTTTCACTATTTGTATTAACAGTGTTTCCTGCCTTTTTGCAATATTTAATATCACTGTAAGATTTAGAGATGATCCTTTTTAATAGAGGCTGATTGGCTCTTTGGGGGTATTCTGTGCTTCATCCTATTGTTACCACATGAATTCTGGCATCTGTTTTGGGGTATGTGTGTCCCGCGTTAGGGCTTTACTCTGACATGGATATCTGAAAAAAGCAATCCATTTGTTCATTATCCAGTAATCATAAGAGAAATAGGTAACGTTAATTGAGTACCTAGCATAGAACAAAACAGAAAAATGTCCTGTTCTCAGAGCTGATAGTGAAGTAAGGGAGAGAGATACTACATACGATGTAACACCAGGTAATGATTAAAGCTATGAAGAAATCTAAAGCAGAGTAAGGAAACAGAAAGAGACAGGGATGGGAAGAGGACCGTTTTAGGTGGGGTGGGTCGGACATGCTCTCTGAGACCTGACTGGGGCAAGAGCACAGCTCCGCCGACATCGAGGCTGAGGAAACAGTAAGTGCAAAGACGTCGGGCTGGAGCATGCTTGAAATATCAAAAGAAAAGTGAGAAGGGCAGTGTGGCTGGAACACAGAGAAGGGTAATCTAAAGAAGGGGAGCCAGCGGCCAGATTATACAGGGCCTTTATAGGTTGTGATTAAGACCTTGGCAGTTATTCTCACTGTGTTGGGAGTCTGTGAACGGGTTGTGAGCAGAGGAACGGTGTGATCTGGCTTGTCTTGGACAGAAGAGGCGTGTGCAGGACAGTCTGCAGGGCAGGAAGGGGGCAGCAAGCGCAGCTGGGAGGCTGTTGGAGTAGTGTGAGAGGTGGGTGGGGGAGTGGTAGGATGGTGGATGTATTTCTAAATGTATTGCCAGTAGGATTTGCTGATGGATTAGATGTGGATTGGGGGAGAACGAGAGGAACTGAAGATGACTGTAGAGTCTTTTGGCCCAAGCAACTGGGTGAATGGTGGTGCTGTTTACTAAGATGGCAAAGACTGTAGGAGAAGCAGGTTCGGGGAGGAAGATCAAGAATTCAGTTTTGGATATGAGATGCCTATTAGATATCTAGTAAGTGGAAATGTCAAGTAAGTATTTGGATATATGACTCTCCCAAAATTATATGGTATTTAGAGCCAAGCTGATACCTTCTGGAGTTGAGTAGGTAGAGAAGAGATGAGAGGACTAAGCACGCCCTGAAGCACCGGACACTGAGAGGCTGGAAGGAGATGGAGAACCCAGCAAAGCAGACTGGGAGGGAGGGGGACCGTGAAGCAGGGGAAATAACACAGTGCGAGATGTTGAAAGCCAAGTGAAAAAAGTGTTTTGAGAAGGACGAAGAGATCAGCTGTGCTAAACTCAGCTGAGATGTTGAGTTCGGTGAGTGCTGAGAATTGTCCACTGGGGTTGGCGAAGTGGAGGTTGTCGGTGAGCTTGAAGAAAGCAGTTTCGTTGCAGTACTGAGGTTGAAAGACTGATTAGAGTAGATTCAGAGAGAGAACTGGAGATGGGGAAGTAGGCACAGTAACCACAGTAACGCCCTCAAGCAATTTTGTAATAATCCTCCCAACAACCCCATAAGCTAACACTGCTACTTCGATTTCTGTATGAGGAAACTGAGTCACTTGTCTAGGGTCACCCTGAGGGGCAACCCTGGTGGAAATCAGAATGTCTGATTTCAGAGGTAGCCTCCTACACTATCCTGCTACTGTCTACAAAATTAAAATTCAGATATATGCTTTTCAACTCTTAACTTCTACCTGTAACAATGAGTAAGATTCAAGGTGAACATTAAGGTTAAAGTTTTAGAAAAATAAATTAAATGTATTTGTCACTGAATTTTAAAGAGTATTTAATATAAGGAGGCCCTGGGAGTCAGCCTCATGCCCTGGCCAACTGTGTCTAGTAGCTATTATACACTATTTATCAGAAAGTAGATGGTAATTGCATCCTTAACAGACTCCTATTAATAGCCAACCCCTGCTCATCTTCCTTTTATTAATTTCTGATGCTCCTTGGCTTCTTCCCAGCCTGTGCACGCTCCCCTCATTATGGCTGTTCAGAGGGCCTTCCTTAAAGAGGTGCAGCACATCTTGACTTCCTGGCGATCTCCCAGGCATGGGTTTCCTTCCTCTAGACCCTTAGTTATCTACTTCTTTGGATTATGCCAGGAGTGTCTCAAAGCAGCCAAACATTTATGCAGCATTTAAGAATTATCTGGGCAAGCATATGTGAATGGCTAAGAAGCCAAACAAATGATAGTCCCATCACACCCTGGCTCTGTTGAAAGAAATTAGAATGTCAGAGGTTGGGAGGATAATATCTTACAGGCCACACCGGAATAAAGAAGCCAAAGAGGAGGCTAAGATAGCCTTGCTTATGATAGAATGGGTTGTCCCACTGGCTTGAACTTTGCTGGAGCTTAGAAATTGCCTTGGTAGTTAGTACTGGGATCTTTCATTTATAACAGTTGTACTCAATGTACCTATTATACCCCTCCACATGGTGCTTTGGCCGAAAATTAAAAAGATAAATGTTGGCATTTGTTCCAGGATACAACAAGAAGGATTCACGTGTCAACTGATCAAGGAGACACGTGGAGCATGGCCCAGCTCCCCTCCGTGGGGCAGGAACAATTCTACTCTATTCTTGCCGCTAATGATGACATGGTGTTCATGCACGTAGATGAGCCTGGAGGTGAGAACTCTAGTGGCCCACTCCTAAATTCATAGAGATTTAAGCCTCAAGCCCTGCTTTTATAGTAGCTTTTTTTTTACATGCCAGTTTTTCCTCCTACCACTAGGAATTTATCAGTGTCCTACTGAACATTCTGTCTTAGAATAGGTAACCTGTGTTAAAAAGGCCACTTGTTTTGCCGTCACATGGTCTGTGTGCATACCCAAGGTATCCGAGCGTTCTGCAGCAGTGCTGCTCAAAGAATGCTCAGAGGACCTCACTGACTTGCAAACTCTGTTACCAAATAAGTATAGGAAGTGAGAGCAAGCATTTAGACACTCATATAGTAGCCATTTAACAGAGTAACTTCGTATCTGTTGAATCTGCCGATAAAAGAGTTAATAAATACATTTTGTCTGTCTTTAGTATTTCATTTCTCTAGTGATTAGTTTATATTTTACAAAAGCATTGGTTTGTGACAGAATGAAAATTTAAAGTTGATCCATCACCACAGATAGTCTGAGAACGTTGTTCCAGAGCATAAACATTTAGAGATGTGTAATATATGAATCTAAATACAGTGCTTCTGCCACCAAAATATATCTGGTAAGAGCTTTTCTGCAACATCTGACTAATTCATGCAACAAACTCAGCATTGACCACATTCCAGGCGGTAAGTAAGATGGGTACTAGAATTAAAGATGGACACAAAGATCTTGAGTATCAAACCTTGACTGAATCTCAAGTCTGGTCTGCATCATGAAGAGAGACAGTTGGCTAATGTGCAGTCATTCAGTCATGTGTATGGTTAGACTGTTGTTGCCTGTTTCCTCCTAAGATTTAGTGTTTCTGTTTGCCTGTTTTAGATACTGGGTTTGGCACAATCTTTACCTCAGACGATCGAGGCATTGTCTATTCCAAGTCCTTGGACCGACATCTCTATACCACCACGGGCGGCGAGACAGACTTCACCAACGTGACCTCCCTCCGTGGGGTCTACATAACCAGTGTACTCTCTGAAGGTGACTCTTGGCACAACTGTCCTTCAGCTGAACATGCTGGGAGTTGAGGCTTGTGGGGGCACAGACTGTCCTGTCCCCGCAGTAACATTGCTTATCTGGCCAGCAGCATACCTGTGTAAATTCTGGCTCTCCACTTTAAATAAGTTATGGTGAATAGAACTAAGAAAGAGCAAAGCAAGAACTATTTGTGGGGGGGGGTTCAATGTTATTTAGTCTATAAAATAAGTCTTCCATATTGGGAGGTTCAGACCTACGGGAATGAGCCCAAATTTGAACCTCCTCCGGCTTTTCTCCTTGTCAAGGACATAGCTGTAGCCAGCCAAGCTACTCTACTCAGTGGTTCTGCAGTCCACTTGCACAGATAAACACATTACTCTAAAGTACAGAGACTCTTAAGATTTTGTTTATTTATGTATTTATTTTCTGATAGGAGGTGGGGGTGTTTGTTTTTGTAAAGACCTCACAGTGGTCTACAAGGTCAGATGATGTCAGCCCCCTATTTCCTCCCTGACCTCTCCTCCCCCTTTTCCTCCCTCACTTCTCCCTCGCTCACTCTACTCTAGTCACTCTGGCTCTCGACCACTCCTTACACGCACCAGGCTCACACACCTGTGGTTTAGAGATGTGCACTGACTGTTCTGTTTGCCCAGGTATCTGCAAGGCTGACCCCTTCCTCCTTCCAGTCTTTGCTCACGTTTACTTTCTGAACGAGGCCTGCCTTGACTGTCCTGTTTTCAGTCTCTGTCTGCCCTCCCCCACTCACACACACAGTGTCAGTCCCCCTCGAGCTGTGCAAGTTTTTTCCATAGCACTTACTTTCTAACATTCTGTATAATTTACCTGTTTACAGCATCTGGTGTTTGTCTGTCTCACCCTACTAGAATGCATATTTCACAAAGGTTTTTGTTTTTTGTTTTTTTGTTTTCCAGTTTTGTTCACTGTTATATTCCCAAAGGCTTACAATAGTTTTCACATAGTGGGCACACACAAATATTTATTGAATAAGTGAATTTGTCCTGATTTGCTTTCTTATTTAATTTTCTGTAGAAAACTTAAAGCATATTATCTCTGAATTTAAACCTGCAACAGTTTATGTCATGGAAATCAGAATAAGGAAGAGACACGGGGAAAAAAAGAGAAGATGTAAGAGGGATAGGATATAGGGTAGTGGAGAAACAAAAAAACGGGAATTATTAATTCAGACTTATGTACATACATTCAAATCTGGAGAGTCCCTAAAAGAAGCGCAGTATCATGGCCTTGTCTGCAAAGACAAATAACACTGAGATGCCTTCCCATCATGAAGCTTGCTTTCAAGGCAAGGACAAGCAAGGAGAAGGGACATCAGCCTGTTTGTGTCGGTAAGGAGATAAAAGGTATCTTCTCAAGACTGTCAGTCTAGACGATGTCTGGAATCCACTGGGTGCTGTTCAGGTGGGAAGCCTTCTTCAAATGTTGTATTTAGGGTGCTGCTGAGTTACCAACACTGAGCCATCATACTGGGTATTGTGAGCTTATTACAGGGTTATAATGGACTTACAGAGTCTCAATTAGTAGAGAGTTCTGCAATGAGAAACCAGACTTAGCAGGGTGCTTCTGGTGCATCAGGCTTAATAGTCATTCTCTCTTCCCATCCAGATAATTCTATCCAGACTATGATCACTTTTGACCAAGGAGGAAGGTGGAAGCACCTGAGGAAGCCTGAGAACAGTGAATGCGATGCCACAGCAAAAAATAAGAACGAGGTTTGTTTTATACCTAATGTCATATGGATTTTGAGCAAAGCATCCACTCTGTTCTGCTCTTATTGTCCCGGGCTTCGCAATAGTGAAGTTTCGTACTTGATTAGGGTCCACAGGTAAAGGTGGGAAAGTTTAGAAATGAGAGTAATGAAATAACTTAAAATGTAGGAACTAGGAACTGTGAAGAAAGGCTACAAAGAAAAACAAAACTGAGGGCTAACAGTCTGTGTTTTATGAAACTGCTAAGTGGGAACAGAATGGACAGATGGGCCGGTGATTAGTAAGGAGTCAGCGTGGCAGCTATGAGACATCAGGAATTCTACAAAATCCATAGACCAGCCATTGATGAGCAGTGCAAAGCCATGCTGGCCAGAAGCAAGAGAAGAGAACTTGGCCTTGCCTTCCCCTCTGCCTGGGTGCCGCACAGCTGGTGGGTGGTGGCCTGGCGGTGCCTGTGGAAGCAGGAGCTGACCCCTCTGAGGAAAGACCGAGAACAGGAAATACAAAGGCATTGCTCAGGAGATCCCAGATTCCAGGGGTGACAGGTCTTGACAGGCAAGAAAGAAAGAAAAGAAAAACAAGCTTTGTGTCTGGCTCTTTCAGACTTTGAGAGGAGCTTAGGGGAACACTAAGAGAGTTTCCTTCCAAAAATGACAGTGTTGGTCGTTCTGAGCTCTCCTCTGACTACCTGTGGCTAATGTGTAGTCCGCTGTTCCGGGCTGGGTTTTCTGCCTTGGTTTAAGAGCCTCACACAGTGTGAGCTTAACTGTATCTACCACACCCCCAACGCTCTCCCTCCCTTCTCCATACTCATCAATGCGGCAGTCTCTCTCCCTTCTCCCGTCCCCCTGCCACGCCCTTGCCCTGCGCTTGCCCTCCTTACCTTAAGCCTGGGCAGTGCCATGGCCTCTTTGCTTGTCTTGCTTCCCTCACACTCCCCATTCCTCTCCCTCCTGAATACTTCTGGCCCCCCTTCCTCTGTGAATAAAGTGTTTGATCTCATGACTAAAGATCCTCTCCTCCCATCAGGCTCTCTCCTGCTTTATCCGTGTCACAGTCCATTTTGTCACTGACATACCCCTTGCTGCCATCCGCTGCTGCTCTGTCACCACCCCACATGTGCCCCTGCCTCTGTGGCCTTGCTCGCATTGTTCCTGGGGCAGCTGGGCCTGTCTCCCTGACCCCGATTCATTAAGCTTCATGGAAATCCCGACCACCCTCACTGCCCATCCATCTTCAGTCAGAACTAATCATTCGTAGTTTGCCTGAAGCTCTTTTATTTTGCAGTAAAATATACATGACATAAAATTAACATTTTAACTAGTTTGAACCTCTTTTAAAGCACTAACCTGCATTCTGCTTTATACCTCAACTAGCTTCAAAGAAATATTTCTTAAAGATAGGATTGGGTCTTATTTCCGATCAACATCACATCTTGTACAGTGTCCGAAATATGCCAGGCGTTCGCCAGGTTTTTGTGGAATCATACTTCAAATATTGACCAGAGGCTTTGGTGTAATGCAGGATATTCCTGCATTATTATATGTAGGATTACACATGAGAAAATAATTGCATAATTTCTCCCAAATATACTAATGCATTTCAAAATCAAGAATTTCCCACTGACACTATAACTCAAAAACAATCAAATAGACCAAACTAAAAATGAGCAAAGGACTTGAACAGACATTTCTCTAAAGAAAATATACAGATGATCATAAGCACATGAAAAGATGCTTAACGTTAGTAATTATTAGGGAAATGCAAATCCAGACCACCTCACACCCATTAGGACAGTTACTATAAAAAATAAATAAATAGCAAGCATGGCAAGTATGTGGAGAAATTGGAACCCTTGTGCACTGTTGGTGGGAATGAAATGTGATACAGCCACTATAGAAAACAGAATGGAGATTCCTCAAAAAATTAAACATAGAACTATCATAGATCCAGCAATTCCACCTCTGGGAATATGTCCAAAACAACTGAACAGAGGGTCTCAAAGAGATATTTGCACACCCATGTTCTTAGAAGCATTACTCCTGACAGACAAAAGGTGGATACCATCTAGGTGTCTGTGGACAGATGGATAAGCACAATGTGGTCTATACATACAATGGAACATTATTCAGCCTTAAAAAGGCAGGAAATTCTAACACATACTACAGCGTGGATGAACCTTAAGGACATTATGCTAAGTGAAATAAGCCAGTCACAAAAAGACAAATGCGCTGTGGTTCCACTTATATGAGGTACCTACAGTAGTCAAATTCATAGAGATGGGAAGTGGAATGGTGGTTGCCACGGGCTGAGGGGAGGGAGGAATGGGCAGTTAATGGATACAGAGTTTCAGTTTTGTAAGATGAAGAAGTTCCAGAGAGGGATAGTGGTGATAGTTACACAACAGTGTGAATGTACTTAACATTACTGAACTGTTCACTTAAAAATGGTTAAGATGGTAATTTTTATGGTGTGTGCAATTTATCATAATCTTTTTTAAAAGAGTATCCCACTGAGGTCTGGGTTAGGTTTATTAGAAGGCTCTTGGAGATGAGTAAAAAATTACATCTTTGGTTTTAATCTAAGTTTTGGTTTCTTTTCACAGTGCAGCCTTCATATTCACGCTTCCTACAGCATCTCCCAGAAACTAAATGTCCCAATGGCCCCCCTCTCAGAACCCAATGCTGTGGGCATAGTCATCGCCCATGGTAAGCAGCCCTGCCCTCCCCTCTTCAGGAAGAAGTGGCTAATACACTGAAACTCAGAATTTATTCACACTATAAAAAAATCACCATGGCTTTTACCATCCTTTGTAGAATTTCCTTTTTTTAAAAAAAATGTTTTATTTATTTATTTTTAGACAGAAGGGAAGGGAAGGAGAAAGAGAGGGAGAGAAACATCAATGTTTGGTTGCCTCTCATGCACCCCACATCGGGGAACCTGGCCCACAACCCCGGCATATGCCCCCACTGGGAATTGAACCGGCGACCCTTTGGTTCACAGGCCCGCGCTTAATCCACTGAGCCACACCAGCCAGGGCCTTTGTAGCATTTCTTACATGATAATAGTACTTTGGGTTTTTCATGGACCCCCATCAGAGACTAATCCCAAATTTTCAGCAACCTTTTTCCTATCACAAGCAGCATGATGGGAAAAAATCAGGGTAAATTCACTCAAAACTAGCCTCTTGACATTATGTCCTCTCTGTTTATTTGCTGATCTGTGCTGAGAAGATGGTGGATTGTGTTGCAGGTAGTGTGGGGGATGCCATCTCAGTGATGGTTCCAGATGTGTACATCTCAGATGACGGGGGTTACTCCTGGGCGAAGATGCTGGAAGGACCCCACTACTACACCATCCTGGACTCCGGAGGCATCATTGTGGCCATTGAGCACAGCAACCGTCCTATCAATGTGATTAAGTATGCATGAGCTCAGCTGCCCCCACACTATCTGCGTAGAGGGCACCTGTGGGACGTGGTTTGGGGTTCGTTGGGGGAGGTTAAGGCCCTGATTTAAATTTGTGCATTCTGCAGAACTGTAGGAAGGTTTAAAGGGATTACATTTAGAGCAGCTCAGATTCAATGGCTTGCTTCTTCCTCTGACTCCCTCTAGTTAACACTTTGTGTCATTTTTAAAAAATATTCTTTGTCTCCACAAGAATATTACAGCGTTTCAGCGTTCTGGATGGGAAATGACTCCTTAAGTAAAAGTTCATGTAAAATAATTTCTGTTTGTTGAATTGGAAGCCCATTCTTACATGGGTCACTACTTTCTCTTTCCTTTGAAAGAATTTTTGTAAAGGCATTTTTTCCCACACTCTCTGAATGAATCCCTTTTCCTACCCTGTTAACCACAGGCATTAAAAACTGATTCAATAGTAAGCCATCACCTAAATCTGAGGGTTCTCCTCCGATTTGGGACCTAACAGCAGAGTGGTTTCCTGATGTTCCTATAAATGGCGACCCTCTGTCATGGTCTTTCTCTGATGGGGGTTTCAGGTTCTCCACAGACGAGGGGCAGTGCTGGCAAACCTACACATTCACCAAGGAGCCCATCTACTTCACCGGCCTCGCTTCGGAACCTGGAGCGAGGTCCATGAATATCAGCATCTGGGGTTTCATAGAATCTTTCCTGACTCGCCAGTGGGTCTCCTACACCATCGATTTTAAGGATATCCTGGAAAGGAACTGTGAGTGTCTCCTTTGACCTTTTCTACCACAAACTTATACGCCTATTTTTTCTAAATAACCAATTCAGTTTAATTTGTTTTCCCTGGAAGAAGAACATGCATGTGAAAGAGAATGGAAGGATGTTCCCTGTGAGTAATCAGGTATTGGAGTTTGGACAGGCACTGTCCAAGAGAAATAAAATGAGGGCCACAAATGTTACTTGTTATTCTTTCAGCTACATTATAAAAGTAAAAGAGGTGAACGTAATTATAATAATATAATTACTCAGTATATCCAAAATATTATCATTTCAACATGCAGGCAGTATTAAAATTGATCAATGCAATATTTTACGTTCTTTTTCTTCTAAGTCTTCAAAATCTGGTGTATATCTTACACTCATCCTTACAGTAACTTTCAGTTCAGCTCTGCACTGTTAGATCTCTGGAACACTTTTTGAGACCGTTTTCTGCTTGTAAGGATAATGCATGGTTGTGTTTATCTAAAATTATTTTATAACATTTCAAGGTTTTTCACCCCTGGTTACAGCAGAACTATAAAGAGGAAAGTGTGTTGCAAAGGCATCTAATTGATTGTGTCACTTATTAAAATGTTGAAGGGGAATTTTCATGCCAAGAGTTTTGGCTTGAACACTGGTCACAGGCAAGGCTCTAGAAAGGCTACTGGGTGGGCATGGAGCCCACACTGACCTTCAGAGTTCTGTGACTCCGAACTAGAAGGCATGCAAAAGGCCCAGTGAAGGGCTTCAGAAAAGGAGTTAAAATGTTAATTGCAGGGTATTCTAAAGAATCATAAGCACACCCAAGCCCCAGTACCAGAGATGCTGACATTGTACTAGAAAATGTGGAGGAGAAAGGAAAAACTGGAGAAAAGGTGACTACCCTGTAACCTGTAACCTGTAGTTACTTCGCATCGTAAGATAAAAGACTTGAGGCAAGACACTGGTTGAATTTTGAACCTATTTATTAGACTGTATTATGGGTCTGTTTCCTCAGAATGTTAATTCAGTGACTCCTGGAGGAAGCTGTCACTTGGACCTTACTTTTCTAAAAACTATTTAACTATGATTTAATATTGCAGAGTCATCGTTATCTAAATTCATTAAATAGGCTGGACAGGAGATGGCATACCAGTTTTCCCCTCTGCAGGCAGCTCTGCAGTAATCCCTAAAGTTTGTCACGAAAAGATTTGGTAAGCACCAGCTCTCAGCCAGGCTCTGTGCTGGTCTTCATTTTCTGAAGGATAAAAACCTAATCCACAGTCTTTTGACAGTAGCCTTTGAGTCATTTTTCCAGAACTGGATGGTACTAAACCTGGTTAACCATCATAACAGTTGTCATTTGACACCCAGTTGACTAGAGTTAAAAGTCTGGACAGAGAATGTCTTCCCTTCTCTTTGAAGCAAACTGACCATGCTTGTGGCTCATCGGTGTCCTGCCCTAAAGGAACACATCTGGTTGCTGAGCTCAGGCAGCACCTGTCAGCTGAGGGCACAGGTGCACAAGGCCCGCAGTCAGCAGCCTCTCAGTTTGGAAGGAACCCTAGAGATCCTCTGTCCCGCTTGCTGCCTTGAAACAAATGACGGTTTTCCTAATACTCACATGAATGGTGAGATGCAGATCATCCGCCTTTGGCATGAGGAAATGCTAGCTGCTAGCAGGCTCCAACTAATGTAACTTTGGTTTGCACTTCCAAAGTGAAGCAATGGGTCGAGTCAGAAATCCCCACTTTTCCTCTCCTTGTTCTTCCTGCTGCCTGGCAGCGGCCTCCTGTGGGTGGGCTCTATGCCACGCAGTTTCCTGAACAACCTGTCTTTCCTTTAGGTGAAGAGAAGGACTATACCATTTGGCTGGCTCACTCCACAGACCCTGGAGACTATGGAGATGGCTGCATTTTAGGCTACAAAGAACAGTTCCTACGGCTGCGCAAGTCATCCGTCTGTCAGAATGGCCGGGACTATGTGGTGACCAAGCAGCCGTCCGTCTGTCTCTGCTCCCTGGAGGACTTCCTCTGGTATCAGCACCCTTCAGTTCCCTGTCAGCCCCTTTCCCGTGCCAGAGGCGGTGGGACACAGTTGTCTTATAGGACTGAACAATATTTCAACCCTTTTAGTTCCATTCTTCCCCAAGAGTGGAGAACTGCTGCTTCTCATTCAGGAAATTGAGGCACAGAAAAAGGGAACCAAAGTTGTTAACTATTGGACAGATGATATTATCACATCGGACAGTAATTACTGGGCAGAACCAGCAGCAACCCCTAGAAATCCTGACTTGGCAATGGTAGGAAGGAGAGAGGTAAATGAGGAAGAGAATTTAAAAAATAGAGGGAAGTGGTGTAGGATAAAAACCCCAAGGAAAGTGGCACAGGAGCTAAGAGGGCATTGGACTTGAGCCAATAGCCAACAGCCTGAGTTAGCAGGGAGGGCCCCAGGTTTGGGTCATACGCAAGACTGAAGGCAGAGAGTATGTGATTCTTGCCTGAAACAGGAGGTGACAGCAATATATGTATGGTCCCTATGTCCCATCAAGGTTTTGAAGCCATCAGGGTGAACTCCTAGAGTTCAGGACAATTCAGGCTTACGTGGTTGGCATGGGGTTAGTTGATAATACAAGGGCAAGGGAGCCCCTAAGTAGCCTAAGCAAGGTAATGAAGTAATCTTATGGAACTCATTACCTGCAAAACATAATGACAGGAAGTAAAAGATTTGGAAAAGAAGACAGAGAGCAGTCATGTCCTCCCGTGTCGTACTCCCAAACCACAGGGTGACAGAGAACATGGGACTGAGCAAACCCGAGTCTGACCCCATGTAGCCCTCCTGTGTGGCTCATATGTGCCGTGGGATGACCAGGGGCCCTCTTTTCTCTTTCCACACAGATCAGAGGGAGAGTACCCCTCCGATCACTTTGGTTGTCACACAGGGCCGGAGCTTCTTGACACTGAAACTCTTAAGGGCTGCCTCCATCCTCGACTGCACGTAGGCTGGCTCTTCCTTACGGAGCTTCTCCTGTTGTCCAGACATGCTGTGCTTCTCCTGAGCCCCGAGCCATTGCACATGCCACTTCACCTGCCTAGAAAATCTCTCCACATTCCCTGCTTGAGCCCCAAGCCTGGTGGATTCCTCCTTGGCCTTGAGTGTTGAGTTCAGATACCACCTCTTTGAAGCCTTCCCCAGCTTTCCCTTATCTAGGCTCCCACAGACCCCCATCACAGCGCTTACTGTGTTTTAATCATTGTGTTTGCTTACACCACTAAACTCTAGACTCTTGAGGGCATATCATATTCGATTATCATGTAGTAGCAATGACAGCCACTGGCATTTCCGGAGCACTAACTGTGCCAGGCACTGGCCTGAGCAGTGTATACAGAGCCTCAGCAGCCCTGTGAGACGGGTACTGTAGTCATTTCCATTTCACAGAGGGAGGAGGAAGTGAAAGTGCAGAGAGATTATGACTAACTTGTGCACAGTCACCCATCCAGGAAGGGGTAGTGCTGGCATGGGAACTGGCAGTTGAGCTCCGGAGCCCATACTCTGCCACACGTGCTTGAGGCATGTGTACTTTGTACGTGGGGTTTTGAATTAAATACCTGAAATTTTTACCAGAAGTTTTCCCCCTGCTCTTGGAGGATTGGTGTCTTCTACATCTTTTGTTTCCCCTTCCCTCTTCCCTAAATATTTGTCAGAAAAACCCTCAAGGATAGGCAATATCTATATATTCCCCAGATACTCACTAAATACTTGCAAAGTGAGAATGGAAGGTTTGTTATGGACTCTTGGGGTAAGATGTGCATAATTATGTTGTGAAGCAGGCAGTAAGTGCTTCAGGGATTTAGAGAAGGAAGAGATCATTCCAGCTAGAGGTGAATGAAGTGGGTCAAAGAAGGCTTTGCTGGGGAGGTGGCATTTGAGCTGAGCCCCACAAGGGGTAGGATTTGACCCTGTGCACCTGGGAAGACACAGGTCATTAAAACCAGTAGACGGGTGTGGGTATGATTGGGAAGATAGGTCACACCTAGAAGATAGGTGCTGGAAGATAGGTCATGAGGGGAAGTCACTGTATTCACCATAGAGAAGGAAGTAGGGTCCAGATGGGGGTGCTCAGGCTGAACTTTCGACTTAGATGATGGGGAGGAAGACAGTGTCATTGACACTGTAAGGAAGTGATAGGAAAGGCTGGCATGAAGGATGGAACAGGGTGTGTTTGGAATGTTTTATTTGAGGTTCTGCCAGCAGATTCAGGTGCTGATGTCCAGCGGGTATTTGGAACTCAAGGGCTAGAGCTCAAGAGAAGTAAAACCTGAACGTTTTTCTTGCAACAAATAGTTAAGCTCACAATGGGAGAGCAGATACAAAATAAAAAATGAGTCCTAGAACCTTGGAAAACATCTGTGGATTAGGAAGAGAGAAGAGCCATCAGTGACCAGAGAAATGGACAGGTACAGTTTTGCGGTGTGGAGGTGGGCAGGAGCGCGGAGCTGTGTCAGGGGGTCAAGGTGAAAGGCTACAGAAGGCTTTGCTGGATTGGATGATTAGTGAGCCCTTGGGGTAGGATGAGGCTCAGACATTCATTTTCAAGGTTGCAGATGGGGATGAAGCTAAAATGCACAGAATTAAAAGTAAATGGATAAAATAGGACAAGTAAAATGTAGGCTTTTAAGAAATTTGGCCAATAAGGCAGAGTGGAGCGAAGGAAGAGGACAGGTTAAGGAGAGGGGCCAGGTGAGTGGGATGGTCCCTCTTACACTGTCAAATGAAGCAGGGCCCCAGGGCATTGGGAAGGATGGGCCAAGAATGCTCAAGCTGGGAGAGGAGGCAGTGCTATTTCCTTGGGGACAACAGGAAGGAGAACAGACAGGTCGTGCCTTGGAGAGATGGCACAGAATGGAGGGCAGGACGGGGCATTCACATTGACGGCAAGGACCATCTAAGAAGCTGAGGGGGTCAGCAATGGGGAAGGCAGGAAAGGCTTGCAAATACCTCATGGTATACCTCCAAATAGCATAATAATGAGTTTTGGAGGTAAATAAAAGAATTACTAATTTAGATCTGTGGCTGATGCACTGTTTCTCCATCTTAGTTGCATGAGTTCCCCCCCCTCCCCCATGCAGGCTTTTTGGAGCATGAGCTATCTCTGCAAGGCTCCCAGCCTTGGTGCTCCCAACTACCAGTCCTCAGTCCACCAGGCCGGATCCATAGCTCTTTCCCCCCAATTAAGCCCTTTCCATGTCTGTTTTCCTAAGTGGACCTTCTTTATAGATGCCACAGGCTTTCCTGAGCTGCTTTCTGGCAACCCTGGACTGGAATATTAGTCATCCACTGTCCCACTTCAAAACCTTACTGTCTTTCATCAACTTTAAAAGATACTTTACTTGATGACTCTTGCAGTGATTTTGGCTACTTCCGTCCAGAAAATGACTCCAAGTGTGTGGAACAGCCAGAGCTGAAGGGCCATGACCTAGAGTTTTGTCTGTATGGCAAAGAAGAGCACCTGACAACAAATGGGTGAGATGGCTTTTCTCCTTTGTGACAAGTGACTCACCTGTGTTCAGAGTGAAAAGCTGCTTTTATCCACACAGAGCTATGAGCAGTGTTCTAGTGCACTCTAGAAAAATACTGTCTAGTAGAACTTTCTGTGATGATGAAATGTTCTATAATCTTCTCTGTCCAGTATGGCAGCCACAAACCCTGTGTAGCTGTTGACACAAGTGTGACTGAAGAACTGAATTAATTTTTTTATTTAAATTTAAATAGCATCATATTAGAGTGGCTCCAGAGGAACCTCATTGCCTCCTTCCCCTAATAAATACTGCCCCCTCCCATTTCTGAGCTATGCATCAGTGTGCTTCCTGAGTCACAGTTCTTTGGCACAGTCTCTTGAAGCAGAAAGGAGGCATGTCCCTGCCGCAAGGCCAGGGGTGCTTGGTCTGTTCAGGGCCTGAAAATACAAAAAAATGCACCCAGAACATCCCTGTGGATCTCCCTGCACTCCTGAAAGATGATGTAAGGACAAGAAGCTTTTCTGTAGTTTTTTAAATCTTGTTTTCAGGAAATAGGCAAGAATCCAGTAATACATTCCTGTATTCTGTTAACAAATTTTCTCTGCCTTTCAGGTACCGGAAAATTCCAGGAGACAAATGCCAAGGTGGAGTGAATCCAGTTCGAGAAGTAAAAGACTTGAAAAAGAAATGCACAAGCAACTTTTTGAATCCAGAAAAGCAGGTATGTTGAAGTAGATGTAGTTTAGGCCCAAGTGGGGTTTCGTGTTCTGCCAGGAATAGTCAGTTACACCATCAGGAATTTTATTACTGAACACAAAGTGGCCAGACGACTCCTGTCAGGCTTTCCTTTGCACAGGAGACTGTCAGGATGAAGGAAGGGTCACATGACCCTATGATAAGCTCATCTACTGAAAACTTTTTTTGTTGGGGAAAAATAGTATTTGTAAAGTTGTTCCAAGTCTTAGAAACATAGTGTTGAGGAAATTTCTGAGGCTTAGGGTCATTTAGGCAAGACTCAAGAAGTTTAGCTGTAAAGGGCTGGAGTTTTGCACGTGCAGAAGAGAAGAGCACTGGACCATGGGTAGGATGGATCTCTGTGCCAAGTCATACCAAGTGTGTTCACAATGAAAAACTGAACTATGGTAATAACAACTGGTTTTGATTTAGAAGCAAGTTATGCAGGACCTGACTGGTCTGTGGTACTGACTGGGATTTGGGGACGTGGTAGAGAGGAAACCTGAATAAAGAAGCACCTGGACCAGCAATGTGACCTGGGGCCGTAAACTGGGCTGGAGTTTCCTAGTCTGTAAAATGAGAGATGGACAACCTGCAATAGTCCCCTCCTCTGTAACTTCTGAGGGATGAGGGCCTGACAAGGGGCAGGGTGAAGAAGGCAGAGGGAGAAGATGTGTGGGTGTGTGTACCTGTGTATCAGAGGAGGGGGCTAGTTCCTCCTCTGCACCCCTGCCCTGCACTCCTGGTGGCTGTCCTCAGAGTGTTTGTGTGTGTGATTGCACAGGACTCCCGCCCACAGGGACACAACTTGTCCCAGAATCCAGCTCCGTCTCCTCTTGGAAACATTGAAAACACACACTCCCTCTCTCCCACCCAGAAGCAGGTAGGTCACACTCAAACAATGATATCAAAAGGCTTATTTGTAAAAACATACCAAAAACTAAGTGAAAAGATAAATCTTGGTGTCATATGACGGCCTGCCTGAAATAGCATTGGCATGGCTTCTCGCCAGCTGATGGCCCTGTTCTAGATTCATTCAGCCCACTGTTCCCAACATCTCCCTTTCCTGCTCCACCCTTAAAAGCTCTAAGACTTATAAACAGTGGTAGTGGGGAACAGTCACAATTACCATCCAACCTAAGAAGTTGCTAAGGCTTCCAGTGTAACTTTGACATTGAAGCCACTGCATTTGCACCATTCTGACTGCTTCAATGCGGTTGAAGTTCTGGTGACCCCCTGCCAGCTGTGACATTCTCCTGGTTCATCCTCCTGAAATGGCTCATTTTGGGGGTTGGAAGAGTAGCCTCATAAAATGCCTAGAGACTGCAGATCACTCAGAGGAATGAGGGGAATCGGCAGCTTCTTTGAATTCAGTCTTAGAATACACATGCCTGAAATTTTTTGTTTGTGTTTTAATTTATCAAGAAATCCAAGTCAAATTCTGTCCCAATTATCCTGGCCACTGTGGGATTGATGCTGATCACAATCGTAGCAGGAGTGCTGATTGTGAAGAAATACGTCTGTGGGGGAAGGTAAGGAACATGGAAGTTCATCAGAAGTGTGATGCAGACACTGGCCAGCAGTGTCCGCGGTGTTTCTGATGAGATGAGACAAATTCACATGAACCACAAAGTCCTATGGAGGAAAAGGGATGGCATGGCCACTCTCAAGGGGAGAATGCCCCAACACTCGCCTTGAGAGACTTTTATTGGGTTTAATTTGTATAGGAATACAAGGCGTATACATAAAGCTCATCAATCATTGTCAGCAGAAATGATTAAACAATAGGTAACATTCAGAGAACTCTGAGGGCTTATTCTGAGTCAGGGTCAGATAGTTAAAGGGCCATGAAACTTTGGGGAACAAACTCACTTCATGCTTGGACCCTTACCACTTAAATTGAGGGTATTAGCAAAGTAGGTTTCGTAGGATTTTATGCATTCTTTCTTAGGCTTGATCACCTTAGGGAACCCGCCCTTTTCAGCACAGGGCCACACCCACCTCCAGCATTGTTTCAGGCTTAAGGCAGTGTTTCAGGCTTAAGTCTGGCAGGGGAAGTAAGGCAGCCAAGAGATTAGGAGACTTCTGGCAGACAGAATGAGGGCTCAGGCTATGTCAAAGCTGAGGGGCAAGGGTCCATCACCCCCTTTTTCTGCAGCCCCCCCAAGTCCTTCCCTGAGGGGCCCCTTTGCAACCATGCCTGTCTTAGGTCATCCCTCCTTTGAGGAATGTTACCTATCATTGGCTAACCAGTCACCCTCCCTGGGCCAAGCAGGGTGAGGTGAAAGGGGGGTTGGGGGGAGGTGCCCCTACAAGGAAGATAAGCTTTGTCTCCTAAGTGGCTTATGGTTCCAAGGTCCTTTACTCAGCCTTAGCTATGAGGGGTTACAGTTTCTGAAACCAGGCAGGGTGGTCCCCAACAGAGGTGCTGCATTCAAGCCAGAAAGTCAGCCAAGGGCAAGTGGTTGAGCCTACTCTTAGCAAAAGAAGTGATGTTCCTGAAACAACAGGCTCAAGTCTTCTCAGATCTTATATTTTCCATATGCCAACTATGAGCTGTGCTTCCTGTATGTGCCAGTCATTCCATGAGTGTATAAAACTGGAAAAATCCACAGTCCCGTAAGAAATACACCCCTCCTCACCACCCCGGGGTTAACAGAGGCTTCTGCGCATAGGTTCCTGGTGCATCGGTACTCGGTGCTGCAGCAGCATGCTGAGGCCAATGGTGTGGACGGTGTGGATGCTTTGGACACAGCCTCCCGAACTAATAAAAGCGGTTATCATGATGACTCAGATGAGGTGAGATTATTTCTTTTTGGGGGGTGGTCAAGGAATACAAAAAAAGAGTGATTCTTTTCCTGCGCATGATCAAGATATGATTGAGGCAAATGAAGTTATAAGCTAGAAGCAGAAACTTAATGACGATAAGATTCGGTCAGCCAGAAACAAGGTTATTGCTTTCAAAATAGGAGGTTTTTAGTCTCTTCAGTAATATGGTCTATGTTTTTTCAGGACCTCCTGGAATAGCTCCTCAAAGGAGCTGGGACCGAGCGTGGATGATGGAAACGCAGTACCTCTTACACTCCCTGTGGCTCCGCCTTGGGGAAATAAATTTCCCATTGCAAGGGACCCAGCTCCATTTCTGCTGCTTCTGTCAAAGCCAGAAGGACCTCCACTAAAGAAATGCAAGGGAGTGGGGTGGGGGCGGAACCCTAAACACTTCCAGTTGGCTCTGAGAAGGGGGTACAATTTTTAAATCTTTAACTTCTTATTTTAAGTTCTGTCTTTTTGAAAAGTATGGGCTTTTTTGGTTTTGTTTTTGTTTTCTAAGGGAAATGAAATGGAATTTGAAGGGAACGGCTCACTAACTCCACTCCTGCATGTTTTGCATGGCACCTGCCCCAGGGCACTGCCAGCTCCATCAGCTCCCACGAAGTACTTCGTGCCATCCCTAGGCTCTGCTGGTGACACGAAGCAGCTGCAGAGATGAACACCAAGGCCGCAGTGACTGGCACGACCTGGGCAGCCTTTCTGCATCTGGGGACAGCCCTGCTCCAAGAACGCTGCACACCAGCTCACACAGACCCCCACCTTGTTTTCTTTCCAGGGACCATAGATCACAGTGATTTTTCTTTTTCCTGTTTAAT
This sequence comes from Trachops cirrhosus, assembly GCA_028533065.1. Taxonomy (NCBI): domain Eukaryota; kingdom Metazoa; phylum Chordata; class Mammalia; order Chiroptera; family Phyllostomidae; genus Trachops; species Trachops cirrhosus. The sequence goes on along the minus strand of CM052551.1, from coordinate 6,539,663 downwards.
TAGGCAATACCCTTGTTAATTGCCCATTGGCAACTAACTTAACCATGTGCTTCCAAGACACTAAATCAGGAAAACTTAAAGGGCAACATTTCAACTAGGGGCAGGAAGAAGGGAGCAGCAGAGAATTGACTAGATTTAGCACCTATTAAAAGAGAAATTCTTCCTTCTTCCGAGATCTTTCAAGCCATGCTTTGTGTGTGTGCCAGTGGACTTGCTCAAGGACAGGGTTCAGGTTTACCCTGGATGTCTGCCCAGGCCGAGTGATCTCTGCTAGAACTGATGGTGGCATGCCCAGTGCAGCCCCTGAGGACTGAACACTGTCTTCCGTGTGTCCTTCTACCTGCTGTGTGGGCTCATTGGTGAATCATTCAAATAGCTGCTCATCTGCTTCCTCTTAGGTGGCTGTTGTACGGGCAGCGAGGACTAGACATGTTTTCAGTTTATAGGCTTTATTACCAGGCTCTCTTCCTCACCCCTTTTCCCCAGGTTGCCAAGCAATTTATTGGCACGAAACTTTTGGCTGAACAAACTGAAAAGAGTTCCAGTGTAGGTGATGTTTTGTGTGATACATTAAGTTCATGTTTTAAATTTAAAGGAGTTTTCCATTTGACATTTTTTCAAATTAAATCAGTTATAGAATGTAGGGAGGTGGATTTTTGGGTGGCTATATAGTCATGGAAAGCTGCAATAATTAGTTTTATACAGCTTGAATATTTGCTACACAGGAATAAAGTATAGTATGTCTTTGGTCTTAGCGTGCCTACTGTGCTGGTCACGGTGTCTCCCAATATTTATGATTGGGACATTTCTCTGGTAACTGCCATTTTGCTGCTAGTCCATTTTATGGCCAGAAAGTCCATAAAAAGTAAATGTGCCAAATGAACTTTTGTCTGAATGCATGAGCAGATGGCTCAGTTCTCTCCTCACCAGAATGGAATAACAGCAGCAGGGAAATGGGGGAGGGAGTGGACTGAGAATTCTAGAGACTTGGAAACTGCAGTAAAATTAAATGAGTCAGGGAGCTTCAGTTAGAAAATAATGTTAGGGAGGGCAGATTTTGTGAAGAGAATATTTGTTAGAGCCGGAGAGCACTTGTCTTTTAGGAAAAACTCATTCATTTTGCATGGTTTTTAAGTTTAAAATAATTCCAAAGATAAACAAATCAGCTCACAAAGGATGAAATGTCACCTTTGCCCCAGACACCCTCACCTCCTGTCCAAAGTGAACTGGATGCCCAGGAAAGCCCCACTTCACCTACACCTTCTCTCCCAGCACGTGCTCAGTGGGGTAGAAGTGCTGAGATGTGGTGATTCTCAATCTTTAAGATCTAGGAAAGTTAATAATTCTTCTCTAACCATATAAAAGTAGGGCTCTTTATAATGATACCTGGGGTTTCTGTAGAAATTAGCAATTTTCAGAGCAGTTTCACATGCATAATGTCATTGGAGCCTCACCACATTTCTGTGAAATTTTTTTCTTAAAAGTAGGGGTTGTAACCCTATTTTTAGGAGATGGACTGAGATACAAAAGCTGAGTAAACTGCCAGGGTCCCTGTGTGTCGTGAGCGATGCTGGCTGGCCGCCTTCAGAACACTTGAACATTCTGTGTGTGCAGTGCTGTGTACCTAGACTAAGGCTCCTTCCTTACAGACCAGCTGTTCTGCGGGGCAGGAGTCAGTGGCATTTCTTTCTGAGCGGTGTTTAGCGCCCTTTGTTGCCTTGGTAAAAATTGTATTCTCCTGCTTTTCATGGCTAAAATCAAAAGTAATGATAACTTTGAATATGTGTGTAGAAACTGCCCCTCACCTCATCGAGGGTCACAGTTCAAGAGTGTAGGAATGGACTCTCCACTGATGAGTCCCTTCTCCATTCTCCTTGTTTTCCATCCATGGCTGGCAGGCTGGTTCACTTGGTTTGAGAACTGCTAACAAGGCTGGCTCATTCCCTTGATCGGCTAGTTAACATTGTACATCAACCTGCTCACTCAAGTGCGTGCCTTCAGCCACTGAGTGAAACAGCCTAAATCCATGACTGCGTCTAAAGAATAAAGATCTTATCCTTCTGATGTTAGGTTAGGAGCATTATCTTTGAAAGAAAAGCAAAGCATATAATTGTGTAAAGTCCCGTGTTTGATAGCAGCAGAAGAGATGATTTCTGGTGGTTTCAGCAATAGAATTTAGCATCATAAGAATAGGTTGGACATATCGAACTGTCCCAAGTGGGCTGAGCTCTTGAATCCAGGTGGAGAACTTGCCATCTTTCTTGCTCTGTGGACAGATGTCTTAGACCTGAGGGCTTTTGGTTTTCAGTGAGACCAGAGTCCAGGGATACATACATCTAATTGAAAGGAAACACACTTAGAAGAATAAAACTGTTTAGAGCGTGTGGCCATTCTAGGCTGGGCTCAGATTCAGTAGATTAGCGATAACTGAAACTTAGAATTTGCCATCTGCCTCTGAATAGGTGTGTGTCTCTCTTCACTTTTAGCTTTGCCTCTGGACCTCTACGTGCCCAAGCTGGCCTTGCGTCCCTGACAGATTAGTAATGCGCTGGCTGCCTCCAGCTCCTGCTGCTTTTCCCACGGCCTTTGTCACGACACTGGGATGCAGAGAGGAGTGCCAGGTTGTCCACACCCGCCCCAGGTGGGAGGGATGGCCTGGGTTTTGTCATTTCCTTATTTTCCAGGCAAGTCCTCCAGGCAGAGATTCCCGCTCTCCTTTTGGGAGAGCCCTAAAGCGCCCCACCTCGATATGCACTGGCTAGCGCTCTTCCTGCTCAGTGTCGGCACAGCCCCCTCGTCCCACATGAAGCCTGGATACTTGGAACTGCTCAAATAGGAATTCAGTTTTTCAACTTTGCTATACTACCTTTCCTCAAGCAGGAAAATAAACAGGACTTAAATATCTTTTGAACAAAACCAAAGTTTAAGATTCGCCACGTGATGGGAGTGATAGGGAGGGCCAGACTTTCAGCACTGGCACTCAGCAGGTGCCAGGCTTTCTGTTCCACTTGTCACCGTCTGCCCAGCTCAGGCTGCCCTGGGAGCACCGCCTGCCCTAGCAGAGCCCAGGCCATGCCCTCATGGAGGATAATTGAAATAGCAGGGGCACATTGATTTCCTGGTTATGTCACATTATAACAAGAATCAGAACATGAATTTGAAATTGTCTTCAACTTGCTGTATGCATTTTTTCACACCAGTACATTCTTAAGTGTTCTTGTTTATAGAGAATAACAAACTAATCTGTACCTTTATACATATGTACATATATACATGTATAAACTGTATAGTGTACATGCTAATGATTTATTGATATGTTCCAAATCTTTACTGCAGTTCTCATCCTCTGCATGCCCTCAGTTTGTGGTCAGGTGATGAATGTTCCCTGATGATTCTGCCCACCTCCTGTGTTTGGATGTCTAGGGAAGAGGGTTTTGCTCATACCCTCCTTATCCTCGTGCACAGAAATGCTCAGGGTCCCCATGTGCCTGTTCAACCCTCTCTTGTCTCTTGTTCCCTTTCTGAGCATGTGGTCTCCCCTGTTCTGTATCTTCTCTGCCTCTTTCCCAAGTTGTGGGACAACCACCTTCCTACTCAAGTGTAAAGCAGTATTAAGATCATTACTGCATGTGCGCTTAAAAAAAAAAAACAGTTTCTGTTCCCTTGGGACAGGAAATTGCATGTGAGGTGGGTTAATCAAGTCTCAATGACCCATGTCAGTTACACAACAAAGCCAGACCGCCCATAATAAAATTCCACAAAATGGAAATAAAACTCAAATTTCTTTAGCATTGTGTAAATAAATCTGGATGTGTTTAACTTTGTACTGGTAATTTTCTGTATATTTGCAATATTTGGGTTAGAAATAAAACAGACTGGGACTTTGTTACCTGACCTACTGAAATGACTAAGCTACAATTTGTTAATATGATACCTTTACCAGTTTTCTAGCTTTAGCAATTATACCAAACCATCAAATAAGCCAATTAAAGAGCCAGGAGTATACATTTATAGTATGAAAAGTATTAGATCATTTATGGGGGAAACTACACACTTTTTTTTCTCATTATGCTTATAAAGATGTACTTCCCATGGGTATTTGTAAGACCAGCTTTCCCCCAGAAAGTCTAACTGACCTACTCCACATACCTTCTCAGGGTTCAGTTGCTATACGCTTCCTCTGGACACAGCAGCAATTACTCTCCTGAATTATATGTTCCTTATAGCAGGTTTGACCAATAACAGCACTGAAGTTTAACTTTGGTATATTTCCATTTGCCCCTCTTATATTTCTCGTGCTGCTCTTCCTCATGGTCCTTCCTGATCCACTTCATGTAAGGACCTCCAAAGAGTTGCAGCTTTCCTCTCTTCCAAAACATTTCTTTTAGGAGAGGTTCCTACTGATCCCCCTGAGCCTTAAGGCTGAGCTGGCTCTTCAGTCTGCCATTCTGGGGTGCATTTCTGTGGAATACTTGCTCTGAATCATGGTCTGAAAATGACAAGGCAAAGACCTTGTTCTTGAGGAGCCCGCTGTCTGGTGCAAGAGTTCCTCCCCCAGGAGAGGATCTACAGTGGTTTAATTTTCAGGAATTTATCTAACATAATGTTCTTACTTCCTATACCAGAATCACTAGGTTGCTTTTGAACATGCAGATTCCCAGTTCCCACCCACACCTATTAAATTAGGCTGTTCTAATGGGCAGACCCTAGGAATCTGTGGCTTTTGATTCTTGTACACCTTCGCTGCAACGAAGGGCTAAGACCAACAGCCTGGGTATAAGGGGTGTTTGGAGTCCATGGTGTGGGGACTATATACTTGTAAGGACCTTGGCTGTGTCAGGCCAGAGAAATAGGTCAGAGAGGCTTTCACAGTAGTCCTGGCGTAGTACAAGTGCAGTCTCTCGCCAATGAGTCCTGGAGGTCAAGTTCCAGAGTCATCCTCTTTGTCCTAGCTCCTGATAAACAGGTTCCTGGGCCCAAACTGTGTCAACAGTTTATCCTGACCCTGAGCCCCTCTACAAGTTGCAAAGAGAGTTTCTGTCCCACACCCCAAAACAGAACTACTGATATCCTATTGACTCTGCCCCACAATTGAGGGCTAAAGGGGAAAGTGAGTAAGGAGCCTATTCATTCAACCATACTCACATTTTTCCATAAGAAAAGAACCAGGTGGGGAAGGGTATGTGGGAGCTCAGTACTTTCCACTCAACTTTGCCATGCACCTAAATCTGCTCTAAAAATAAAGCCTTTATAGAAATATAAAGGTACATGCAGAGGGGACATTGGCTTCTGGAGACGAGAATGATAGGAAACAGGGTAATTTGGAGGGAGCATACAGTACATGTGGAATGATGGTTTGGTAAACCTGGAAATCAACAGGACCTTTAGTAACCAACACCTACTGTGGGTCGGCCACTTTTCAATATGTTTGTCATTTTATCCTCAGCCCAACCATTGCCTAGTTATCCCTTGTTTCATAGACCAAAGACCTGAGGTTCAGAGGAGTGATTTGCTCAGGGTCACCTAGCTAATGAGTGAGCAGCGTAGCCAAAAGTCACACTCAACTCCTCTGACCTTATGCCCCTAGCTCTCCTCCCGCCCCACTGCTGCCTCTCACTTTATTTGTACTTCATCTCATAGGCGACAGAGCTTTCAAAGGAGCCAGTGGCCTGACCTAAAAATAGCTTACATTTATCAGGCACTTAGTCGGCTACATTCTGCTAAGCATTTTACACAGATTACCTCTTTTAATCCTCACAACAACTCTACGGTCATTATCATCTCTATTTTTCAGATGAGGAAACAGACCTAAGACAGACTGTGATGTGTTACAAGTCACACAGCTGGTTTGGTGACGGGGCCAACGTGAGCCATGGTAGTCTGGTCCAGAGTGCAGACTCTACCTTCCACTGTCACCAGGGGGAGGTGGAGAGAATGGGGACGCACCTTTAAAGGTCAAGTGGATGAGACCTTACAAGTCATTGAATGTGGGAGCAGAAGAGGAAGAGCAGTTAAAGGTGTGCCTGTCAGCTAATCCTGGAGCCCCTTTCTTTGGGCCTGAACACCCTGTCGGATGAGCTGGAGGCCAGGAGTCAGAGGTCCCATTTGGATGGTCTGTGCGTGGGGGAGCAGGAGGAGCTGTTTGAAGTTCAAGCTCACTCCTCCTTCCCTGGTGCTGTGAGGGGTGTCATCTCACTGCCAAGATAACAGGGCCACCTCGGCCCTCCTCCTGTGGCTATTCTGGGCTGCTGTCTGATCCCCCTCACTTCCCCCAGCCCCTGCCTCAGCCCTTCTGCTGGGAGTAGCTGGGTGGGGAGAGGCCAGCCCAATTAGAGAACCCTGTGGCGGGGACCCCTGGAGAGGCTGAAGAGCAAGTGCTCAGCCCCTCCCTCAGCACCAACAGTGAAAATCTGCCGCTGGAGCCCTGCCTTGGGTGGCCCAGTATGGAGGCAGCCACAGTGCAGGAGGTGGCCTTGGGACCCATGCTGAAGGTGAAAGAAGCCAGCCCAACGGATGCTGAAGAGCCCCAGACTTCACCTCGACAGGGGGCCAGCAGCCCCATTGCCCAGCTCCTGGCCCCTCTAGAAGGTGACTGTGGGGGTTGGGGAGGGTGGGGAGACCAAGCGGTGGGAGCTGGGAGGCTCTCCCGACACCCTGAAAGCACCTCTGTAGGTTCGTGCAGAGCTGCATGGCTTCATGGAATCGGGCCTTAGGATGGAGGAGCATTGGCTAGAGCTCCCACCCCCTTCCTTGGTGGGTTCTTACTTGCAACTCAAGGGTCCTTGCTGGGTTTTCAGCTGAGAATTCAGTGAATGTTGTTTGTGGCACTTTACAGCAACTAAAAATTATCTGTTTATATTTTTACCTTTAAATGTCTGTCACAGGGACTAGGAGGACCTGCTATATTGATGCCGGTCACAAAGGGAACAAGGGGTGAGACAGTGGCCATCTTCTAGATTAGAAGAGGGGCATGAAAAGCTTACAGCAACTGGGAGGCTAAGTAGTGAACAGTCCATGACACTCTGTCTCTCCCTGGGCAGTGCCGTGGGTCCAGGACCCACCCCAACACCACCACTGGCTCCCACGGGAAACCCTCGCCTCTCAGAACCTGAGTTCCATGAAAGCAGAGCCCTCCTGGGAGAAGCATTTGGCCTCCTCTTTGTGGTGGTCTCTGTGAGCCTCTCAGCAAAGCGGCATTTTCAAGCTGGGAGGTGGTGCATGTCCCTTCCAGTCTCTGGTTCCTATCCCCTGCTGCCCCTGGCCGGGGCCTCAGTAGTCCACAGCTCTGTGCCACTCATCTGGGGAGTCCCCACTACACCTTGGGAGAAGGAGAGACAGGGAATTCATTTCTTAAAAGCCTTGGTTCAGGGGTGATTCTCATCATTTCTACTCACATATCACTGGCAAGAAATAGTCTTACTAGTCTTGTTGTCGCAAGGGGCAGCGCCTTCTCAGAGATAATGATACTATGGAAGAGATCATGAAAATTTGGGTGGGCAATTAGCCATCTTGGTCACAGAGGTGGTGACGAGAGAGTGGATGCTTGAAATTCAGCTTATAGAGGGGGTGTAGTTACTGATCCAGAGAATGACCAGGGAGCGAGGGGGAAGTGGGGAACACAAAATTCCTGGAGGAGTGGCAGGCATGATGTACGGCCCGGGGGGAGTGGAAGCATGGCTGTTGAAGTCACCGGGAGTCATGAGGAGCAGGGCTGGAGAGAGCGGCAGTGAGCCGGGGCTAAAGCCTCCAGCAGGAGAAGACTGCTGCAGGGGAGGGGTGACAGGTCTCCTCGGAGAAGTGCTGCCTGTGTCTATGTCCTTTTGTTTTTTCTGACTTTAGTTTCATGGTCTTCAAGGAGATGACACTCTTGTCCTTCGCAAGGTGCCCCTGAGGTCACCACACTCCTTTCCCATCACACTCCAAGTCTATATCCTAAGCAGCTGCTAATGTTTCTCTAAGAAATGCTGGTAGTTTTTGGATCCCTGGGAATCTCTGGTTGTGTTTCAAAGCCCTAGTTCACCTCGTGCATTAGCCCGCTTCTGGTAACCACTCGCTCACACACTCACACACTTACAGTAATAGTCTTATACACACTCACACACGTATGCATGTGCATACCCCCTTCCCTCTTCAAATGTGTCCATCTTGTTCCTTCACTCTCCAGGCCATAATTGATAACATCAATCTGACCTATACAACTCTAGGGAACTGCTGGGGAGAGTTCTCTAACCATGGGAAAGGAAATTATGAGAGGATTTGAACAGTTTTTCCCATGAGCAAAGAGTAAGGAAATGGGCATAAACCTGAACGGAATGAAGTTAGGTTAGAACTAGGAAGAATTTTCTAATGAAGAAGAGCCAAAACCTTTGGACTCCAGGAAGTCTTCTCTACTAATTTCTAAGAAAGAATCAGATAACGTCCTGAGAGAAATACAGCACTGACAGACACAGCTCAGAGCCAGTGACTTTCAGAGGACTTTTCAAAATGCCTTTTCCCAGAGACTGTGCAGGGAGAAAACCAAACTGGAGCTGTCTCACACCTGGTCTTAGAAATCCTAGGTTCTGCTTTTGGGCTCTAGTCTTTGGTTCAGATCCTCCTGGCATCTGAGGAGGAGAAAGCCATGCTTCCCCAAGGTCAGTACAATTAACACCTCGCTGGACTATGGAGGTGTGAAAAAAGATGCCTCCAGTGAGCCCTCCTATTAACATTCTCAGCAAGGGGTCAGATTGCTCTTGTTTGCTGGGCAGAGGAGACCTGGGTTAAGCTGGGAAGGGCTTGCTGCTGCCCAGGCACCTGGAGCTGTCAAACACTCTTCTGCTACCTCCCACACTTTTGTCAGCTGTTTTAGCCTCAAACCTGTCCTCTGCCCTCCCACCAGGGCCTGGGGCCTGCTGAAAGTCATATCCTCGCCTACTAATCCTAAATTGGAACATTCTAGTAACTTAAGTTTATCCCGTATCACTCATCATTGTGTCAGGGAATCCCCCTTGTACGCAGAGAACTGGCACAGCAGACCTCGGGGGAGGAGACCACCACCCCAGCTGCCAGCCTGTCTTCTCGCTCTGCCCCGGCTGGGATCCCCTCTGGATCTCAGGGCCGTTCTGCTCATCCTCCTCCTAAGTCCCCCATCTTAGCGTATGTGTCACATAAACCTACTTTATTTTTTCTCTGTAGTTCAAGTGAAACTATGCTAACATTTTCCAAGGCATTTTTCTAAGAAACAAAAGAAACACTGAGTGGGAGCAAATACCTACGCGAACACGCACCATCTGTAGAGGCCGTTCCCTTCCTGCAGTCTAAGCGGGCAGGGCTCAGGTGGCACGTCTTCCGGCATGACAGCCTGCGCTCCTTTCCTCTCCCCAACCTTTTCCATTCTCGAGGGTGCCCCTTCTTTGCCACCTCCCTCCAGGTGCTGGATCACAGTCAGAGCCCTGACTGTGGTGCCCAGTCCCAGGAGGACACTGGAGGACAAGTGAGCGGGCAGATTCCCCACACTCAGAGGATGTGTCTCCCAGACACACACCCCCAGAGAGGGAGGCAGGAGTGCTGGTGCCAGCACAACCTTCCAAACAGCCATGACACCCTCAGCAAATCTGTTTCTCTCCGTGAGCCTCTGCCTGCCAGTCTGATCCTTGTGCTAGGTACTCGTCAAGGCCCTTCATGACAGATATTCTGTAGGCAGAGCAAGGCACAGCAGAGCTGGCTTCTCCCCAGCCCTCTCTCCAGCACGTGTGAGTGGTGATTTCCTCATCCAACAGTGGGGAACCAAGCCCAACAAGATGAGGTTTTGACCCTCCTTTTCAACTGCCACCCTCTTTTTTCAGAAAATCCTTAAGTCATATCCGCCTGTTTTCAACTCCTTGGTGGCTTGCCAAGATGGCCCCAAGAGAGGAACACATCACACAAACACTTCCTCTGTTCTTCATGCCCGGCCCCCTCCCAAACCATCAAAGTCGAACAGAGGGCAAGCAGAGCAGGGCCATTCCGTTGCCTGGGCTCTGTGGCTGTCGCGTTCTTACTGAGGCTGGCAGGCCCTGGGCAGCACAGGCAGAATGGGCGCTCAGGGCACTCGAGGTCCCGTATCCCTTCGCTCCTGCTTCTGTTGGGGCAGGTGAGTGAGGTGCAGTCTAAGACAGCGCAACCCAGGTGAAAACAGAAGGCACACAGCAGAAAAGGAAACTAGATAAATAAAATGGACAGCGTGCACTGAATATTTGTGTTGGTGTCCATTTACAAAGACCAAGTGATCTCGAGATGGTAATGGGGCGGGGGGAGGACTATGGGCGTGAAGTTCTGGGTCTCTAAACAATGGTCTACAAACTGAGGCATAGAAAGAACATAGCAGGACCTCTATTTTATTTTAACTTTCACCATTCAAAAGTTTGCATTATACGTGTAATATTTACACATTGTACATATTTAAACAGTTCAATTTATAAGTAAACATACGTTGGGGTGAATGCTCAGGAATGTATTTACTGGGAAAAGGATTTTATCAAAAAGTTTGGAATCCAGTACCAAGCAGTTGTGCTGTTTGACATGGAAGTACACTGGCGTGGAGCTTTTCCAGCTGGTAGGAATGAGTTGTTAGGGGGAGGCTGGGAAGTTGGTGCATACTGAGCCACTGTCACACTCCACTGAGGACAAGAGCAGCAGGAGACTATATCTCCCTGAGAAAGGAGGAGCTGGGAGGCCCAAGGAGGCTGGAAAATGGTGTCGGTTTTAGCCAGGCCTCCAAGGGAACCCAGGTGGGAGGTCTGCACTTACTTGGCCAAGGCAGCCTCAGGCCAAGGAGGAAAATTATACCTGGTCATCCTCCAAACCTCACGCTCAGCAATTTCCTGAGCATCTCCAGTCTTGATCCTGGAAGCCAATAAACATAATCTAATCTCTCTTCTCACTGGAACAGGCCTGGAAGAAAGTGGAAGTAAGCAGTAGGCCTAATCTTTCCCAGACTCTGCTCATACAAAGTGATCCTCCACAAAATGGAAGAACACTGTGCAGGCGCTGAGCCGGGCAGCCATGCAGAGAAAGGGACCCAGACGCCAGCGACCTCTGCAATGATGTCAGTGCTGTCCTAGTGTGTCCAGGGTGCTGACTCTGCCTATGGAAGGGAAGGGGCGGGGCTGACACCTGGAGGTTAGGATTCACACTGAAAGTGACCTTGACAAAAGGAGTGTTGTTGAAGATAAATGTAGCAAATGGGTAGAAAGACAAACCACACAGATTGGACTAGGCTGCGCACAAACAGAAAAAGAAATCTTAAGTGGATGGAAAATCAGCAGTTGAACATTATAAATTAAAAGAAGCATCAGGCTCACACTCCAGTGCTCTTACTGCCAAGACTTGAACACTCTCTAGATCCTTCAGCCAGTCACTCATCCCTACAAATGACAGGAGCAATCTTCCCATTCCCTACGAGAGAACTGAATTTGCCGAGCAATGCCTGGCTTGCTTCCCGTGGAGCACCGCTGAATGCAGCACCCACTCCCTCTGAGCACCCCCCTTCCCACCACAGGAGGCTCACCACCCGTTCTCTCCCTTTCCATCACTCAGAGCACCCTAAGATCTGGCTACCTCGGGCCCTGAGGCAGACCTACATCCGGAAGGTTGGAGACACTGTGAACCTACTAGTTCCATTCCAGGTGATCACACCAGCCCCACGCTAGGTCCACAGCTGGAGCCAGGATAGGGTGTGATTTGGGAACAGATACTAAGAGTCCTGTTAGCAGTGGGGCAGTTGCCCTGACTTTGAATGGAGGGAGCCATATCACCAGAAGTGTAAGGCTAAATGGCCTTTCCACCTGCACTCTTGAGGGTGGGTTGGGAAGGGCCCCACGTGAGGAGGTAAGGCTAATTCATGCCCTCCAGGCAGCAGAGGTCTGGGAGCTCTCAGCTGGGAGAGTTCTCGGGCGTTTGCGCAGCTGTTGTTAGTCCCAGCAGCCCTGCATGTCCGTGACCTAAACTCTCAGAGGGTGTGAGGTTCAAAACCACCCCCCTTCCCATGATCCTTAGGCTGTTGCTGAAAGACGAAGTCCCCTGGGAGAATCCACCAATCTCTAACTCAAGTCATTTGCGGCTGCAAGTCAAGTTATCATGTGGAACTGGGGTGGAGGGTCAAGAGGCTTCTTGAGGCTGCTCACTGCTTTATCCCCATTTCTCAGGGCAAGCCCAAACCAAAAGCCACCTGGACACATAATGGCTGTGCCTTGGATGCCAGTCGTGTGAGCGTGCGGAATGGGGAGCGGGACTCCATCCTCTTTATCCGAGAAGCTCAACGTGCTGACTCGGGATGCTACCAGCTCAGTGTGCAGTTGGGCGGCCTGGAGGCCACTGCCACCATTAACATCTTGGTTATCGGTAGGGTTCGGGAGTAGGAACTGGGGTGGTCCTCAGGGGCTCCCACTCCAGGCTGCAGAGGAGTCAACACAGAGAGCTGGGGAAGCCAGGGCGACTCCTCCACACCAAGTACGCTGCACAGAAGTGGTGAAGGGCAGGGTACTGAGCAGAGACGGGAAAGGGGCACTCCTGAAGTGACTTCCATGCATGTGAGTTGTACCATGCCCACTGCCACGCTTGGCCCTTTCAGAAAGGCCGGGCCCTCCTCAGAGTATCAAGTTGGTGGACGTTTGGGGCTCCAGCGCTACCCTGGAGTGGACACCTCCCCAAGACACAGGCAACACGGCACTCCTGGGATACACGGTGCAGAAGGCTGACACAAAATCTGGGGTGAGGCCCAGCTGGGAGGGAGGAAGAGAGGGAAGTGTAACACCAACTGGGATGGGGCTCCATGTGGTGGGCTAAGGTGGACTGAGTTCACAAAACAGGTGTCTCACGCATGGCATCTTCTTGGAACCCCAAAGCTATGGTTCACGGTGCTGGAGCGTTATCACCGCACCAACTGCATCATCTCCAACCTCATTGTCGGCAACTCCTATGCATTTCGAGTCTTTGCTGAGAACCAGTGTGGGCTCAGCGAGACAGCCCCCATCACTGCCGACCTTGCCCACATCCAGAAAGCAGGTAAGTTATGGAGACCCTGAGCTGGGAAGTTAAGGATAAAGAATCAAAGGAGGATGGGGATCTCAGGCACTACATCAGAGCCCTTCTCGGTCACCTTAGCTACTGTTTACAAGACCAAGGGGTTTACTCAGCGAGATTTCTCTGAAGCCCCAAAGTTCACCCAGCCTCTGGCAAACTGCACTACAGTCACCGGCTATGACACCCAGCTCTTCTGCTGTGTCCGGGCCTCTCCCAAGGTGAGTGGGGAGTTCTCTGGGTGGCTCTGTTGCACTGCTTCCTGCGCTTGCTCTAACCTTAGCTATGTCAAAGAACTTTCTAACCAAAACGTCTGTTCCCCTCATCATCACCTGCCTCTTCCACAGCTGGTTATATAGGAACAGTCAGGACACTTAGAGTCCAAGACAGGCAGACATGGATAATGTTCCCAGTATTCCTTTTTGCATTTGTCCCTAAAGTATAAAGATATCACTTTCTGACCTGCTGGCTATTGGGCATGAGCTTCAAAGTTGTCTCGCTGGCAGGGGTGATGGAGTCCCGTTGGTTTCACCTTACTCACATACTACATCTCGTCTGATCGGGGCCTCACACACATAAGCTGCCTAGAGTTGAGTCTGTGGCCACAACTCTGAGCAAGGCTCTCTGTCTGTTTACAACCAGTTCACTCCACACATGGTAAAAGCCTTTGCAAAGTACCTTTTGTGTGTTAGTCCTGGGCCAGACTATGTGGCAATAACATCTTAGAAAGAGAGTATCAATAAGTCCACTCTAAAAATTACTTTCTAACCAAAGGGGACAGGAGTAACTCCCAAGTCAACAGTAGGAATAGAAGATGAGTGATTCAATAATAAACACCAAAAAAAGAGGCAAATCTGACTCCCAGTGCTTCCAACCCATCAAGGCACTACTTGAGCAGGACAGAACAGAAGTCAGCCCTTTCTTCTAGTCAGGAATACCTGACAAACAAGGCAACGTTTCAGATGCTCTTTTCAACCAAGAGAGGGAGCATGGAGGCTGGGGGTACTGGGGGCGGGGAATCCCTTCCCAAATATAAGGAACAGGGAGTGATCCAGAAGGCCATCATCTCTTCTAGATCCGTGTACCATCTGTTTCTAAAGCACCCTACTCCTCCTGCTCCTCTGGCCGGTGTGTCCCCAAGCCTTGTAGGCAAAGTGTCCCAGAGACTAAGCACAGAAAGAACAACTGATTCTTACCACCCCTTGCCGCACCCTCATATTTATCTTCCAGCCAAAGATTACCTGGCTGAAGAATAAGATGGATATCCAAGGCAACCCCAAGTACAGAGCCCTCACTCATCTGGGGATCTGCTCACTGGAAATCCGCAAGCCTGGCCCCTTTGATGGAGGCATCTACACCTGCAAGGCAGTTAACCCCCTGGGGGAGGCATCCGTGGACTGCCGGGTGGATGTGATAGGTAAGGGCAGAACTCACGGTGCAGGCATCTCCTTTCTGCACAGGTGGAAAAGCTGGGGCAAAGACAAAGCCTAGATGGAAAGGGCTTAGTTTGCTTCTCCCTTCAGGCCCTTTCATCTCTGTCAACATCAGGATGCATTCAAGGAGCCATTTTTATTATCCGCTCTCTCATTTCTCTCCATCATAATTCTATAATATAAGAAGATTTGCTATCTCCAGTTTGCAAAGAGAAACCTGATATACAGGGAGGTACATGGATTACCCAAGATTTCCAGTGTTGGTTAACTGAGGAGTTGACACTATGTCCACCTGGGAAGAGTCCAAGTATCCTTGTCCTCACCCAGATCGTTTTTAAAGATTTATTTATTTATTTATTTATTTTTAGAGAGGGGAAGGGAGGGAGAAAGCGAGAGAGGGAGAGAAACATCAATGTGTGATTGCCTTTTGCACGCCCCACACTGGGGACCTGGCCCGCAACCCAGGCATGTGCCCTGACTGGGAATCGAACCGGCAACCCTTTGGTTTGCAGGTTGGCGCTCAATCCACCGAGCCACACCAGCCAGGGCCAGGTTGCTTTTTTTTTTTTTTTTTTAAACCGATACAATCTCAGTCCAGGAAATCTGTGGTTGTTTAATGGGTTTTTAAACAAACCAAAGGACTATCCCCTCTGGTTTGGTGAAAGAAAATATTGCACATCTCTCTACCTCTTTTAAAGTTTATTTATCCATTATTGTCACCTTATTCAGATCTCTATCACTATACTTAACACATTGTTTTTATAATTATCAAAATACTGATCTGTTTCCCCATTAAACTATGAGCACTGTGCGGGCAGGGACAATTTTATTTGCCTTTGTCCCCCCAGCACCAAGCCCAGTTTCTGAAACACAGCAGGCGCTCTTAACTGTGAGTAGAATGAGTCAGCACTGAGTGGGCAATCACATGTCCGGTCCTTCCCTATGCAAAGACTCCTCATCAGCACTATGGACTCCCCCAAAACCAGAGAAGCATATCCCTTCCCAGGACACCAAAAGAAGGTTTTCCAGAGATTTCCGAGATAGTAACATTAAGAAATGTCTGAATTCTTGCAGCTCCTCTTTGAGGCCCCCGAAGAGGACACGGGCAACCCTTGAGGAAGGTAAGAAAGAGAAACAGGGTGTCCAAATATTTCATGTTTATGGACAGTGTTGTTAGGACTTGGACAGATGTGTATTCCTGAGCCTTTCAACCCTGCACTCATTGATGACAACTTTATTTTATTTTTTTATTTTATTTTCATTAATTTATTTATTTTGGGTAAGCTAATACTGTCATCCCTGTGGAGGAAATTTACCATAGATGAAGTCTACTTTTGTCACATCCTCTATCTATACTCTCAAGTTTATGGTAGAAATGTACGGTCCTCTGAAGAAGAGTGATGGCACCTGCCTAATTGCCAGGGGTTCTGTGGGAGGGAGGTGGTTGGATGCTGTAAGAAAAGATGTCAAAGGAATAGTCGGGAGTGGAGGCCAGACGAGGGTCCCCACCATGTGGTGGCAGCATGGAAAAGGAAAGAGGAAGCTGCTCTTGTGAACTGAGTGTTTCTACCTCAGCAGTATAAGCATGGTGAGAAACAGACTCATTGCCTCTTTTTCACTTTGAAGTGTATGGATCCCTCCCCCTACAAGAGAAGAAAACCATCATTATCATGACACGTCAATAGTAACTGAACACACGGGTATGTGGTTCCAAGCAGCACGTAACTGGCAAAGGGCAACTCAGGTTATTGTTTAGGATTGGATAGTGCCTTCGGATTCTAAGTCATTCACAGGAGAAATGTGTGTCAGACTGACAAGCGAGGTGAAGAAGAAATTCATGAGAGAATTAGGGAACAGGTTCCCAATATCTCCACTGACTTGCAGCTTCTGATAAAAATTGTGAATGAATCCAAACTCAGAAGCCATTTATTTAAGCCCATCATTGACGGTCGGCAAATGAAACCCCTAAGGCACGCACCGAAAGTACAGACTTCTCAGGAGAGCACTCTCCGCCAGCTGGCTTGCAGAGACAGTTCTCTGGCCATCCCTCAGTTTCCTGTCTCTATCAGTGTCATGCTGGGGTAGTGCTAGCCTTCTTAGCGTTAGCTGTCCTTTCGCCTCGCTCCCAGCCAGTGCGCAGCAATGAAGCAGGCAAGTAGGGAATTCATAGCACGGGGTTGCCTCAGCACCCTGTACATGCTCTGGCTGTTGGCTGTTAAGGCCATAACAAACCATCTCTTTTTTGTCCTCCAGGAAGCCTGACTGGTGAGATTGTGTCCTTAAGGAGCTCCAGTACAGCATCTGGTTTGGACCGATCTAAATAAATGTGTGGCTCCTTGGTGTATAAGAGTCCATCTGTTTGTGCCTTTCCATCTGGGAAAACCATTCAGAAAGTTGGAATTCTTTAGCCAGACTGTACAGAATCTCAGAACCTTCAGAGTCCTCTCTCTCTTCCCATATCCACTTTCTCCCCCACAGAGGTTTCTAATCCCGTCCTTGCCCCTAGACAGTTCATGACAGAGCTGAGCTGAACTCTATGCAGTACCACGGGCAAGAGATCCTGAAGCTAACTTGCCTCTTCCTCTCTGGGCTTTCCAGTACAAGCTGGGTAACAACAGGATGCACATCCGTCACAGAGACGCAGACAGGGACACATAAATATGTACATTGCTGATTAGAGACAGAGCACTAAGACTTGAGAGTTTGGAGCTACTAAAGAAATTGCAGCATGTTCTTATTAAGCCCCAGGGAAAAAATTAAGGTGAGGTGTCCTTGCTTATGTTTGTTTGTATTCTTGTAACAACAAATATTTATTCTTATAACAAATAATAAATAGTAAAGGCATTCTTTGATGGAATTTGCAAAAGATACCGAATGGCAACAATTCTTCCCATCCTAGGATGGGCATGATCTTCCCATCGAAGGTTGGCACCTGTTTCTCCTACCCATGAATCTGGACTGAACATGCGAACTACTTTGATCAAAAGAATGTAGCAGAGGTGATGCTGGGACAGTTCTAGAACTGTCTTCTAGTTTCTGTATTTGCAAGTTGGCTCCCACACAAAGAATCTCAGGACAGATTACTAAATTATGAGAGGCCACATACAGGACAACCAGGCAGCCCAGCTGGCAGACAGGACCAAGGCTCTAGATATATGCAGTCACGTGGGACTCTTTATCCCTAGCCCATCCCAGCCTGCACCTTGTGGAGTAGAGACCGATTGTCCCTAGAGAGCTCTGCCCCAATTATAAAATCACGAGCAGATAAATGGTTGCTATTGTTTCAAGACACTGAATATTGGGGTGGTTTCTTACACAGTGATAGGATGGGGCAAAAGTAGCTTTACAGTTGTAAGTGAAACAGTTTATTCTTGTATTATTTATTAATTACTGTATTATTTTCTATACAAACAACTGTAAATCTACTTTTGCCCCACCCTGTGTATAACTAAAACAACCTTCTGTGCAGCAGTCATTGAACTAAGAGCTCTGTCTCTTTGAACATTCATTTCACAAACAAGTACAGAGAGCATGCCCTGCGCATGCAGCAGTGAGTTAACAGAGCTAGCGTTTGACCCAGGTCTGTTCGACCCCAAGCCTTCCCTGTTTCCTCTCGTCTCTTTTCCTCAGTGACCTCCACTGCAGTAGGCATGGCTTAAGAAAGAAAAGATTTCCAGGATCCAGTAACTACTAGGCAAGGTTTTGAGGAGGAAGGGGATGTGTTTTGGCTGAGAAGAGTGTGAAAGGCTTTTCTGTTCAGACCAATGGTCTATTTTAAGTTGACGCAAAGTATCCACTCCAGCCTTTCTCAACTGGAGTTCTGTGAGAATTGAGTGCTAATGCCCCAAGGCATCCATTATATATAAATTAACTTCTTTCTATGCATCCAGAATATGACTAGTTATGCACGATCCTTGGGAACATTGAGAAAAGTCACATAAATCATTTGTAGGGTCTAATGCACTTAACCCCTGCGGAGAATGCTGGGGGTGGGGCAGAGTCCAGAGCCAGCCAGTCATGCACACAATGGCCAAGCAGCCGGCCTCCCTCCAGCTCAGCAGGGCCTAGGCCAGGAAGGAGTGAAATACCCCAGCTATGATGCCCTAAGGATCAGTCAGACCGCTGGCCTCAGCCCACAGCCCCCTGCCTCTGCTGTCTGCTGAAGTACACAAGGGCCACCCCTTAAAGTTCATACATTCTTAACCTTCGTGGTGAAGGCATAAAATCTTCACACTGCACAAGACCCCCAGTCAGTTACTCTTTCAGCATTCAAGGAGAGCTGCTCTGGAACCCTTAATCTCCTCATTCATGCATTTGACACTGTGGAGTGCCTTCGGAACTAAGGCCTACCATATGCCTGGGAGGGGGTGTGATTCCTTCATTTATTCACATACTTATCATTTATCCAAAATCTTAAACACCTATCCATACACATGTACCATTTGGGGTCGAGCTGAGGGGGACCAAGATATTTCCCAGATCAGTGGCGTTATGCTGAGTAAAGAATTCTTGGGCCTAAAATCTGTATTTTCTGACTCTGTTGTCATTTGGAAAAGAAGGTAGCTCCATTGCTTTGTTTCTGGTACTGCAACAGCTTTCAAAATCATAATGAAGTGACAGAAAGTTGGAGACGAGCTTCTTTAGGAGACACCCATCTGCCAAAACAGCTTCCCCCGCTTACCTGAAGGTGGGTGAAGAAGCGAATGCAGGTTTCCCTTCGCAGGCTGCTCCTGGGGGAAGAAAGAACACAGTTAATTGACAGCTTCTTCCCTCCAGATCTCCACTTTCCCACTGCCGGCCGGAGGCGGGGCGGCTGGAAGAGGAGCAACTGGCTCTGGCCTTCCCACCTCCATCAAACCTGAATCCTACAAGCAACTAAAATTCCACTTTCACGAGCAAGCCTGGGGGGAAAGAGGCCCTCCTGCCCTCTCAGGTCTTCCTCACATAAGTTTGCGAGTTCGGGGCCTCCCTGCCCTTTCCCTTGTCTTTCCACTAAAGTCCAAGGCCCCTTTATTCCCTGTGACATTTATTATAGCAGCATATCACTCCGGCAAACCTCGCCATCTCAACCTCCCCACCAAAAAACCAAGAAGTAAACAAACAAACAAACAAAAGGCCTATAAATGGCTCAAATAATGGTCACAAATGCTGGAGACTAAGGTTCAGGCTCTTTGTTTACAGGAGAGCTCTTCGTTATTTTTAGGAACTTTAAAAAAAAAGATTTTATTTCTTCTTAGGAAGGGAAGGAGAAAGAGAGGGAGAGAAACATCAGTGTGTGGTTGCCTGTTGTGCGCCCCCTACTGGGGACCTGGCCCACAACCCAGGCACGTGCCCTGACGGGGAATTGAACCTGCTACCCTTTGGTTCACAGGCCAGTGCTCAGTCCACTGAGCCACGCCAGCCAGGGCAGGATCTTTTAATTTTTAGGATATTTCTCAGAAGCTCTGTGGACCAGTGGCCCATCTATTCACAGGCAACACTTGGAAACAACAGAGAGAAAAAATCCCTGATAAGTAGGCTATGACGGTTTGCAAACACATTTTTGACTTCAGAGGTAGTAAACTCCGAACTCCCTCCAAAGCCCCTCAGGCACACAGTATAAGACCTGGTGTTTATAATTATGCTCAGTCATATCACTGTGACCGTCAGGATGTTCCCTTCACAGATAATCGAGGGGTCAAATATAAAAAAAGGCTCAAGCCTGCGTCCCCTGTAAACCGAGGAATCAGGGTTGGATTTGAAGTCAACTCTTCCCCGTCTATAAAACCCATTGCTTTCTTCTTTCTTTTCCACCATTTTTTAAATGTTTCAATTACAGCTGGCATTATTAGTTTCAGGTGTGGAGCATGCTGGTTGGACATTTCTATGACTCGTGCCGTCTGGTGCCCACCTGGCACCACGCACGACATTATCACAGTATTATCGACTGTATTCCCTCCGCTGGGCTTTTTCACGGCCCGGGACTACTTTGGAACTGCCGGTGGGATCCGTCCTTTTCTTTACACCGCGGCTGCCTCAGGTTCTGAACTTAAAAAGCCGTGGGAGATGTACTTCTCAGACAACCTCGACATACCTAAATTACCAATGTTTAGGTGCTCCGCCACTTGGAAAGATCACCACTGAGGAAACCTGGCGGCCGCGGCACTCGCCTGCGGCGTAAGCGCCAGGAAACGAATTTCCTCAGGCGGAGCGTTAGTTTCAGGGCCCACGGCCGGGAGGGGCGTTAGGGGACCACGCGGGTCCCGGGGGACAAACCCCCGCCCCTCCCAGCAGGACAAGGAGGAGGTGGAGAAAAGGTGACAGGGAGCGAAACCCACACTCGTTGGTCCGCGAAGGTCTCCCGAGCACGCGCGCGCGCTCACGACCTCTCCGCTTCTGCGCCCCGGATGCAGTCTTTCTTGGAACAGCTTTCCACACCGTCTCCAGGTTCAGACTTCCGGCCAGCTGCCCGCCGCTGCTCCGCCCCCCCCAGGGCTGCGGATGCAGGGATCCGCCAATCACCGCGCGCATGTGGTCGGAGTGGGTGGGGCCTGAGAGATTCGAAAGGAGCTCCGCCCCCTCGGATTGCAGATTCCCGGGACTAAACCGTAGGAAAAAAGCTAAATCTGTGGGAGGTGCGGCGGGGCGGAAAGTGGAAACTCGGGGTAGGCTGGGGGTGTGGTGTGGCTGGGCTGCCCTGGGGAGTGGAAAGGTGGCTTGGGGAGAGGAAGAACCTGGAGGAAGGTGGCGGGGAAGAAGATAAGGCGCATGGAGCGCCCCCAGTGTGGAGACGCCGGGTCCCAGAGGGGCAGGAGGGCAATCAGCGAAGGGGGATTGGGTTTCAGGGGGAGCTCTCTGCACCTTACCCGGAGGTAACGGTAGCAAACCAGAGCAGGTGCTACTCCTGGGAAGCTTACTTTACTCCAGGATGACCCTCAACCCCTGGCTTGCACCCTGACTTGCACCCTGACTCTACCTGGGAGCCTTGGGCATGATGAAGACCTGAGGAAAGGCATGCTTTCTCTCCCTTTCAGATCTAAGCTGACTGCTGCTCCTGCTGGCTGGAACATGGGAGATTTGCAGGAAGGTAAGGATGTCCTGGAGGGAAGATTGAGAGCCATGTTAGGCACCCACAACTGGCATTCATTCTTTCCTGCCCTACAGATGTAAAGTTTATAGTGGATGAGACCTTGGACTTTGGAGGGCTCTCCCCATCAGACAGGTACCAGCCTCTTCATCCTACTCACGTTCCTCCAATGATGCCCCTGTCTCTAACCCCTTACTGCTAAATGTTTGGCCTCTGGGGTATGGGTTGGGTTGGTCATTTGGCCAGGTTGGGTGCACCAGGGCTGCTGTGGTTGGTTTACTTGGGCCCTATAACACCACTCCTGGCGGAGGAAAGAAGAGAGAAGCTGGAATGGGATTGCAGGGTGTTGAGGAGGGTAAGCGGATTTACTGCATCTTCATCCGGCATGATTTCCAGTGTCAGTAAATGCTAAAGTCCTATTAGGCCTCTTAGAAGCAGGTATATCATCCCCTAGAGGCCAGCGCCAGCATCGGGGTCGTGTTCCAGTCTCCCTCACACAGTCTCCTGCTCTCTTCTGTGTGGGCACGGTGCCTGGTTTGTTTTCTGTCTCAGTCGTGAGGAGGAAGACATAGCGGTGTTGGTGATTCCAGAGAAACCCCTCCGACGAGGCCTCTCCCACCGAAGTGACCCAAATGCATTGGCCCCCACCCCTCAGGGTGTGAGGTTCAGCTTAGGGCGCCTGAGCCCAGAGAAGCTGGAGGAGATCCTCCATGAGGCCAACAGGCTGGCTGCGCAGCTGGAGCAGTGTGCCCTGCAGGATCGGGAGAGGGCGGGCGAGGGCTCGGGGTCTCGCAGAATGAAGCCCAGCCCTCGGCGGGAGACCTTTGTGCTGAAGGACAGTCCTGTCCGAGACCTGCTGCCCACTGTGAGCTCTTTGGCTCGGAGCACCCCGTCTCCAAGCAGCCACACACCCCGACTCCGGAGCAGCGATAAGAAGGGGTCGGTCAAGGCTCTTCGGGCAACATCTGGAAAGAGGCCCTCCAGCGCGAAGAGGGTGAGTTTAGAGGGTCTGGACTGGGTGTGTGGCCCCAGACACAGTCCAGGCAGAGAGTGGTTTCCTCGTTGGTGAGATGGAGATAGTGAAATTCTGCCTCATAGCACTGTTGGAATTAAAAATGCAACACCAGAAGCCATGCACTTACCACTGCGTCTGTGCAGAGCTCTAGGTCATCTATAATAAGCTCTCAGTGGCTGCTTTTGGTGATGGTGATGATATTAGCAGTTAACTTCTGCCCTTCCTTACTGGGATCTAGGCAGCTCTCCACCTCTATCCCATAATCAGCCAGCAGAACAAATTCTTTTTCCATTCTAGTCCCATTTTTTTTCTTTCTCTCTCTTTGTGTTTCAGGAGTCGCCCACTTGCCATCTGTTCCCCACATCCATAAGCCCAGCGTCTTCTCCTCTTGCCCGATCAACTCCTCCTGCTCAATCAACTCCTCCTACTCGATCAACTCCTCCAACCCGATCAACCCCTCCTACCCGATCAACCCCTCCAATCCGATCAACCCCTCCAACCCGATCAACTCCTCCAACCAGGGAAAAAGCTGGTCCCAGTGGGAGAGCAGCAGCAAGTGAGAGGGCCCGGGCAGCAAAGCTGTGGGTGAGTGGGAGGAGGAGGCGTGTGAAGCTTACCCTAAAATTCCTCTGCTCTCTGCACCAGGCCCACCTGTCCCCGTCAGACCAGTCTTGGCCCCACAGCCTTCTACCAGCAACTCTCAGCGCCTGTCCCGGCCACAGGGAGCGGCCACTAAGCCTTCCAGTCGACTGCCTATTCCCTCGGCCATTCCCAAGCCAGCCAGCCGAGTGCCACTCACCAGCCGGAGTGTACCACCCAGCAAAGGTGCCCTAGCTCCAGATTCAGTGTCAGCTCGGAAAGGACTTCCAAGGCCAAGTGCTGCGGGGCACAGAGGTAAGGAAGAATGGACATAAGGGTGAGAGGTCAGCAGTAAGAACACCTGCCCTTGCCCAGTTTGACCACACCCTCCCAGAGCTGGTAGCAACGAGCACTTTCCTCATCTTCCTTACAACTCTGTTTGAAGATGGCGAGACTGAGTTACAGAGTAAATGTGGGCCCGGGCCAAGGGTTTGAGTCTTGCTTTTCAAAAAACCGTGTGTTCTTTATCTCACTGAGAGGAAGGGCACTAATCCCAAACTCATCCTGCCTTCATCCAGTATTCATCTTTGTAAGAAGGTCAAGTGAACTTTCTGCTAACTCATTTATTTCGTTGATCCCCACCAAGTTCCTGTTTCCCAGCGACCACATCTTCCTGGTGCCATGCGCAGCAATCTGCAGCCCCCCAGAAAAGTGGCAGCCCCAGGACCTACCAGGTAGGGCTGGTGGAGATGCTGTCTCTCTCTCCCTTCTCATCTGGGCGTCTGAGCTGTTAGGCCCATCAGCCCTGAATCCTGGGTGGCAAGATGGGGAAGAGGAGGGAAGCCTAGAGGTTTGGGGGTGTCCCTTTTCTTCCTGAGGAACTTGAACTCAGCTGGGTGATATGGGCTTGAGGAAGAAGGGTGATAAAGCAGTTCCTCTTTCTGTCTCTTTAGGTAAAGCGACCAGGACAGCAAGCAAGAAGAATTCAGTAGCAAACCACTAAGTCCCTGCCTGGGTCACACCTCTCCTCCGGCCTCCCAAGCCCTCTCGTGGGAGGCAGTTCCTGACTCCTGCATATTCTGGCCCAGGGGCAAGAGGAGGACATGCACCGTGGCTGGAGCCCCAGGAAGATGGGGTGGGTTAGGGTTGAGCTAGAGGGTTGAGCTTTCCATGGATTCACGTCCCCCACTGGACTCAGAGGCAGGCGCCTGGCCCCCAGAACTTCTTTCCTGTGAATTCTGTGACTCTTAACAGGCCAGTTGATGATAAGCATCTTCCTTTGGCCTGCATTTTTCTAAAATAAAGTGAGTGTATTTTTATATTCTCTGTATATGTGAAAGTAAGTCCTGCTCCAGTTTCTAACAAATTTAGAGTAAACGCCTATGTAAGTCCAATGAGGGAGCCAGGATGGGCTTTCCCGGGCAGAGGGGCCTGAATAGGTCCTCGGGCCTCGAGACTCCAGATAATCAGGCTGTGACTACCCCCTTATTGGTATTAGATGGGAGCAGGTTGCTTTTTCTCAGGGTTTTTATGTCATTAAAAGGTCCAGATCAAGAAGTGTAGCTTAGCCCTGGCTGGTGAGGCTCAGTGGATTGAATGCTGACCTGTGAACCAAAAGATTGCCGGTTGGCTTCCCAGTCAGGGCACTTGTCTGGATTGCAGGCCAGGTCCCCAGGATGGGGTGAGCAAGAGGCAACCACACACTGATATTTCTCTTTCTCCCTTCTCATCTTTCTAAAAATAAATACATAAAATCTTTAAAAGAAGAAGAAGCAGCGTAGCTTAATTCACAGTATGTGAGGCTATCAACCCAGGGTCTCGGTAAATTATTTATATCCTAAACTTGGGTGTCCTTTCATGGCCAGAGAGTGGAGCCTCCTAGGAACTCTTGAGCTTCTTGTCTGCTGTAGTTATGGGCTGAGGGGCCCTTCAGTGGGTACCCTCATATTCAGCCTCCTTGACCACCACAGGCAGAAGATACTAGGACAATTCCTCGCGGTCTACCTTATTTCAGGAGGATTGTTGTTCTCTTCCCTCTACTAGACTCCAGGCTTTATAATCCCCTGCAGTGCCTAGTGTTGTGATTTGTCTTTGGCAGAGAATTTAATTCATTTATTGAAAAAGTAATTGAGGGCAAGATGGGTGTTGAGTGAAAGACAAAGACCCATTTGTAACAGATGTAACTAAGGGTCTCCCTCTTCTCAGAGCCTTTGGCTTTGCAACCAGAACCAACTCAATTCCTTATGAGTTTTGAAAGAATGTCTCTCTTTGAAGTCCAGGCCATGACTTAAGGAAACCAGCAGGCAAATGGGCAAAGGGAGTGCATGCCAGCTGGTGCCCACCCCACCCAGGCTTAAGTGCCCCTCAGCGTCCTGCTTAGGTACCAAAACGCCCATCTGTTCCCAGGCCAGGTCCCTCCACTGCTTTATTATTATTTATTATTATTGTTATTAATTTATAGAGAGAGGGGGAGGGAGAAAGGAAGAGAAACATCAATGTGTAGTTGCCTCTCATGTGCCCCCCACTGGGGACCCAGCCTGCAACCCAGGCATGTGCCCCGACTGGGAATCGAACTGGTGACCCTTTGATTTGCAGGCTGCCACTCAATCCACTGAGCCACACCAGCCAGAGCTTCTCCTTTATATCGGTGATCTTTAGGTTCATTTCACACACTCACCTCTACTGCAGTGACAGCTGCCTAGACATTCACCTTTCCCTCAGCCTCTTGCAGCAACTGTTGCAGCTCTGGGATTCCAAAAATTGAGTTGGGGGACAAAGTGTGGAGACACTGAGTGTTTGACCTGGGAGCAGTTTGGCAGAGGCAAGAACACCTCAGGTGTGTTTCCCAGCTAAGTCTTGCACCGGTGTCTAGTAAGCAGGGCCTTTTGGTGACTACCCACTCTGACCGAAGCACTGGAAGGTTGGCAAGCCTAGGCACACACTTAGGCGGGTCCAGCAGAGGGCAGGTGTGGCCTGGGTGTGGGCCAGGCCCTGGTAGGTCCTTAGAATCCACAGGAACTGCAGACCCATGCGCTGTTGCCACCTGGTGGCCAGAGAGTACAAGACATGTTCCTTTGGCCCTCGGGGTCAGTCCTGAATTTTGTATCCAACCCCACCCGCTTCAAACCGGCTTGAGCAACGTGTATTAAGTAGGCAGTGCCAGCGAGGGAGGAGGCCTGTCTGCCACAGCGGTTTTGTTCAGCCACCTGTTGACTCCCTTCCCTTTGGCCTGGCTTTCTATTTTTCTCTGTGCATCCACCCCTGCCCCCACCCAGCAGCAACATCGAGGGAAGCCAGTGTTTATTGGCCTCTTAGTTGTTATGCACTGTGAACTGTTCTAAGCACTTTACATGCGTTAACTCATTTAATTCTCATAAAGGCTCAATTAGGCGGATGCTATTATTATCCTCATTTTGCAGGCAGAGAAACTAAGGCCCAGAGAGATGAAGTCACTCGATCCAGTTCCTGGGTTTGTGTTCTTACAATCGCCTCCCTCAATTGCCCCCATGTTAACTCCCTACGCAGCTGGTTAAACAGACCTTTGAAAAACATGAAACTTGGGAATAGAAGTAATGTTGCAGAGTACATAGTTGGCGTGGAGTATGAGTAGCTGCTTCATATCCATTGGGGGAAAAAACAACACCACACAAAATAGCCCAGAGACATAGAGTTAGGAGGTACCCCATCACTGAGCACCTTGAAATTCCCGCCAGCCTCTCAGCTCAGCCCTCTCTGTCCCTGAATTCTGCCTGCAGGATGTAAACCCTAAGGGGTTGGGCTGGAAACCTGCCTGCCCTGTGCAGCCTCCTCTCCAGCTACACAAGTCCCTTCTCGTGAAAGTGATACTTTCCTGCCACGTCTTCCTTGGAAACGCCAGGACTTGGGCTCTGTGCTGAGGCTATTCAGGGAGTACTACTGGGGTGCTGGTGGAGATGCTGGCTCACACCAGCCACCTGGCATCCGAGTCCCCTGACCTGGTCCTGCCTGCTCATCCTCCAGAGGCCAGGCCTCCCGCCCTCTGGATGGACCACGCAGAAGCAATGATGGCGATGCTCGACCCGCACAGAACTAGTTTATTCAGTAGTATGGGGAAATGAAAAACCGAAAACAAAAAACAACCAAGCACAAAACCCTACGATATTTACAGTAACAATCAAACTGTACAATCTGATGGTTAGTATCAAGTTAGAATCCAGCATCTTTGTACTTTTTAAGTCAAGTCATCAGTAGTAAAAACCAGTTAAATTTTTAACCCTTTGCAGGAATTGCTGAGGGGAGAGGCAGGGGGGTGGGGCGGGGTGGGAGGGAGAATCCATGACAGGGAAGCCGGAGACCAGTCGCACAAATGAGAAGCAGGAGCAGTTTTCGTATCCCCCTGCTCCAGAGGAAAGTCCATGACAAGTCCGGAATACATGCTTAGCGTAAACAGTGGCTCAAATGAATAGCAGTTGGCAAAACTGAGGAGGAGGGAGGAGAAGCAGGGAGGTGACAGCCTGGAGCGAGGGGAAGGGCCTCGGGCCCCATGCCAGGACTGCTGGGTACACACCCACCCTGTTACAGCCACATCAGACCCCCTGGGACCGGATGCAAAACCATCCCAACACAAAAAAGCAAATAAATAAAAAATATATATTAACTCTCTCTTCGAAGGGAGCTGGGGCGAGGGGGCGGGGTGGGGGAAGAAAGAGGAACAGGACCTGGTCCTTTGAAGAAGAGAGCCAATTCCCAGAAGGGGTTAAAAATAGAACATGTCTCAGAGGCCACAGCAGGTCAGACAAAGTGGGGTGGTCTGTCTGATCTTGAGGGGGTAGGTGAGTGGACCCCAGAACCCAGACTTGAGACCAGTGCTGGGAGCAACTGAGCCAGCGCTACCTTTGCTCCTCCTCCCAGTCCCACCCACACAACAGCAAAGAAGCGCAACTGAACGTGACTGGCCTTCCCCACGAGTGGGGCGGGCAGGGAAATGAAGCACTTTTGGGTCAGCGAACTGAGCAAACGCCTGGACTTCGCACATGGCCAGAGTCCAGGAAAAGGAGAGGGGCTAGGGTGGCCCGGCCGCCACCTGGGGGCACGGGTTCCCCTCAAAATGTGTTCATGCAGCATTTGGGGGTCCGGGGGCACTGAGTCCTTCTGCCCCCTCTCCGGACAAGGCTTCTTCAGTTCCTGGGAGGGGTGGCGCGGGCAGGGTGAGGAGCGCCCCTGCCCGGCCGCCCTCGCCGCACTGAGGCCCGCCCGGGGCAGCCTGCAGGGCTCGGCACCCTGGGTGCATGTGGCTTTGTCCTTTCCTTTTGGTGATGGCAAATGAGGGGCAGGCCCCCCCAAGAGTCGCTCTCCTCCCAGAGGCACAGCAGATGGGAAACCGAGGAGAGGCTGGGGAGCATCCTGGGAGGTCCTATCCTCTTTGGGAAGGGAGTGGGGAGTCAGTTTCCAGCATATAAAAAAAATTAATCCCTGAAGTCATGAAGAGTGAAGATCCTTTTTTAAATTCTTTTTTTTTCCTCTTTTCTGAAAAACTTTGTCTTGGAGATGTTGGCCCCAGGGGTCCAAAGTGCAGTGAGGGGGATGATAGGGGAGGGAGTTGGCACTAGATGGCCTTGGGTGGGGTGGGCGCCCCTCCCGGCAAGGCCCAGGCTCCTCAGATGGACGTTTCGTCGCTGCTGCGGACAGGCGGACAGGCGTAGGGAGCGGGGCAGGATAAAGCAGAAGACAGGAGTGGGGGCATGAGTGCCGCTGGGGAAGGCCAGGGAGCCTCAGAGTGTGGGGACCACCGGCCCAGGGTTAATGCAGGAAGTTAAAGAAGAGAAATCTGGAGAGGCAGGAAAGGAAAGTGACAGAAAAGGCAGACAGAGGGTTAGTCGGAGCAGAGGAGACAGTGAGAAGCTTCCACCAGCAGAAGGAAACAGAAAAGCAGCCCCGGCTCCCCACCCTCCCTCACTTTGTCCGAGGCCAGGCTGGGCTGAGCCCATGGGGCACCGCGGTTTGTGGGCATGTCACAGTAAGGGAGCTGGGCCACAAAAACTGCCCATTTGTCATTTGTCGTCTGCCAGGGAGAGCAGGCTGGGAAGGCCTGCAGGCAGCGCTGAGCCCAGCCGGGGCCTCTGCACCCTGTCCCGCCTACCCGGCCACACTCACTCGGAGCCTGACGAGTCCTCATCCACCGTGCCTGCCTTGATGCTCATGGCGATGGGCATGACCCCGTTCAGCTGCTCCTGGAGACTCTGCCGGGGTGGAGGGCGGGGAGGAAGCCCGCCCCGGCTGCCCTCGCTGGCCGAGGAGCCCCGAGAAGACCCCGTGCCCTGCTCCAGGGGTAGCCGTAGGAGGCTGCTCTTCTCGCTGATGGTGGGCAGACACTTCTTCTTGAGGATGCCTGTGGGCCAGGAGGGCAGGTGCATGAGAAGCAGGAGGTGGGAGCACAGGGCTGCCCCAGAGAGCCCCACTGGCCACATGCAAGGCGTGAGGCTGCCCACTCACCTTTGTGAGGTTGGGCAGAAAGCCCTGGAAGGGGGCCCAGGGACCCCTCCCAAGGCAGGGCGTCACCGTTCTCCCGAGGCCGTTCCTCAGAGGCCCCATTGCCACCACTCTCCTTTGCCGTGGTCCCGAAGTCTCCCGACCAGGGGATCTTCACGGGCCCCGGGCCCCCATCTGGTGGAAGAAGGGAGCAGATGAGGCCCTGAGAAGGCGGACAGCTAAGGGAGTTACCACCCTAGCGCTGCCTCCCAGGAACCCCAGGCCCTTTGTCCTCCCATTGCCCCCAAAGGCCATGGCCCCGGCGCTGGCCTACCCTTGGGGGTGCTGTGTAGGGGCAGCCTCTCGGCCCCGGGCCCTAGCAGGCTGTCCCAGCCCGGCTCTCCAGGGAAAGCTACTGCCTCCTCCTCCTCTTCCTCCTCGCTGTCTGACGAGTGGGTAGAGGCATAGGAGCCACTCTGGTCATCTTCCAGGGACAGGTCACTGTCAGAGTCTGTGTCGGGATCTGGGAGAAGGGAGAAAGATCACATCTGCCTGCCCGCCTCTACCCAGCAAAACCCAGGCAGCTGCACCCCTGCCTGAATAGCTGTCAGGGGGCATCCGTCCTCACCATGCTGCTGGTCTTGACCTTCCAGGAATAGACTGCTGGGGTCCCCCAGGCCAGGGGGCCCTTGACCAGGGTTCAGTGTGGACTCTTCCCTACGGACACAAGACCGTGATGGAGGGGCAGCCTGGCCCCATGCCCAGTGTTCCGTTCTCCTGGGTTTTCCAGTTCCTGCCCCGAGTCCCTTACTGCTTCTAATTCAAGCTGCCACCGGTGTCAGCCACGGTGCGCACTCCCAGCAGCTGGCTGGCCAGGATCTGGCAGGCACAGCGCTATTCTCCCCTCCCCGCAACCTGTCACCAGGGCTCACCTCAGCAAGAAGGGGATGTAGCTGGGCTGACTCTTGCCCGAGCGGCTGGCGCTGTGCAGAGAGCCAGCTGAGTCTCCGTAGGGCTGGTACAGCCGCCCATCCGCATACGGGCTGGGGCAGTTGTAGGACTAAGCAGGGAGCAGAGAGGTCAGTAAGCAGAGGAACAAGATAGGGTGGTCCCAGGCTAGAAGCAGAAGAGCCGAGGGAGCCTGCCCTAAATTCTACCTCCCCCACGCCCAGGTCTGAGAGAGGGAGGCCCCACAGCTCTGCCGTCTCCCGCCGCAGGGCCCAGTGCTCGCGGCTCTGCGGTGGCAGTGCCGGTCCTATCCACTTCAAGTTCCCTGGACTTGGCTGTGAAAGGGCTTGCTGGCAAAAGATGGCACCAGGGACTGTCTCCTGACAGCATCCTGGGAGACACAGAAAATGCACCAAGAGTCCCAGGGGATTCTCAGGTGTTGGGCATTTGTGACCTGATTACCTGTCTTGGCCACTTTGTCACCTTGTTCTTCCAAGCTCCATGCCCAGCCTTCCCGAATCAAAATCCTCCTCCCCACCCCTCAGGTCCCCCTCATCCCAGGCCACACAAAGGAAAGGATGGGGGGATGGAGGAAAAGTGGGACCAAAGCACACAGAACAGGCTCCTTGGGCCTCTGGCCTCTCCCCGGACCCCCCGAGACCCCTCCACCTCCCTGAGCCCCGGCCCCTCACCGAGGTCAGAGTGGACTTGGTGGTCAGAGCAGGGTCGGGGCTGGGCTTACGGCTGCACGCAAACTTGAGCGCTTTCCGGACCTCCTTGCTAAGCACCACGTAGGAGAGGAAGATGAGGGGGCCCTGGCAGGCGGGAGGCGGAACCGTCTCAGTGCTTATTCCTGGTACCCGCAGCCACACTTCCCCTCCTGCCTCCCTGGGGCTCCCGCAGGCCTGGCTGGGCCGGGTACCTGGATGCAATTGCAGGCAGCAAAGAGGTAGTGGAAGAGGAGGCTGTCACTATTGACGGAGAGCAGTGCCAGCAGCCACGCGGCACTCAGCAGCAGGAGGACAGCGAAGGAGGGCCTCAGGCCTGAGCTGGGGAGAGGGGCGGGCTGTGAGCGGGGCCCTGAGGCCTTCCACACTGCTGCCCACCCTCCACTCGAGCAGCCACACCCCATACTCACACAGGGCCTTTCTTCTCGAAGCCCTGCCGATGGGCAGCACAGGAGGCCCGGGCCGCCAGGATGTACAGGAAGACGCTCATCTAGCAGGGGAGGGGGAAATGTGAGGGGCGTCGTCAGGGGACACACGGCTTCCACCCCACCGGGCCCTGGCAGCCTCAGCTTTTCCTAACGAGCTCAGACCCTGAGGACTCAGTCAGCTCAGCCCGCTTTCTAGCACTTACCGAGACAGCGAAGGCCACAGGGCCAGCGAAACTCCAGATGAGGGTATCGTAGATGGAGAGCCAGCAGAAATCGGGGTTCCCATAGCCCTCGGGGTCCAAGCCCACGGCAAGACCTGGGAGCATGGTGACAGCAGCAGGGGAAGGGATGGTCAACGCCCGGAATCAGGCGGTCGGGTGGGCTCACGGAGCCAAGCACAGAAGAGGACGGGGGCTGCCCACCATCTGTCCCTGCCATCCTCTCCCAGGACGGGGGACCTAGCTGCTGGGTGGGGGTTCCAGAGGCTGGGTTCAATCAGGGGGACACCCATGGAGAACCTAACCTGGGACATTGGGACGGAGGGCCTCTGGGCCTGGGGTGCGGGTGGGGAGAACATGGAATGACCAAGGCCCGGAACGGGGGTAGGGTACCTGTGATGAAGGCGGGCACACCCCAGCCCAGCATGTAGTAGAAGCGCATGGGGCCGGCATTGACGTCGCGCACCTCGGTGAGCGCCCGGTACAGGTGCAAGGCCTCCAGCAGAGCCCAGGAGAAGGTGCAGAGGAACAGGAAGTGCAGCAGGATGGCGATGACTGTGCAAGCGAACTGAGGGCCCAGGCCAGGTCAGCGGCCGGGCACGCCCAGCGCTCGTCAGGCAGAGGGCGAGGGCCTGGGTGTTGGGAGATGCTTCAGGGGGAGTGGGGGCCAGAGGAAGGCACTTCTAGGGTGCTGGGGAAGCAAGGGGAGCTAGAGAAGAAACCGTGGGCCAGGCCCCGGGATGGGCTCTCTCAGTTGCCGCTGCAGGAGCCGGGTTCGGAGTGGGGGTGGGCAGGACTCCTCAGGGCCCCTGAGAGCACTGGGGGTTGGGGGAGGGGAACATCTTACAGGGAGGTCAGCCTGGTTGATTCCCAGGAGGAAGACCAGCTGAGCTAGGCCCAGGGCAGCAGTCAGGTTCCGTCGGATGCCATGCTGGTTGGAGCGAAGGGCACGCAGGAGAGTGAGGAAGAGGAAGGTGAGCATCAGGGCAGCCAAGGTGACCCCTAGGGCCACATATGTCAGTGTCTTCAGTGGCAGGATCTCCCCATTCTGCAGGGTGGGCGGTAAGGGGCAGGGGAATTAGGAGGAGCAGAGCCTGGGCACCCGGCCCGGTGCCCTGGGCTCCTGCCCCCCGCTCTGCGGGCTCCCCTCGGGTCCAACCTCCCGCCGGGACACGTCCATGAGCACAGCGAAGCTCGTCATGTGGTTGCACTGGCAGCTGACGTGGCTCTCGTTGCGGAAGACAACTTCGCAGCCTCGGGCTGACCAGCCACCTGTGCCACTGACCCTGCAGGAGGGAGGCCGGGTCAGGAGCCAGGAGGCTTTTCGGGCCCCAAGCCTCGGGAGCTAGGGCAGTGCAGGCTCACAGGATCGAATGGTTCCAGAAGACACAGATGGGCTTGGTCCGCTCCTCCGTCTCCAGCAGCCGGAACTGCACGGTGACCGGCTTGTCCAGGGCTCGAGGCAGAAGCTCTTCGTCGTCATGGACGCTGATGCTCACCACGGGCGTGTTGATGACCGGGCGTTTGGGAACCCTGATGGGGGCAAGCGGGGGCACAATCCCCACGGCAGACGTGTGACCGGGGCACGCCCCCCATCCCGGGTCCTGCGCCACGCCTCGGCAGGCAGCTGGCGACCCGCACTGCAACCCCACCCCTCCCAGCCCCCTCTCTGCGGCCGCTCACCTCAGGCTGCGTTTGTCAGGGTCGTAGTTATGGGGCAGCAGCCCCGCCAGGGTGCGATATATAATGACGCTGGCCACGGCCTCACCCTGGCTTAGCTCCGGGTGCCGCCGCTGTCGCCGCGCCAGCTCCTCTGGCTCCTGCGCCTCCCCGGGGCCTGCGGGTCTGACCATGGAGGCTGTTTCTGGGAGAGAAACACGGTGCACTCAGCTGGGCCCTGCACGGACACCCCGGCCTGGCCCCCGCCCTGCCCCTGAGGCCCCCACTGACCTCTGAAGACGGACTCTGGCAGAATGACCGTTGTCTCAAGGTCCGAGGGCCGCTCCCCCCTCAGCGCCTCGTAGCGGGGCAGCTTGGCCCCAGCGAAGTTCCCCTTGTCCAAGCGAACTACGGAGATGACTAGGGAGGGGGTCGAAGGTCAGGTGGCCCCAGCACGGCCACCCTTGCCAGGGGCTCCCTCCACAGACCCCTCCGGCCGTGGGCGGCAGCCTCACCGATGTTGGGAGTGACGATGGTGAAGGGGCTCAGGTAGGTGTGCCGCATGTTCTGGGCCAGGGCGCTGGCGTAGGCCTCGTAGTGCTGGAGCAGCCAGGCGGTGCCGCCCTCCGTCTGCTGAATCAGCTCCCAGTGCCGCTTGTTGGCCGCGTCCAGCAGGGCACTGCCCACCCGCAGCAGGTTCTGTCAGGTGGACACAGTCACAGTGGGCTGTGCCGGCAGCACACACCTCTCATCCCCACCCCGGGGCCTGTGCCTGGACCAGTTCACTGTACGAGATGCTGCTCCCTCCCGGCCCTGAGTAGACCGAGCTCCAAGACAAACACTATATTTTTTATGGGCACCTCGCTCTGAGAGCATCAGGAAGAGGTAAGTTACCTCGGTGCCGGGCCATGGCTCAGGAGGTCCCACGCCAGCTGGGAGCTGCCCGAAGACAGGGGTGGGCAGTGCTCCCGACCCTGTCCCCGGGTTGCCAGGAGCAGGCTCACTCCCTGAGACCCCCCAACTGTCAGCCACCCGCCCCTCCGAGCCCCACCTCGGTGAAGTGCACATCCTGTGTGGCCGACAGCCCGAAGCCCCGCTGGGCGCTCTCGTGGGCCAGCAGCCGTGTGGCCAGCTGGTAGGCCACCTTGACGTCACTGCCGAAGTAGCCGGCCGTGTGCTGTGTGGCATTGCGCAGGAGCAGGGCCAGCCGCTGGGAGCGTCCCGAGTCCAGGCCCGACTCATTCCGCTGCAGTCGCTCAGCCTGGGACGGAGCCGGACGGAAGGGGAGGGCAGGGGGTCAGTACAGGAGGGTGACAGTGAGGTACCAAGAGGGCAGACCTGGAACTTGGAGCACAGGACCCTCAGCAAAGAGGAGAAGCGGCCTCTCCAAGGGGCGGGTGGGAGAGGGCGCAGCTCAAGGGGACAGGGGCTGGAATTCCAGAATCCCTTTCTCAAAGTTGGGTGGGCCAAGGGAGACTGGGCAGGGGGAAGGGGAGGGAGGAGAGGGGGACGGGGAGGTTCCCTTACAAAGCCCTTCAGCTCCGAGAAGGTGACTGATGTGCAGTTGAAGAGGTTTGGGGGGAGCCACCCCCGGTGCTCGTCACAGTGGCGCACAGCCGTCCCTGCGGGAAGAAAGTCAAGAGGCTGCCTCACGAAGGGACCACAGAAGGCCACTGAGACCTCATGGGCTGGAGACAGAAGACAGGCAAACAACCAGGTGGAAATGGGAAGACAGGCGTGCAGAACACCACAGGCAGCCTCCGCCAGATCAGCCCAGACAAGGGCTTCAGGAGCACAGGGGCGTGGCCTCCTGGGCCCCCCCAACACTGCTGCCCCTCTCCAGCCGCCACCTCTGTTCTCAGT
Source organism: Trachops cirrhosus (assembly GCA_028533065.1). Lineage (NCBI taxonomy): Eukaryota > Metazoa > Chordata > Mammalia > Chiroptera > Phyllostomidae > Trachops > Trachops cirrhosus. The sequence continues at coordinate 6,504,241 of CM052551.1, read as the reverse complement.
CACTTTCTGCTTGAGAACTCTGCTCATCACCAATCCAAGGACCGCGTCTCCTGGGACAGGACCCAACACCACCCCCTCCCCAGTCTGTCTGTCTGTCAGTGCACATCCCCAGGACCGGGCTGAGAGCCCTGTGGGATCCTTCTTTGAATTGCCAGCACCCAGCCCTGTGCTAGGCACACTGCAGGTTTCTCAGCACTTTTGTTAAGAGCCCAAGAGGTAGGTGCCCTTCATCTGGGCACCCTTGGGAGCAGGAGAACTGTGATCCAGGAGAGAATGGACATGGAATCTCCGGGACCTGGAGGCCCGAGAGAGGGTCCCAGGATCCGCAGCCAGGGCCTTCCCACCCTCGCCCCACTGATGAGAGGCCAAATCCTCCATATTGCATTCTAGGCCTCCAGCACCTACCAAATGAGCCTTTGGGGCACGGGGCAGCAGCAGGCAGCCCAAAGCGGGTACGGGGCCACCAGATCCCAGCCTCGATGGCGCGTGGGCAGCTGTCGTAATTCACTGCAGGGAGGCATACACGGTCACCCAGGAGCAGGTGTCCCCGGGCAGCTCTGCCCGGGCTGCCCAGCCCTCCCTCATTATCCTCAGGTCTGCCACCGGGGCACACCCTGGGGCGGAGCCCCACCTTCACAGCCGTTGGTGGTGACCTCGGCGAAAGGGTTGTCACAGCGGTCGCACTGGCGCCCAATGACGCCCGGCTTGCACGGACACTGGCCATCCTCAGGGTCGCAGACTCGGGACAAGGAGCCCGTGGGGTAGCAGTCGCAGAGGAGGCAGATGGGGCTGCCGGGGGGCCGGTAGTGGTTCTCCTGTGGGGGGAGGGGTCACCGGCTCAGGCTCCCTTTCCTGGACGCTCATGGATCCTTTCAGCTACGGTCCTCAGGTTTCCCCTCTAGAGTAGTATTCAAAATATTTAACAACTGGCCATAATTGGGGGTTTAGTCCGTCAGCGAGACACCAGCCAGTCAGAACAGGCAGCACACAACCGGTCCAGCGGGCCCAGAGCTCACTAGCTAAGTATCGGTCCTGGGTCCCCTGACCTCCCAGACACGTGAGGACAAAGAGCCACCTGCCTGCCCTGTTACAGCAGAGGAGCACCGCTCTCGGTCTCCACAGGAAGTCTTTCCCCACTGCTGCCCTCAAGGGCCCGGGAGGTACAGAACAGAGGTCAAGGCCTGGGTCAAACTGTCACCTTGCAGTGGCACTCGCCGCTTGTCTTGTTGCAGTCCGGGTCGAAGCCTTTGCTGACATCGCAGTTGCATGGGCCACACGTGGGGTGTCCCCACCAGCCTCGGGGACAAGGCTGGTCAATCCTGCAGAGAGGGACCCAGGCAGGCATGAGCTCCCTCTGCCAACCTTGCCGGGTGTGGCCTTGTGTGGCCCTTCTGACCCTGGCTGCCACTCAGCCAGGTTCTCAGTGCTCTGAGGGACAAACCAGGGATGAGCAGTAGCCACCGAAGCCGGCTGCTATGGGCTGGTCTACTTACCTGGTCTCACAGTATGGCCCGAGGTAATTCTGCGGACACTCGCAGGTGTAGCCGTGGGGGGCACTGGGCTTTCGGATACACGTGGACTGGTGCTCACATGGGTTCAGGTCACACACATTAGTACAGTTGTCCCCATAGTAACCTGGGACCAGAAAGGCAGGAGCGGCTCCGTTCCCACCCTCCCCCAGCACGTTCTTCAAACAGCATTCATCCCCCTCCTTCCACCGTGAGCACCATACCCGCTGGCCGGGGCACCTGCTCGCCTGCCCCGTTTTCCTGGGCCCCTGGCTCACCTGGATCACAGCTGCAGGAATAGCTGTCCCAGTCGTCGCTGCAATAGCTGTTGGCAGGACACGGGTTCGAGTCACAGGGATCTGGCAGGCTGCAGCCCGGCTCCACGTTGATGCTTTCCCCACGGCTAGGGTCCAGACTGCTAACCCCCTTGGGCGTCTCGCTCACCCGCACTCCCTGGAAAGGACAGGGGTAGCGTTGGCCTTCCGTGGCGTGGGCCTCCGGGTGGTGGCGCGGCCAGGGAGGGTGCTCACCTGCAGACAGCCCCGGAAGCCGCGGGCCACCCCACTGGCTGGCCCAGGCACGCCGCCCACTGTGATGTTGCTCAGGTGCAGCCCGTGGAGCCGGGGACCCAGGTTGCCCTCTGCCTGCTGTTGCCCGTAGTCGAAGGACAGGATGGCGTGGCCAGGGCCCCCGCTGGCTCCGAGTGCCAGCTCTGCGTGGTGCCAGTCGCCATCATTGGCCCGGCCTGGCTCCAGGCGGAGAGACGAGGCCTGGAGCCCCGTGCCCTCCACACTCAGCACCACGTGGCCCCCCCGCAGCTGGCACCGGGAGGGAGGAAAGGGGGACCATCAGACCACCTTGACTGGCTCTTCTTCCAGCCCACAGTTCCTCTTCCCCTCCAAAGAATGAACCATCTTGCTGCCCCATTAAGGCCAGAGAGAACAAGGTGTTATTTCATTTGGGCCCCATAGATGGCAGCAGTGACCCACCAAACCAGTCAAGCTGCTTTTTCATTTCCAGGAAAGACAAGACCCTGCCCACCGAGAGGGTGGTCAGAGAGTGACCAGCCAGTCCCTGGAGGCGGAGGCAGCCCCCACTAGGGCCCACCTGCCCCTACCCCGCAGTGCATCACCTGCAGGGTGATGGTACTTCGCCCCCTGGTGACAGCCTGCAGCAGGACACCGTCGGCCTGGCGTGTGCGGAACATGAGGCTGAGGTGCCAGGGCTGGGAGATGGGCAGGGAGAGGCCCTGCCAGGCCACCAGGCTGCTACCCAGGAAGCGCTGAGGGTTGGCCATTTCTGGGGAGATAGATAAAGGCAGACTGAGGGGCGGAGCAGCCAAGTGCTTTGGGAGATATGATGCTTGGTGGCGGGTCCACAGGAGGCAGGGTGCTGCCTCTCCTAGTACCCACTCCCTGGGCGGCCCCGCCCTCCAGAGCTTTTACCTGCCCTGGGCCCGCCCCACGCTGTGCCTAGGCCTGCCTGTCACTGGGCCCTTTGTCTCCTGTGCTGCCCTCTCAGGGCTCTGCCCAGACACGCTTTTCCACCCACAGCCCAGCTCTGCTGGGCGCTGCCCAGTGTCTGCCCCTGCCAGGGTTCCCAGCACGGCTGACGGCTGCCGGGCCTCGGCCTCTCCGCCTACCCTGGGCACAGCTCTTGCCCCCGAAGCCCAGAGGGCACTCGCAGCTGAATGAGTCCCACTGGTTCACACAGGTGCCCCCGTTGTGGCAAGTGTTGCTGTCACACACATTCTTCTTGGCAGGGCAGCCTAGGGTGGAAAGAAGGGGGCTCAGGCAGGGGTCCTGTGGCAGGGGCTAGAGGGGCTTTGAGGCCCCGCATGTGGATGTCCCCAGACCAGGGACGGCCCCTCCTCTGTGTGTGGGGCTCCTGGACTTGCCCCACCCCAGGCTCCCATACCAGGCACGGTGCCGTTGTTGGCGATGAAGTCGGCCATGTCCACATGCCGGCTGTCCACTTGCAGGTTCCTCATGCAGCCCACGAAGTGCCGTGTCCGGACAGGGAAGCTCTCGGGCAGATCGGGCACCCCTCCCAGCAGCAGGGGCCCTGTCAGGTCCAGAGACCTGGGGCAGCGACAAGAGTGGTGATGTTAGGCAGAACGGGCAACTTGTGGCTCTTCCTTCTCCCTGCAGCCTGCCACCGGGCCAGAGAGTGGGGAGGCCTCAGAGTCCCAGGGGCCCTGCAGAGCAGTGCCAGGGGGAAGAGAGGCACCCCCAACCTGGAGCTGCGCATCGAATACCCACCCCCTCTCCAGACCAAAGCACAAGGCCCCGCTGCAGTCCCCCAGGCCTGCCCGCTCCCATCCATGGGAGGCTGGGGGCAGCAAGGCGAGCACCGGCCCTCCCCTGGGTTGGTTCCCACCCCAAAGGCTCCCCTCTTGACCGTCGCCCCTGCCTGGCCCTGCCCTCTCCCTTGCTTACTTCTTGCTGCCCGCCTGGGTGCCCTGGGCAGCACAGGAGTAGTTCCCCAGCACGGCTCCGAAGCGCAGGGCCATCCCCGTGTCACAGCCATCCACACTCACCACGGCCACCTTCTGCTCGGATGGGCCCTGGGGGAGCCCTGTCTGGCCCAACAGTGGCTGCGGACGGGGGAGGGCAGAGAAGGGAAGCAGTGGGCAAGGGGCCCGCTAGGCTTGTGGGCCAGACACGAAGACCCACCGCACACTGACAGCCCTTTATGTACACACAAGCACACACGCATGCTCACGACTTAGCTTAAGTTAATGTTCGTTCCCGTGTGGCTGGCCTAATGGAACATGGAGCATCTACACTACCCACTGGAATGGAGATGCCCCAGCAAGGTGGCGAATGTCCACCCCGCCCTCCCTTTCCACCAGAAGAGCCGTGACCCTCCCTGGAGGCAGTGCCACCTAGGTCTAGGGAGGACCTGAGCCAAGGACAAATGCCTCCAACTCCCTGACCCCCTCACACACCCACCTTATTGTAGTACTTCAGCTGGACTGTGTGCCACTGGCCATCGCTGACTCCTCCGGGCACAAACGGGGACACAGTGGTGGTCGACTCCCCTAGGGAAAGGACCCGGGTGAGCTGGGACATGAGCGAGAGCTGAGCACGGGGAGGGTGTGCTCAGGCTTGGCCCCCAGCCCAGGTGTGGCTGGGAGAGCGTGTGCCTTGGGGTCAGGGGCCGGGAGGCATGGGGCCTCCGGGCGACGGGCAAAGGCATCGGGCACCCAGATCACCTGCAGAGAAGGTGAGCTGGACCTGCTCCTGGATCACCTCGAGGGCCACGAAGTCGTGCTTCTCGTTGAAGCGCCCGTTGTACAGCAGCAGGCCGTCACGCTCCTTGGTGGCAAACCTGTGGGGGAGTTGGGGACGGGGGCAGGGAATGGGGCACCCACTGGGATGCCAGCACTCCAGCCGCCCAACTAGCCCTGGATCCTACTCAGTACCATCCACAAGGCTGCCACCTTGGCCAAAACCAGGGGTCGGGGGGGTTGAACGTGGAAGATGAGCCCAAACCAGAACCGGAATCAGAGCCCCTGGCATTCCGGCTCCCTACCCTGGAGGGCTGGTGGGAGGAGTGACAGGTGGACCCTGGTGGGTGAGGAAAGTCTGCTGGCAAAGTGCACGGGCACCTCCAAGTGCACGGACAGGGTTCCAACAGCAACCTGCTCCGAGCACGTTTGCTGCCTGCCCGCTCACCTTGTCTGTAGAGCAGGACCCAGGCTCCCACCACGCCTTCACCCCCCAGGCCCAGACACTCACGAGAGGGCCAAGGTGAAGTGGAAGCGCTGGCGCAGGCCACGGAAGGTGATGAAGGAGCGGGCAGGGAAGCTGCGTGTGGTCACCTGGCAGAAGGGCTTCTCGAAGTCTCCGGAAGGGCAGTCGCACTTGAAGCCGCCCACCAGCAGGTTGACGCAGGCGCCGCCATTCTTGCAGACACCCGGGCTGCAGCGGCCTGAGCGGGCGCTCACCTCACAGTGCTCACCTGAGCGAGAGGGAAGGCAGGGTAAGGACCAAACCCCTGAGAGGAGGCAGGGACTGGGACTCCTCCCCACCTGCGATACCGCCTGTGGTCTCCTGTGACCCCACAGTGCTCCCAGACTCTCCCTCTCCTTCCTCCATCTCCTCTGAGAAACCCTGGCCTTTCCTGGAGCTGTACCTGGCCCTCTGGGCCATTCTCAGCACATCCCACATACCCCTCCAGCAAGCTCCTCGAAGCTCCCAGCCCCTCCCATGCCCCTTTGGGCCTCAAGAGCATAGGCCTGCAAGGTCCCTGACCATAAGACCCAAATCCTAGTAGCCTTTGGTGCCAAGCAAGCTCAGGGGTGTTCTGGCCCCTGCAGGGGTGAATGTGCATGGAAGGAAGGGCCTACAGGTCGGCTTGAAAGCCAGTGCCAACCCCCCTCCCCCTCCCTCCCATTGGTGCTTTTGTCCCTGTCAGGCACCAAGATCAGTTTCCTTCCCTGGGGATGAGACAAGGCTTCCACTCAGATTTGTCAGAGTTATGGGGGGTGCAGGGGAGAGGGGAGGACACCCAGGAATGGGGCAGGGAGCTCCCACTCCGAGCCCTGGGGTCGAGGCTGAGGACCTCTGTGCACTTGGGAGATGCTAAGTTTGGAACTGAGCCCTGGGAGCAGACCAGGACTCAATGGAGGAGCTGAAAATTCCAACAGGAAAATCCACCCCTTTCTCTCCTTCCCCATTCCCAGATTCTAGAGATAGGTTCTCAGCTCCTGTGCCTAGTGACTGGCTCTTGTTTCCATGGAAACTGTTGTTCGCCTACTCTAAGCCCCCCCTTGTCATCCTCCTGGACAAAGACTCCACTCCCCTCCCCCAAGCCCACCCCTCCCCTCTCCCCCACCACCCACAGCAGCAGCTGAGAGGAGTCAAGTCTGGAAGTTCTGGGCAGGAAGATGCAGCGAGGGAGGCGGTGGCGCCTGCCTGCCACTGCTGGTTGAGTCGTGGGCACGGCTCTGTAGGACAGGGAGTGGGGCCTAAGGCACTGGAAAGGAAGGACCATGGGGGAGAGGTGAAGGGGTGTCCAGGGGAGAAACAGGAGCCTGCAGGGCGGGCTCAGGAGCACAAGGCAGAGGCAGGGACTGGGTCACAGGACCCTCGGTCAGGACCCTCTGTTATGCACCTGGGCAGGGCAGGACTATTCTGCTCAGAGTTGCACAGGTGCAACGATCTTAAGCAACACCCCTGTCCCCACACCTGAGCCCCTCCGGGGCCCCCAGCTCCTCATGCCTTCCCTTCGACGCCTGGGGAGAAAGGCACTTACCATAGCTCAGACAGGTAACTCACTCAGTGTAGGGGGAGGTCAAGGTGGAGGCCCAGGCTCATCCCTAACCAGGCTTCGAGGTGAGGCCTGGAGCAAGTCACCTGACCTCAACGTTGCCTTAAAGCACAGCCAGCGTTTTCCACAGGCCAGCTCTGTCCATGTGTTACATTAACTAAGCTAATCCTCACAACCGCTGTGCGATGCAAGATTGATCCTTTCCGTTTTAAAATGCTGAGGCACAGAGAGGTTAAGCAACTTGCTCAAGGACACAGCCACTAGTGGCAAAGCTGGGGAACAAATCCAAGCAGGCGGGCCCTAGAACTAGTGCTGCCCCCGGGTTACACTGCTTCGGTGGGGAGAGAGGTGATGGAGAAGGAGGACTCCCTCCCCTCTGCCTTCTGCAGTAGGTTGGTGTAAAACAGCGCGTGGGGTTTGAGAACGGCCAGGGACACCCCGTACCTTACTCTGGAAAGGAACTAGGCAGCAGACCCCTCCCTCGGCTCACCGGTGTAGCCGTCGCGGCAGAGGCAGGTGTAGCCGCCCTCGCGGCTGCGGCAGCGCCCGTGGGCTCCGCAGGGCCGCGAGTAGCAGAGGTCCACCTCGGTCTCGCAGTAGTCGCCCGTGAAGCCAGGTGGGCAGCGGCAGCGCAGCCCCCCGACCGGGTGGATGGGCCGGAAGAGCACCGACGAGGAGGCGATGAAGGGCGCCGAGGAGTCGAAGCGCAGCACCGACACGCAGCGCATGTAGTTCTCGCACGGCTCGCGCAGGCAGATGTTGTCGTCGAAGGGCAGCACGCGCTGGGCCGAGATGGCCGTCAGCAGGCTGCGGTTGAGGTACAGGCGCTCCTGCAGGTCCTCCGAGGGCAGGAAGGGCGGCCCGCCCCCGGGCCCCGGCGGCTGCCCCACCGACAGGCTCACGTTGAGGATGTGGCCGCCAGGGGCGTCGGTATCCCGCTGCACGTTGAAGACCACCACGTGGTCTGGGGGCGTGGCCAGCGTGGCGGCCACCGCCTGGATGAACAGGCCCAGCAGTGGCGACAGGAAGCGCTCCGGGGACATGTCCTCCAGGCGCAGTGTGATGCTGTGCGTGAGCATCTCATCCGTGATGATGGTGACGCGCAGGGCGCACTGGGCCGTCACACTGTGCACGCCATCTGCAGAGAGGCGGCAAGGGTCAGGACCTGGCCTGGGACTGGGATGCCAAGCCATAGACCTGGCCCTGGGCAGCGGCCCCAAGGACAGGGAGTGAATGGGGCTGAAATCCGGCCACACATTCTCACCTTGGCCACACATTCTCACCTTGCTCAACCGCCAAGAAGGGGCTCCCTTGGGCATAACGTCTGTAGGCAAGCCACTCCTTGAGGATGAACCTCCACTGACCCCCTGTGCCCCAGGGGGTGCATAGGGATTCAACTTTCAGAAGTTCTCCTTGCACACTTTCCCCAAACCCTCTGGTGGGAAGCACGGCACACCTTTCAATGTTTGTGCACCTTTCCCTACCCAGGCCGTGGGTCCTGCTCCCTTCTACCAGACTACTCGGGGCTTCCCTACAGAGAACCTTATTCTGCCTTTTTCTTACCTCTCTACAGGACCAGAGCACCAAGAGAGACCCACAAATACAATCCTCCCGCCCCCTCAGTCTCTGTGTCTCCACACTACCATAACCCTAACCCTGGCTGTGCTCCTCCCCCCCCACCCTCCCCCACCCCCCGCCCCAGCAGAGAACAGGGGATGAACTGGGTCAGTGGGCCACCTGGTCCTCCTCCCACTGAGCCGCATGGCTGCTTGGGCGCAGGCCACTATCCCCATGGCAACAGCCCACACAAAGCATTCTTCCTGCCCAACTCTCTAGGTTTCTGAGGGTAGCCTGGGGGGACTCCACCCCAGGAAATCCAACTGAGCCACCTAGCCAGTGGCAGTACTACCCACCGCTCTGATGCTCTGGAGGACTGGGGAGGAGGCACAGATGGAAAGGCCTGGACTGCTCAGACTCTAGACAGAGCCCCACTGGGCTCAAGTCTTCTCTGGCCCTGGGCCTCCAGCTCCTCAGCGCCCACTCGCCTCCAGCAGTACACCAGGATGCCTGCCACACACTCACTCACAGACAGCCAAGTACTAACACACTCTGCTGTCTCACTCCACCCACACACCCTAGGCCCAGCAGTGCCATACATACCTGCATGCACAAATACACGAGAACGGCTTTTATCTTGCTCAAAAATGAAAGCTGGAGGCCAAGGGGAAGGGGAAATGGCTTGGCAGGGCTATAAGCGATATTCATATTTTTGTTTACAATGTCTTGCACATAGTGGGTGTCTGGTAAATACTAAGATGTTCATGAGAATCGATTGGGTCTCCGTGAGGGGTCCTGAGCAGATATGAAAAAGCACACCCTAGCAGGAATGGGGCAGGAGGTAGCCCTTCTGAAGCCGGGTAAGAGTAGAAGAGGGGTCTACGAACAGACTCTGCTTCTCTGTCTTGCCTAATTCAGGTGGCTGACTACACCAGGTGCTCAGGTGAGGCTGGGAAGGCCACCTCAGCCACGTCCTCGGCCCACTGCCCACCTGCCCTCCAGCCTCAAGACTTGGGATTTCGAGGCACGCCTGCTCTCACAGCAAGCCTGCTTGTCATCACCCAGTTCTTCTCCTTCCACTCTCTTCTCACAAGCTGTTCCTTCCGACCTGGCCTACCCAGCCACCTAAACTCACCTACTCCAGGAAGCCTGCCTGGATCTACGACCTCTGGCTTCACTTTGCTCCCTCTTTCAGACCCCACTGCACTCAGGTAGGGCACTGGCACAGAGCTCTTGTGTACCTGGGCCCTCTGCCTGATGCTTCCTTGAGCGGATAGGTCCTTCAGGTAGAAAGCAGCCCAAAGGTCTACACAGAGTGCTCCTCCTGACTGATTAGGGAGGGGAGGGGACAATCAAGGCCAAGGAGCAAGAGAAACCTCAGCACCACTCAGCCCTGGGAAGAAGCACTCCTCCCTACATTCCCCCTCCACCATCCCAGGCCCCGCCCATGTCCCTCACCCACTGTGTCTCTGTTGCTTCCCATCTGGCCCACCATCTGTGGCCACCTGCCCCCTATGCTATTGTCCCCCATCCCCAGCAGTTAACCTACTGCTCGCTCCTTTCTTTTTGTTCCTCTCCCCTGCCTTGACCTGGGTCACCCTCAGGTGCAAAGGCAGGGGTGGGAACAGGGATAAGGAGTGCATTGCCTGAGCCATCCTCCTGGACACAAAGCAGTTGGGATGGCCTCTGATCCCCAGAAACACTACCTGAGCCCACAGCCCAGAGCCCAGCCAGCCACGCCTGGAAAAGTGCCAGGTCCCAGAATGTGGCAGAGTCAGCCCCCAAGTCTCCCTTCCCCTGGCAGATGTGCCAGTGGAGGTTGCGGGCCTGGAGGGGTCTGCCACTCTGGGGGCTGAACAGGCCATGGGCAGGAGCTCCTGTGTGTCTAGCAAAGTAAGAAAGAGGTGGGGAGAATTCAGGCTCCAGGACAGCCATCGGCCCAGGCTGGGGCAGCTGCAGCCCACGGGCACCAGAGAGGGGAAATCAGAGAGGCAGAAACACGGAGACCAAACAGGGCAACACAAAGGCCCAGGAAAACAGCCAGCAATGGAGAAAGTGGGAAAGGGGGAGAGACCAACACAGGAGATGGGGAGAGGGCACTGGGGAGGGACAGTGCAGAAGGGTCCCCATGGGCAGGGCGGAGAAAGAAAGAAGAGACAAAGAACAAGAGAAGGAAAACAAAGGGGCAGTGGGAGTCAATTCCCCCTCACCCCTGCCTCCATGAACTTTGGGGTTGCCGTGGTGACTGCCTCCAAGGGTCAGGGCTGAGGGGAGAGGGTAGGGCTAAGGCTAGAGGGCCAGGGAGGCCCTCCTCTCTATCCCAGGAGAGCTGAGGTCTGGGGTTCAGCCCTGATAGGACCCTGAAGGCTGGGTGGGGCCTTCTCTGCCCCCATCCCTCAGCATCTTGCCACTCACCTAGGGTGGATGGGGTGAGGACAAGAGGGAGAGGCTGTCCTTCCCACCACCTGGCCTCCCAGCACAGAGGACTCAGGATATAGGAACTCCATCCTCCCACTTTCTCCTCCTAGAGGGGAAACTGGAGCCTCAAAGGCACAGAACCTGGTCCAGGACCTCTAAGCGCTCCCACAGCCTGGCTCCCGTGGTCCCCAGAGGCGTGGGCAGGGGAGGTGTCTGTCCAGGAAGGACCTTGATTTGGGGGGAGGCTGAAGCCATGCCCTGTGTCTCTCTCCTGCCTCTTCCTGACCCCAGGCCCAGATTCCCCTCCCGGATGTGTGTGGGGTAGGGGCGTGTGACCCGTCCATCCCCGGGCTGCAGCTAACAAGGGATCCCAGTTGTTCCCAGACTTGGGGAAGGGGCTCAGCGTCCTGGGGCTGGCCCCTCCTTGCTGATGGCGCTCCCTCCCCAAAGCTGATAGAAAGACACAAGGCCGCCCCCACCCCAGCCCTCCTCCCCCTACCCTTCTGTCCAGGGAGTCTCCAGGCGAAGTGCTTGGCCAAGCAGCAGGAATGCCCTGTCTGGGTCCTGGCCAGGCTCCCACGCCTCAGGACTGTTCTCTCCCCACCAGATCAGGGGACTCTGCCCTCAGAGGCCATCGGTCCTCTGGCTCATCCTGGTCCCCAGCCCCTGGCTGGTGACAGCCAGCAGGGAAGACCTGGTGTCCTAAGAACAGCCCATGGGGTGGCAAGGGGGCCCAGGAGGTCTCAGCCTGGCCCTGGCTTCACTGAAGCCCCTCCCCCAAGCTGGACCGAACCAGGGCCTCTGACAGTGGGGTCTGTTTGGACAGAGACAATGAGCTCTGGCCTCACTTCCGGTGGGAGCTCTGAAGGGGGAGCCAGGCCCGGCTCTTTCTGCCTGGAGGGAAAAGAATGCCTGAGACAAAGTCCCCCTCAGCTGGTGCAGGGCTCAGCCGGGAGCCAGAAGGGGCCCGAAGAGGCCCAGCAGCAGGGTCCTGACCCCACAGCCCTCAGTTCTGTATGAGATCACAGGAGTATCTTGCTGGAGTGAGGAGTGCCGAGGGGGCTCCCTGGCCTCTGTGCCCCTCCCCCAGCTCTTGGGACCCCCCCAGACTTCCACCCGCCCTTTTCACATTTCTTGGCAGCCAGGGCCAGGGCAGCCTCGCAAGACTTCCTCCAGCAGATCACAGGCTGGTGGGCAGGGGGCAGCCAACCGAAGCAGCCCAGCTCAGCCTGGGTGGGGCTCCTTCCCACGGGCCTCCTGCCCCTCAACCTCTGTGCCAGGCACCGGGCAGAACAGCGGGTCAGGGGTTCCTCCAGGCCAGCTGCCCAGCAGCCCCCCTCCCCAGCATCACCTGGGCCCTTCCTTACCTGACACCAGCACGCTCATGACAGCCTCCAGAGGCCGGTTGTTGTCCAGGGCCCGACTCAGCCTCAGCTCCCCGGTGGAGGCGTTGAGCAAGACCAGGCTGAGTTCGTTTCCCCGCTCAAAGCTGTAAGTCAGGCTGTCTGAGACGTCAGGGTCGTGGGCAGGCACGCGGCCGATGGTGCCCCCGGGGAAGCTGCTGGAGCGGTTGGTGACATAGTTGTTGAAAAGGATCTCAAAGTTGCCCAGCACTGGCGGGTTGTCGTTGCGGTCCAGCAGGCGGACGTGGACCGTGGCCCGGCTCACGAGGGGCGCCGACGTGGCCTGGATGACCAGGATGTACTCAGGCCGGTCCTCGTAGTCCAGGTCCACCAGGGCGGTCAGCTCCCCAGAGAAGATGTCCAGCTGAAAGACCTCAGGGATGTTGCCCTCTACGATCTGGTACATGATCTGGGCATTGGTGCCTTCGTCGGGGTCCGTGGCTGTGACCCGGGCCACGGCCAGCCCAATGGGGCTGTTTTCTTCCACGAACACATCGAACTCGTCCTGCTCAAAGACAGGCGGGTTGTCGTTCACATCCAGCACGGTGACCGTCACGTCCATGGGCGTGCGGGCTGGAGGCATCCCCTTGTCCACGGCGTATGCCCGCAAGACGTACTGGGCCACGTTCTCACGATCCAGCCTCCGAAGTGTCCGCACAATGCCCGACGTGGACTCTACGATAAAGTCACCGTCCCCATCGTTGCCCCCTTGGAAGGTGTAGAAGACCCTGCCGTTGAGGCCGGAGTCACGGTCGGTGGCCGAGATCTGCAGGACGCTGGTAAAAGGGGGCACATCCTCATAGACGCTGCCCTGGTAGGAGTCCCGCAGGAACTGAGGGGCATTGTCATTCACGTCATTCACCAGGATCTCCAGGTAGGTGGTGTCGGACTTCTGGGGAATGCCGTTGTCCCGGGCAGTGATGGCCAGGGTGTAGGACACCTGGTCCTCGTAGTCCAGCTCTGCCTGGGTCGTGACCGCCCCGGTGTCTGCATCGATACGGAACTGGGGGATGCTGTCCTCCATAAAGTAGGTGATGCGGGCATTCTCGCCGGTGTCCTCATCTGTGGCACTGATCAGCACCACCGTGGTGCCTGCTGGCCGGTCCTCATTCACGTTCACAGTGTAGTGGGAGCTCTGGAAGACAGGACGGTGTGTGTTGGCATCCGTGACGTTCACCACCACCTGTGCCGTGTCCTGCCGCGTGCCGTCGGAGGCGGTGACAGCCAGCACGTACTGCCGCTCCAGTTTGTAGTCCAGTGGCAGGGCGAGGGACACCAGCCCGCCACCGCTCTGGCTGGTGATGGAGAAGCGGTTCCGGGTGTTGCCACTGGTGATCTGGTAGGTGATGACACTGTGGGCATCCCGGTCCACAGCCGACACGGTCACCACACTGGTGCCCACAGCAGCATCCTCGTTGAGCCGCACCGTGTACTCAGGCTGGGTGAAGGTCGGGTTGTTGTCGTTAACATCCAGGACAGTCACGCTGACACTGGCCGAGGCAGTGAGCGCGGGGGCGCCGTGGTCTCGGGCTTCCACCCCAAAGCTGTAGAAATCAACCTCCTCACGATCCAGCTCGGCGGCCACGGAGATCCACCCCGTGCCATTGTTGATGGTGAAGGGGAAGTCGTGTCCGACTCCAGCGAGGCGGTACTCCAGGCGGGCATTGTCGCCAGCGTCAGCGTCGATGGCCTGCACGTGGAGAACCAGGTAGCCTAAGGGGACACTCTCCAGGACAGTGGCCTGGAAGGGGGTGCTGACGAAGATGGGAGCGTTGTCATTGATGTCTAGGACTTGCACTGTCACCAGGCCAGAGACGTTGGAGAGTGGGGGGCGGCCACCGTCCTGTGCCCGGATCCGTAAGGTGTACTCCTTAGTGGTCTCGTAGTCTAGAGGGCTCACGACATCCAGAGCCCCGGTCTGGGCATCCAGGTAGAACTGCCCCCGGGCGTTGCCGCTCATGATGCTGTAATGCACCAGGGCGTTGCTGCCCTTGTCCCTGTCGGAGGCTGTGACTCTGAGCACTGGGGCCCCCGGGGTCACGTCCTCCCGCACCTGGACCACGTAGCGCTTCTCACTGAACTGGGGGGCGTTATCATTGTCATCCTCCACGGACAGGAAGACGGCAGCTGTGGCGCTCCGCGGGCCGGGGTCCCGGCCCTGGTCACTTGCTTCTACTGTCAGTTGGTAGGATTCCACCTCTTCCCTATCTACGGGACCACGGGTTCGGATCACCCCAGAACGAGGGTCGATCTCAAAGACTTCCGAGGGGCTGCCCCCAGGCCCCTCCAGCAGGCGATACAGAATGTTGGCATTGGGAGGGGCGTCACCATCCGTGGCTCTGACAGTGAGCACCTCATAGCCCACCTCCAGGTTCTCCCTGAGACTCTCCTTGTATTCCTGCTGCTCGAAGACAGGGTCGTGGTCATTGGTGTCAGTGACCAAGATGGTGAGGGTGGCCAGGGCACTGCGTCGGGGCATGCCGTGATCCTGCGCCGTGACCCTGAACACGTGGGTGCTCTTGGTCTCCCGATCCAGCTCCTCAGCTGTGGTCACAGCGCCCGTGATCGGGTCCAGGGAGAAGAAATGGTTGGAGCGGCTATCGAAGAGGGCGTCCATGGTGTACTCCAGCCGACCTGCCTCCCCCTCGTCTGGGTCGATGGCCCGCAGGGACGCTACAGCGGTGCCTGCTGGCTGGTTCTCGGGCACTGTGGCCTGGTAGCTGGGGGGCTGGAACTGGGGGGCGGTATTCACATTCCTTTTCCGACGCCCACCGGTGGACTCTTCTGACGACCTCTCCTCTGCCCTGAGCCCTGGGGTCTGCACCAGCTTGCAGGACTGGCATCGCAGCCGTGGGGCCGTCAAGCACGGGTGCTCTTGGGGCAGGGTGAGCTTGCCCTGTGGGGAAAGGTGGCCTCCAATGCCCAGGAGGCGACAGCTCCAGGGACAGCCTTCCGGGGCTGGCGGCAGGGGAATGTGGGCCCCGGATTCTGGACACCAGACCCTCAGACCATCGTGATGTGGCACCAGATGGCCAGTCAGCTCTGTCCCCTCATCCCTGCAGCGGCTGGTGTAGAGCCAGAGGTTCGAGGCTGAGGCCGGACAGAGCCAGCCCACCGGGGCGCAGGCCGCGGAGGATCCACGTCCTCCGGTCCCCAGGGAACGACAGGGCCCCACTTGGTCTCCCAGGAGTGGCGGCAGCGGCAGCAGTAGCAGCAGTAGCAGCAGCAGCGGCGGCGGCGGCAGCGGCGTGGAAAGGGGGGTGCGGGCTGCCCGGCTCCGCATTTCTCCCTGCTCCCGGCTGGCCCGGTCAACGGCGGCGGCTCCTCCTCCGGCTCCTGCCGGCCCCGCCGCGCCTCATGCCCGAGCCGGGGCGCTGGTCCCCCGGGGCCACTGGTGCGTCCCGCGGGGGGCCTGAGCCTTGCTGTCTCGGCGGGGCCGGCGCTGCGCCCTCGGATGTGCCCGGGCTCCCACCGTTCCCCGAGCCGGGCCCGCGCCCGGGTCACCCCGACCACCGCGGGCTGGCGCTGCGTTTCCACTTGCGCACCCGGCTCTCGCCACCTGCGCCGGCGAGCTCCGCGCGCCCCAGGCCCTGCCGGCCCCCCGATCCCCGAGGTGCCCCCTACGCCCCGGCGAGATCGCCCACCTGCGCCCGCGGAGCTGCACACCCGGACCCAGCCGCCACGGACCGCCCCACACTGCCCGCTCGCGCCTCGCGTCCGCGCCGCGGCTGCTGCTGTCGCCGCGGCCTCGAGCCCAGCCCCACGCTCCCCCGCCTCCCGGGCGGGCCGGCGAGCTCTGCAGAGCCGCGGCGGCGGCAGCGGCTCATTACCATAGACCTGCTCGCGCCGCCGCCGCCTTAAAGTGGCGACGCCAGCCGCACCGAAGGAGGTGGGCCCCACCCAGAGCCCGCCTCCGCATGGATGCTCTCTAGTCTAGGATTCTTGTTGTCCAGAAACCCCCATCCCAGATCCCTACCACCTCCTAAAGAGGAATTGACCATCAGAAGCCAGACAGTGAATAATAGTGTTCTCATCCTACCTATGCACAGAGGTTTTCAAAACATTTTGAAGGGCTCTCAGAAGCCAAGAGCCCACCTCACATCACCTGTAACTGCTGGCTGTCGCTGGTTGCTGGTAAGAGCACTCATTGCTGTCCCTTCCCACAGGTCTCAGGCCAGACTGAGCAAAAATGACCTTTCTCAACACCCCACCTCCCTGGGAACACACAGTGTGGTCTGGAGCCCCTCCTCTCATCAAGCTGTAGTCTAGCCAGGCTGCCCTTGGGGTCCCACGCTGGGCAGAATGACCCCAGCACCAGTTGGACACCACCCGGGTGTTTCAGGGGCAGGGGAGCTGGGAGTGTCAGGGCAGAAGCCGCTGGTATAAACATGCTAACATTGCCAGTTCTGAGCCCCAGAGAGGGTGAAACTTGTAGAGTCACAAGGCCCGCTGGGGGTGAAGGCAAGCTTTAACACAGGCTTCCCGGGTCCTGGCTCCTTTTCACTGCCCACTGTCTGCAGAGACGACCTCTTGCACAGGGCTTCTGAGTCTCTTCATCTGCAGGCCCACGAACCGGGGCGTGAGGCTTCCAGGGGTTCTGGGGGAGCTCCCAGTGTGGAAGCCGACTGTGAAGAAGAGCTGGGCAAGGGTGCTCCAGAAGGGGATCCCCTTTCTCATACCCCAACTAGGGCCCCCATCCAGGGACTTCGGGGCCACCTGGGTGAGCAGTGAGGGGCCTGGTTGTCATCGGGGCTGGCTTGGGGACAAGGCCACGGCTTTATTTAGTCCAGCCCCACTACCCTCTGGCTACGTGACCTTGGTCAAATTCCATGGCCTGAATTTCCCTTTTGTAAAATGAGGGGTTTGGATAAGGTTAATGATTTTCAAAAGTATATTTACCAGTAGAACCCCCCCCACCAAAATAAAATATGAAGTAGAAGCCCCGAATATAAAACTGATAAAGGCAGTGTTGCGGGGTCGAAGAGGGGGCCAGGGACTTGCCCCAACCCCACTGCTCCCCCAACCAGGAAATCCCTGGGCCACCCTGTGGAGCCTGAGGGTCTGGTGGAACTCAGTGAGAGCAGGGGACCCGACACTCTTTTCCAACACTGCAGTCTGGTTACAGCAAGGTCACTCTCTGTGGGTCACGGCAGAGGAGCTATGAATCCCCTCGCTGGGGCCTCTGGCCCAAGGAACTTCCATGTGACCACGTAGTAATGCCAAGAATGAAAAATCAGCTTTTCTCTTTCTCCGCAGGGGAAAGAAAAGGAGGTGGGCCTTAGGGACAGCAAGAGGAATTAGGGTTAGACTACATTCCTGGTAATGGTGACGAACAAGGAGAAGGAAGTGGGAGGAGGACCCATGGCTCAGGGAATGCCCTCTGCTTTAACCAAGACGAGCTTTCTTCTTGTAGTCAAGGCCAAGGGCAGCTCCAGAGATAGAGAGGTGGCTTCGCCTCTCTGGACTTCCTTTGACTTTGTGCTTGGGAGGATCTAGGGGCTGCGTGGGCATTTTGCTCTTCGCCTAATAGCCATGTGGTATGGAGAATACTCGGAAATTATACCATCTGTTAATTATCCTTTGAATCAGGGTTGGGTAATGAGACTCTCATTTTTGCTGGAGGCTCAAGCCAACACAAAAAAACTGGAGCTCTACGTCCATCTCTCTCCTTTTCTGCAAAAATGAGCTTCTGGGTGGGAGAGAGCAGCAGCCTTGGCTCTGGATCCGGGAACATCATTCTGGAGCCTGACACCAGACAGGGGTTGCCATGGAAGGCCCCGGGCAGGAAAGGCCCCTCCAGGTGAGTGGCCTTCCTGCCTAAGAGCAGACAGGTTGGAGGATGCAAGGAGCCTCTCCCTTCATCTCCAAGCACGCTTGGCAAATAGTCCTTAATCCTCTCCACGCCCTGTCCCCAGGGGCTCAGGACAGCTGCCTTCCCAGTCCACTCTCACTTGCTCAGCTATTTCCACTTCTTAAAAGCAAGAGGGAAACTTCTAAGTTTTCTCTGCAGCACAGTCTCAAACTAGGGCTTGTCCTCATGGTGTCCTCCTTGACCCCCAGGGGAAGGACTCCTACTTCATGGAACTTTCCAGCTGTAAGGAGCTTTCCGACCTTCCTCCTACGTGGGAGAAAACCAAGGTGCAGCAAGATCCTGGAGTCTGTTCAAAGGGAATTAACTGCTGGACTTGACAGTAGAGGCTCTGGAAGGAAAGTCACCTGTTCGGATAGTGCCCAGCTTTCACAGGACTTCGACACTCTTGCTGCTTCCTGAGGGACCCCAGGCATACATAGAGTACGGCTTGCATACGGCTGGCTCTCAGCTGAATGGGGGAGCAGAGGGTAAGAGTTCCAGGAGCAACTGAGACAGAAAAAGCTAAAGGAATTCAGAAGAGAGAGCACTGAGTGTAGGGGAAATCCCTCTGGGCTTCCAGGGGGAGGTGAGACTTGGGTTGCCTCTTGAAGAATCAGGAACTGCATTCCTGGCCAAGTGGAATTCTTATGCAGTGTACTAGGAATGAATGAAATGTGAGTGTCCCCTTGGCCGAAGCCAAGATTGGAGTGGGTGTGTAATGGCCAGCACAATGGAGCGGAAGACAGGGCCGCATTGGGAAGAACCAGGTGACCCCTGTCATTGGTGGAGACTTATGGGCTGAAATTCTGGGACCCGTGGCCTGCTTGGAAGGATTGGGTGTAGAGGGTGGCTGCTGATGGGAAAGGTCACAGTGATCTTCGGTGGGTGGGCAGGGCACTTCCTCTGGCAGGAGAGAGAGGTGGGGGGAGGTCCTGGTGCCTGATCCTGTTCCTGGGCTCAGTGTTGCTTTATAACAGACACAGAGATGGGGATGGGGGTGGAGCCCAGCCAGGTGGAGCTCCGATACTGTGGCTCTGGGACTAGGGGTGGGGTGGGATGGAAGGTGACCAGGAACCAGTAGCCGCAGGCAGGCTTTGCATGCCCAGTCCACTCCCCCACCACCCGCTTTTCCTTACGACTGGAGGGGGTGCTCCTTGAGGGTGGGCACTGTCCTTCTCAGCGCCCCCACTCCATGTCTGGCACAGAGAAGGCACTCAGAATCCTGTGAATTCTTCGTGTGGTTGCTTCCCCCCCAAACCAGTCTTCACTCAACAGCCAAAGTTATCTTTTTTTTTAAATTAATAAACACTTTTTAGATTACAAAAAAATCTTCCCCCGTTTTTTTTAATTTTGGAAAATGTCAAACTTCGGAAAAATTGCCAGGATGGTATGACACACCCCCAGCAGCCTTCCACCTGGACCCAGTCATTGTTGACACTGTGTGTCCCCTTCAATTTGTGGAGAACGAAGAGAAAGGGAGGCGCGAAGCCCCCTCAGCCCGCTGCCCCTCAGCACAAGGCTGCTAAGAGTCAGAATCAGACCCTCTCCCACATCCCACAGGACTCCTGCCACGCCCCAAACACGCACCAGGATTTCTGGTGTCTTCTAGGCCTCTGTCGGATTCATATTACCCCCCGGCCCTCAAAGGACTTTGATACCTGCTACTTTCAAACCAGAAATGTACGCATTACATTTGGTCACATGCCACTTGAGTTTCCTCCCTCCCTCCCTGCCTCCATCTTCTCTCCCTCTCTGTCTCTCTGCCTCTTTCTTTCTTTTGATATTGGAAATGGACTGTCGGAAGAGTCCAGGCCAGTTTTCTTGTCGAATGTGCCACTTCGGGATCTCTCGGACTAAAGGATCCCTCAGGGGGTCCTTCAGACGGTAGTACCGTAAAGGCGGAATCCAAGCATGTTGCCCCTTCCTGAAAACCTCGCACCGGCTCCTCTGTTGTGTCTTGAATAAAAGCCAACTTCCTCATATTGGTCCACAAAGTCCAGTGTGAAGGGGCCCAGCCTCTTCTTACTCCTCCCCCCTCGCTCTAATCTGGGCATCTGGCTTCCTTCCAGCTGTGGAATTTGGCAGTCTTAAATGTTCCCTTCTTCGTGGCAGGTATCGTCATTTGTAATTACATGAAATATTTATTTGTTCATTTACGTGGTTAACATCTAGCAAGCAGGAAGGCCCAGGAACAGGGTCAACACGAGTGCCTTGAAATCCTAGCGCCTGCACGGTACCCGACATAGTAGGCACTCAGTAAATATTGGTCAAACGGATGGATGGATGGATGGATGGATGCCACAGAGGAGTGACCAGGTGCTCCTCCATTCCTGGAGCCACCGTCTGGAAGGCCAGTTGGGTCTAGAAGAGGCTGCTCTGTGGAGAGCCCTGCGTTCATCCACTTCAACCACGGAACCGCGTTCCCAGCGCCGGCTGCAGCCAGGAGACGTAGGCCCGCCGCCCCAGCCAAGTTACACAGATTTTCTCCAAGGCTCATTAAAAGATGGCATTGGATGCCTTAATCCAGCGGTAGTTTCAACCCACAGAGCCAGTGCTGTTTGCCGGAGGTGGCTCAACAGGCCAGCATTCCATACTAAATACAGTCCGTGTAAGATTCCGCTGAGATAATTTTTGGCTCCTGAGCAGCAAACCCCGAAGCAACACCTTCAATAACTTAGTTGTTCAGTTTACCAGAGCAGGCCAAGTGGGGAGAGCCGTAGTAGCTGTGCCCTGGGCGCCGGGTGACGGGTGAGGTGACGTGTGAGAGGGACCCACCCACGTGACGTGCCTCCAGCTCTGGCCTCAAGGAGCAGCCAGTCTAATGTGGACTGAGACGAATGCGCTGGCTGGCGAGTTGTATTCATTAGTGTTTCTGTCTGGGGTGGGAGCGGGCTGGGGAAGGCTTGGGAAAGGAGGTGGCATTTGAACCCCCTGGAAGGGGAAGGAGGAATTCCGCAGACAGGCAGCAGGAACAAATCCAGAGGGAGAGGTGTGTGTGCGGCCAGGTGTGTCGGCACTCAGAGCTTGGGGTGGGGACAAGCAGAGCAGAAGGGCCTGTTTATCTGAGCTGTGGCCACAGTTGGATGGCTCCGGATTGTACGTGAGAGGCTGAGGGAGCCATCGGGAGCGCCGTGAGGGGAAGCGGGATCATGGCTGTAGCATCTGCAGCCCCTGGCACAGTGAAGACTTGGGGGGCGGGGGTTGGCAGGTCTGCAGGAGGCGGCTGCAGCAGTGGGGTGGGGGGCCGGCTGCTGAAGGGGCGGGTCTGCGTGATGAAGGACTCAGTGAGACTGTGGGAGGCTGGCCCCTAGGGATGAGGAGGGGGTGGCCCAGGGTGACTCCTGGGAGTTTGTTGTGGATACCTGAATAACCAGGGGAGGGTGGATCGGTTAAGAAGTTAGACTTGAACTTTGGGGTTTTCCATCCAGGTGGTGGAGAGGCTCACTGTGTATTTGGGAGGGGGAGAGTCTGGAACCCAAGAAGCATGATTGCCTGAGATCGTGGATTTGGGATCAGAGGTAGAGGGCGGGCAGAAAAAGAGCAGGGAGAGGCCAGCCCGGGAAACTGGGAGTTAGGGGCAGGTGCTAAACTCCTTATCCTGCTGGCTTCTTTAGCCTCCCCTCCCCCTCCCATTCACTCTGCACCCAGTACTCAGGCCTTCTTCCTGCTCCCTCTGTCTGGAACATTCCACCTGCCCTCTGAGCAGGTAGGGCCCCAAGTGTCAAGGAGGCAGCAGAGCCTAGAAGTGCCCACTGTTTGTCTTGGAAGGAAAGAAGGAAAGGAGCCAGAGCGGACCGCCTCACCAGCCCGGGCAGGGCGGCAGGAAGGTGGCTTTAAGGTGTGTGTTGGGGGGGGTGGGCAGGTGGGTGCGTTGAGGGGAAGGAGTGGGGAGGGGAGAGGCAGAAGAGCTAGCTGCAGAACCAGGTCTCAGGGACACCCGAGGGAGGGCGATAAGATCCGGGGCACAAGCAGACCAGGGCTGGCTTGGGAGGAAGAGTAGAAATAATTTTTTTTTCTGAGAAAACGGAAGAAGGATTGAATGCCATTCTAAATGGGTACTGAGTTCTTTTCTTTCTTTGGGATTAAACAACCAGTCTCTCTGGAGGGTCAGACCATCTTATTTGCAACTTACATCTCCAGGAAAATAATTTTCCAGACCAGTTCTGACTGCAAGCTTGGGGAGTGATGGGGTGGGAAGCTCCAGTCCCATGGAGGAACCCCGATGGCTCTCCAAAATGCAGGGCTTCTCCGCCAACCAATCACAGCAGTGAAAGGGGAACTTCCCTTCCAGAAAGAGGGGCTTTCTCAGAATCAGAGCTCGCCAGGATCCCCTACCTCTGTCCGGCAGGTCCGGGGACCTAGAGGATGGGCCCTGAAAAGGAACAGGGTGCTGTCTGGGTCTCCTTTTCTGCAGGTTGCTGGGGAGCTCAGTCCTGGGTTTCTGCAATAGGAACCAGTCTGCAGCACCCCCGCCCCCTGGGGGGGGGCTCTTAAAAGGGCAATGTCAGAGGCTGAGGTGTTGGCCCCACCCTCCCCCTCCCTGGGAGGTAGGGTTGCACCCTTCCTTTTTTTGTGTATCTGGGAGGAGCTTTGGGGGAACCCCATGCTGGGAGGTAAAGGTGGGAGAGCAGGCAGGCCCCTCTCCTGGCACAGGCTGTGACATGCAGCACATTTCTCTGGGGCCCATCCCAGCTCTACCCATCAGGCTCTTCCTGGGAGTTCAGCCAGGGAGGCTTGGGGTGGGAGGAAGGAGGCTGGCTGGGACCCCGGGCAAACCAGGAAAGCTCCAGGGAAGGAAAAGCGGACAGGTCCCGGGGAAAGTGCCCAGGACTGATTTCGGGTGAGCGCAGCCAGGCTCCTCGGGCTTACATTGGGTCCCCACATGAGTTGCCCTGCTTAGAATTTCCTTCTCCAAGCCTGGCTCGCGGTTGTCCCTTGGGAGAGAAGCCTGGTGTCCTCGCTCTTGCCTGCAGCACCCAGACCTGCATCCTGGGCCCTGCATTCCTGGGTGTGGGAACCAAGGGTTGCTCAGGGACCCAGGGCTCTGACTCACTCCACTCAGCCTGGGGGCGTTGTTTGCTAACTGAGGTAACTTGGGCAGCTGCTGTTGGAGATGGGGCAGGTCAAGGTGCCAGGGATGAGGGCATCAGCTGCGGGCTGTGCAGACAACTGCCAGGGTGGAGCCAAGGTTATCTGGTCCTGGTCCCAAGTGCTCCGCTTCCAGGCCAGCCAGCCATCCCTGAAAGAGGCTTGCACCAGCCCATCCCTCTGCTGAAGGGAGGGAAGGAGTCAGGGTTTCAGCGTGAAAGGCAGGCCACACCTTTCCCAATGACTGAGGTCTTTGACAGCAAGGGCTGTGTCCCATTCTTTCTCTGCTCCCTGCCCTTAATGGTGCCTAGCACAGGGGCAGCGCTCAGTAAACGAGTGTGCCCAGGTGCTCACTGGCTGTGTTCCAGTGCACGCCCTGCAGGGAGGGACCTCAGCCACAGGGGCATCCTTTCCTTCACGACCACCCGGTTCTCCTCTGGCTTCCAGAAGTGGGGATGGACTTCCTACTAACAGACGAGTGCGTCCACACAGCAGCCATATGCCGAGCCTCCATGCATTCCTTTTCTCTAGGCAGGCTCCCAGGCCAGTCCACACCCCGACCTAGCTGCAGGGCAGGTAGAAGGTTGGCATGGAGCTGGGCTGCCAACAGCACAGGCAGGAGGCTGTCTGCATAAAGCGGCAGGGAGTTGCAGGTGCAGCCAGCTCCAGAAAACAAGTCAGGTGAGAAGAAGGTAGTCGGCCAGTGCTCCAAGAGTTGGGCCCAGGTGCCCCTGGGCTCAGGGCCGCTGCTTCTGCCCTCCTGGTGGAAGGTCCCAGGCACCAGGAGCTGAAGTGTCAAGAGTGGGGAGCAGAGGAGGCAGTTGCAGTGACCTGTATGGCTACAGGAGGGTGCTCAAGGCCATCTCAGTGCCAACTCCAAAGCCCAAGGAGCCCTCCAAACGGGAGGGCTGCGAGGTGGCCAGCACTCCCTGTGACCAGTTGGGGCTACAGGAATGCGCATTTCTGGTCTTTCTAAGTGGGAGCAGCTTGCTCTTTTGTCCTCTGGCCCAGGCTCTGTCATCCCAGAGCTGCGGGCAGCTGCACTACACCAGAGGTGGGCTGGCAGAAACAGCCTGTGGCAAGACAGCCACTGGGGTCACCCTTTTGGGTGCTCCAGTTTGGACAGCGTTTCCAGCAGCAAAATTAATAGGATCGGCCCCAAGTTCCCGGTGGAAACTGGGCCGCTTTCTGGGGTGCCAGGCTCCAGCAGGCCTGGCAAAGCTGCCGCTTAGGGACTAAAAGCTGCCGCCATGACGTGAAATGGCAGGCCAGTTCAGAATCCTCCTCTCATCTTCCCCAAGAAACACGAGCACAGGACTCCAGGCTTCCGCCTGGCCATGTCTGAGCTCCCTTGCCTGCCCTGTGCTCTGTCTTCCAGGTGAAGGAAGGGGTATAATCACATCCCCACCTTCACTCCTGGAACCGTCACAGAGATAAAAGAGATCATGTCTAGGAAGTATTTTAGGCTTCTAGGAGAGAAGCACTCAACTAACAAGAGGGGTTATTAAAGTGAAGTGTTTGGAGATGGCAGATGCAAGTCAGCAGGCAAATAAAGAGCCTGAGCATCACCCTCCCCAGAGCGAGGGCGAACTAGCTAAGGGGCCATAGTGGGAGCCCCAGAGAAGGGATCGACCACCCCTCGCCCCCATCCTGCGGGCTATAGCTCCATCCTTCTGAGTTGCAGCAACACGCTGTTATGCACTTGGCCTCCCATTCGGGAATGACTGGAAAGAGAAGCAGCTGTTAGTAAGGCCCTGCCTGATGCTCTTGAATCTAGGCCCCCTTTTGGATTAAATATAGTCTCATCTCCCCTGAGACATCACAGCCTCCCTCCCTTCCCAAAGAGCCCTTCCTGGGGAACAGAAGTGCTATGAGATTTTTTATATCAACCCGTCTCTAAGCTAGTCCTACTTAACTGCTTTCAAACCGGAGCAGATTTTTAAAACAGGATCCTGGCCCTTGTCCTACAAGCCTGTGTGTCTAAGACTCAAAGATTTCCCTCTGCCCTTGAGCCTTTACTAACTCTACTGCTGCCTTCACCTCCCTCCCCAAAGGCTCTCTGACTTGCTAAGTGGAACCGTCTCAGTTAGAAGGAAAACCAAAAGTGAGTCCGGTTCCAGAACCGTGAGAGACAGGGTGTGAGCTCCAGGCCGAAGACTGCGGAAGAGTCCAGCCTCCCCCAGAGATGCTTTATTATGTGGTGTCATCAGTCCTCAGTGATTGGATCTTAGGCCCGAGCGAACAGACGAGAACACTGAGTCGTATATGGCAGCTGGCTCATTCCCCTTGTAGCAAAGCAGTCAGGCGGGGCGGGCGGTGAGTGGGTGCCTGGCTTCCCTGCCCGTGGGCGGGCTCTGGGATCCCACCCAGCTGACAGAACTGGGGGGAAGGAATGTTCAGGAATCGGTGACCTCCATGCCCTGCAGCTGCCGTTCCAGGGTGACATCCCTCGCTGCCTTTTTGCCGCCCTCGTGCTGCTTCTTCTGCTTCTTTGATGGCTCCTGGTCAATGGGCGCAGGCTTCACAAAGGGGATGAGCTCCTGGAGACCTGGAAGGGAAGAGCCCCTCGTTTCTCAGGGGTCAGAGCCCACGGGCCGCAGGGTGAGTGCCGAAAGACGATGCCTTTCAACGAAAGGGCGCCCTCGATGGGCACTGCTTTCATTTGTTCCTCCCTCCCCAAGCCTGACTCGGGCTGCATCTCAACAGGACATCGAGCCTGCACTGGCTGCTCTCTCAGCTCTGCCCCTACAATGCCCAGCACCAGGGGACGGGCGGAGTTCTGGGGACCGGGTGTGAACAAGGTGGGTCCATTGTGAAAGGGGCCTGCAATTCGGAAGTGTGAAGACAGAGAAGAGGAAGACGGGCCGGGCTGGGGTCTTACCGGGCGGCATGAACTCCCTCAACTTCTCCGGCACGGCGATGCCCGTCTCCGTCTGGTAGTTCTCCAGGATGGCGCAGATGGTGCGCGTCGTGGCACACATGGTGGCGTTGAGCATGTGGACAAACTCCACCTGCGAGGAGAGAGCAGGCCAACTCAGCCCTCCGAGGTCTAACCGAGGCCTGGAGCGTTCACCCAGCCGGACGCCCCCACCGCGGCTAGCCCATCACCGGGCTTTTTCTCAGTGTGAGCTGTTTGGTATTTACTGCCTATCAGAGCAGGCCAGAAGATTCCTCACGTCTCCATGAGTGGCAAGCGGTAGGTCCCAGGCTTTGGAGGAGAGCTGGGTCCTCTGAGGGAAAAAGAATACTCTGCCACAGGGGCCTCTCCCTTTAACCCCTTTCAAGCCCCTTACTTGGAAAAGCAGGGCCTGAACATTGGGTTTGAGGAGACCAGCTTACCACCCAGACAGACCCCCCGGGTGAGAGGAGGGAAGACAGCACCTCCGACTTGTCCCGGATAGACAAATGGGGATCATTCTTTCTTTGGAGTTGCAGAAGACAAAGCCAAAGAGAGAAAAATGAGAATGACTTTGGAGAAAGGAGCTAGACTTGGGTCTCTCTCGAAAAGGACTCAGTCCTGATTCGGCAGAGGCCATGTCCAGGTTCCCTTTTTCATCTAGACTGAGGATGAAAACCAGGTTTTCTAGACCAGGTTTTCCCTGCTGCTGGGCAACACGTACTGCAAGGCCTGAGAAATGAGACGCATCTGCCCTGCCCCGAAGGCCCTGCTCCCCATCTCCCCGGGGCCCTCTACCTTGTCCATCATCTTCTTGGTTTGCCCGTATCGGATTCGGAGCCGGCGAGCCTGATAGTCTGTGCAGTTAGAACAGGAGACTAACTCACGGAAGGCTCCTGAGCCCGGAAACCAGGCCTCCAGGTCAAGCTTCTTACTGGCAGCGTGATTCAAAGAACCTGTAAGGAAAACCCCCTAGAATTCATGAAGGAGGGATGGTATTTCAGAAGGCTAACCCTTTAGCGAACCCGAACAATTCTTTAATTCACATCCTATCCCCAGAAGTGAAATCATGCCCAGATATTTTTATCAGCAAACACTCCCAAGTGAGGAGAGTGTGTGATATTTTAATTAATGTGGCAATTAACTGGACTGTGAGCTGCTCCTTTGTGTGCTGTGTGTGGTTGTGTGTGGGATGCAGGAAAGGGAGGCCGCACCTGAGACGATGTTCACGATGTGGTAGGGGACCCCCAGAGACTGGTAGAAGTCCTCTGCGGTGGCGATCATCTCTTCAAACATCTCCCATGACTTGTTATCATGCGGCGAGGCGTAGACAAACTGTTCAATCTGCAAAGAGGGAGCCAAGGAGGCCACAGCAATGGGACAGGTGAACAGAGCAAAGGACCAACGTGGGAGATGCTCTGGTGGTGAGGACCCGTTCCTGTGCCACTGGGAGCCGGGCGAGAGACGGCTGCCACACCAGGCTGGGTGTGCAACAACACACGCTTCTACAGGGAGCTTGCCGCACACCCGCCAGGTACTGTCCTAGGTGCTTCTCATATTAACCAGTTAAATCCTCACAGTGGCCCTAATGAGGTGAGCGCTATCATCACCCTCCTTCTACAGGGAGAAAACCGGGCACAGAGTGGCCGAGCAGCTTGTCCGTGTGACACGGCTGGCAGGTGGAGGGCTGGCATCTGGGCTCGGGCAGCCCGGCTCCACAGTCTGTGCTGGGAGCCACTCTGCCACGTGCTGCTGCCCAGTCTCTTGCCCAGAAAACAGACACAGGCCACGGGAGGAAAGACTGGAGCCGGGGTGGGCCTGAGCCACACAGTTCCTGTCTGTCCTCCAGCCACCCCAGACAGACAGACAGAAGGGTCCTCACCCCGACTTCCCTCGTACTTACCTTCTCAAACTGATGGACTCGAAAGATGCCACGGGTGTCACGGCCATGGGAGCCCACCTCCTGGCGGAAGCAGGTGGACAGGCCTGCATACTTGATGGGCAAGTCCTCGGGCCGCAGCCACTCATCCCGGTGGAGAGCGGCGATGGGCTGCTCGGAGGTGGCAATCAGGTATTTCTCGTCGTAGGTGTTGTCATCGGACTTCTCACTGCCTTTGCCAATCACCTGAAGGAGAAGGGACCTTTACTAGTGAAGAGTGAGGGAGGAGGGCCTCAGCCAGGGCAGAAACCGGGAGGATAGGACTGATGGGACAGGGAGAGGTGCCTTTAATCCCAGCCTGGGAGTGAGCAGGGGACACTAACGACAAGGAAAGGAATGGGTCAGCCCCAAATGAGGTCCCTAACAGAGGTCAAAGAAAAGCAAATTAAAAGGAGATTAAAAATTCTGATATTTTTAATGTATCTAATAAATAAATAAATTCGTAAATGATGTATAATGGCCAATGATGGTAGATGTACAATAAAGCCTGAACTGGTAGCAATATAATGTAACCCACAAATGTTTGTGGGGCATTGGCTAAGGGCCAGGTGCTTTCTGCCAATGCTGGGCGAAAGGAGACCTGGTCTGTGCTTTCTAGGTGCTTAAGGGCTAGTCTAGTAATTATAATCCTCAGTCACTTTGGTGTCTGGCTGATTACAGTGACCTTCTGAAGCTCAAGTCCAATCCTCTGGCTCTCCCTGAGATGGTCCATGGTTGATAAGGAGCCACATGCATCCCAGGCAAGTATGCCTTGCCCTGTGGAAGCTTCCAGGCTGGAGTCAGGAGTGGGAGGACCCGGTAAGACCAGCCACTTCCATAATTTCCTTTTGTCCAACCAGTCAATAAACGTGTTTCTTTTCTAAGCTCATGATGTTAAAGTATGCTCATTCAGATACATCATACAGACCATCTGGGGGGCGAAATCAAACAGGCTTGAGGTTCGCACTGTCCAGTTTCATAGCCACTGGCCACGTGCAGCTATTTAAATTAAAATTAAAAATAAATAAAAATGTTACCCCCTCAGTGGCACCGGCCGCCTTTTCAGGGCTCAGCAGCCACAGACACAGACCGTTTCTGTCATCGCAGGAAGCTCCACAGGACAGCGCTGTCCCGGGCCTGTGTGTGCAGCAGGACTCCCCAGCCTAGGAAGTCCTACTGCCCAGGCTGCTCACCTTATACAGTTCTTCATCGAACTGGCTGAGCTGCGCCACTTCCTGCATGACCTCCTTCCTCATGAAGAAGGGGGTGTAGATGGGAGTGTAGCCCCGACTTCCCAAGGTGCGAAGGGCATACTGGATGAGCGCCTGTTCCAGGAACACCAGGGGCCCCTGGGGGAGCAGAGACACGGCGATGTGCGATTGGCTTCTGTCACCACCGAGGTCGGCTGCTGGGATTCACACTCAGCGGCAACTGGGCCAGAAGGGTGTGACCGCCCAGGGGCACACAGGAGGCCAGCAGAGACCACGCACCCCAACAACTACCCAAGAGCGTCTTACTTAACACCAGCCCCCAAGCATAACACTCAGGCAAATCGTAAAGAGAATTGTTTCAGATACCAAAGCAGGAGAAAAGGATTGTTGGCCCTGGGTGCATGCGAAAGTTTTCTTGTGCTAATTCCTACAACGCTGGACTCATCTGTATAACACTAAGTATACCCATGTGTGTACATACAGCACGGTTGGCCCTGGACCACCTAAGGGGTTAGGGGCACTGACCCCCCCCCAGCACAGTTGAAATCCACGTATAATTTTTGACTCCCCCAAAAGTTAACTACTAATAGCCTACTGTTGACCAAAAGCCTTACAAATAACTATAGTGAAAATGTACTTCTGTAAGTATCATATACTATATTCCTACAGCAAAGTAAGCTAGAGGAAATAAAATGTTATATTTAAAAGTGGTAAGAAAATAGCCCTGGCTGGTGTGGCTCAGTGGATGGAATGCCGGCCTGCAAACCAAAGGGTCGCAGGTTCCATTCCCAGGGGGGCACATGCCTGGGTTGCTGGCTGGGTCCCCAGTAGGGGGTGTGTGAGAGGCAACCACACATTGATATTTCTCTCCCTCCCTTCCTCTCTCTAAAAATAAATAACTAAAATCTTTTTTAAAAATAAAAATAAAAATGGTAAGGAAAAAAATCAATATTTTTTTTATTTTTCTAAATAAATTTTAGAATCATAAGGAAAATACATTTACAGTATTTATTGGAAAAATCCACATATAAGGGGACCCATAGAGTTTAAACTGTAATTCCAAAATTGTTTTACCCTGTCTTTCAAGAAGCCTTCTCTAGATTGGTCTGCCCTCTGTCCCCGCTAATCTGGCTTTGCTTGGCCTGGCCGTTCTCACAACACGCTGGGCCTGCTCACAATGCATCTCTGTGGACAAAACAGGGGCGACAATCTAAACCCGACAAGCTCAGGGGAGGCCTGCATGGCGGCCGGGCAAACTCAGAGACCCAAAGTAACCACACAGGATGGTCTGAACACAAAAATTCCTAACTAACGAAGAGCCTATAGCTTCCTTGGCAAAAGTCAATCTTTGCCTTAAATAAGAGTGTCTATTGTCTTTTTGCATTGAAGACAGTATACCTTTGACACGTCAGAGTAATCCCTTCTCCAGACCCCTCCGGGCTCACCCACCAGAGCACAGACCATAGGCCCCTCGCTGCTCCCTTGCTCCCCCAACACCATCTCCACGTGCCGTCAGGGTGAACTGCCGACTGTCATACACCCACCAGCGTGAAGTGTGTGTCTCTCTGTTCACTCCTTAGCCCGCCTCAGAGACTTCGCTTTCTCCCGCCTCCCACACCCACCACCAACAGGTTCCACGCAACCCTCCTCATGTCTCCTCCTGTGATTCGAATGTACAAAGTAGGCTGCAGAACTGCCATTTTTTGGAGCATTTTCTCAACCCACTGGGATTTGGCTTCCCGGCAGTTGTCATCAGTGTGGTTCAAATAAACTCCTAAAAATTCTCTGCAGGTCTGGACGTTTCTTATGTGAACAGCATTTGCCCCAGTGGCTCTGCCTCTTTGTTACTTGTCTGATTACACTCAGCCGCTCAAACGGGAGACCGCTCTGATGCGGTCCGCACACGTGTACTCATTCCACGGCATCACTAGGGGCTCCTGATCAGCACTCTCCTGCCTCGGAGAGAGAACTGCCTCTCACCGCCAGTAAGTCTGTAGTAGAAAGGCGGGCACAAGTGGTGGATGTGTGGGACTCCTTAAGTAGATTGTGCTTTCTGCCGTTGTTGCTGTTTTTTTTTTAAATACTTCTTTATAATCCCATCCCCACTGGTTCCCGACTCTCACCTTCAGGAAGTACCCTCGACTCCCGGCCACCACGGCGCCTTTTTCACCTTCAAAGCCATCGACCATCACCACCAGGTCCACGTGAGAGTACTTCTTCCTGACCGTACAATCGCCCCATATCCTCTCTACTTTGTTGTCTGCGTCCTAAGGAAACAAGACCAGGAGAGAAAGATACACGACCTCTGAATTCTGCAACCTCCACCCTTCCAAAGCTTGCTCTGAGAACAACCTGGAGCTTTGTGAAGCTGCGGCTTAACTCGACCATGAGGTTTTGGACACCATGTGCAGAGACTAGAGAAGGGAATTTGCTGGAGAATTCCCTGTGCTCGATACAGAAATAATCATTTTTAGATTCCTAGAGGCAGTTCTAGCCATGAAACCAGAATCACGATTTTCCCAACGATCTATCACGTTTTGGTTTTTTACCCTTTTAAATGTCCTACACAAGGACACCTCTACCCTGGACAATCAGCATTGCCTGGGGTGCAGAGGAGAATGTTGATTTTTTTTTCCAGGCTCTCATTGGTCCTCGGGCCACATGGGGGTGGGCTCAGGGCCCTGACCTCCCGAGTCTGCCACCCCAGCCTGCAGGGAGTTGAACATTCTGTTCACCAGGGAATGAATGAGAGAGGCACAGATGGGCCCCACTCTGGCTGGGGTGTCAGGGAACAAAGGCTGGGCTCAGAGCAGCTTTGTGCTGGGGAAGCTCCCACTCAGCAGGGAACTTTTATCATGCAGATTCCCCTTCAACCTGCGGCTTCTCAGCAGGGTGTGGGTGAGGGGTGAGGCTGATTTAGCAGATCCCTCCCACGAGACTCCCTGCTACCATGGGCAACAGTGGAGGACAGCAGCCCAATTTAGAAGATTTCTGTGCCAGGAGTCTCCTACCTGCGGTCTCCGCCACTTCCCAATCAGGCAAGGATCTGAGGCTTTCAGTTCTCAGTCGGCAGGCAGAGCAAATGCGCAAACAGCCCGCTTCTGGCACGAGGCCCATCACACAGCGGTTCCTTGTCCTCCGTCCCACAGAGGAGAGATACGGGGCGGTGGCCCGCCGTGGCACCCACACCCACACCTACCTCATCGTTACTGATGGGCACAGAGGGATGCAGGAGGTTCCCGATCTCCCGGAGGTTCTCAAAGCGCTCTGCCTCCAGCTTTACCCGCTCAGCATCGCACTTCAGGACGGCTTCATCGATGAGGAGTCGCAGTTTTTTGATCTGTGACACTTTCAGGTTCTGTAGATGAACAGGCCACAGCGAGTCAAGGGCGGAGTAGGAACGAGATTCTGTTGTGCGCTGATGACAGCCCTTGTGTGGCCTTTTAAAAACTGACAATGAAGGCTTTTAAAGAGCTGAGGTTTACCTCACACAGGGATCTACACATTCCTGCCTGTACAAACCCACCGGCATTTCCTTTCGGGGGGCTGAAGGCAGAGATGGATCGATTCTGGCCACTCTCCTTGTTCCTATATATCTCAGGAATTTTAATATGTAGCTCTTTTCAGAGAACTGTCTTCCCGATTAAACTAATTTAGCACTCTATTATGTACTTCACTTGACTGTTCTCTAAGAAGATTGTACACTTATAAGGAGCAAGAGACGTTGTCTCAAGCTAATGTCTTATTCTTTTTGCAGGTGTTTCAAACTGTACTCCGATTTCTTGTGGGGGCAGGGAGCCCGTAGCAGGTAGGGCTGGACAGGAAGAGCGTGCCCAATCTAGCCCTTCAAGGGCAGCAACTCTGCCTTTTGGGCTATGCTCTTGCTATGCTGTTGTGTTATGGGTTTTAAGAAAGGGTTCAGTAACTAAAAACTTGGAAATTACTGCACTAGGCCCATTATATAGTGAATATTTACAAAACTGCAGTAAGTTGAAAAATCCCTTGACTCTGTGAAAACAGAATAATATAAATTAACATAGTTCGGCTCCGTTTTTCTCTTCGCCCCAGCCTTGGCTTTTCCACTCCCTCCATCTCCGTCTGCACTGTCTCATAAGCAAGTGCAGGGGGTCTAACGAGAGCAACAGGGACATGTCCCAGCTGCAGACGTTCAAAGACGCCACAATGCCATGTGGAGCAGAGTGTCAGCATTCACTTGTCTAGGAAGAAAGTTAAGAAAATGGGACAGAAATCCCAACCTAGAAAAGGACAGTAACATACAGCTAACGTGTCTGAGGTGATGTCCTCAAGATTCAGTATGTTCTCCGGAATGGACTCATCATCTCCCACAGGCTCTTTTTTCTGCAGGAAAACAAACAAACAACACTATTAAGTAAAAAAATAACTTCTGACATTGTTTTCTAAATACCCACTAAATGTCACATATACCGATCACAGAACTTTCCACATCACTGTCTCTAAGAGAGGCAACGCATGGGAGAAACCTTGGTAAATCGGAAGTGAGGAGTTCAAGTTTCGAGTCTCTGTTCTGCCACTTTCTAGCTTTCTGATCCTGGACAGACTGATAAACTCGTCAGGGTCAGAGGGCCAGCATCACTGGGCGCGTGAGAAGCAGGTCTGCCCTGGCCCTAGATGAGGTATGGGCACTGAGGGTGCGTGAGGATCCTCGCGCGCTGGGTGCTCAGGGGCCAGCGCTGCGGCAGGCGCCTGGGTGTGAACCTACGAATCCCTGTCTACCTGCTAAGCCAGGCCCAGCGCTGAGGCTAAGGGCAGAAAAATGGATGGGATGATGGGATATTAGGGAGACAAGGAAAACACGTTTTTGAGGGGAAACATCACACAATCTGAAACTAAATAAATATACAGCAGTCAATGCAGGTTGGCAAAACAGCGGGGATGTACCCAGAGCTCGACTTTTTCTCCCTCCAGTTTCTCACCTCACCCTTTAAAAAAAAAAAGATTTTATTTTTTTACTTTAGAGAAGGGAAGGGAAGGAGAAAGAGAGGGAGAGAAACATCCATGTGTGGTTGCCTCTCTAATGCCCCTAATGGGGACCTGGCCTGCAACCCAGACATGTGCCCCAGACTGGGAATCGAACCGGCGACACTCTGATTCACAGGCTGGCACTCAATCCACTGAGCCACACCAGCCAGGGCTCACCTCCCCCTTCTTTATGATATTCTGCTAAATCATCATCCCTAATCCTTGCCCACAGCCATGGAGAAGATAAATTTTAGAGTCAAATTCTTCTTAAATTAAATTATCAAAGGCCATTATAACAAGACATATATAAGACCTCAGCAAAACTTGTATAAAAACAACTCGAGATTTAGGATCTGCTTTGCAAGTATAAATAAAATGTGTAGAAATTGTATTCAATGTCCTAAAGATTTTAAAAATTCTATACATACAATAACAGGCAATGATATTTATACAACCTCATATCCCACTGCACAAAACTGAATCATGAGAAAGGATAAAACCTTCTAAGGGTGAAAGTGTAGAAATCCTTTAGACTCATTACGCATTCTCACCCACCGAAGTGAGAAGTCAGGATTCCAACCAAGATCCAGCTCACACCCTTCAGTGACTCAAGTAAAATCATCTCAAAAGGTTGGGAAAGTCTGAAAATATCAGAACAGTCTTGATAAGAACAAGTGTAGACTACTTAGGTAGGAAAAGAATGGCTTAAATCTCCGTATCTTCCATTTGGTAACTGAGGCTCCCTTACTATCTGCTAATCCCTCAGGGCAGCGAATTCAAGTTCTGAGTTCAAGTTTTGACTCTGCACCTAATGTGATTTTAGGCAAGCTGCTTAATTTCCTCAGCCCATTCCCTTGCCCTCTAAATAAGGCTGATAATTATACTACCTACACTCTAGGTTTACAGCAAAGATCAAAACCAAAATGAGGTGTATATAAAAGGACTTTTAGTACTTTCAGGAGCTATATAGTTGAGCCCTGGCTGGTGTGGCTCAGGGGGTTGAGCACTGGCCTGTGAAGCAAAGGGTCGCTGGTTTGATTCCCGGTCAGGGCACATGCCAGATTGTGGGCCAGGTCCCCAGTAGGGCAGCGCTCAGGAGGCAACCACACATTGATGTTTCTCTCCCTCTCTTTATTTCTTCCATGTACCCCCTAAAAAATAAATAAAATCTTAAAAAAAAATAAAATAAAAGAGCTACGTGAGCTATGTAAGTGAAAGCTAGCACCACTCCAATGCACAGCAAAGGAGAACACTCCTTAGAGGGTTAGCAGTAAAGGGATCCAAGAACATGACCATAAATGAAAACACTCCCGTTTTCTTGTTATGAAAAACACGTGACTGGCGTGGCTCTGTGGATTTAGTGCCGACCTGCAAAGCAAAGGGTTGCCGTTTTGATCCCCAGTCAGGGCACATGCCTGGGTTGCAGCCAGGTCCCCAGTAGGGGGAGTGCAGGAGGCAGCTGTACACTGATGTTTCTCTCCCTATCTTTCTCCCTTCCTTCCCCCCTCTCTAGGAATGAATATATAAAATCTTAAAAAAGAAAACACACCTGGCTGTCACTACCTGTCTATGTGCTTCACAGAACACATAGGCAGGAGTAGACATGGCAATTAACATGATTACGGGGCCTCTGGCATGCAAATGATTAAGTATCACAACTCCCACAGGGAGACAAAGTATGATTATATCAATTTCTACAGCCAGTCACAAGCTGAAAGCATAATGAAATACTGTGAAAAGGATAAGGACTGTTAGGAAGTGTAAGTTGCTAGATTCCCAGGGGAATCTTTGTTACGTTCTTGACTGGTTCAGGTTCCTCATTTAAAAATTTTTTTTGGTTTGGCTTAGAGATTTGCAACTTAAAAATGAGACAGACGATAGGGTGCATTTAATATGTTTTTTAAAAAAATGGTCGAAGGGCTAAAAGGATATTTCTGAAGAAAGATTTAAAACAATATACTGTACTGGATCCCAACAGAAGCCCAAACTGAAACTGAACATTCTCCGAGCACGGAGGGGTGTTTCTGGACACAGGCCACTCATTGTTACTCCCGACTGCTGCTATTTTCTGCGCACAATGTTCTAGGCATTATGCCAGGTTCTCTACATTTAAAAAACGCTTCATTCTCACAACTCTGCTCTGTAGGTGAAGGCTCCTATGGTCATTTCAGATGGAACAACGGAGGCTCAGAGGTTAACCTGCCTCCCGTTGTGTGGCCAGCAGCCCGGCCCCCGGAGCCCCTGTCTGTGCCCTTTCCACGAAAGAGCTCCACGGCACTGAACAAAGAACCTGAGTCTGCCCTAAGAAATTCTGTAGTTGAACTCAAGAAATAACTGAAAAAGAGTCCTGGCGGAATTTATATTCCCTTTATAAACACGGAATAAACAGCGAGGGACTAGTATGGCGAGAACCTCACCGTGCTAAAGACTCCATGTGGAAAGTCAACAAACTCCTGCATGGAAACCCAGCCCCCACTGTGATGGTGCCTCCAGAGAGACCCCAGAGAGCTAGCTCCCTGGCCCCTTCCGCCCTGTGAGGACATGGCAAGGAGGCTCTGACCCACGAGGTGGGCCCTCGCCAGCCACCAAGTCCGCCTGTGCCTTGATCGCGGACTTTCCAGCCCCCAGAACTGTGAGAAATAAGTTTCTGTTGTTTGGCAGTCACCCAGTCTTAGGAGCCAAACAGACTGAGGCATCTGAATTCAGGAGATGAGCTCACCCCTTGGTCCCCTCCCCACCTTCCTCTCTTCCTTTGTTTGTAAAATGATTCCCCCACTTTGATAAGAGACTCAGTATCCCATAGAATTAGACACTGTATTAGAAATTAAGTATTGACTAAGAATAAGCTGAAATACCTCTGCTGACGCTCTCAAGGCTGTTAGTTCTCTTACCTTCATTTTCTCTCCAATTGTCTTGCTGCAGAGGTTCTTGAGCTTGTTCAAGTTGTCTGCCCGAAATCTGCCTGCAGAATAAAGAACCCAAGGCTATTCCAAAGGTAAGCATACAACTAAGGTTCCCCTGTCCGCTAATCATGGCTCCTTAGGACTGACTTCAGCCCTAGGCCGGAGAGGAGGCAGAGCTACGGGATCTGCTCATGAAGTCGTGAGATCTTGCAGCTTCACAGCCCCAAATTTGGTTACCTGCTAGTGACTACAACATGGTTTCCCAGCTTTTGGCGACAAGGAAAAGGCTTCTGACACTGAAACTGAAGTGTCACACTCTGATGATACCGCCATAGAGTAACGCGTCTGAGAAATCTGGAACGTAATCAAGTAACTATAACCTACTCACTTCTCTTAATATGCGGTGTGCAGTGGGACCTTGAAAGGGGCAGTCATGCTTCTGGTCCCATGAACTTGGCTGCTCCACCTCTATGCTAGGGATGGCTAACGCTATTTATTCCCTTTGCTCTGACACAATGCTCACCCGGCAGCCTTCGGATTAATGTACTTTTTTATATTTTGGTATCTTTTGGGGGAAGACGGTGTACTTATATCAGCCTACACAGATATTCTGGCCCAAATTAACATATCAGTATGTGTTGTGGTTCATTAGTCTGATTCTTGACTCTAAGATTTAGGAGCAATATGGTAAAAATCAAGCTTTCAGCAGGGGAAATGATGAATGGAAAGGAGATAACATCTAGACAAAGCTACTGTTTAAGGTTCTGCCAACCTTTCACTAAATTTCAACTAAACTTCAACTAAACTTTAAACAAAATGATAAAACTACCTTCTCATTCACTTAGTCCCTTTGATTACAGAGATGAGGACAGTCTAGTGGTTGCCAAGGATAGATGGGGGAGGGGAAAGGGACTGAACCACAAAGGGAGAGCAAGAGGGATCTCTGTAGTGGTGGAACTCAAATCTACGTGTGATAAAATCACGTAGAATTATCACTCACACACACTCACACACACACACACACACACACACACACACACACACGAGCGCATGTAAAACTGGTGAAATCCGACAAGGCCTGTGCGTTGCAGCAATGTCACCCTGTTGGTTTTGATGTTGGACCCGTTAGGTTAGATGTGGTCGCTGGGGGAATGGGTGAAGGTCCCCAGAACCCCCTCGTGCTTTGTGACTTCCTATAACTCCATAATTACTTTGGAATAAAAGTCTAAAAAATTTAAATTTACTCCCTCCTATCTGCCAGGCCCTGTGCTGAGGGTTGGGAATATAAATGAAAACACCGTGCTAAATGGGGGGCAGGGGGAGACAACTTTAAAAAATATTATAACAACGCTGACTGTTTCAGTCAATGAATACAGCACATTCCTTCGTTGTCTTTAACTCCTCTCGTCAATGTGTGGTAGTTTTCAGTGTAGAGATCTTGAACGTCACGTATTAAATACACTTCTAGGTATCAGATGCTTTTTAATTGTTACTGGCATATAAAAATACCACTGATTCTGCATGTTGTATGCAGTGACTGTGCTAAATTTACTTCACTTTAATAGTTCAGAATTGAACAATCAATTCATCTGCAAGTCATCTGCAAATAATGACAGTTTTACTTCTCTTCCAATCACTTCTTCCTTTTTCTTGCCTCATGTAACACCGTCTGGAACCTTTAGCATGATGCGCATTAGAAGTGGTGACAGTAAACATCCTTGTCTTGCTCTCAACCTCAGGGGAAAGCACGCAACGTTTCATCATTAAGAATAACATTGGCTATGGTTTTTGATAAATACCAATAATCAGATTAGGAAAGTTCCCTTCTATTTCTAGTTCGCTGCATTTTATCATGAGCCATTGGGTTTCTACATAAAAAATGAACTTTGATCCTTATCTCACATCATACACCAAAATCAATGTGAGATAAATCATCTGCCTAAATGTGAAAGGTGAAGTAATAAAACTTCTAGAAAAAAACTGGAGAATCTCTTCAGGACCTTGAGATATGAAAAGATTTCCTAAACAGAACACAAGTCACAAAAAAAAATCAGGTGCATGTATACACACACACACAGGGTGAGGCAAAAGTAGGTTTACTTCTGTTCATATGGAAAAATAATACAATAATTAATAAACTAATATAAGAATACATTGTGGCCCTGGCTGGTGTGGCTCAGTGGGTTGAGCTCTGGACTGCGAACTGAAAGGTCGAAAGTTCGATTCCCAGTCAGGGTACGTGCCTGGGTTGCGAGCCAGGTCCCCAGTTGTGGGATGTAAGAGGCAATGAATCAATGTTTCTCTCTCACACGGATGTTTCTCGCCCTCAGTTCCCCATAAATAAATAAATAAATAAATAAATAAATAAAAGAAGGGACAATGGTTATGGACGTGTGAAAGAGTGTACATGTCGCACAATAAGGCTACAACAAACAGCACGGGACATACGTGGGAGAGTGGCAGAAGATCAGGCCGGGAAGGAATGTGGGAATTAAAAAAAAAAACTGTGTTAAGATGTTTGGATTTTTATGCTTTAGGGCTACACTGTCCAACATGGTAGCCACTAGCCACATGAGGCTATTGAGAGTTTGAAATATGGCTAGGCCAAACAGAAATGCACTGTAAGTGCAAAAATACCCACTAGAATTTGGAGACCTGTAAGGAAGAAAAACAATGTAAAATACCTCAATGATTTTTATATGGATTACATGTTAAAAATATAATTTTTGGATATAGGGGTTAAATAAAATATATTCCTAAAGTGAATTTCATCTGGTTTTCTTTACATTTTTTTAAGTGGCTACAGAAAATTCATAATTCCACCTGTGGCTCACACAGTATTTCTATCAGACAGATTTAAGTCAATGCAAGACTTAAGCCTGGAAGCAAAGTGATTGGATTTGCATTCCAAAAAGATCACATGTCCTGGGTGTGACCCAGGCCTGGGGGAGACTTGAAACTGAAAGCAGTTAGACAGTTTCCGTTTTCTAGGTACAAAGACCTGGCTGATGGCATGTGCAGTAAAGGTTAAGAGGACATAACAACTTTGATTTATAGTAAAGAGAACTCTCGTTCTGAAGAGCACTTTGGCGGGAAGGATAGGATTCTGATAGTTACCAGGTTCAAGATAGGTGGAAATCTGGTGGCTTTGGAAGTAGGTGAGACCAAGGCTTACCGTGGGCCCAATGTGCCCTCAGCATATTACTGTGAATTAAAAAGAAATCACAGTTCAAATCTTCGGAGCTGGGAGGGCCGTCGTCAGCGGTGGTGCCAGGACTTCACTCCTTTGAGAGCCCTAATGGCACCTTGGGGGTCTACAGACAAGTAGGTACACTGGTAATGGGGGGCCTTGTGAGGTTTGCTGTGTCCTCAGTCAGGGAACACAGTGATCCTCACCTGAGGACGTGTTTTTATTGATTTTCAGCGAGAGAGGAAGGGAAAGAGAGAGAAAAACATGGATCTGAGAGAGACGTCAATCAGTGTCCTCCTGTATGTGCCGCAACTGGGGATCGACTACGCAGCCTAGCTGTGTGCCCTGACCACAGATCGAACCTGCAACCTTTTGGTGTACTGGACAACGCTCCAGCCAATGGAGCCACCGGGCCAGGGCAGGAGGAGTTCTTAACGTGGATCGGGGTCACAAGTCCTTGTTGCAGCCAATGACAGGGAAACCCCAACCTTTGATATGAGCTAGGGATCTAGGAGAACTTTGATACAAGATCTGTCAGGGTCCTACTCAGGCAGCCAGTGACTTGAGAAAAAGCACTAACTCCCTTTGGCTGCAAAGAGAATATTGGTAAGAAATGTCAAGTAAAAAAGAATCAAATCGACAGATGTGTTAAAAATAAATGAAATAAGTGGCTTTTCATCCAGAAGGGCAAAGTGCCCTGAACACAGAAGATATTCATGAATCCAAAAAAACCTCTGTCAAGCCCTTACCAAGGCGCAGGAGCAGTGCCAGGTGCTGGGATTAAATGTGTGTATGTGTACGTGTATATCTCGATGTGTATGTATACCCCAGGTAGTGGGACATACAGATGCATACAACACAGCCATGTCTCTGAAGAACTCATCCCCTCACCCTATATCCATTCATTAGGAAAGGAATAAAACTCCCTGTAGATGTATATGTGTACATTGTCACAAGAGATGAGCTAACACATTCAAAGTCATTTAGTGCTGAACAGTGGGTAACCAGATACAAAAATCTGATAATTCCGATTCAGTGAAACAGTGTCCAGTTTAGTTTTTTTTCCTTCCAATTAATTTAATTCCATTCCAACTCAAAACTTCAGATGCAGGTGGTG
This sequence comes from Trachops cirrhosus, assembly GCA_028533065.1. Taxonomy (NCBI): domain Eukaryota; kingdom Metazoa; phylum Chordata; class Mammalia; order Chiroptera; family Phyllostomidae; genus Trachops; species Trachops cirrhosus. The sequence goes on along the minus strand of CM052551.1, from coordinate 6,462,903 downwards.
AGATCTCAGTCACAAACTACCACGTAGAATGACTGAGACAGACGGAGTCGGTAGACAACCCAAGTTAACCAGATACTCTCTTGGTACCCAATACCCTTATAAACTTAGAAAAATCAATGTTCCTAAAGTCACCACGCTCTTGGGCAGCGACTGTCTTCGCAGTGTGCTGTCAAACTTGGCTTTCAGCTGGTTGCAGGTTTATTGCATCAGACAAAATTAATCACACGCCCTTGACAGCATCCGGCCAATCGGGGACTGCTCAGTTCATCTACGCAGTGGGTTCTATGGCTTTATTTTCAGTTCCAGGTTTTGGCCAAACTCTGCCAATATCTCTTCCGGAAAACTCCCCTAAATCACAATTACACAGCCTCAATAATTACAAGCTTTTCCTTGCCTCGCCGCACCCCGCGACCCATGTGTGACCTACCACGGAAAAGGCTTTTCTAGATTTTTAAAAGTATGACCACAGATCAGGGGGAGAGCTTTCCCAAAAGCCCCGGGATCACTGCTAGTAAGCAGGGACGTCCTCCAAAGACCCCAAATGCTTCCAATGTGTATGAAGTGAACCTATTACACTGCAGATGTGACTCAGGCTGCAGTCTTTGATCCTACCGAAAGAGGAGACCACTGTGGCCTTGCTGAAGATGAGAAAAAGGCCAGAGGCGACCAAAGATAAGTGTTAGGAAAGGGCAACCCGCCCCTCAAACCTCCCCTTTCGTTTCTTCTAGCTACCCTTTCGGTGGGCGAAGCCGTGACAGCTCTTGATGCGCATGCGCCATGTTCCTTCCCATACTCGGACCTAAGATCCGCACTGAGCGCGCGCGGAAAGAAGCTCCCGCCCCTCCAGCAGACGAGAAGAGATGGGACAGTCCTGGCTACTTGAGCGTTTCGGGGGATAGGGAAAGCCTCGGAGCCACCCCACCCTGGGAGGGGGGTCTAAGCTGTGGCCTCGGGATTGGTGACGAGACCCGAGAGCTGAAGCTGGGATTAAGATCGGGGACACCCCGCGCATCCCAGTACTCACATCTCCGCCACTCGCCGTCTGCCTTCACCAGCTGATCCACAAGTCCTGGGTCCTTGAAGCGCTTCTTTTGCGTCTCTCGGATGAGGTCCGGGTCCCCTCCTTTATCCACCCGAAACAAATCCAGATCTAGCACCATTTTCCCTTCTCCCTGGTCAACACTAAGAAATACGAGGATCGTAGCAACGCAGTCAGCCTGTGACCAACGCACTGTGCCGGCTCGCTGACCCGCCCCTCCCCGCGCAGGCGCAGCGGGAGCGCGCAGGCTCCTCCTCTCGGCCGGAAGCGGCTGTGTTGGAGGCGGGGCCGCAGTGAGGACCATGGGGAGCACGGGCTTGGGCTTCTCGCGCTGTAGCCGGGTCCGCCCCTCGGCTCCGGCCTTGCACCCCTCGCGTGCTCTCCGAGCTCTGCCCCCCGCCCCCGTAGGGTCTCTCATTGCCCTGTGAAAGTGAGTGCCTCAGTTTCCTCCTCAGGTTAAAGCACATCCTCAGGGTAGACAGAGGCCTGCCAACGTGATACCTGGCTTGGAAGCTGGCGCCTCCAGTAGATGCCAGTTGCCGGCTCACAAGCTTGGGTCCGAAGACTGGACTCTCTCCCAGAACCTCTGCTGTCTTCTCCATCTTGAGACGAGTAGGGCTACATTTTTTAGTTCCGTGGTTACCTCAACTCAAGATTCCTACTCTCGCGCCTTAGAGCCCTCAGAGCTAGAATGCATTTCTTAATCTGATAATTGGCTGAACCGCGTTGTCCCTTTACTAACCCTTAAGGTCATAGGGTTGGGAAAGTGCAATTGAACTCTTAGAGGGACACAGGGGGAGACTTTTCCAAGGGGAAATATTTACCGGGTTTAAAAAAAATCTTCACCCAAGGACATGCTTATTAATTTTAGAGATAGCGGAAGGGGGTGGGGTGGGGGAGAAACATCGATGTGAGAGAGAAACCAGTAGGTTGCCTCTTGCTTGCCCCCGCCCAGGGACTGAACCTGCAGCCTGCTGAGCCACACCAGCCAGGGCACATTTACCAGATTTGAAGGCAGTACAAGGTGCTGAGGTCGTGTCTTAGGATATTTGAAAACCTGAGCAAAGATTTCATCACACATCATGTCGTAACATTCAGGCTTTTACAGTAAAAATTCTGGTTGCAGGTGGAGCCCAAGTTGTCAAAGAATCTCCCTGATAAGGAGACTGGAAGATTTAGGGATAGGCTTCCTGTTTTGTCCGGCCTTTCACCTCACAGAGACTTTAGAGCCCCACCCCCAATGCCCCAGGGCTACCTGTGCTGAGACCTTGGTCTTAGGCCACTTGATTGGGCTGCCATGATTGAGAGGGTCGCGTAGCTATCCCCGCTGACTCGGAGGTGTGGGGCGGGGCTAACGCAGCCGGGGAGCTGACAAGTAGAGATCCAGAGGGAGGCTTAGGAAATGGGGTTGTCCGGGTTTGCCCCGCTAGGTTCAGTTTGCCTAGGATGTTAGGCTTAAAACTAGTGGAAAGGAACCTTAGGGAGCTGCAGTCTCTGAAGAAAATATGTGAAAAGACTGTCCTCAAAGCGTGGGGTTCTTTGAAATCTGAGGGCAGGGTCTGGGATGGGGGCTGACTGCTTCTGTGTCAGGGAAGGATCTACCTTTAACGTGCATTGTCTGCTACGTTTCAAAACAATCGTGGGTGTTCCTGAAACTGCACCAGGGCCCAGACCTTGGGGAGGAGGGCCACTGTGCCAGCCCTTTAAGGAGGTCGTTAGTATAATGGAGAGGATGACCTGAATATTCTGGCCTCTCCAAATTTCCTTAGGAATTTTTACCATTAGTGTTATCCTTAGATCACAAATATCTCCCTTTAAAATGCTCATGTTACCTGGTAAGTATAAAAAATTAACATAATAGCCCTGAACCAGTCTGGCTCAGTGGGTTGGGCATTGCTCACAAATGAAAGATCGGTAGCCAGTTCAATTCTTGGTCAGGGCACAGACCTGGGTTGCAGGCCAGGTCCCCAGCTGGGGGCAAGAGAGAGGCAACTGATTGGCATTTCTCATATTGATGTTTTTCTCCCTGTCCTTCTCCCTCCCTTCTCCTCTCTCTAAATATAAATAAATAAAATCTTTTTTAAAAAAGACTTTCTTAAAAAGTTAACATGATAGCATACTTCATTTATCAGGTTAGAATCATTGGATTTTTAGAGCTAGAGTGGAATCTTCCCTGTCTGCTAACATAGTAATTCCTATTCTTTTCATCATCTTGTCCCTCATGTCTACCTTTGTCTAGTAAACATGATTTAAAAACTAGTAATGTTTAAGAGATTTTATGTCTTTATATTTTAGACAGAGGGGATGGGAGGGAGAAAGAAAGGGACAGAAACATCGGTGTGCGAGAGATATTGGTGGACTGCCTCTTGCAAGCCCCACACTGGGGAATCTGGCCCACAACCCAGGCATGTGCCCTGACTGGGCATCAAACTGGCAACCTTTCCATTCACAGGCCAGCACTCAAACCACTGAGCCTCACCAGCTAGAGCTAACTTTCCCTTTTTTTTGATACATTTTTTAAATTAATGTTCTAGTACAGTTGTCTCCATTTCCCCACCACCACTTCCCTCTAATTTTCCCTTCATATTGATAAGACATATATAACTTCCAACTAGAATTTCTGATTATCAGGGAATAACCAGAGTTACGACACTGAGTCATTCTTGCCAGAAGCTTACACGAAAACAAATCAACGTGCCACTTTAGTCATGCAGGGATGGCGTGAAGCCATACCACCTCTGGATGTGTGGTTCCTGTTAGACTTTTATATTTAGAAGAGCTGTATCTGAGGACTCAGGGGTTCAAGGGTCTCCAACTGTAGAACAGCTAGATCAACCCTTCTATCGGAGGAAACCGAGGCCCAGGGAAGTTAAGTAATGGAGCCACAACCTAAATACTGGTAAATGTCTAAGATAGTCTCATGTTTGGGCTTGTGCCTTTGTTAAGATTCTTTAGCAGAAAACAGGACCTTGAGGGACTTGTTTAGAAAACATGACTTTAAAAAAAAAGATAAGGCAGAGACCACTGGATATTTGTATCTTAAAAAAAATTTTTTTATTGATTTTAGAGAGGAAGAGGGAGAGACAGATAGAGACAAACATCGATTTGTTGTTCCACTTATTTATGCGTTCATTGGTTGATTCTTTTATGTGAGGTGACTGGAGATCGAACCTGCTAACCTGGCATATTGGGATGATGCTCTAACCAACTGGATATTTGTATCTTTATCTCTGCAGGGCCTAGCACAGTGTCTGACACATGGGAGATGCTTATTACACCCCCACTGGGTGAGTGACTTGCAGGGAGTAGGCTGAGTGCAGGTTCAGGGAACCGAATCCTAGGTGAGCAACAGCCTTGGAGGCCCTGGGTAACTGGGGGCAGCCCAGGGGGAGTGAGCACCTGCAGGAAAGGAGTGAGTGAAAGGGTGGGGAGCCCAGCCATAGATGCCATCGCCAGTGTTCCCCAGTTTCAGAGCTGGCTAGTGTGGGAGGGCTCTCTCTGGCCTCCCTGTAGCCCCTCCTTGCTCTTTTTGCTCCAGATCTGGAATAGGATTTCTCAGTGTTTGACAAGCGAGCCCTGACCTCTCACTCCCTGCTGGAAGCCTTCAGTGATGACCTGTTGTCCCCAGAATGTTCAAACAGAGCTGGCAAAGCCCGTTGTGGTCTGCCCCTAACATGTTCCCTCCATCTCTTTGGCCTTCCCCTCTGAGCTACTGGTGACTCCCCTCCCTTGCCTCTGAGCCTCTGTACAAGCACTTCTGCCTGGAACTCTCTTTCGCTCCCCTCTTTCACTCCAAACTGGCTAATTCCTTCTTTCAGAAGTCTTCTCTGATACTCTCTTTACCCCTCCCCCCAGACCGGCTCTAGGTTCCCACAGTACAGTGACATTTATCCCACTGTTTTAGGAGGAACTGACAGCCCAACCTCCACTTCTTGGCTCTCACTCCCTAACATCAGAGAGGTACAGTAACAAAAGAAGTTGATGTTGCTGTCCCTGGGCAACCAAGGAAGAACCATTTAAAAATAACGCGGGTCAGGGAGAGCTGCCAGAAAGTGGGCGACTTTGATTCTGCGTCTTTCTCTGGTACAATTGGAATGACGGGTCAATTGTCCTACCACACTGTCTTGTTCAGGGGATTGCACTTTTTGTGGGATTGTGAACTTCAGCGCTAAAATGAAATTATTTCTTTTCCAGACTCACCTTGAATAGCTCAGTGACCCGTAAGGTTTTGTATATGCAAGCTTCCATTGACTTCTATATCTCTGCAATAGCCATTGTTGCTCTGTTGTTCTCAATCAATAAAATGCATTTTAGACCAAGTCATTAATATCTTCCCGCCTGGTCACCTGACAACATGTTTTACTTCTTTGTCAGTGATTGGAAAGCCCTTGAAATCATTCACACATTCCCCCCCGCCCCCCCGCCCAGTTTCAAGCTGGGTCATGTCTGCTTCTTGCCTGATGCATTGAAACTGCACACTAAATGGTTGAATTCATATACATTAACTGCACTATGCTTGTATAATTGTTTCTTCCCTATTGTATCCCAAGGGGGTGAGCTGGAAAAGGTCTCACTGTGGGGTGACTTTGAGGATGGGGTGGGGGTCTGTCAGGTGAAAAGGAAGAGGAGAAGCAGAGGCATGTGCCAGGTGGGGAGCTGTGAAACAGCTTATGACTGAGGGACGGTCAGCAGTTCAGTGAGGTCAGAGTGCAAGGGTGGGCTGTTTGGGACCTCACATGCCACGTGACTAAATCTGTTGGAGGTGCGGTTTCCTCATCTACTATAATGGGCATAGTCCCTGCCTTTAGGGCTGTTCTGAGAACTAAGTGGGCAATGCTGTGAAAGCACTCAGTTCAGGCCTTGGCTGGTGTGGCTCCGTGAATTGAGTGCCAGCCTGCAAAACAAAGGGTTGCTGGTTCGATTCCCAGTCAGGGCACAGGCCTGGATTGTGGGCTAGGTCCCCAGGAGGGGGCGTGCAAGAGGAATCACACATTGATGTTTCTCTCCCTCTCTTTCTCCCTCCTTTCCCCTCTCTCTAAAAATAAACAAAATCTTTAAAAAAAAATAGAGGCATAGTCAATGAAATAACAAACAGTCATATAAATAAATAAATGAAAAACAATTTTTTAAAAGGCACTCTGTTCAGGCTTGACACAGAGCAATGCCACATTAACATCATCCTTTTCTACCTTCCTGCCTAAGAGGAAGGTAAATATCACCCCTGCTCATTGAACCACCAGCACAGCCCAGGTACCACCTAACCAAAACCGATGTAGGTCACAACCAACCAGCTGAGGGTGTTCTTTTGAGATTAAGAATGAAGGAAATACTAGCCCTGGCTGGTATAGCTCAGTGGATTAAGCATGGACCTGAGAACCAAAGGGTTGCTAGTTCGATTCCCAGTCAGGGCACATGCCTGCATGGCGGGCCAGGTCCCCAGAGAGACAACTACACATTGATGTTTCTATCCCTCTCCTCATTTTCTTCTCCTCTCTCTAAAAATAAATAAATAAATAAAATCTTTTTAAAAAAAAAGAATGAAGGAAATACTGACACAGGAAATCCCAGCTCTTGCCACCCTCTAGGGAAATGGCTCTTGCCACCCTCTAGGATTTTAGCCTCATCTAGTCTATAGTAACCCACCTTGAACCCAAAAGAGCTCATTTTACTTGTATTTGTGGACACCTTATGTGGCTGGCCTCAATGCTGCCTTCGAGAAAGCACAACTGGAAGGGAAGGGAAGGGAAGGGAAGGGAACTCACATGCAAAGTGTTTTGTGTGTTCTCTCATTTGAACCTCACTTAGTCTTGGGAGGCGAGGCATTGAGGCATCGTTAGTTGCATTTTGTGTTGAGAAAACTGAAGCTTTGGTTGTTGGCGATTCCTTAACAGGTGAGAAGAGGCTGCTAGCCCAGGGCCATGTTACTCCAGAGTCTGTTCCTTCCTGTTCCTCCAGAATCCTCCTCTGCAGTGTCAGCTTCGAGGATGTTTACCGTTTCTCACCCCTCCAGCCATCCAACGCACGTTCAAGAAAAACAACTTGAAAGGTATGGTTTTATTTCACAGAAAATAGTGACATGCAATACCCAACCCCTAACAAACTACAAACTCTTGGAATACAGAATAAAAAAGGGAAATCCAACCAGTCTTGATGAGGCAAAAATTTGGTTTCACAAAGCTGAAAAAATTCATTACAAAGTCTCTGTTGTATAAATATAGTCAGTCTTATCTTTAATGTTGAGTCAGACACACACACACAAAGGGTTTTGTTGGCATAAGAAATCCCCTGGTCCTTGAATATGTCACGGTCTTCATTTGTACTCCCAGCCAAATCCAGGTGACATCTACGTGCTGAGAGTCACTTGAATGTTCTAAGACTTTAGGTAACTAAATGTGGTTTAAATACTCTCTCCCCTGAGCCCACACTCCCTCCCCCAATAGCTTGTGCAAACCAGTGTAGCCTGTGTAAGGGCACAAGGCCTTACACTTTCCTACCTCCCTGCCTCAGAGGAAGAAGGTAAATATCACCCCTGCTCATAGACGTCACCCTGTAAGATGGTGCCGTACCATCTAACGTGTCTGTTCTAAAATCGATTGTGGTGATGGACACACAGTTCTGTGAGCGTACCGAAATCTATTGGATTGCGTATTTTAATTGAGGGAATTACATGGTATTTGAATTACAGCTTGAAAGAGCTATTGACAAATATCTAACATGTGTCTAGGTTGCCAGGGGAGCAACAGGCAACCCCCGTAGCGTACGTAACTCAGGAGCTCCTGGCAGGCCGCAGGGGAGATCCACAGAAGTCAGTACGTGAAGGGATAGTAGAGAGATATTTAAAGTATTGTGACTTAACCAGTGGAGTTTGAGGCTGCTCTGGGGGTACTCAGTTTCCAGATGTCAGAATAAAGAAGTCAACGGGGTATGTACTTTTCCTGCTGCTTCTAGAATAGTCTAAGGATGTGTTGTGGCCTTTGTCACACAAGCAGGTTATTCGTGGGGCGCGCAGATGCCCAGGGTGTTGCGGAGGCTGCAGAAAGCCTGGGGCCGGAGCTCAGGAGCTAGCTGTCTGCATCCTTCTGGAGAAATTCCAGCATGGCCACCGCTACCGTTTCCGAGAGCCTGACTCCCACAAGAGAATAGAGAATCTGGAAACCCAAAGAAACGCTTCCAGATTTTTTTTAATCAAAGGGACTGCTCACCTTCAGTGATGCTGTTGCTGGCCAGAAGTCACGGTAGGGTTCAGTTCTCACTGACCCTGTTATAAGACCATTTCTGGGACAGCAATGGCTAGTAAGACCAGCAAACCATTTTGTGGCAGGCAAACCACTTAGAAATGCCATGTTCGTTCTATACCGACCGTCTGGTCACCAATGGCCACTTAAGAAAGGAGACAGGCACAAACCATGGGCACCTGGGCCCTTGACCAAGAGATGGTCATTCTAGCCCGATAGGGAGGGAGGGAGAATTGTCAGTCGTAGACACAAAAAGGAAATTCGAACTCTCGCTCTGGTTTTACCGTTCTAGTTAAAGTCCATCAGTTAGAGTTGGTATAAAAGTGGGGAAAGGGACACAGAGGATACTCGCTTTACTCCTCTTTCAAAAGGGATGCTGCCAGAAATTGGGGTCAGAAGTCTTTTTAGCTTTCTGGCACACAAAGAAAATGAGGGCAGGAAAAAGGGATGGACAGGGGCTCGAAAGTGGGACCAGTCCCAGTTTGGTGATCACCTTGTTCAACTCCCCTCGTTTTCCCCTCCTTGAAGACTGATCCGGTTTTTTTTGTGTTTTTTTTTTTTTTTCTGGGGTTTGGGCCTAGGAGTCAGTTCCCTTATGGCCAGCCTCGAAATCTCATTCTGCAGCTGAGTAGGAGAATTAGCTTGTAAGCAGACATCGCCATCTCAGGTCCATTCCCCCGTGGGCTGGACCCCCCAGTGTGGCCCCTTTAAGACTGTGGCCTCCTTGTGTCCTTTCAAAATATGACACCCCTGTTGCACGATATGGCCCATGCCTCTAGGAATGGGGCACCCAAGGGCGGGGAATTGTCCCCACGGGAGGGCTGTCATCTTCGTGGGTAAAAGGAAGTAGAACATCTGGGTTTGGGGTCTGCCTAGTTTTCTTCAGTGTCAGAGGGAGATGGTGAGAGGTTTTCATTTTAAAGTGGGGAGTGTAGACCCACCGGGGCTTTGGGCATCCTCTCCACGAGCTTTTTCCTTTGGGTCCAGTGACAATATTTCTCCCTTACTTCAGAAAAGAGAGTTAAGCGTCTAGTTTAAAGAAGAAAACAAAACCTTCCTTCTTGCCTCTCTTTGTGCTTGTCAAGCCTCTCCTTACCCAGGCCTCACTCACCCAGCCCTCAGCCAGTCCACCACACTCAGTCTGAGCCGGGGATCCAGGAGAGGCGCGTCCAGGCGACCAGGGAGATCGTCCATCGGGGACGCCAATACCCTCGTCACCCAACCTCTCTCCCAAAGAGACCACGGGCTGAGGGCACGTGATCAGCGGAACTCCCAGCCGCTTCTGCCCTTAAATAAGAGGGCAGAGGAGTCGTTTCTATACTTAAGAAGAGAGAGGTCTTTCCATTCCAGGGCTGTAAGAATCATGAGTGGAGGAAGCTCTGGCTCCGGCAGCTGGACCATTTCGGGGAAAAAGCAGGCAAGGGAGTGATATACAAACAAAGTGTGGGTATATTTGGCAGGTTTGAGGCAAGCAGAGAGGAGGGTGTGGGTACTCTATAAAAAAAAACAAAAGATCTAAAATTCAAACTTCTTCGGATAAGGCCACAATGAAGAGATTCCCAGCAGCGGGTGTCGCAGGAAGCGACACCCAGATCGCCACAGGCGGGCAAGGTGCTGTGCTGAGTGAGGAGGCCGGGGAGGCGGGGCCCTGCCTCTCACAGGTCCACGTCGGGGCCCCCTGAGGACGTCTTCAGTGGCACCGAGTCAAATCCATCAGGAGTCCTCTGAAAGAGAGATGGTGACAGGAGCTGGCTGCTGCACAGGGACGAGTTTGGGAACAAAGGAGAGAAATGGAAAATCGGTGACAGAAGGAACCCTTACAGAATTCCTGCTTTCAGCGGCTTTGTGGAAACTCAGAAATAAGGTACCCTCTATTGTTCTTGCTCCCTTGCAGTCAGCCAGAGAGGATAAGGAAAATCTTTACAACCCTCGGCTTTGCATCTTTGCTGAAGTTCCAGAAAGACTCAAGGGTCCCAAGATAAATTGTTGTCCCACCAGTTAAAAAAAAAAAAAAAGCAAGGTCTAAGAGGACCGAGGGAGCCGCCCCAGTCGGTCAGGCAATCTGAACACCCACACTCCTTCCTTTCATCACTACCCCCTCCCGTCCTCCCCTCTGTCTTACAGCCCTCCCTGCCCACACCTGTTTGGATGTGTTGGTTCAGGGCACGGGTGAGGGGTGGGTGCTGGCCAAGTGGGGCTGTAGAGGGAGGGTTGTGGCCCTGGAGGAGTTGCTTGGATGCTCTCTGCTGGCCCCACGCCCAGCGACAGGGCTGTCTGTCCTGCATTTATGAGCTTCAGACTCACCCGCCCACGCAGAGCCAATGCTCCCAGCTCGGAATTGCTCAGCGCCTAACAGCTGCGGCTTAGCTGTGACTCAGCCCCCAAGGGACTGGGGCCAAACATCTGGGGGATGGCACCCTCCACTGGCCAAAGGAGAGCCTCACTTCTAGCAGCAGTTGATCCTAGACATCACCTCTTGCCCTCCCTCCAAAAGAAAAAAGGGGGGAAGGGATTCTTACAACGTGGATGGTTCAACACTCCTTCTGGAAGTTAAAAGGCCCAAACAGTTCATCAACTGGAGTGCATGTTGGGAGAGAAGGAGCCTGGTCAAGAGCAGCCTTGGGCCCCAGGGAAAAGAGCATTGGTGTGAAGACACAGAAGGCAGAAGCCAGGATTTTCAGGGTGGGGCGACAGAACAGCATGGCAGTTGGGGAGCAGAGTAGCGGTCCCGGAGCAAGGCGGGCCGTTCAGTGTCTAGGGCTGCTGTCTTCTCCAGCCCTCCAGGCTGACCTCGGTGCACCGGCCAAGCTCCCTACCTTGGAGGTAAATGATTTGATCTTCCCAAAGAGGGACTTCTTGCTGGTGAAGATGAGGTCATCCTCCACGTCCTCGCCTTCCATGATGGCGCAGCTGTCGGCGGCTGGCAGGTCATAGTCCTTCAGGGACGCGTTCATCACCAACTTGGAGTACTTGTACTCTAGTCTGTGACATGGGGGTGGGCAGGACAAGACACCGAAGGGCAGAGTAGGTGGAGGGAGGGAGGGAGAGGAGGGGGGCCATAAACAGGTGGTCCCGGGCCATGCGTGAGGAAACCCAAGCCTAGCGAAGTGGCGTTGGGCTGGGCACACAGCTAAGCACTCCTGGCTCCCAGGTCAGTGACCTTCCCTTAGAGCTGGCTGTTTCCTGGACTTCAAAGCTTAAAAGAAATACTGGAATCATAAAGTCATCTGTATTATTAATAACAACAAATTAAGGATACTCTCTGCTTTCCTTTTGAAAATCTAACAGCTGTCTAGGCTGCCTCACGGTACCGTCCTGTTCAGGAGTCGGGACAACCAAGGCATACTGTGTCTCAACAAGTCCCTGGCCGGAGTCACGGGGTCTGTGGCCAACTCCAGGAAAAAGCCCCATGAATTTATCCTCTCGGCTGATCTCCGGGCCCAGTGATCCAACCCTGTCCGCCCCCAAACTCCAACACCCCACCATCATGTACTTTTGATTCTTTTTCCAAAAGTAGCAGGTCAAGACGGTGAGCAGGATGGCAGTGCAGGTGCCCGCGGAGATGCCCACTTTCAGCCAGAAGTCTATCGTTTTGCAGATGGTGACTCTCGGTTCAGGCAGGGAGATGCCACTCGTGCACAGCTTTGGTTCTCGCCACACGTAGGTAGTCTTCTGTTGGGGAGAAAACCAAGGAACTCGCACGTCACACTCCCTTCTCTTCTGGGACGTCTCCAGGCAGAGAAACCTACCTGCACCCCAGCCACGCAGCTGCTGGTGATGGCATGGTAGTCGGCGGCCGAGCAGAGCGGGCAAGCGGCCGCACTCTCCCACAGGAAGTGGAAGTTGCAGCCGTCACAAGTCCCGCCGGAGCACGTGCTGGACAACAAAGAGGAGAGGAGACTTCAGCTCCCTCGCTGGACAGGTGGGAAAGGTCTGCTCGGAGTCCTATCACCCCATAGCTTGCCTCACCCATCCTCTCCTTGACAAACTATGAGCTCCACCGGGATCCTTCTGGCTAGTCCTTAATTCAGGTTTGCTCTCTAATTTCCCCGATGACAAGAGGCATTCCCGGCATCCACCGGGACCCCCCCCCCCCGCTTGTTTCTGCTGACATCAGCTGAGAGCTAACACAGGGTGTCTGAGCTCTGGCATACTGCCCCAGCCAACCCCTCGGAGGCTGCTGTTCTCCCTGTGGACATGGGGCATGTTGCAGAATCCTGGCGGCGGGGTTGAAGAGTGGACGTTAGGTCAGGGATTATGTGTCATTGGCTTTCCTGTGATGTTGAGGACAAGAACAGTGGTCTTACACTGTTGGGTTTGCTGTCCTGCTGTGCTACCCACCTTCCTGGTCTCCCGTTTAGGGGAAGCATTTCCCAAACCGTCTTCCTCCAGGCATTAGTGCCCCTTGCGATGTTAATGGGTGTTACGTGAAAAAAAAAAGTGGGGGTGGAGGGGTGTTGTAATCAAATTAGTTTGGGAATTCTCAGTTTAGCGCACTCAGCTGTTGAACTCAGAATTGGATCTCTCAGTCGTGGAGAGATTTCTAGGATTCCCTAAGCCTTTTTTAATCCTAATTATAGCAAGTGCACGCCAAGCCTGAGCCTCCTGAGAAGTCCTCAAGTCTTATCGTCTCATTACACTCTCACGAGAACCCCCTGAGGGAACTCCCTGCTATTCCCATGTTACTGATAAGGAAAAAGAGGCCTGCAGATGAGAAATGGCAGTGGAGGAGATGCATCCCCTCCAGCTCTCAGTCGGCCACTTTGCTCTGCAGCCGCCCCACACTGGTCTGGGAAAGTGAAGGCAGCTTCGACTCTTCCTTCTGCCCCATCCTTGACCTGAAGATTGAGGGTTTGGAGCATGGCTGTGTCCCCAAGAGCCCGATAATGAAACTCAGGACTGATTTCTCTTTTGCTCTTTTTTGGCAGTCTTGGGCTTCTGGGGTGGAGCGAGTCCGAGGAAGGGTGACTTTGTTGTCCCTTTACCTGGGCAGTGACAGACTCCCAGGGGCAGGCTTCAGTGGACTGCACCTGACTCGGATGGTGGTCGATCTCCCAGAACTGCAGGACTGAGTCACCTCGCTGGACCTGCAGTGAGAGCCAGCCCCCAGAGGGGAATGAGTCACTCATTTGGGCCACTGGAGAGTCCCTAAATGAGGTCAACATGGAACAGGTCCCTTGCTGGGGAAGTCAGGACTTGGGCTGTAGCCTGATGCACGAGGAGTACCTAGACCTTGGCGTGCACTTGGAGAGAGTGGGGATAAAGATCTGGTCAAGGGGAAAGGCGCAGCCTAGGAAAGGTTAGCGTGTGCAGCACACCGGAGTGTCTTTGGCTGGAAAGGGAAGTCTGCAGACCATCCAGGAGCTCTCCCTGCCTCCAACACAGACCTGCCCCAGGAATGCCCAAGAAGCTGGGATCAGGAACCTCCCAGCCTTCGGCTATCATTGCGGGGCCGTCCTGCCAGACCTTGGACGTGATCTGGCTTCATAAGTATTAAGTAGCTGAAGAGTGGGGGATGCAACAGATACTGTGGAGGAGCCCCAAGTTTCCCTTGCATTAGCCTGGCCTCACATCTTCACCTGTAAAAGAAGATCACGTCCGGTATTCCCAAGGACTCCGGGTGGAAGAGTTCAGCTGGGGAGGTGATTCCATCCAGGGTCATATCCGTTGTCACTCCTGCCATATCAGAGCCCCTAATTAGTTCTCACTAGTAGCAGTAGCTGGCAACTACTTCAGTTCTCTCAGTGCCTGTCAACATCCAGCCTCCCTTCATCTCGTCATATCTCCTGGCGGCTCATGAAAGGGTGAGTCGCAGGGGTGCCGGTGGCCCCGGGGTACTGGGTACCCCGGGCTGGGACAGAAAACAGGCCAGGCAGCCGGGGCCCTCCTCTGGGACCCTTTGCCTTAGAGCCTGGTAGCCTGGCTCTGGCTTCCACACACATGCACTCATGCAGAGTGGAGCAGCCGGGTCACTCACCGATAAGTTGATCGGCGAGGCTGACAGGCTGCAAGGACACTCCAGCCTTGTAGCCCGTCACCTCTGGAGGAATGATGAGCACCTGGCAGACGTAGGCTGTGATGGATTTGGAGAAATCTGACTCATCCTCAGGAATCCGGAGGTCGGTGACATTGTTGGTGCACACGGACATTTTCTTTCCCTGGGCAGGGGGATGTGGCAGGGGGTGGGCGAGAGAAATAGGAAGGAGTGAACGGTCACAGAACTCCCAAAACGGAACAGGGAACTGGTTTTTTTTTAAATATTTAAAAATTTTAGCCTTCTAATGGTATGTTGCCATGGAATAATTCATCCCAGATCTAATTATAAGTAGCTTAAAAAAAAAGTGCCCTGGCTGGTGTGGCTCAGTGGATTGAGCGCCAGCCTGCGAACAAATGTTGCTGGTTCGATTCCCAGTCAGGGCACATGCCTGGGTTGCAGGCCAGCTCCCCGGTAGGGGGCACATGAGAGGCAACCACACACTGGTGTTTCTCTCCCTCTCTTTCTCCCACCTCCCCCCTGTCTAAAAATAAATAAAATCTTAAAGCGTCCTAGTTCCTGGAACTCTGGGCTGGGGGACCCCAGTCATTTTGTTTCGTTGGAGTCACGTAGGGACCCTTTGTGAGTGGAGCTGTAACCACGGCAGCCAATTTGGAGATCTAGTCTATCGGTTAAGGGCCTTCCATGTTATAATCAGTTTTCTAGACAGATATTGATATAGGAAGTGCTCTCCTGAAATCTGTGATCGTCCGACCTGGTTCACCTCCCTTCTCTGCGTCTCCCTTCGTGCGGTGACTCCACTGCACTTGTCTCAGAAGCACTTTCCAGACAGGAACTTCCAGGGGTAGAAACAGACAGACCCCATAACGAGCCCCTTCCCTGCCCTGCGACAGGACAGCTTAGGGCTAATTGGAACCTATTCTATTTTTTAAAATGTCGTCAAGAGAAGACAGTTGGCTTCTCCTTGAGTTTTTAGCGACCCTCATTATGTAGGAAATCTGGAAGATGGTGGGAGGTGAAACTCCTCGAGATCTCGAAACAGGAAATATTGAGATATTGTTCCCCCAAATATATTAAATGTATGAAATACCAATATAGAACTTGTTTGCAAATATAAAATCACTTGTTCAATATTTTAAATGTAAGTGGAGTAAGCATTCAGAATGTAGGGTTTTCAATATTATACATTTTATTACAAATTGAGCTAAGTTGCTATTTTGATATCTTAGTTTATTTTTTACATTGCAAGAATAAAGAGTATGAGAGCAGAAAGAAACCTTTAATTATAAGGAAATGTAGTAATACTGTCTTTGAACTGAGGATCTGTAGTGTGGCAGTAGCAGTAAGCATTTCTGAAAAGAATAAAGGAGCAAAGCAAAAAGAAAAAGAAAAAAAAGACACAAACTCCAAGTTCCCCATCGTCATCTCTCCCAGTGAAACTTTTACTACGTGGGGTTTTAATTAGTCTCAATTCCCAAGTTTTCGCTGTCACTTCTGAGTCTTTAATTTCTTCAAATAGTTTTTTTAAAAAACGAAACAGAGACCTCCAGCTCTAATCTGTCACACATTACTTTATTCCTTGGCATGTTCCCTTATAAACACAATCCAACTTTCCTTGGTATGCTGCAGAATATAGGTGGAAGCCACGTGGTGTCACGGCCACAGCTCCACACAGAATCACAGACTAAATGCTCAAGATGCTCTTTATTTTGCAACATCGGAAACTAACTTTCCAAAGGCAAATCCTGGCTTGTTTGTAATTTAATCAAGTGCTACAGTGGTGTGATTACCTTGGGTTTTGGATACAAAATATTTGCAGCAGCATGAAATGACTGGTGGTAACATTCTTTCCTTAGCACATAAGTAAAGGCTGCCATGTTACTTTCTTTTCTACTGTCAGCAAAGGTATACATGTAGATGAAGCAAGAATAATTTAGTTTATCTACCTTCTAGAAAACAAACGACAAGTGCCATAATTACTGGAAACGGCTTTCTTTCTTTTTTTAAAAAAGATTTTATGTATTTATTTTTTAGAGAGGGGAAGGGAGGGAGAAAGAGAGGGAGAGAAACATCAGTGTGTGGCTGCCTCTCACATGCCCTCTACTGGGAACCTGGCCTGCAACCCAGACATGTGCCCTGACTGGGAATCAAACCGGTGATGCTTTGGTTCACAGGCCTTCGCTCAACCCACTGAGCTACACCAGCCAGGGCTGCAATAGATTTAATTTTAAAGGAGAGAGTACTCAAAGAGAATAATCATCATTTAAAAACTTTCCACCTCCTCAATCCCCTCCTGCCGGAAGTCTTAGCTAGCTTTTCTTCTGTGTCCATCTCTGGCCACTGGCCCACAGGTAACGCCTTTCAGTTCCCACACCATCGGCGCGCGCACACCTTACCTGGTTTCCACAGAGACTGAAGGTGAAGTGATGGAAGTATTTCAGCCCTTTGGAAGTGAAGCTTGGCCCTCCGGCCAGAGAGACGGTGTTGGCCAGAGCCGAGAAGTTGTAGTCGAAAGTCCTGCTCCGAGTGCCGATTGAGAAGGTGCAGTCGTTGTAGCACAGAGAGTGGATCTGAGGGGAAAGGGGCCGTCAGGCCAGCTGCTGGGGCAGGGCCTCTGAGGGGGCGGCCGCGGAGGCCCAGCCCGGCCCAGCCCGAGTGGGGTCGAAGAAGCGAAGGAAGGATTGCAGGTGGGTGTTAACAGAAGTGAAGCAGTGGCTGCTGGCGCTTCTGTGCATCTTGCCACTCAATTGTTAGCACAGATATGATGTACAGACCCAAACCTGTTCTTTTTCAGTAAGCAGTTGGGTCAGACTCTATAGCCTTGTCCCCAGGCTGAGATTATAGAACTCTCTCAAGGCCCAAGACAGCCCTTCTTACTTTCAAGCAGAAGGCAAGGTGCTACTTGGAAGAAGCGTGTCCAGGACGGCAGGAGAGCAACTACAAGCCCAACCCTCCTCTCATTTCCAACTCACAGACCCCTGCTTCCTCTTCCCCAGGGTCTCTGTAGAAAACTGACCTCAGAGGGGGCTTCATTCCCCGTAAACCCCTTCCTAGCTTCATTTTAGGGTCCTCATTCAGCAGCCGCCTTACACAGCTGTCATTCCCTCCCGTAGCAGCAGAGGGAGCCCCAGGAGAAGTTTGTGGCAAAAGTCCAGGGTGCCCCCAAAAGGTTGCCAGGGGTCTGTAGAATTGTTGCAAGTACTGAACAGCTGAACTGAGCAGTGTTTGCAGAATGTAAAGAATGCCTTTCAGATGTACGTCCGTGTGGTTGTGATTGGTAAAATACAAATTCGCTTGGAAGCATTAATGACTGCTAGAGAGTAGAGAGTTTTTAAGTAATCGTACCCTCTTAGATTCATACAGTACATGGCCAATAGCAGTTTTTCCACTTTACAGGAGACCACTGGGCTGGAGGACAGCAATGCCAAGTAACCGTACATCCCAGCAAAGGTGGGTTACCTTCCCGGAGGAGAGGGGGCAATGCCTGTGATCACAGGCTGGAGTGAAGCAGGTCTGAATTTGAACTATTTCTTCCCTTTAGGTCTCTCTGCACAGATGCCAAACAACCCTCTGGCCCAGGCGGTCACAGATGTCCCTCACCCATCCCTGGAAGATGAGACCTGCCCTTGACGGAGGCCCAGACCCTGAAAGCCAACTGCTACGGGTAAGAACTCGCCATCCTGGTCACAGCCTGGGTGGCTGTCCCCCAGGACTTCACCCTGGGAGCATGCTCTGGGCAGTGCTTGGGGATCCGCCCCTCAGGACTAGGACTAGCCCCTCAGCACCCCCATCTAGCTCCGGCACCCTCAGAGGCGGTCCATCAGAGGCCAAGGCCAGGGTGTGCGGCATGCTGCTGGCACCTTGTTGCTCCTGGTCCCTGGGCCGCAGGGCCTGCAGGCCTGGACGCCGTAGGGCTGGTGGGCTTTCAGGACTGTGTTCGCCGGGCAGGGGCGGCAGGTCCCCGAGCCCCGATCGATGTAGTTGCCGGCAGGACAGGAGGTGCAGGAGGAGCCCATGTCGGAGGCCTCCAGGGCGCAGGGCCGGCAGTAGGAGGCCACCCCGTTCATGACATTGGTGACGTTGATGGAGTAGATCTTGGCGACATCGTTGGTGTACTTCCTGCCCTGGAAACAAGGAAACAGGAGGAGAGCGGGCAGAGGCCTGAGACGCCAGCTGCACCTCAGTTCTCTGGAAGTAGTGCATTGCCGCTTAATCTTTTTATCCTGTACTACCTGAGAAAAAGCGGTAAGCATCCTATTCTTCCTACTCACCGAACAGTACCTCTTTGTGTGCATTTTGTGTCATTTTAAAGCAAATGAGAACCATTTAAAATGATGTATGAAAGTATTAAGTGCCATGGGGGAAATAAGCAGTAGATACTGTTATATGGGAAAAGCAGGCCTTTTCCCTGCAAAAGGAGAAGAGTATTTGTAGAGTATCTCCTGGGTAGGGGATACTCAGATGTTAAGTGGGGTATGTCTGGGTAGTAGGATTATGCCTGATTTATTTCATCTTTTTGCTTCTTTCTACCTTCTGAGTTGTCTGCAATTAACCTGAATTACTCTCAGTTAAGAAAATAAAACCGGAGTTACTATTATTATAAACAATAACAGAAATGCACAGGGTGTACCGGGGAGGCACCACACATGTCCTCAGGGGGCTGCTGAGGAGAGACAGGCAATTTAGGGAGCTTACTTGGGAGTCATTTGGACAAGGCCCAGGGCTTCTGAGGGGGCTGCAACGGGCAGTTCTCTCCGGGACCCCTTCGGATCCTACTAACCCTTTGGTTCTGAACTGCGCACTCCTACCTTACCTACTGCTGGGGATCCTCCCACGTGCAAAGGTCTCTCCTGGGAGCCAGGGATCTGAGGGAGGGGAGGGACTTACCGTCTCATGGAAAGTGGTTCTCTGGAAGGCCCAGGTGAAGGTCATGGTGGCATTCTTCTCGATGATGTAGGTAAAGGACTGCTTGCCCTTGGAGCCTTTCCACGTCTCCACGGGAGTGTTGGCCCGAGAATTGGCACCCTGCACCCAAGACAGATAGGAAGAAGGCACGATGGCTGGGTGGCTGGTGGGGGAGAGGGCGCTCCCACTGCTGCCACCTGGGGCCATCACACTGCCCGGACCCACGCTCGGCTGGGAGGTCCCTGATGAAGTCTGGGCCCTTCCTCTGTGAAATCCCACGAGCAGGGTGTCCACTTTGTTGATGCTGCAAAGGCGCCGAGGGGGGCCAGCCCTCCCAATAGCCCGCCCTGGGAACCCCAGAGCAGGCAAAGGAGGGAAGACACACCACCATGAAGTAGAGCTGGCAGTCCACGGAGCAGATGGTCTCGAAGACGAACGTGACCCTGGCCACCTCTTTATTCTCTGTGTCTGCCATCACTGCCTGTGGAGGCCTGTGGGTCGGAAGTTAAAAGTTAGCGCCAGAGGCCAGCTGGTGCTGACTGAAGAGCCCAGAGGCCAGCAGAGGGTCCGCTGGGGGACAGGGTGACGTTCTGAGCATGTTGGAAAGAGCACGGATGAGGTCCAGTTCTGCTGTTGTAGCTGTGTGACCTTGACATAGCCAGACTGTAGTGTTCTCATCTGTGAGGTGGAGGTAATAATATCTTCCTTACTTACCTCTAGTCATTGTGGTGAGACCCACGGCCATAGCGGATGTGGAAGTGCCGTGTAAAATATAGCCCCCCAAGCAGAGTGTGGTCCCCACACCCGCAGCATCGCCATCGCCTAGAGCTTATTAGACACTCAGAACCTCAGGCCCCTCCCCAGGCCCTCTGAATCGGAATCTGCACATTAACATGATCCCTAGGTGGTGCAGATGGACATTAAAGTCTGAGAAGCACCACTGTCATAAGATGAAAATTGTCTACATTCCCTTAGCAGTTCACTCTCTGGGATAGTGGGAGCTTTGCCTGGGTTGAATGAGCAGACATTTTAACTTGTAATCTCTTCGGCAAAGGTCTCAGGCTGGTCCTTCCTTTGGGGAAGAGAGAGCCAGGCACAAAGCTAAGGGGGTGGAGGAGGATGGTGGGTGGGGGAGCGAGTGGGTGAGGTGTGGAAGCCTTCACTATGGTGATCGGATTTGCAAGTTGGAAAGTACTTTTGGGAACATTACCCCCCAAAAGCCTAAAAAATGTTTTTTTGTATCAAACAGGGGATATATCTCTCAGCCTTGAGTGATGTAAATGAAGGGAAGGGAAATGAAGACCTTCCCAGCCCCTACCACGGCCTGAGCGCCGTCCCAGGGGTGGAAGGGAGGGAGCTGAAGGAGGGAGTGGAGAAGCCAGACTGGCAGTCGGGCTGCCTGTTCAGTGCTCCCCCTCGTGTTTTAAGTGCACGTGGGCAGAAGAGTTCACTTTGGTTTTGGAAATCCGTTTGTGGCCTTTTTCTGGTGTTGGCCATTTCTTGAATTCTGAGGACCTCTGGGTCCCAGCTCCCGTCTGCACAGCTATGCTAACAAATGGCCTGGGAGAGCTGTCCCAACCTGAGCCAGCCCAGAGTGCCAGATGGCCGGTCCCCCTCGCTTCACAGGCCAGGCGCCTGAGGCCTACAGGGGCCTGGGGACCCTCCCAAGGTCACAAAGCCAGTAAGTGGCGAAGTTCAAGCGCCCGGTTTTCCGGTCCAGGGCTCACTCCGCCGTACCACACTGTCTGCAGTATTGTTTTAAATGGCTGACACATTGCTATTGTGCTAGATCTTCTTGGAATAAGGGGACAAACGTGACGGTAAGAATGGCCCCTCTCAGTCTTCTGGCCCCAAATAAAGATGAGCTGTCCACAGGCACTTCTGACCCTATGCAAAAACAATTTTAAAAATCTTATCTGGTGCTGGGAGCAGGAAAAGTTAAGTAGCAAGTGGCCAGTTAAGGGCAGAAGCCAGAGGGGACGGGAGAGGGGCGGGCAGGCGGGGCGGGCAGGCTCAGGATCCCTGTGTCCAGCGGTCGCTGTGCTCCCTCCGTGGAACCCACTCTGCCGCCGGCCACAGCCCTCTCCCACCACGTTCCAGGGTGTGTGGGACGTGGGCGTGGCCAGAGTGGCGCGAGCTTTCCTCTGGCTCTGTATTCCTCACCTAAATCCTGGCACGACCAGAGTCAGAATCATGAAGTCGTTGTCTGAGGCTCCGACGGCCGTGTAAATGTGATCGCCGGCCACCTCCCAGCCTGGGAAAGGAGAGCGCAGAATCAGCGCCCCAGGGGTGCCGGGCGCAGGGCAAACGTGCACCCATGTGACGCTGTGGGGGAGATAGCACTGTCCTCTGAGGCACCCAGAGCCACCGCCGAACACAGGCTGTGTTGCACCTACCGCCCCCACCCCGTCCCCACTGTAGTCGTCAAAGGCCCTGAAGCTCTCAGGGCAAGGCCTCTGGGACGTGCGCTCGCTGTTTCTAGCTCAGTTTCTGTCTCTGACACTGAGATTTGGCAGAACATTTGCCCACGCGGAGTGGAACTTTCCAGGGAATGTGTGGCCTGCTCAGCTCCCTTCTACAGACACCACTAGTTCGCAAATGTGACGCTGGAAGGGCCGCTGGGGGCGCGCAGGGAGCTGGGGGCGCGGTCAGGGGGAGGCCCTTACCCGTCATGCCCTTGTACTCGAAGTTGATCCCACTGAGAACGGTCGTTTCCATGTTCGTGGGCAGCGTGTTCCACCATTTGTATTCGAATCCCACAACGGGCTCCGTCCCCGCTGGGCAGTGGCTACAATCTGAGGAGACCACAAGACCCAGGCCTTCAGCAAGGAGGCTGCGGCCCCCCTGACTGGAGCCGCTGGCACCCAGACGAGTGGCAACAGTCGCGGGCAGCCAGACAAGGCGGTGCTGAGCGCCGCTGTGCAGCTCCATCCACTCAACCAGAAACGCCCTGGCAGTGCATTTAACAAGCTCGGCCCGCAGACACTGACCCCTCCGTCCCGTGTTCCAGCTTTCCTCCTTGCCCACCTACTTTTGCCTTTCAAAACTTAAACGTATCTTCTAGCCTGATCCACATGGTTCAAGTTATGGGTCACCTGTGAGCAGTAAACGCATTCGCATGAACAGGTGCACAGACTCCCCCAGCTGCTCTCTGCAGCATGGCCTATAGGTTCGTGCGCGTCAAGCTGTCCGTCCCAGCTCCCCAGACCTTCTGCTTAGCATCCCTGCCACACGCTGGAGGCCCCTGCGGCGAGGAAGGGTACCCACAGGCCCAGTCCCATCGCGGGCGGGATGAGAAGAGCAGGCAGTGCTCCCGTGTGACGGTGCCTCACAGACACAGCCCACCCCCACTGCTCTTCTCCTGAACTCAGTCCCGGGCCGCCTGGCCCTCCCTGCCCCCCTCGGGAGGGCAGCTGACCACCCTGCACGCCCACACGGCCCGCTCTTGTGGGCGCTGTGGGGCGGATGAGGTGCCGGTCGCGGGTGGTGAAGCGGTTACCGGAGCCATTGGAGTAAGACCCGTAAGGGCAGGGCTCGCAGGCGCTGCGGTTGGTTTTGAAGAAGCCGGGGTTGCATGGCGGGCAGCGGGTCTTCACGCCGGAGGCGGGCAGCGTCACCGCCCCCTCGAGGTCCTCGCCGCAGATTTTCGGGTGGGCCCATTTGTACATGAGCTGTGTCTGCAGAAACGGATCAAGAACAGCTCAGCCCGCGTGCACCTTAGCACATCTTCAGGAAAGTTTACCTTGGGGGAGGGGAGGCTGGGCTATCTCGAAAGCGCCTCCAGCGCGGGGATCTCCGTTTTGGTCACTGCTGTGTCTCAGGCACCTGGCCCAGTTCTGGCACGTGGTGGTGCTCGATACATGCGTGTTGAGTGCATGTCGACTGGATGCAGAGAGACATACCTAATGAGGACTCGTGTGACGGGGGTGGGGGCACCCATGGTCTCCAGAGGAAGCTCTGATTCCCACGAGGAATCTTATTACCACCAAAGCCACAGAGATGGCGACTGGTAAAACCCCAGAGCACCAAAGGCACTGAGTGGGGGTGGCCTACATAAGCCCTGGGGAAGGAGGGGGTGGCTGAGGTGTCCCGGTTTGTCTCCTGGGTGTTTTCTTTGCTTTTTCATGTGTTCAGTGGACGTTTGCAGAAAGCTAATGCATCTCTGTGCCAGACCTGGTGGCTGAGAAACGAATGGGAGGGGCATGGCCCCGCCCTCTGGGGGCTCACGGTCCAGCGAGGACAAGTCTCATACTCAGTGATAAGGACCCGCCTGGGGTGTGGGCACCGTGTCCTGGGGCATCGGGGCAGGAAGGCTGTGCTGGTCAAAGGGCACACACTTCCAGTTACAAGACCATTCTGTTCTGGGAACCTAAGGTGCAGCGCGGTGATTACAGTTCGTAATACTGTTTTATATACTGGAGAGTTGCTGAGAGTGTTGATCTGAAGTGTTCTCGCCATAAAGAGGAAAGGGTAATTACGTGCTGTGATGGAGGTGTTAGCCGACACTACACTGGTCATCAACATGCTGCACGCCTGAAACTTACACAGCGTTATATGGCAGTTACAGCTCAGTAACGCTGGGCGGGGCGGGGGTAGGGAAGAGGAACAGCCCTCCGGTCAGTGGGCAGGAGAAGCAGCACACCGCAGACCTAGGAGCCCTGGGCCCAAGTGGGAGGGGAGGGTGTGGAGCAGAAGGGAGGAAAGACATCCACCTTCAGTCACATGGTGTGCCCGGAGAGGAGAAGAAGACTGTCCTCATGTAATCAGTGAGTCAACTGAGGCCAAGAAATGACCATTTTGCAAGGTCACACCGAACACCAGACACTACCTGCCTGAGTCTGAGGTGCAGCTGCTAAGCTATGTAGCCTTTCTCACTTGGCTGCTGGGGAGGGAGATGATGCTCCAACCCCAGGGCGGGGGTGGCGGGTGGGGGATGAGAGATGACTGTGAAAAACAGTCACTGTTAAGGACCAGCCTTTATCTTGTGCTCAGTTAGCAAAAGAATTCAGCCAGCCAGCCAGCCAGCAAACGCTGATGCATGCTAATAGCCAAGTCTGTGCTCGGTGCTGAATGCAGATTTCCTGACTCCTAATTCTCTCTTCTGGAGAAGCCCTGCTTCAGAGATGCAGACAGTTCATCAGAACGTCTGACCCGAGACAGACCCTTCCTCGGGGCCCTTGAGCCCGGTCCCCGCTCGCTGGCTGCTGGCCCCGGCACTCACAGCACAAGCCTGCCTCCTCCACCGCGGCTGTGCCCTCCACCTGGACAGAGCTGCGGCTGCCCCCTCACCCCATTCAGGTCCCTGCTCAAGTGTCACCTCCCCCTGTCACCTCCACTGCCCTCTCTAAAATAGCTTCTCCACCCCCCGTCACTCTCTCTCTCCTGATCCTGTTTTATTTCTCCTCCCCACCACTTATTACCGTCTGATATACCACACACCCCTTCGTTACCCACCCGTCGTCTCTCCGCACTCACTCCCCAACGGGAATTAAGCTCCCTGAGAGCAGGCATTCCCTTGGTTTGGTCACCTGCTGAGTACCTGGTGCCTAGCCCAGTGGCTGACTGTTGAAATGAACAAATGACCCCCTCAGAGAGGCCTTCCCTGCCTGGGGCGTCCTGGTCACTCCTCTGCCGGGGTCCCCAGCGCCCCTCACATCTTGTTGCCTTGGCCAGGCCCATCTCTCTCCTGCCTCCACGCTCCCCGAGGACAGGGGCCTGCCTTAGGGTCTCTGATTCCCCTCTGGAGCTCTGTGCCCGGCACAGCGGTTCATCCTCAGAACACGCAGGCTACCAAGGAAGGCCTTTCTGAGGCGGCGGAGGTCCTGGGGGGGAGAGGGAACCGGCAGAGAGCGAGCCAGGAGGAGGGGCACGTGTGATGAGTTCCGTTAGGAGACAGGTGTGCGCGGGCAGGCAGCGGTTCTCCAGAGGGGCTAAGCGAATGGAAGAAATCGGAAGATGAAACGGCTTTTTGAAACAGAGCCTGTGTAACTGAGGCAGCGGGGGGGACAAATGCGACAAAACAGTGTCTGGCCTGAAAATGAGTGAGGTCACCTGGTTTTGTCCCCACGGGCCCCCATCACCCTGCAGGTCTCTGGCGCTTTCTCTGGTGCCAGATTCAGGGGCCGCTGAAACTCCAAGTGTGGCAAAGCCCAGGGCGCGGGCAGAGGGGCGCGAGGCCGTGCCACCCACCTCTCCGTTGGCGTCGCAGGCCGTGTGCGTGTAGAAGTAGTCTTTGTCGGTGCAGGCCGGGCGTCTTTTGCAGGAAGAGGATCCTTTCTCTAAATCGCAAAAGCAAGGACAAACACTCGAAGTTACATAGGAAAGCAGAGTTCCTGACCACTTGGTCACGACCCAGGGGGCCCCCGGACCCTGGGGTACGGCACGCACGGGTATCGCCAAGAGCGGAAAAGCCCGCGCACTGACCCTTCCCTGGGCCTCAGAGGCAGAATCGACAGTCCCTAAAGCCAGGCTCAGTTAGCCCTGCACACCCCTCCCTGCTGCTGCTGAGAGACCACTGGGCCGCACTGTGGGGAAGGGCACTGGCCGCATCCCACACGTAACCACCACCAACCCAAGCTCCCTGAAACCGCCGCCTTCCAGGCGCCTCAGAATCCCGACTGCACGGTTTCTGCTCCTGAGGGATGGAAGTGAAACAGCAGAGCTTAGGGCAGCGTCTTCATGCTCCTATTCTAATTCTTTCTCCGACTTTTCTCCTAACGTTTTCCTTCCACTCCCCTCGCCCCCCGAGCATCCCGGCACTCTCTGCACCCGATGAAAAACCGTGTTACTTATTCTGCTCCCTGTGTGCTCCTCATGTCTGGGTTGGCTCTGCTTTAACCCTATAAACACCTGGAGAGCAAGGACGATTTCAATGAATCCCTCTTTAAAGCAATGGATTTCACTTTTTAAAAATTATGCACCCCTTTGAGAATTTGGGGGGAAAAGACCTGTTTTCTCTATCCAGAAAAATATACATAACTCATGCATTAAATTTCCAAGAAATTTCCTGTCCCCAGAGTAAAAACCCCTGCTTTATAGAATGCCGGTGCAATACCAATACTGCTGCTGTCACCGCTACTCCCAGTGTGACTTCAGTGTCACCTGCAGGTCAGCATTTGATGACAGGAGACTGTCTCCCTCTGTTGCCTGACTGGCATATATCAGAGTGGAAGGGGGTGTTAAGTCAGACCTGGGTCTGGATCCCACTCAATCATTTAGTAGCTGTGTCACTTTAGGCAAGTTGCTTGCCCTCTCTGAGCCTGAGCACTCTCAGATGGAGAGCAGGAGCAACAGTATCTCCTTGGGTGGAGCCAGTGCACCCGGAACATTGTAAGTAGGGACTCACTAAATGCTGGTAACTCCTTCTGCCTGGGTTTGTGGGGATTACTTTTATTTGGTAACTGTCATGGGATTTTTAGTAAGGATTAAAAGCCTCTTTCTCTCCCTTCCAGTTAAGGACTTATTTCTCAACTGACCTCTTCCTCTTCCCAAGGCACCAGATGGATTCCTAGATCAGAACATTTCCCAGTTACCGCCGTGTTGGCCTGCACGGGGGCGTTCCCACAACCACACATCCCCGCGCCTCTTCTGTCCCTGTCTTATTAGCTTGGGCAAGAGGAACTACTGGCTGAGAAACAGCTGGGGTCTCCTCAGCTCATTGACCTGGTTATCAGCAGAAGGCCTAACTCAGCGAGAGAAATCAGGGACTCCTGCCTTTGACCCACTTGGTCAGGAGAAACTTTCGGGGAGAGGCAGAAAACACCCCAATTCCCAGGACTTTGCATATCGGCTCCAGCAAATTGCAAGTTGCCTGTTAGAAAGTGCCTTCCACTCAGGGGCCTTTCTCTGCTGGTCAAATATTTGCTCAGCCCGACATGCTAGCTCCAGGTTTCAGCAGAAAGGGTCAGCTGTTTACACGGCGACAGCTGCCAAGGCAGTGTTAATAAATGATTAACCCAAACGCCGAGACAGACCTCACTTGCCCGGCTCAGGTGTCGTCACGGTGTTTAAGTCGGTGCTAGTCAAGTTTAAAAGCTTGGCCTAGATGTTCGAGAAAATGAAAAGTGACTCCTGTAGGGTTGGCCTTGGCCGAAACTGTGAGAATTTAAGATAATCTTGTGGACTCTTCGCACCTTCCTCCTCCTTACGGTGTCTGCCCCCCGCCTGCAGGAGTGCAGTGTTCGCACTCTGGTCCATTTCACCAAAAGAAAACATTTACCTTGAGGATGTGAGTGCCTGATGAACGCACGGCCCAGCTCAGACTCCAGCCCAGACTGGGCAGAGCCCTGAACCTCCCCGAGCTGCTCTTTACTCATTCGTAAGTGGGGAAGGCACTCCTGTGCTACGCTGTGAGTGACAGAGGGGTAATACTGTGTAAACTGTAAAGCACTATACGAGCGACATAGTATTGTTATCTATGCCACCAGTGTTTTTGTATTTATCGGGGGACTGCTGGGACAGTTCTTCATGTAAATGAATTAGTAAATGCTGGGCACTAAGTCCTTTATCTGTATTATTTAATCCACACAATAATACTGTGAGGTAGAGATGATTGTTGTCAGCCCATTTGATAGATGATTAAACTGAGGCCCAGACAAATAACTTGCCCCAGGGGGCACAGCTAGCACATGATGGAGCAGAGATTCAAACCATAGTAATGTAGTTCTGGGGTCCACGCTCTTAAGTCCTATGCTATTCTCTTAGCAAATGGATCCCTGATATTAAATGTAACACAAAGGAGTTAACCCTAATAATCAAATTTTAGCTATCAACGAGAAGATGCTTTCAGTCAAGCCTTTGTCCTTGATATCCCCGTGCCCAGTGGCTCTGCTTTAACCTAGGTCCTGGGTACCAGCACCGGTGCCTGTTGGAAAACCTCCCAGCCAGGACCTCCGTCTCCAGCCAGCTGGTCTTCCCCGCATCCATTCCCAAATGGCAGCCAGAGTGGCCTTCAAAAGCACAAGCCAGGTCATGTCACTCCCCAGCTTAGAATTCCTTCATGGCTCCCACCCACTGCTGAAAGGACGGAATCTCAGGTTTTGAGCAACGGCACAGAGGACTGGACCGTAATCTCTGCCCTGCCCACCTCTCAGCCCCGGATGGGCCCTCTCTCCGAGTGAGCCGCAGCCACGCTAGTTACTCAGAGTTCCCTGAGCCTTTCGGCTTCGGCTCACACTTCTTCCAGAATATCCTGCCCTCTTTCAGGGCTCAGCTCGTCTCTCGGGACCACAGCCAGTGAAGCCTTTCGTCCCTCCCTGGAGAGGAATGGCCACTTCCCTCCTTTGCCTTCACTGAACCCCACACTCAGCGCTCCTGCCCCAGCACCTCCTACACCGTGACGTTACTACACTTAGATGTTCCTGTGACCATGTTCTCCTTCGCAGCTAAGCTGGAAGGCGGGTACCAGCTCTAACCTTGGCACCAAGCTCAAGCCCTGGCACCTAGCTGGCACCTAGGACTTAGTTGTAAAGGGGTGACTAAATGGTCACAGGGTCTTCTGTCACTTCCTTCACGCGCATTCCACCATAAGCTTTCATCAGACCCTCTCTGCGTTTTCCTAGCTTCCCACTGACGCTGTATTCTGGATGAGTCAAGTCCCAGAGAAACGGGACTCTCTTTGTACCCCTAGCTGGTGAGGCGGTCAACAAGCTTACCGTGTTCTTCCTCACTCCCCAGCCAAGGGGATGGATTGGGAAATTGGTGGCAGAAGGAGGGCAGACTCCAAGAATTCAGACTCCCAACCTAACTAACACTTTCATAACAGCTCTCTGGATGAAAACCAGTTTACAGAGAGTCAATCAAAATACAGAACCACCTTGCCAGTCAAAGCCTTGTGCAGCGCCTGGGCTGGGAAAGGGGGCCGGAGACTTAGACTAACAAAGGCAGCCATTGACAGAGCGGGGAAGAGGAATAAGAAATTGAAGTAGACGAACAGGAATTTAGACTCACAGATAAAGACTTCCCCCAAGATCTAAACATCTCTGTTCTTGCTGAAATCTATACTCCTTTGGCAAGATCTGTGTAGATAAACAGGATTTTTATTTTAGGAATCATGTAAAAATGAGCAGTTCACAAGGTCAACGGCGGGTCTTGGCTGAGCTAACACAGGCCGTGCACCTGTGTTAAGAGGGCCTGGAGCTGGGTTTGCGTATGGCTCTGTGTAGGAAAGAAGAAATGAAATGGCTCTGAGTGTTTGCAGGGGGAGAGAAGGGACTTCTTCTCCCTACCCCGGAGTTTTTTCAGAGCCTGTCCTAGACACTGGCCCCTTGCCAGCCACTGGACTGCCCGCCTGAGCCCAGGGCTGTCTGGGAGCACCGCCCGTCCTACTCCAAGCCCTGCTGCCCCCCAAACCATAGGGTCACAACCAAGTCCTGTTTCTTGAGCTGGGAAGCTTCGGGAACCTCTCCAGGGGCTGTGGAAACAGGCTGCTTCCCTTCGAACAGCGGTTTTCAAACTGTGTTCCAAGGAGCTCTGGACTTTCTAAGAAGTCCTGCCTTGAAGTCAGTGGACGCTCAGGCTGATGAACAGCTGTGAACGGCGTCTTTAGCCCTTGGTCCCAAAGCGTCTTGGTCATTAACACAGCCTCACGGATTTTCTAAATTACCTCTGATAATGCATACACCCTTTATCCACTGTATCTCTTACAGTTATAATCTCGTAACGTGTAAGGTTTCATTTGGAAAGTTTTATTGCTTAAAAAATAAAAAGATGGCAACCCCTTTCCCTGGCTCTCCTGGGTCCTCTAACCCCGAGTTGCTTTCCCTTTCTGCCATGTACTTTTTACAGTCTAACACCCGATATACATTTTTATGTACTTATTATTTATGGTTAGTTATTTGCTGTCTGTCTCACCCCCTCCAGACTGTCAATTCCATGAAGACAGGGTGCTTTGTCTATTTCGTTCACTGATGTATTCACCTATACGCACCTAGGATAGCGCCTGGCAAATAGTGGAGGCTCAATAAATGCCTCTCGAATGACGTCATTTTTATTTCCAGAGTGATGGGTGGAATGCGGATTGGCAAGGCTCTCCCAGGACCCAGAAAGCAAGAGCCTGAGAATATCAGTCTGGGCCTGGCCGGTGTGGCTCAGTTGGGTGGAGCATCGTCCCATAAACCAAGAGGCCGCGGACTCGATTCCTGGTCAGTCCTGGTCAGGGCACACGCCTAGGCTGCAGGTTCCTGCCCCAGGTCACAGTACATGCGAGAGGCAACCACTCGATGTTTCTCTCTCACCTGATATTTCCCTCTGTCTCCCTTCCCCTCTCTCTAAGATCAATGAATATGTCCTCTGGTGAAGATTTAAAACAAAAAAAAAAGAATGATCAGTCCAGAGCTCGACCAGAGCATGGCTGTACTTCCTGTTTCTCCCTGTTGGTATCCCCCACCAAACCCTTCCTGCCCTCGGAAACATCACCTGAGTATTTGTCAGGGTCACATTGGTGACAAGAAGTCTCTCCCTTGTTTGAATAATAGTTTTCTGGACAAACTTTGCAGAAAGAGGAGCCCTGCTTGTCTGCGTACGTGCCGGGTTTGCAGGGGAAGCATTCGGAAGTGTAGGCCACGCCTGGAAAGGAAGAACATAGAAAAGCAAGAGTTGAGCCTAGAGACTGGGACCCCTGGGGGCTGACCCCCACCCTCCTCCTGAAGAGTCACAGGCCAGAAATCGGCAACAGACCCCAGCCCCACTCTCCACACCTGTTATGGCGATGTTTCTCACCAACACAGGCTTGGAAACTTTGGACCACACTGAGAAGGCTGTGGTTCTCCAATAGAGGACATTATTGCCGCGATTAAGCTCTACCTAAAACCACGGACAGAAGAGTTAGCTCAGCCTCGGAGACAGATACTCCTAAAGCCCTGGATTAGCCTCTCATTGGGACCCCTCCTCCTTCAGTGTGCATGGCAGTGCCTGTTCTGATCCTCCCCTCACTCCCTCAGCTTTGCTCTTCCTCCCATCTTGGCTTAGCTCCTCTGTCCTTCTAAGCCTCCTCTACAATCCTCTCCCACCCTTCCCTGCTTCTCCCTCAGCCTCATACACCATGAGCATCTCCATGGCGAGACCGATGGAGGGACGTGGAGGAACTGACCATAGGGTGACTGGAATTCCCTCATTCTTCTCTGTTTCTATCCATCCACGCACCTCCCCGCCCCGGAAGACCTGGCCCTTAAAGCTGGAAAGCTGCTGATCCTTGGGATCAAGCCGTGGGAGCTACACGTCAGCCCACACCCCTATTCCATCAGCTCAAGAGGAGAGAGACTAACACTTTGCTCACCATGTCAGACCCCTGTCCTCCAGGGAGAGAGGGGTGGAAGCCCAGACCGGGAGGAAGCACTCCCCGGAGGAAAGGCCCTTGGTCCCTCCTCTGGGATTTCTAGCGAAGGCCGGCATCTCCAGGCCAGGGCGCGGGAAGGCTGGTGGGGTACTCACGCTGTGGAACTCCCAGCCTTTCTCCGTGGTTCTCATCCACCTGGAGTCGTCCACGCTGGGCTGGCACTGGTCGTTCTGGACCTGAGGCGGCAGGAGTCTGGGGTCAGAGTCTCAGCCCTCCGAGGAAGGGCTCTTCTCCCCACACTGCAGCAGCCTCCCGGGGCCCCTTCTTGTGGGAGAAGAGCTGCCCATCCCTCTAGGAACCAGAGCTCGGAGCACAGGAGCCTTGAAGGAGGGCAGGAGCTTGTCACACACGCAGAGAAACAGCTCGTAACTCAGAGGAGCCGTCACATGCATGTTCACGTCTGAGCAGGGAAAACCCGAGGACCTCCCGCACTCTATGTATTCCCCCTCAGAGTCCCTTGCCTCTTGATGCCTCAGCGCATTTTGCCCACAGTTCTCTCCAGAGACAAAACAACTGTGGAAATTTCCCGAGCAGGACTGCGCTGGTGATTCCTGCGAAAGTCTGAGCCACGGAGAGTCTTTGCCCCCCACCCTCCCCCTTGGCCAGGGGCTTACAAAAAACTCAAAGATGATGCTGGAGTCTGGGTAGTAGTACTCGAAGCTGACGGTGCCCGACTGCTTCAGGTTGACGGCGTACATCAGAGTGGCCGTGCACTCGTCCGTGTTGGAGGCGATGTAGTCGCCCAGGGGAACCCACCTGGACCTGTGGGTTGGAGCGGGGGCCCAGTTCACCGTCAGGGGCACGGCCCATCAGGCTTTGTGTGACCTGCTAGGTCTCTGGGGGAATCCTAGAGATGTGATTCACAAGCAGAAGCTTAGACCTGAAAAGGCTCAGTAAAGAATGACCTCCAGCCCTGGCTGGTGTGGCTCAGTGAGTGCTGGCCTATGAACCAAAGGGTTGCAGGTTCGATTCCCAGCCAGGGCACATGCCTGGGTTGTGGCCCAGGTCCCCAGTGTGGGGTACGTGAAAGGCAACCGCACACTGATGTTTCATTCCCTCTTTTCCTCCTTTCCCATCCCCTCTGTCCAAAACTAAATAAATAAAACCTTAAAAAAAAAAAGCATGACCTCCTGACCAAGGAACCAACAAGAAGTGCCCCCACGTTATGCCCCCCCCCCAAGTCACTGTTTGGTTTGAAACCAGCTCAGGTCTCCAATTATTAATGATGCCCCATTCAGGGGACCTCAGCTTAGCCCGCTGGTCCCCGCTTTGCCTGTCAGAGTAACATGGCATTTCCAGTTCTTCAATGGTTAATGTTGTTCTCGAGTGGAAGCATACCCAGAATTCCTGCGCTGAGCTCCTCCGAGACACGCCAGCCAACCTAATGGTGCTGACTTCCTCCACTAAGAGAGACGGCGCTTAGTGTGGACGTGCTCCGCAGCATCAGCTATAAATAGCTCCCGAAGGCAGATGAATAATTGATAGGATGTCATAAGTAGGTTATGTGTGCAAAGTGCATCACCATCCCGGTGTTCGTCGGAGCTGTCCCTGGTGAGGATCACTTCCCATTCAATCGGAACAACACGGCTTCACAGACCTCTAGTTCCGGGCTTGGCTCCAAATGCTTCACACATGCCATCTCGTTTCGGCCTCACCACAGCCTCGGAGAGGAGCTCTATTGTTTACGATGAGGAAACCGAGGCATGGAAGTGCCTGGGAAACTGGCTCGCGGCCAGTTAGCCGTGACCTGCCCGTACCTGCTTTGTTTTGCCACGGCCCTGGGGGAAGAGGCAGGTTCGCTAAGAGGAATTCTCACAGGGCGGCCACCCAGACACCCGGCCTGGCTCTCCTGTGCAGCACTCACTGTTTCAGAAGTTCAAGTTAGGAAGAAGAAACTGCATAGGAAAAGTCAGGAGGCTTCCAGTGTCTGAAGCCCTTGCTAACGTTTACGTCTCTCTTTCTCTCATTCTCGTCCCATCTTCCCACTCCTTGGGCTTCGGTCTTCCTTCTCCGCCGACACACGACAGCCCTTCTCTGCTACTCCTCCTGCACTCCTCTTCCTTCTTGCTTGTCCCAGTCCTGGGTCTAAGGACTGTGTCCAGCCTCTTGGTCCTGGGACATTCATCCAGGGACCAAGGAGGGGCCCCCGAAAGCACAGGATCCTTCCATGGAAACACGTTGGATCGGCCTATTTTGTTCCCAGTTATTTAGTTCTTGTCGGTTTTGTGCCAGATGTTAGATGCTGGACATACAACAAAAAAACAAGACAGACCTGGCCCCCTCCTTCTTGGAGCTTGCATTCTATGTATAGTTGAGGAGACTGAAACTTAACTAACCACACAATTAACCACCTAGTAGTAGTGGTGATAAGTGCCACACGGAGAAACACAAGATGATGCAAGGCTGTAATAGGAGTCAGTGGGGTCAGGGCTGGCTTCTTGGAGGAAGGGACGTGTAGGCAGAGGCCTGAGGGTGAAGCAGGAGTCGGCTAGGAGAAGACTGGGAGAAGAGTGTTCGAAGGCCCCGAGGAGGGACGGAGCACAGCGGCAGCGTGGCCAGAGCCTAGCAAGCAAGAGGGGAGGTATTGAGAGAGGCCGGAGAAATGGGCAGAGGCCAGACGGGGCCTGCAGGCATGGCAAGGCGCTGGGTTTTATTCCAAGAGCAATAGGAACCCACAGAATCCAGAATGTTCCGCAGGAAAGTACTGTGATTGGGTTTGTGTTTTAAGAAGATCAGTCTGGCGCTGGCCGGTGTGGCTCAGTTAGTCGGGTGTCATCCCACAAAGCAAAAGGTCGCCAGTTCGATTCCCAGTCAGGGCACATCAGTCAGGGCACATGGCTGGGTTGCAGGTTTGGTTCCCAGTTGGAGCGCATATGAGAGGTAACCAACTGATGTTTCTTTCTCACATTGATGTTTCTCTCCATCTCTTTTACCCGTCCTTCCCCTGTCTGTAAAAATAAATAAAATCTTTTAAAAAAAAAAGATCAGCCTGGCTGCTGAATGGAGAGTGGCTGGGCAGAGGCTGGGTGTGGAAGGAGGACTGGCTGGGAGGCGTTAGAGGCAGAGCGGGCAGGAGGTGACGCTGGCTGGGGTCAGGTTGGAGGCAGTGGACACGGATTCGCTAAGTACCAGACACTTGGTATCTCGGTACTGGCTCAGTTACTGCCTTTCTGTGGGGTGGTGAGGCAGTCACAAAACCTCTCTGGATGGCCGCCTCCTCCCCATTTCTACAGAGAAGAAACGTCCTTCCCCACTCCTAGGATGTCATGGATGCTTGGAGATCCGGGCCCTTCCGGATCTGTGTCGTGGAAACACGAGTTATTTATTTTATTAACCAGCCCACATCCTGCCTTGCTGAGAGGTAACGATTTCTGGACTTC
The DNA here is from genome assembly GCA_028533065.1 of Trachops cirrhosus. Lineage (NCBI taxonomy): Eukaryota > Metazoa > Chordata > Mammalia > Chiroptera > Phyllostomidae > Trachops > Trachops cirrhosus. Next base: position 6,428,015 of record CM052551.1, on the reverse strand, counting down.
TAGTGCAGTCCCCAGAGAGAGAGACCATTTCTTCGCTTGAACGGGAACTGACGAGTGAGCCAGGCCTGCCCCTCTGTGGGGACCCAGGTGGGGGTGGCTGTCTTAGCCCACACATTCCCTCTCCTTCCAGTGTTAATCCGCTCTAGCTTTATCTCTGATGCCAGTGTCGTCACGCTAATTATTTTGACGCATAATTTGAATTCTAACATTACATTGAACTCGGACTATGAAACGCCTGCTGCCTGGCTCTGACAACGGTATTTCTAGGAGATTAAAGTGTAGAATGGGAGACACTGCTCCCAGTGTGAGAAATCCAAGTGTAATACAATTATTAGTTCCTTTCTATCCTTTCGATTGCCTGGGCATAATGTATGTACTCTTCTCCCATGCTCTTTGTCAGTATTTAACGAAGAGCAGTGGACAACCGTCTTTGACATCTGTGCATCTGTGCACCCCCCCACCCTTCTCCCCTGGGACCGACATTGCCTTGCACTCACTGACTTATTTGAAGGTGGAGGCTTGGAGCAGTAGGGAGGTTGGGACTGGGTGTGAATTGCAGTCTCACAAGTTGTGGGCTGAGTAAAAGAGAACCAGTCCCTTAACCTCACTGACCGAGCCTCCATTCCCTCCTCTGCGTAATGGGAACAGTCACACCTCCTTCACAGGGTCCTCTCTCGTGAAGGTAATAGAAAATAATATAGGCAAAGCCTCCAGAATAGTGCTGAACCACGGGAGGCACGTCACTTGCCTCCTACCCCTGGAATGATGTATCCAAAGATTTTGACACGGAGAGTTCCCCAGCTCTCCAAGCACCCTGGGCTGAGCTTCTCAATTACTGGAAAGATCTCCTTCTGAGCTGGAAAACTTTCTGGGCGCCGTGGTCTCAAAGGATATGAAAGATCTCGACCACCACTGACCAAAGCTCTGGTCCCGCTCCTTCCCCCGCCCCAGACCTATGAACTCAGGTTTGGCAGACCAGTGGTAGAAGACAGCCCCAAAGCTGGGAGGATGCCCGGTGTTTTACATGTGCGGCAATCAAGTTGGGGGTGTTTCTGACCCAGAATTCCGTGGTGGAGCTCCAACTGGACTTCGTTTTAAGTAGACCGGGTCATTTGACCTCTGGCCATCTTATCTATCTCTCTCTATTTCCCAGGGTTTTTAAAATTTAGTTTATTTAATGTACTTATTTTTAGAGGGAAGGGAAGGAAAAGGGAAAGAGAGGGAGAGAACATCAATGTGAAAGAGAAACACCGATTGGTTGCCTCTTGTATGCGCCCCAACTGGGACCAAACCTGCAACCCAGGCATGTGCCCGGACTAGGAATTGAACTGATGACCTTTTGCTTTGTGGGATGATGTCCAACCCACTGAGCCACAGTGGTCAGGGCTGTTTACCCATGTTTTTCACCTGTCCCAAATGCCTGTCCATCACTAGGAAGCTTAGGTCAGTGAATGGGCCGAGGTGGACAGACGTCCCATCCATCGGTGCTGGGGAGACCTGCTCCAGCCCTCACCCTGGCAGCTGGGCTCCCTCTTTTCCCCCTCCCTGAGCGGCCTGCAGAGCAGGAGGGGAGTGCTCCCTGCAGCCCCTCGCTCAGCACGGGAGCGGGGAGCACAGGGGGTAGGAGAGGCCGGGGACAGGGGCGACTCACAGAGTGCAGTTCTCGGTGGACTCGGTGGTGCTGTCGTCGATCTCCATGTTGGCTGAGAGGCTGGCGAAGCCGTGCGGCAGCTCGTCCCACTCGTCGAACCGGATGCCCGTGCCCAGGGAGTAGCGGCCCTCGGCGCAGGGCTTACAAGACTGGTCCTTCATGTCCAGAAACTCCCCGGCTTTGCAGGAAAAGGCTGGAACACAGGGCAAGGACAAGCATGGACTGCTGAGGCTGCTGCTGCCCCAGGAGAAGTGGGCAGGTGGTGGGCACCCTGAAGGGAGGAGCAGAGGATGGAGATCTAGGTGGTCAGCCCACTAAGATTTAGAGCCGCGCACGTCTAGTCCGATTCCATTAACATGGGCTGTCCCGACAGGGAAGTCCACAGAGACAGACCAGAAGTTTGGAAGGGCCAGGGACTTGGGGGAGGGGGCATGGGAAAGATTGATTGCTGATGGATTTGACGTTTCCTCTTGGGGTGGTGAGGGTTATGAGAGTCTGTGAATATTCTAAAAACTAGCGAATTTTACACCTTAAGGGGGCGAATTTTATGACATGTAGATTATATCACAACGAAGCTGTTACTTAAAAGAGAGAGAGTTAGGGCTGTGGAAGCTCTGCCTTGCTGAGGGACTTGGGCTTGTCCCTGTGACTGTTGTTTCCTAAGGGAGTAGCCTTGCCCATTCAGAGACCCCCCTGGGGAAGAGGACACCGTGGTCTCTCGTGCCAACCCCTCTGAAACGGCCTGGCCCGTCAGCCCTGAATTTTCCCCCCGAGTCTCTGGCCTCTGTCTCCTTTCTGGTTCCACCACCACCACGCTGGTTGGGATTCCCATGGTCTGTTTGCTCAACCTCTGCAGTGCCCTGACTAGTTCCCTGTTTCTTGTTTCTGCTCATTTCGTGGTCGGGAGTATCATTCTAAAACACTGGCATGTGCTATTGCTCCTGCTATTTAAAAAACAATCAGGTACACCCCCTCCGTTATGGAGCGAAGCTCTCAGCCTGGCGTTGTCTTCGCACTTTCCCCCAACCCACCTTTCCAGCTTATCTCCCCCTAAAGGCCTTTCTCCAACCTGGTCCCATCCGTCACCCTGCCTGTGTTGCCTTCATCCCGGTCACATGTCCTTCTATCTCCACACTTTTGCTCAAGTGGTTCTGAACTCTAATAAGTACCCACAGCTCCCCTTCTTTTGAACCTCATACTAACACATCATATTAATGGGAGCCTGCCCCTAGGCTCCGAGCTCCTCCAGGGACGGTGGCTCAGTGGCTGACACAGACACAGCAGGAGCTCCAGAAGGTTTTGCTGGAAAATGAGTGGATATACATACGCACATAGGAGGGGCCCGATAAAGTTGGCCTCACTGACTGAAGGTGGCTCACTTGTTTCCGTGAGTCACGCCTCAGTTCTGCTCAGATCTGAGCTATATGCATTCGTTAATTTAACACGTGTTCATTTGCTCACTTACTGACCCGGGCACTAGGCTCAGCTTCGTTTAGAATTTAAATGCCCTCAATCTCCTCTCCAAATCTTCAAGTGTTCCTGGATTGTAGTCCCTGATTTTTTACTGTTGCGCCCTTTGCATGTCCAAAAAGAACAGTGTGGGGGACGAGCTGCCAGGTGCAGAGAAGTCCTGACCCCGGACTCACAGAGGTGGGGACGGGAGCTGCAGGCAAGTCATGGCCTCCCCAGCCGGGAAGGTTCCTGTCCCCTGAAGTGATGCCCAGGGCATTTTAAGGGTCTGTCTCTGCAGAGATTCATCTCCTCTGGCTCCCTTTTCAAGAATGAAAGCAAATTGCAATTTTTCCTAACGACCGATTGTGGCTGGCGAGGGTACACTGGAGAGATGCACAGGCAAAAATGAAAATATACGCACACTGCAGAAAGTATCTGAGTGGCACCCAGCTGGAGTTACTCATACACTATACCCTAATGGGACCTAAATTTAAAAAAGAAAAAGGAAATTCAGATCCCAGTTTGCATCTGTGAAATAACGTTTCCACACCAAATCTCTAAAGGGTTGGGGGTGGGGACTCACTGGGGGAGAGGTCTGATTCCTTAAGTTAGGAAGGGCCTAGCTTGCATGGCAGGGGGCTTGGGGCAGAGGCGGAAGCTGAGTGACAAGGTGGTCCTGGAGCGGGATGGCTGCTTACAGCACTCGGTGCCCTTGACGGGGTCTGGGAGGCTGGTGCACAGGCCTGGGGTGTGCGGCACGGCGACCCTCCACCTGGAACCCGTGCTGTCACACGCGGTGTACTCGTAGTGGTACTCAGACTGCAGGGGAGAGAACAGGCGGCACAAGGAACATTAGCGGTGACCAGGCAGTAACAGCGTCTCACCCACTTTCTGCCCGGCGCCAAGGCTACTGATCCCCATCGACACAGTAATGGGCTCTGGGGTCCGGTGCGGAGCAAGGCATCATGGGAGCCCTTGTTATTTGGACCATTGCTCTGCACCCAGCCGTTAGAAATCCCTTCTTTTTCCTTCCTTCCTTCCTTCCTTCCTTCCTTCCTTCCTTCCTTCCTTCCTTCCTTCCTTCCCTTTCCTTTCTCTCTCTCTCTTTCTCTCTCTTTTTTTGCACAGCTCTCTTTGCTGTTGTGAATAAGTAATGCCCTGATATACCAGAAGATTGTGGGAAGGTAACTAAAGAAGAGGCTAGAAACAGGTGGAGTTTTTCTCATCCCAAACTGTTGACTTTATGAGCAAGGACTGGTCCATAAAGAATTTCCAAAGGATTGCCACAGAAGCTGTGTTTCTTTTCCCCTGTATTCTTCATGCTCCCTCCCGCCCAGAAAGACTATGTATTCCACCTCCCATTTAGCCCACACAGGTGCTCGTCTCGTGTGGGTCCCTCATGCCTGACTTCTCTATGCAATGAGAAGCTCACGGTTCAGTTGCTTTGCCTCCACTAAGAATAAGCTAAGTGACAGCAACAAAACAGCAAAGGATCAGCCAGTAAATAGAACAACAACAACAACAATAAAAAGCACTACTTGGGAGAAAGGAAACAGAATGGATATGCCAACCACCCCTAAACATTTATCCTTTTAAATCTTGTGAGAAACAATAGAACACACAATGCATTTGATTTTGGCTCTGATGATTTTTTACATTCGGCACTAAAACTGTATTCAAGTGCAGAACTACTTTGAATTATTACATCCATAAGAAATATGGATTTAATGTCCCCATTCAACCCATATCAAAGCACGGTTGCATAACACGTATGAATGCAGGGAGCTGAGCCTAAAAATGAGACGGTTAATGTCAGGATGCATCAGAACCGAAAGGAGGAAGCTTTACCGTTGGAATTGGTGAACACACTGCATTTCATCTGTTCTGAGATGCCTATTTCTTTCACATTTTCACGTCTGTGAAATCAAGATGTTTGGCTTATAACTGACACAGTGAGGAAGCACTGTGTCATATGTTAACGGATAGAACCTTCTCATCCTTTGTGGTACCTAAAAACTGCCGTGCCTTAGAAGCAACGGCATCTCAGACTTGTGGACATATAATAAACATGTTTCTCCATCTGCAGTTCTAGACATTTAGGATGATAAGAGAATAATTGTAGGGCTTCATTTTGATTTTCCTCTTATTATAAATATTTACCAAATACCATATTTCGCCATGTGTAATGCATACTTTTTTGCCCAAATTGTTTAAGGAAAAATAAGGATGTGCATTATAGATAGGTATAATGATTATATACCATGGGCATAATAATGGGTGTAATAGTCCTGTGTATAATGCACACCAAAATGTGGGTGCACGTTATACATGGCAAATACGGTACATATTGTATGCCCACCACTTATAGGTACCAGATGTTGTGTCGGGCGTAGCTCAGGAGAGTCTCAGAAAACTCAGCCCTTTCATCCAGAGGGAAAAGATGCAGAAGACAAGGGGGCAGTTTGGGGAGCTGTGAGCCTAACTTTTGATGAGCATTTTTGGCTTTGCACGTAGATGTCAGTGTCCCTAGGAAAGAAAACACCAGGTGGGAATTCTTTGTGCCTTGGGCTAACATCTCTTGGGGCCCATTTGTCCTCATAATTCCAGTCTTTTTGTCATTTCAGGGGATGCTGAAATAAGTAAGGCAGTTCCACATAGATGGGTGCCAGGTCGAAAACTGACACTTTCCAAAGGGTTTTGCTGCAAGAATGTGGGATAACGTCCACAGCACGTAAACGCAGCGGAGGGCGGAGTGAGGCCGCAGAGGGTCTGGTGTCCTGCCTGTGGACGTACTCATGCTGGGCGTTTGCAGTGTTTCATTTATAAAAACAAAGTGACAGTCATGTGGTATGTCGTTATGTATTCTGACCTTCCCGTTCTACGTTTTAGGTCACAAACACTATCCTACGTCTTTAATGGTGGTGCCATAGTTTCTTTCTTTTTTTAAACTTTGTTTTTATTGTCTACACTATTACAGATGTCCCATCCTCCCCTTTCTTTAATCATTCTCCTGTTGTTGGACATTGAATTCAGTTTTTCCTTATTTTAAATAGAACTACAATGAAACTTTCTGTGTATCACTGGTTATTGCCTTGGGATAGACTTCCGGAAGCAGAATTACTAGAGTTAAAGAGTATGAGTTTCCTTAAGATTTTTGATCAAGAAGACAGATTTCTAGAGAAAACACACATTTCTAAGTCTCTTTTTTGTACTTGTTATAATAAATTTCAAATATCTATTATTAGAAACCGATATAATGCCTCTCATGTACTCACCACCCAGTGTCAATACCAGTTTCTGCCATTCTTGCTCATTTACCTCCACTCACGTCTCCCCACTTGAAGTTATTTTTATAGGTTTTGTCCTTTTAAGGTGAAATTTGTGTACATTGAAATCCACAGCTCCTAACTGTACAATTCGGACAGGTGGATATACTTGAGTAAAACCCCAACGGGGCTGGGATCACTGCCCAGCGACAGCTGGGGAGAAGGGGACAACCCCTGCCACCTCTGCCGCACCGACAGAATAGCCAGAGTGCAGCAGGTGTCACATCCTGCATCTCAGAGTCACAGAGCTGCTGCTGTGGGAAGTCACAGTCACCCGAGGAAGCGGGGGATCGACACGACTTGGGTTTGTCTCAGCTGGGACAGGGCCCGAGTCACGAAACAGGTTTTCAAGGAAACCCAGATTTTGACTCGAGGCCTTGGGGGTCCAGAGGAGGTTGCCTCCCCCAACTGCAGGCTCTTCCGCATCTCCTCACTGTCCCTGAAAAGCAGATCCTTTGGGGACAGTGTCCAGGTGGGGGCAGGCCAGGCCGACACCCTGAGCTTGGCACAGTGGGATCAGCAGGTGTTTGCTGACTCGGTCACAAACGCCTCTTTGCTCGGAAAGCGCCTGACTCAGACAGGAGCAGTCCCATTCAACCGTCCCCACCCCCACGGAGAGGCTAGACCTTTGCTGGTGGGGAGCAATGAGTTCCGGAACTTATCACTGACGCAGGAAATGGCAGAGAATGTCAGAATTTGAACACGAGACTTTCTCTTAGGCCCAGCCCTGGCTGGATGGTTTCCCGGACTCCTGTTTTATTTTGTTTTTGTTTTGCTTTGCTTTGCTTTGTTTTCGCTTTCGGAGTGCCCTCCATCAGGTTTTGGTTTTGACTGAGGCTCAGGGCATAGTGACCTTGCTTTGTCGCGCTGTGAAGGGCAGGGTGGAAGGCACAGGACCTTCCCCGTTGTTCTGCAGCCGCCCAGACTGGGGAGGGCAGCAGGCCTTCTCCCTCCTCGCTCCCTCCTTCCCGGCCTCTCGAGAATTGCCCACGCAGTAGCAGGGTCTCCTGAGCCCTTGGGCCTAGACACCCCAGCCCAGAGCTCTGCAGCCTAAACCTACGCCTGTCAGGTCATCGCAACTGCCTGGCGATCGCGTTGAACATAGAGTCCTGGGCTCTGCCCCCAAGATTCTGGTTCTCCTCTGGATCTTTTCTGTTTCCTCCCACTTTTCTGTTTGCCTCAGGACTTAAGTATGGAAGCAAATACTTAAGTACTTAAGTACTTAAAAAAGTACTTAAGCATTTGGAAGCAAATCAGATAAACCAATCTCCCACCAGACGGGGGTCCTTCATCTCCAGTCCCTGGACCACTTACTCCATACAACCCAATGCAGAATTTCAGGTATGGGGGAGGGGAATTTTAGTTATGTGCGTTTTTCTGGGTACAGGGTCTGCAGTTTTCATCAGATCCCCTCAGGGGTCTGTTATCCACCTTCCTACACACAGAAAAACATTGAACTGTCATAATGTGTTAGTCATTTTAAAATAGCTTAATATTTTACCAGCCAAAGTCTGTTCACAGTAGGGGACTGAAATACTTTAACACAATGATTTTC
>CM052551.1:6334935-6419531 GCA_028533065.1 Trachops cirrhosus | reverse complement strand
CCTGAAGAGCTATGAGTTTAACCGAATTATTTTGAGAAGGTTTGGCAAAATGAGCCACCAGGTCGGCATGTCCTGATGGGGACCGGCTGGCAGCTTCGCTGGCAGGCTCTCCAGCAGGGCCCTCCGGGTACCAGTGATTCCTGGGTGAGAATGAATGGAGGCGGTGGCAGTCCTCCCAGCCAGAGCCTCCCTCCTCCCTTTCCTCCTTTTTTAAAAAAAATCCTTATCCGAAGATATGTTTTTATTGATTTTAGAGAGAGAGGAAGGGAGAGAGAGAGGAAGGGAGAGAGAGAGCGTGTGCATGATGAGAAACACTGATGTGAGAGAGAAACATGGACTGGTTGCCTCCTGTACACACCCTGACTGGGGATCGAAACTGCAACCTTTTGGTGCACAAGACAATGGTCCAACCAGCTGAGCCACCCAGCCAGAGCCGCCTCCTCCTCCTGACTGCAGATGGGCAAGACTAACACTGTCTTTAACATGCCATGTGCCAACTTGACCCTTGACTCCTTGACCCACAATTTCTGCTTTTAAGGCTTTATCCTGCAGATAGACTCAAAGAAGTAGGCATCGGGCCATGTAAGGGGTGTGCCCTGCAGCACAGTTACCATATAGATGATTGGAGTCACCTTCCTTCGAGCTTCTGTTTCAGCAAGTGATGGGACACACATATAGGGAATCACAATTTCGTGGTTAAAAGTAGAGGTTTAGAGCCATAGTAATAAAACAGGAAAATACAGCCAAGGACAAATGTTCTAACCTGATTTGTACAGAAAATTCAAAAAAGAGTAGACAGATGTGCTTGTATAAACATAAAACATTTCAAGAATGTACTGAATCAAGTGTTGACAGAGGCTAGCGTCTGGGCTTTGCAGGGGCGGGGGAGGGGAGCCTCTACTCTCAGCTGACACCCCTCGCACAGTGGACTGCACCACCCACGGGCAGGAAACAGCGCAGTGGCTGCGAGTCTAGCAGCCTGAGGTCCCGCTCTTTTCCCAGCCAAGTAACCTCGGACGGGCTAACCTCTCTGTGCCTCAGTTTCATCATCCACAAGCGGGGATTCACCCAGGAAACTCTTTGAGTACCTACTGTGTGGCAGGCACTGGAAATATAGAAATGAATAAAATATATGAGAATACCAGCCCTCAACGGGTTTCCATTCTAGTCAGAGAGACGGACAGTTGAAAAAACATATACGTGCACTATGCATATACGAAAATACTGTCGGAGGGTGAAGAGTGCTACGAAGAAGAATAAAGTGTAAAGAGGAGAGGCAGTGGTGTGGGATGGACTAGGGTGGAACATTTGTAGCACCCACCTGACGAGTACTGCAGCCACTAAACGGGTTAATCCACGTGGGTCACTTAGAACACTCAGTATAGGAAAATCATCATCATCATCATTAGCATATGTTACTTTACAATGTAAAAATAACTCATAATATTTATTACACCCTGGGGGACCCTTGATTAAAATCTCATATCTTCCTTTAATAGTTTTTGAAACTTCAAAATGCAGATATCCTTTTTTTATTTTTTAAGTGTAAAATTACATTATCCAGCCACACTGGTCTTCTCTTCATCACCTAAGCAACAGACTCTTCCCTGCCTGCAAGCCAGTCCCCTCATCTTCACCCTCCGAACGCCTGGGACCCTCAGCTCGCCACTTACACTCACCCCTCACAGAGGCCTGCCTAGCCTTCCCAATCTAAATTTGGTCTCCTGGTCACAGTCTCACAGCATGTCTTTCATAGAACTTAACCAAATTTATGAGTCAGTCAGAGTGCCTGTGTGTGAGTATCAGCCCTGCTTTTCAAGCCAGACCCTTCCCCAGGGACTACGGAGATGGGAAAATGCGACAGAAAGGAGAGAAGCGTGGGCATAGCCTGGGGAGTTCACTCCCGGCTAAGTAGAAAGAGAAGCAGCTGGGAAGGGATTTAGAACAAGAGTGATGCATAGGGATTTTGGGTGGTTTCTGCTGTAGGAATAACTTCCAGAAACACTCTGAGGTCACTTGGGGGACTTAGTTGGGGTCTTTCTTGAAACTGGTGGGTTCCTTCAGCTCCGGACCAAGCAAGGATGATGATGATGATGGTGATGATGATGATGATGATGATGTGTGTGTGTGCTGTGTACTGATTTATCAAGGTTTGAAAGGACTGAAGGCATGAGAAAAGGTGAAGGCATACAAAGTTAATGGGAAGTAAAACTGGTAAAAATTTCTCCCAAAGGAGAAATTGGGTAATATAATACTTTATATTTGATCACGGAATCCCCATTTCTAGGAACACAACTTAAGGAATTAATAGAATGATAATGTAGCAAGTGTTTACAAATATATGTGCAAAGGTATTCATTTCAGTATGTGTATGCTAATAAAAATTAAAAGCTATCTGAATTGGCTTAAATAAATTACATACATGCTATAAAATCCTATACAGCCTTAAAAATGATTAAGTAAACCTGTATTTATTAATAGGCAGAGGGCCCCCTGCATATTATTTAATGAAAAAAGCAGGTTGTGAAACACATGTGTAATATCCCATTTGTGGATAATTATATAGTCATGTCTATACATACAAGTATATAGTTATAGAAAGTCTGTAAGCATAGAAAGAAGTCTGGAAAGAAAACAACAAAATAGTCACAGTAATTTTAACCAGTCATGAAATTTTGGTAAGTTTTGTGTTGTTTCTTTGCACTTATATTTCTTTTTTAAAAATAAGAATCTATCATTGTTACAAAAACATTATAAAAAAACTATTTTGAAAAGTATTCAATAGGTCAAAAGGGGACAAGGCAGTCCTTTCCAAAATCAGTACTTTGTACGCTTTGCCTTGAGTACGATGTTTCTCCACTGTGCTGCATTTTCTTGCTGTGTTCTCAAAGCAGTGATCTATCCCAGCAGACACAGTGATTAAAAATTCTCAGCTGTCAGTTTTCCAGCAATGTGCTGAAACTATATAAAAGATCCTGTGATATAGTGTAAATTAGCTCTCCTTGTAATAATCTCTCATCATATCTTACACTTTTCTGTCACAGCTCTTAACCAAATTTATAACTACAAGTCAGTCGGAGCGGTTGTTTGTATCAACTCTGCTTTTCACAGTGATACACTGTAAAAATGGCAACAGCCCTGGCTGGTGTAGCTTAGTGGATTAAGTGCGGGCCTGTGAACCAAGAGATCACGGTTCGATTCCCAGTCAGGGCACATGCCTAGGTTGCAGGCCAGTTCCCAGCAGGGCATGCACAGGAAGCAACCACACATTGATATTTCTCTCCCTCTCTCCTTCCCTTTCCCTCTAAAGATAATAAATAAAAAATCTAAAATAAAAAAAATGGCAACAGATTCTTTCCTTCCCTGTATGTATGCCCCTTTGTACTGTGACTTGGCAGGGCCTCCCTTCAAGAGGCGGAGTCTATTTCATGGCATGAGCATGTGACTTGCTTTGGCCTATAGGACATTAGCAAACACAACAGAAGGAGAGTCTTGAAAAAGAGCTTGCGCATTGGGGCTTGCTGTTTTACTGCACTTGGAACTCTGAGGCCATCGCGTGCATGTGTCTAAGCTGGTCTGCTGGAGAATGAGAGGCCACCTGGAGGAGAAGCCAGGGACCCCAATCAACTGTCACACATCTGAGCGTGGCCATCCTAGCTTATCTAATGTGTAGCCCAGCCACTCGGTGGCCAGTCACACAAGGCAGCCCAGCAGGGAGCAGCCAAGCTGCCCCAGGCCCAAAGAGCCTCCCTGTCAACCTATAGAACTGGGGCTAAAAGTAGTTGCTTTGAGCCACAAAGTCTTGGGGTTGTTTGTTACTCAGCAAAAGCTAACTGATGCAGGTCCCCTTTTCATTGAAAGGTTCTCTGGGGCAGAGAAGCCACTTCCAAATTAAGAATATACAGTTTTCTGGCTAATGATCTTCTTTTAAAAATAAGGAGCACACAAGCAAAGAAGATCTCTACTATTGGATGATGAGCGTATGAACAAGACCTATATTTGCAGAAATTATGTAAATGCCATAGAGCTAGACAGTTCCTGGCAATGTCTTCTTCTTAGAAGTTAGTCCCTCCAATGTCTAAGGAAGCATGAAGCCCCTCATTTTAGGACTCATCCTGAAAAGGACACTCCAAAAGGTAACTGAGTCCGCCAAATCTGGATAAGGGGTCAGAAATGCCCCCAGAGGGCATTTCCCTGAGAGCCATCACGATACCTCAGAGCCCTCTCAGGCAGCATGGAGAGCAGTGGCCACCTCCTGTGTAGTGACACTTCTAGTTTATCCTAAGGTGATACACTGAGACGTCAAAATGCTACCAATTTCCAGAAGCCCACCCCTGGAAGTAGCTTTCACCCAGATTCCACTAGTGAGTGATCCCAATGTGAGCATGTTGGTCCAGCTTCCAGAATAAAAGAAAACCCACTCGACCTGGGATGCATCAGATTACAAACCACTGAAAATTGAGAAAAACAGTAAAATTCTAGGAAAACGTGGCTTCACCTCCCTCCACCAAGAGCTCTGAGGAAACGACATCGTTTACAAAGGGAGAGTGGCCCCAGAGTTAAGCCCTAACTTAAGGTGTCGGAGGCTACGCACATGCATGGAATTTGTCTCGCACCCCACAACCCAGCACCCCACTTCTAGGCCTGTACTTGAAGGAATCTGTACCTGTGCACCAGGTGACAGGTGCCACGCTGTTCAAAGCGGCACTGTTTGAAATGGCAAAACACTGGAAACCCAAATGTCTGCCAACAGGAGAATTAATTTTTAAGTTGTGAAACAGTCACACAAAGGAATATTTTACAGCACTGAAAATGAACAAAATATAGTAACACTGAACCACATGGGTCAGGGTCCAGCATATTTTTCATATTTACACCTTTCCACGTGTCCAACTGCGACCGTCCCACAGCAGCTCCTCCGTCAACCTTCTCCCTGACCTTGGTGACATCTTCTGAGCTGCAGCCCTTGCCCCCAGCTCTCTGCCCTCGGCTGTGGCCTGCTTCGGCCATGTTTACTTTGCACTCACGCCAACCCAACTCTCAGCAGGCCGCCATCTCTGCCAGAAATCCTTTGGGATGTTCCGCTTAGCTTCTGACTTTCCAACCTCGATTTCTAGTGTACCTCACGCCTACTCCACATTTCAGCGCACCCCCCCCCCCAATCGTCTTGCAATTCTCAGGTTCTTTTATACTTTCTACCCAGGGACCTCCCCGTAGGCTCCTCCCTCTATCCAGAAAGCACCCCTCCTCCATCTCCGCCCATTGAAATTCTACTGATTGCTCCAGGGCAAGTACCAACCGTTTAAATGATTTCCTTATTTTCCTATCAACTTCTCTCTGGCCACTCCTGCACTGTTTACCACAAATCAACCTTAATCTCATCATTTACGTGTCATTGTTGGTATACCCTACTTTTCTGCCTACTGACATTTCTTATGAACCTCTGACCTGTCAAGGCTACGTACTAGACACTTCACCTGTGTTATTTAACTTAATTTAACACTCACAACAGCCTTATGAGATAGGTATTGCCTTCCCCATTTTATAGATCAGGAATCTTAGGTTGTCCGAAGTTAAACTTGCTCACAGAAGCACCCTTACGAAGTGGGTGAGTCATCACTCGCTCAGCGAATTTTATCCCAATCCACGTTTGCCAGATTCTTCAGCCCTGTGGGCTGTTCGGTGTGGATCAGGGAGTCCCTGAGAGTGTGGGGCATTTAGCATGGGGCCTCGGGGCAGGCACACGTGTTAAAGGCAGCCTCCTGCTTCTCTCGCATTTGATGCGGACTCATCACGCTACAGGCAATGGCTGGGCCTCTGGCTCTCGGTCAGCCCGCAGCCTGGGCTAGCACAGGGCTGCAGAAATGACAAGCCCCACACAGGATGTTCCGTTCCACTGGTGGCCCTGCTGACTGGCAACCTGTGAAAGGAATGCCAAGTCCCAGCTCACGGCTGGCAATCTAGAACTCACGTCTTAAGGAGTAAAAGAACTGTGTAGGCCACGTGTGAAACCTCTGTGTTTTCTGAGGAGATCCAGAGGGGTGACTCAGGTTCCACTAAGCAAGGCTGGAACAGCCTTGGCCTGATAAGGGTCCCGCCTTTAACGCCCAGCGTGGACTCGAGAGAAACTCACACGCAGACCCAGACCGGAGAAGGGCTGGTCTGCCCTGACTTGGTTTCTCACCATCTAGGGCAGGAGCCCTGAAACTCGTTGGGTCGGTTCATAATGCCAAGCGAGGAATATTGTAATAATGGGTTTATTCTCTTCCTTATTGTTTTGGAGTGAAGGGTGTTCAGCTGCCACTGTTTGCTCAAGGAGAGTGTAAATAGAACTCGACTCCGTGACTAATGAGCACGGAGCCCCAAGCCACTTTCACTGGGGCCTGGGGTGTGGATCTCGTGGTAAGGACTCTGAATGGGAAAGGAGGTTAGATACCTCTAATTTGTGTTTTATTTGTACTTTCCTTTCCATCTAAAAAGCAGTCCTTTTTGAAGTGGGTGTTACTGAAATACCCATTCATCCGACAGATCCAAACACTGGGTGGTAAGTGGCAGGCAGGGACTGGAACGCTGACGTTGATTTCCAGTTTCCCCAGGCTCACTCTCTGTGGCAAGATCTTTTGCTTAACGATCGTCAGTCATTTAAAGAGGACTAAAGAGGAAATTTGTAACCAAATTCAAAGTTCTCAAGTATCAACATTCTTCTCTCCCTCCAAACCAAGACGATACAGAGTGTTAAATTTCTTAAATGTCTCACTTTCTACACAGTTGACAAAGACCTTCCACTCGGGAGACTCCCGTGTTGGGTTCTCAGGCGAGTGGCCTTGTTGGAACTGTTTATCTTCGTTGGTCGGAGACAACGAGCCACCAAGGCCAGTAAGCCACAGTCACGGACAGAATCTCCCTGTTCCCGGCCATCTTCAAACAGGTCAGAAAGTGGCTGGGAGGAAATGCTGATGGCCCAGGGCAGGGAGTCACTGGGACTGATAAAAGTTTTCGGAAGTCCCACTTCCTGGGGGCTCACTTGTGTCGCATTGATGAATGAAGTCGAACGTGGGCACTCACACAGAAATTCTCTCCCCCGCCCCAGCTCTTCACGGCCTGTCATGCTGTAGACAGCCTGTGGTTAGAACACCGTAATAATACATTTCCATATGGGGTGGGGCTGTGGCTGCCCACCAGTTAGCACTGATAACTTAGAAAAAAGCATTTCAGCCTCTCAAAACCTTAGCCAAGTATGACATTTGGGATTACTTTTACAGGGCCAGACCCCTGATGTATTATTATAAAGGCTTTCACATTTTCTCAGAAATAACACAACAACTTTTGTTTTGCCTTCCCCAATGAAGATCTTGTAAATATTTGTTGCTGTCTCTGCCATATGGTTTAAAAAAAAAGTTACTCAGGGCAAAACGTTATAGAAACGATTGAGTTTTATTACTCCTTAATACCTTCAGGTATCTCTCCAAAAAGAATGTCCAGAAGGCCTTTTTGGCCAGAAGGTACCGATCGTCTGAATTGTGTTGGCAACAGTTTAGAAACACCTTGAAAAGGGCCTATGACATACGTCATCAGAGGTCGGAGAAGGAAAGCAGAGACGGGTGGGAAGAGAAATGGCACAGAACTCACAGTCTCCTCGGAGGTGGGCCAGGTGCTGTGCCTACACTAAGCGAAGTGCAGAGGGGAAGCAAAGCTATGAAGGCACCTGCACTCAGCAGCCGGCAGGTGCCTGGGCGCCCGATACCAGGGGAGAGGGGGTGACGGGACCTCTCTGTGCCTCTTGCACATCTCCTTTTGCACAGCTTGCACAGTTTTCACGCTCCTTTTGAAGCCATGGTAGAAGCACAAGGATTGCTTGCCCCTCTTCTCCCCTTTCCCACTTTCTGTTTGGCCCCTCGGCACGCACATAAGCTTTTGTTCTCAACCACTTTTAAGGTAATTCCATCCCAGCTGGCAAACAACCCATGTCTTCTCCCCTTATTCCGGAGTCCAGGACCCCGGGTCCCAGAAGGTAGGTCCTGGGACCCACCGAGCTCAGCAGCCCAAACTGTTGAGTCCTGCAGGGGGCTGGCCTCTCTGTGACGCGGTCCACTCCGCGCCCTCCACACCTACCCTCATCCCCAGCGAATCCTAAACTCCGTGGCCTCTGAAGCTGTCTGTGCCTAGGTCCCCAACGTCCCCTCCGGGATCCAAGATTTTTCTGACTCAAGTGGGGTCGGCTCGGGAAGGACAGTACCTCTTTGCAGGCGTGAAGCTCTGGTCCCGTTGCCTGGGTCACCTGGAAGGCGATCCCAAGCCAGAGCAGCAGCCGTAGAAGCCGGAGTGTGCGCCGCTCAGTTCTTCCCCTGCCTCGGGCAGAGGGATGGAGGCTGCGCCCAGGCTCGGCCATAGCGTCGTCCGGAGCGAACGGCAGCAGCGGCTCAGGTGCTGCGGCGACAGCTACCGCTGGCCGAAGGCGGAAAACAGGGGAGGGAGGTTCACAGGGGGAGGATGCAAGGGGCTGGGCTCGCTTCAGTCACCTCCGGGCGGCTACGCCGAAGCCGCCCATCCTTCCAGCTCCCTCCTTCCTCGTCTCCTCCTACCCACGTCGCCTTGGCAACCGCCTCCTCTTTCCCTCCGCGCGGGTGGGGTAGGGACCGCGCGATGCTCTGCCGCTCACCTGCCGGTCGCCATGGCAGCCGCCGCCGCTGGCGCGCGCCGCGCGGAAATGCGCGCGCCAGGGGCCTGCAACCGGCCCAACAGGCGGGCGCGGGGCTCGCGTGAAAAACGCGGCGGAAGCGTCCTCCACGCCGTCGCCACCAAATCCATCTTTCCCACTGTCCTTTCGGGTCGTGGACTATTTATGAGCATCTCTAATGCTGCAGATGAGGCGTTCGGCAAATCCTAGCACGTCCCGTGTGCGAAGCGCTAGAACGAAGATTGAGACGTCGCCTCTCCCCTGGAAGTTACAGCCTAGAGGGGCGGCCTAGAAGGCAGTACCTACTGCAAAGGCTGCCGCCTCTGCAGTTCTCCTTCCAGGCCTGCGCTTCCATCCGGGCCTTCACAACCGACCTCATGCAAAACCTTGAGACTCGTACAGTTACACCGGGTTAAAGCAAGAATTCGCCTGGTCGGCAATTTTCCAAGCACAGCACGTGGGCTCCCCCTTCTCTCGACATTCCCATTCTCTCACTGTTTTGAAAAAATCCTTTTGTTTGGTGCAAGGGAGAAGGAAGCGTCTGGGTCATCTTTTAGGGCTCCTTTCGCCAACCGCAGTCTTTCGCATTAGCCCTGCCCGCCGAGAGGCCTCTGTGGTTTCACTTGTGACTTACGAGCGCAAATCCGCGGCTCCTGGGTGTGCTCAGCCAGCCTCCCTTTCCCTCCGGTTCCCCGCAGCTTCGTCCTGAGGGGGGCCTCCCACGCTGGACCGCCAGGTGGCGCTCTTGTTGATGGGACCTCGCCTCAGTCATAGACGGCGGGGCAGTTGCCTGGCAACCGAAAGTGGGCGTTCCAAACCATTGGGACCCCGGATCTCCCGCGCTCAAGGTTGTGTGCGGCTGTGCGGGCCTCCCACCCCTCTTAAGAGCTTCTCTCGCCGGGCATTTTACCATGCCTCCCACCCGAGACCCTTTCCAGCAGCCTATGTTGGATAACGATGATTCCTACTTGGGGAAACTGAGGGCTTCCAAGGTACTGTGGTTTCTTGCACAGACTCCTACCTGTCAGGGCCGACGGCACTCTTCCTGTCTGCGCGAGGGGCAGAGACCGAAACCTCTGGTGAGGGCCCCGGAGCACTGGAGAAATCTGTTCCCTGCCTGCCTCCACGTGCTCACATTGAGGTCTGCTAAGGTTTCAGACGTGCTTTTGAGCAAAGGGAAGGAGAGCTGTAGTCCACGGGAACTAGGGGCTGTGGCCACCCGAAGCAGTGGTTGGTATAAAGGGGCTTACACAGGCCCGGGCTCCACCAGGCCGCACTGTGCCCTGTTTGGGAGACTGTCCTCCAAAAAGGTGTGAGAGTTGGAATGGCAGAAAATCCTCTGCAAGCCACCAGGTCATGCTGTCTTCACGCCGTCTGCGTCTCCTGGTTAATGCTGGGGTGTGTTTGCACATGTGAGTCAGCGATTGGGGAATTCAGATGACCCTTTTTTCTAGTAGACGTGGTTGAGAGGTTTGACGTGGTGCAAAATAAGGAGAATTAAACAGTCACTGCGGCTTAATAATGCAGTCAAAGAGCTTCTTTTTGTTTATTCGACACTTATTATTTACTGTATGGCACTCTCTAAGGAGCTACTAAACGCTGAGGATATACGGATAAATTAGGTACATGCCTGCTCTTAAGAAACTCCGCTAGAAAAGCCAGACTAACAACAGCAAAAGCAGAAGTGCTCGAACAATGGCATATGTGTTGTGACAGAGTTATAGGTAATAAATATGTCAGGAGAACTGGGAACTAAAAGGAAGCCTCCCAGAGCAGGTGAGTTTTGACATCGAAATATGAGTGAGCCGGGCCAGGTGAGGGAGGAGGTGAAATACGAGTTAGGAAGAAGAAACGGGAACCACACATCGGTCACCAGCAAAACAAAGGAAGCGGCAGGTGCACATACACCTGGAGAGGAGAGAGAGGGTGGCCTGTTTGGCGGCCAGCGTCCAGAATGGCTGGAGTGTCGGTGTGAGGCAGAGGAGTGAGAGAGTGGAGGCTGGGCTGGGTGTGCTGTGGACACCATGCTGGTGAACTAGAACTTCATCTTGGAGGTGCTGGGAATCACATCGGGCTTTTGAGCATGGAAGATGGGAGTTTTAGAAAGCACAGTGGAGGTGGATAGTCGGAGCCAGGAGTGAGGCCAGAGGGCGCAGAGAGGTGGCAGGAGCCACAGGCGGCCGCCGTCTCCAGCAGGAACAGTAATGGGCCTGAAGCGTTGATGCAGGGGACGGCAGTGGGGTGCTGACATGAGAGAGGGGAGAAGGGGGGCCCGATGGGACTTCGTGGCTGACTGGATATGAGTGCAAGAGAACCGATGAGCCTAGGTAACTCCTAGGCTTCTGAGGGCTTAACCAATACTGGATGAGGCATCCAGGGGAAGCAGGTTTGGGGAGAGAGATGTTCAGATCAATGGCGCTGGTGTTCTTTTGTGGCGCCCGCGGGACATTCGGGTGGGATGAATAGCAGGTGGTTCGGTTGAGTGTTCTGCGGCGAAGACGTGTGTCTGGAAGCTGCAGTGTCCGTGTGGTGGTTGGAGCCCTGGGAGGAAATGAGCTCATCCGGGGAATGTGAGAGTAAGGGAAGCAGGGACTAAACCCCTGGGGATTGCCACTGCCTGAGGGGCAGAGAAAGGGAGGAGGAGGACCGGAGGAGCAGGACCCCCAAAAGGTGGGGGGGACATTTGAGCGAATCAAAGTCATGGTGCCAGAAACTGCAGAGGTCAGACAAGACCAGGTCTGGAAAGGATCCACCTGACCTAGCCACGAGCATCATTGTTCACCAGCATGGCGTGTGCCTGGGGCAGAGGCCAGGTTGAAGAGCGGACTGGAATCAGGGAGGAAGCGAAGATATCTTCTTGAGGAAGATC
This sequence comes from Trachops cirrhosus, assembly GCA_028533065.1. Taxonomy (NCBI): domain Eukaryota; kingdom Metazoa; phylum Chordata; class Mammalia; order Chiroptera; family Phyllostomidae; genus Trachops; species Trachops cirrhosus. Next base: position 6,407,985 of record CM052551.1, on the reverse strand, counting down.
CTGGCTCTGCAGGGAAGGTGACACAGCGGGAGTTAGATGGTTACACAGAGTGAGAGAGAGGCTGGGTGTAGGGATGCCAGGATGGCACAGGTCTCTGCGGCTCAGGGAAGGGCTGGGTTCAGGGGAGAAGGCTTATTCTCGAGTAAAAGGGGCTTCCCTTTCTCTGAGATGGAAGGGAAGTGGACGTGAAGATGGCATTCATGCTTGACTTTCTCGTTGAAAGACAGTCTCACCCTTCTTCTGATAAAGATGATGAGGCTCGGGTAGCCTTTGAGGGATGAGAGGAGGCTGCCTATGCTTGCCTCATATGTGTTTGCAGTTCTTGTTTCACTTTCCATCTTTCCTGGGGACACACAGTGCCTGACCTGAAACATACTGTTCAATTAATGTCTAACTGAGCTGAGACACTCAACTCTTTGTCGTGTTTGGGGGTGGGGGTGGGAAGAGGGTTCCAACATCAGATAGGTTGCACGAGATTTCTACCAGGTTGTAGCTGTGCTCACTGGAGTTCAGTCATTGATTCAACCAGCGTTTCATTTTTGACCAGCCTGTGTTAGGTGGCTGTGCTAGGTCCTGACGACACAGTGATGAGCAGGACGGCGTTTTATATATAATGAAGTCAGTTATGTGCATTTCACATTCACGCTTGCGAGGTTTTGTTCAGATTGAAGGTCCAATGGACTTTTTCTTTGACGTTCCTGAGTCACAACGATCGTTCGCCATTTGCTGAAATGTTTTCCTCACCTGCTTAGACACTGCACCCTCCTGGTTCTCCTGTAGCTGCCTGCCTCTGCCTTCCCCCAGTTACAATGCTGTGCGCTCACGGGCCACTCCTCCCCTGTGGCCACACTCAGTTTTGCAGGCTTCAGCCACGACGTCCTGTGGACAAACCCCAGAGCTCGAGGACTTGCCCTGCGCGCTCCAACACGCTGCACGCTTCCTGTTTTCCACCTGGTGATTGCAGTGGGAGTCTAACCTTTTCCTCACACGCAGGACATCTGAGCCTGAGCTCACCACCTTTCCTGTCTGCTCCCTGCCTCTGCCCCCTGTCCTACTCCACCCCTTCCCCTATTTTCCTGGCCCGTTTCTGTCAGTTCTAAGAGTGAAGATTTAGGAGGATCAAAAAGCCTGGGGAGTCATGTCCTATATCGTCCTTCTCTTTGCAGATGTTGCTCTGAGATTCAGTTAAAATAGGATGGGTTAAGGGGTGGAGGCCACTGAAGCCGCCACATCAGCGAGGCCCTGTAGTCAGGTAGCCGAGTCCTCGTGTGGTTTGTTTCTCTTTTGCAGCAACTGCCGTGTAAGAACCCGCCTCACCTTGCTCAGCAACAGGAGCCCTGGAATCGGCTCAACTCAACCCAAACAATCACCTCCATGAGGCGGAACGCTTATTATTTTGACTCCGAGGTACCTAATATTGAAATGCCGGTTCTCTTTGGAAGGTAGTCTGTTGCTAACTGCCTTAGCATCTTTTCTGATTTTGCCCAATCCAAGGTCCTACCAAATCTAAAACCAAATGCCAATTTTTCTGGTCTGTGGGAAGTCAGGAGACTTGGGTTCTGCTCCAGTTTTCTGGAGCAGATCATTTTCTCACCAGACTTCTCCCTCTTCTGACTAAAACAAAGGCTGAATATAACCGTGAATGATAAGGCCCACTGAGCCCAAGTTGGGGACAGTATAGTGGTTCCCATAGCTACAGGGAGAGCTCACTACTCCTTAGACCTAATCATGAGAGACAACTCCAGCCCTTGCCAGTGTGGCTCAGTTGGTTAGAGCATCCTCCCCTACACCAAAAGGCTGGGGGTTCGATTCCAGGTCAGAGCACATACTTAGGTTGGGAGTTAGCTCCCTAGTCAGGGCGTGTATGGGAGGTAACCAATAGATGTTTCTCTCCCTTCCTCACTCTCTAAAATCAATAAACATATTTTTTAAAAGAGAGAACTCCATATTGACAAGAATCATTGTGTACAATTTGGTTTATAAGGAGTTAGTGGATCCAGGCCCAAAAGGGGTTCACTCCAGTTTTGGGGAAGAGCAGAACTCAACAGAACTTGACTAGAGCAGGGGCAGAGGTGGCGAGTTAACCCTGAAGGGCTTGACTTTCTCTAGATACCAAAGGACGATCTGGATTTCCGCTTAGCAGCCTTGTACAACCACCACACGGGGACGTTCAAGGACAAGAGTGAGGTCCTGATACACCAGGAGACCATTCAGGACACGCATGGGTAAGAGGTGGAGGCAGAGCCTCCCCACCCTAACTGTAGCACCAGCAGTTACACAAGATGAAGCGCCACCTGGGAAATAACCAGAAGGTACCTTTTGTGTACAGGTTTCTGTGTTGTTTACAGCTGTGCCTGTAAATGATTTCCATATTTTTATTATCTAAAATGAACGGAGAATCTCCAAGGTTGTGTTTGTTTATATAGACAAACACAATCTTTGGTCAGTGTCACAGAGGGTAAAAAATGCCCTTTGCTACTCTATTTTTGAGGTTGCATGCAACTCTTCCTCTCCTTGCCTTTCTCCTGCTTGGCTTCATTCTCCCCCCTTCCTCCCCACACCATTCTCTAGAAGCATCAAGCTCCAGTTCCCTGAAGTTTTACCCCCTCCCTCACCACCCCCCATCACTTCCCGAGCTAACATCAGATACTGGATCAACCCTAAGAAGGAGTCCATCCACAGCATCCAGGGCTCCATAGGTGAGTGTTAGAAGGGCAGAGGGTGGTGCAGGTTTCCCTAGGTGGACCCAGGAGTCAGGGAGAGGGGGCGATTGGCTAGGAGGGAACATGGGGGGTAATGAAGGTCTTGAAACAGCAGTGATCAGGGGACACATATCAGACTTATGCTGGGGGTTATGCTATGGAATGAATTCAGTGTTTCAGAGCCTCTAGCTCAGCCTGCAGTCTCGGGGCCAAACATTGCCAACAAAGGCAGACCCCAGGAAGTGGGACACCTATAGCTCCCTCCTAAACCTGCTCTTTGTGCCCCTTCCCCAGATGGTACAGGAACCTCCTCTCTAGTTGCCCACATGTGGACAATTCCAGGTTCCCCGTGAAGGCATCTGAAATTCACAGCCCGCCCCTTCTTTTCTCCACAGTGTCCCCTCACACTGCAGCCACCAATGGAGGCTACTCCCGAAAGAACGATGGTGGCTTCTTCTCCACCTAACGTTGACAGGCCTCTGGACTAATTAATCATAGTGGAACATCCTGCCGCCCACCTGCATTAAAAATTCTTGTGCAAGATGAAGCCTGAAGTGTCTGTCACCCACAGGCTAGGAGTTGCCACTAGTTTCCTCTTTGAAGATGGGAGGGGCCCTGGCGCGACAGTTCAGTTGGTTAGAGCATCGTCCCGATACTCCAGGGTTGTGGGTTGCATCCCCCTTCAGGGTACATACAAGAATCAACCAGCGAACCCATAAATAAGTGGAACAACAAAAGGATGTTTCTTTCTCTAAAAAATAAATTAAAAAAAAGATGGGAGGGAAGCCTCGAAACTTCTAGAAACTAGTCTCGTTGAGCATATTTGCAAGGATTTAGGGCAGAGCAGCCATTTGGGGCAGGTGGCAGGTATTTGCATTTTGTAAACTGGTCATTCCACCTGTGTAGATACATCCATTCAATGTTTACTGAGAACCTTGGTGTCGGAGCTAAGTGTTGGAGACAACAATGGACATAGTCCATCCTCTTAGTGAGCTTACGATCACTGTGAATTTTAGTAGCATTAATATTTACGCTGATGTCAAACTTAACGGATTTCCCACTTCCTGGATTTAGTCATCTGTTGGGCTCTGCTCTCCCATTGGGGGCTCCATCTCTGGGGTCCTGGCTCCTTCCTATTGTCCTAACTGCTACTTGTCTTCTTGCTGGGAGTTAATTCCCTTTTCTTTGGGTCAGTTTGTACTGATATCCGCCCCTGATTCTTAGTCATTGCAAACTGCTGTTAGATTGGGCATAAGACAGGGAAAGGCTTCTTCCTGGTACTCAGGTACAGGGTCCTTAAATACCACCAATCCCAGCCTCTCTTCCACTATTCAGGTAGCGTATCTGCTGCCAAGGACAATTCAGTTTTTATTACTCAGAACGGCTGGAAGTGGCAGAGAGAGGTCTCTCTGGTTGGTCACCTCATGCAGGGTGATAACTGAACATCAAAAGTCATGGCTGGGATCCAGGCATAGAGGCTGTTAAAGATACAGGTTCCTAGACTTCCCTGATAATTCTAATTCAGGAAATCTGGGCCGGGCCCCTGGAATCTGAATTTTTATAAGTTTTCCGTGTGTGTGTGTGTGTACACATATATATGTATATACATATGCATACAGAGACTTGCATATATACTGCGATACCCCTTAGAAGCAGACGCTGTGTAGGGCCGGGTGCACCGGTACTGGTGCCGTACTCATCATGACAAGGCAAGCCTAACGAAAAAAAGGCCGGGGGAGCTAGGGAAGAACAAAGCCTCGGTTCCCTCCCGACTTCGCTCCCGCGGGCCTACGGGCTCTGTCACGCTCGGCCCTCGCCCGTGCGCGCCCCGGCCCGCCGCCGACCGCTACCGCTTTAGCAGCGCACCACTGGCGGCCGCATCCTGGGGCCCGGCTCAGATCAGAATCGCCTCGATAATCAGCGGCCCGGGACAAGCCCGGCCTCGTCTATCTGATCAATTCATCACTTCTGAGCGCCGGGCCCCGTAGGACCGACTCCGGGGCCGCGGCGGTGCCGCCACCCGAGGGGCCTCGCTGCACAGCGCCCCGAGGAGGGGGGCTTCGCAGGAGGGGAGCTTTTCATCTCGGGTCGGCCCGGAGCGGCTGGGGTCACGACCCGATCAAATAAGATCAATGTGTAGGCGGGGGGAGGAGCGCAGGGGCCACGCACTCGCCTTGCACACCCCAGGCACGATCACACTCACGCGTCCACTCACACACTCGGCTCGCACACATCAGCCACGCGGGCCCTGTCACAGGACACAGACACACCACCCCAGGCCGCCCTCCCTCCAGGGAGGAGCGGAAGTCCGCATCCTCTTTTAAACTCCTCCGCCCTTCCCCTGCCTCGGAGGATTCTGGGAGGAAACGGCGAGCTCCGGCCCTCGTCCAGCGCGCGCTTTGCTGCCCCCGCGTGGCTCGGAGGGGAAGCCGTGTCGTTGGAGCTGGCGGAACAAATTCCCACAGTACGGAATCTTGGTGGTCTTTTGATCTTTGTGCAGCTACGTATTTATACCCCTATCTGTAGTTTTTCTTTGACCTTTGATCCAAATTCTGGATATAAGTTGACTCAATTTCAGTAATAGGTGAATGAGTCTTTTCCCACGGATAACGCAAATAAATCCTGGTGTTTATCAACATCAGCTTCTCCAGGAGTTCCTTCTCCCAAGGCAGGAGGCAAGTACGATTTTACCAAAGGGAAAGGTGAGACTAGATTAAAGGAGTAAAGGTAGGAAGGCAGAGCCCTTTCGCTCCCCAGAAGTTGATGCTGTGGCAGGCGCAGTGCTGACCCTTCATCTACTTGCGTATCCATTAAAACCTGTCAGACTCTCAACCTCCAGAGTGCGTGAAGGGAAAACACAGGTGGTTATATGAATAGAATTAGCTTCTTTTACAACCAGAGAGCACAGTTTTGTCTGTTTCTTCTCCTTTTTCTATGTGGGGGGAAGACAAATCAGAAGGCTTTTGGAGACTAGAAAATAGTTTGTGAAGTTATAACTTGTAATTCTGTTGGTCTCACCATGCACTTGGAGTGAACACACAGGGGAAAGTATCCAATGTGTCAGAACCCCACACTCAAGGGTTTTGCAGGTGTGTGCCTGGCTAACCTGGTATCATCTGAAGTTTATGGCTAGTTAAGGGCAGATGATACTTGTATTTTAATAGCGGTAGGTAAAATGTATTTGGGAGTATCATCTACCTTGACACACCTCAAAATTTTATGTACATGCAGTATGACCTGATACATGTATCAGCTCTCCCCAAAGGAGAAAGCTACTCTCACAGATTTTGGACTGTATCACACATTCCTGTGAAGGTGTTAACAGCAATGGTGGGACTAATTAAATTAAAAAGGTACACTATGGACAGAAACCAAGGGAAAATTGAACAAAGTTCAAGAAATTCAGCATGTGACAAATAAAGTGGACAAAAGCAGTAGGGAAAGAAATTTTATTTTCAAGGATTTGTGCAGACAATGGTGAATAAAAAATTGTATTTCAACTATAAAATGCTGACTTCATTCCCCCGCAGGCATTCAGGGTGTATGGTGATGCCAGTTTGAATCCAGGCTGACCTTGCTGTCCCCATTCTTCCACTCCTAAGATTCTCTTAAAGGAACACTATCTACAATTTTCCGTCAAAAATATGAAACATCAAGCAAAGTAATGAGTTAAACAGGTTTCTGCTGATCTGCTTATATAAAGTGAAATAAGCTGTGTATTTTTTTGTTTTGTTTTGCTGTAAATTGCCTTCCCGCTGTGCACTTTTTGGTACATCCTGGAATGAAAACATCTCAAAATATTACAATTCAAGGTGCCCTACTCAGGAAGCTGCAAAAATTGGTTTAAATAACCAGAACTGTGAAATGAAACTAGTTTAAAATGTGAAAGAGCTCTAAGCACCAAGCTTAGAGACATTAGCCCTATTAGAAAGCAAGTCATTAAAGCTACACTGTAACTAGTGCAAACCGCTGAACCTGTGTTTCCGGGGAGAGACACCCCATCGGCCGACAGGTCCCAGACTCACACCCAGGGGGTGTAACTTCTTTCCTGTTTCCTCTCTCACGTGTGAAAGGTCCTCAGAAATGACCACGGAAAACCTATGAATCATTGAAAGTTACCCTGTGAACCAATTCCTGACGAGACCACAGCCACAACTGAGATGATGAGACATGTAGTGTTTACGTAATGACTTTCTGTACTTCGAAAAACCTGCGAAGACTAACCTGCCTGTTTCAGAACCTAACTTCCTAGCAGCTTTTGTCCTTTCAGAGTAAGACAAAATGCGATTTGCTGCCACATAGGGGTCAAACACAGCTAACTTGTCGACAGTCGTTTTATTCCAATGGACAAGGAAACTGGCAGACCTATGTACATGCTTACTTTTCACAATAATTTTAGACCCACTTTTTTTTAAATAAAGAAGTTCCAGGCTTCAAAAATGTAATATTTGATCTTTTTGCTGATAAAAGGAGGAGGGAATGTAGAAGTCTCCTCTTCAAATATTGAGTCTAAAATGATTTGCTCAGGAGTTACCATACTCTATGGAAAAGTCACCAATCCAGTGGCAAGCCTTTGTTTTCCTTGACTTTAAAAAGCACCCTGATTTTATTCATGGAGTCTATGAACTGTCCAAATATGCCTATGAATATTAGTAACTTCTCTCACTCATTTGAATTTCTCATTTTCGTGTAATACAGAATTTACAAAGGATAGCTAAAGAGGATTGTAATATGAAGAAAATTAAGAGCTGGCCAAGAAAAACAAGTAGTAATCAACTAAAAATGGCCATAACAACTCAGATTTAAACAAAGAATAGGTTTGTATCGTGGATAACATAACAGAACTCCCATCTAGCATCACAATTTATTTCTACTAGTTGACTTTACTAGTATCTGAATGTACTGGATTTATTTCTTCTACTCTAGCTGCAAAAACATTAAACAACTACTTCTTCAATCGTTTCTCTTTCCCCTAGTGGTGGCATTTAAAACTGAGTATTTAGCACTCGGTAGTTTAGAAAATATAAAAAGGCTTAGGAAAAGAGAAACAGTGGATTTATCTTCTTACACCATCGGTTGGGGTGGTGTTTCCTTTTGGGGGTACTGGTGAACAGAACCTTTTTTCTTGTCTGAGTTGCTGCCCTCTGATTTCATCACAGACAGAAAGCTCCCAAATCTCCTGCTGGCCCAGATCATCTTGGCCAAACTCTCCAGCTTCCAGCACACACAACAGTGATTTCATCTGTTCTCTTTTCGCAATGAGGACCATGCCACTCTCTTATGTTGCCAGGTGGGTGTATGAAAGAGAAGTTTCCAAAGCCAAAGTATTTCCAGGCATTGGACAACTCCTGTTCCCACTCAGTTCCCCACCCTCTTCCAATCTGCCAAATCTGAATCAAAACAACGGGGGGGAAAAAGTCAAGTCTCGAAAATTCTTTCTTTCCAAGAGATCTGAACACAGCTTATGTCCTTCCCTAAAGATCTTCAGTATGAAAAGATCCTGGCGAGGGCCGAGGAACAAAACAGATGATAGGCTTTTAAGCAGGAGGTATGTAATGTTATCACCGAGGGGTGTAATTTATCTGGATATTATACGCTGTCTGCGAGGACTGATTTGAGGAGTTGGCTTTCTGGAGTCCCCTGAAGCATAAATAATGTTTGTGACCATGAGTTTTCCCCACATATGGGAGGGGCAGATGCTGTGGTGTCATCCTGGGGACTCGGATGATTTCAGCTGAACTCTCCTATGCTGGTCCCAGGCCCCCGACAGGTTCTTCACCCTCGTCCCCTTGGTTGGCAGTTGATGAGATGGATGCTCTGGAACTCATTTTATAAACAGGACGTAGAAGGCCATGATGACGCAGGTGATTGCCACAGCAGCATGCAGCCTGGTTCCAATCACAGCAGCTGGAAGGCAAAGGGAAACAGGGAAAAGGAATCACAGCCTGCCCTTCATATAAGCCCTCACTTTCAAGGGGATATTTTGAAATCTTTAGTCACAGATGATGAGACCTACTTGGGAATGTATTGAAATCCTGCCCTAGGTTCTAGGCGGATATACCTTTTGTTTATGTCCTGGCTGGTGTGGCTCAGTGGACTGGGTGCTGGCCTGCAAACTGAAAGGTCACCAGTTCAATTCCCAGTCAGGTTGCATGCCTGGGTTGCAGGCCAGGTCCCCAGCTGGGGGCATGTGAGAGGCAACCACACATTGATGTTTCTCTCCCTTTCTTTCTCCCTCCCTTCCTCTCTCTCTAAAAGTAAATAAATGAACTCTTTTAAAATATATATATCTTTTGTTTATATTTTGCCCTATTTTGCAAACAGATTTAGATAGTTAGGATTTCAAATGAAGGTGCACAAAATAAAAGATAAAAAAGCATTTCAGTTAATCAAATCAAAACTTAATAGACTCCAATATATTCTTCCCAGATTTTCAGAAAAATTTTTCATTGGGAAAATATTCCTCCCAACAATACCAGTCCAGTCTAAACTTGTTTAATTTATATACTTTCTCCTCCATGGAGAATATTAAAATGACCTTGATGTTAAACAAATACGTAAAAGTGGAACCAAACGCAACCCCAGCCTGTCTCACCCCCCGCTTTGTAGCACACCTCGCAGCCCAGAGACAGCACGCTCCTCGGCCTGGGCAGACATGATCTTACCTTTGTAAAACACACCCCAGACTCCCTTCTTCTCTGACAGCAGCCAGGTTTTGAGACGAGGAACTTTCTTGAAGTAGGCACAGGTGCAAATAAAGAGCAACCCAAACACCAGAATCCCATCCAAGGAGTACACTGTTACAGGATGAAAAGAACACCTTTGGTGCTGATCCTTTTGGCACAGGTGATCCCCTGGAGAACTCCAAGGAGCAGAGTGTGACATATTATCAAGATGCTAACCTCAAAAGCGTGCCAACCCTTGACTTGAGGAAGCCACCGTCCTGGGACTAGCAAGGTGACCTCACCAGTTCCCAAAATTGCTTGCAGCCATCCCCCTTACAATTTCACTCTGCCCTGCCCTTCCCTCCTCTCCCCTTTTAAGTACTACTGATCCTTGAAAAGTGCATCACTTTATGTGCAATCAGACCCCCCAGGAATGGCCAGAGTTGGCAAGAGGATGAGAGAGTCTGAAGAATCCTCAGAGCCTCAGCTGAGAGAACTGAACACATTCTTATTATAACTCGTCCGTGTGATAAAGGAGAGCTAGATATTCAAGCAAGTCTCTCAGATCTGCATCTGCTGAGGAAAATGTTAAGGCAAAAAGCGGAGTTTCATGGAAATTGCAGGAGTTAGAGTGCATGACTACAATTTTCCTAGGCTTATCTTACATTTCATGCATGCTACCCTACTTACAAACCAAATTCTGCCAGGACAGCAACAGATTCTTGTAAAAGGCATACATTTTTCTGAGCCTTCAACATTGCAACATAGTGGGAACAGTTTTGTGGGGGAAAAAACTTTGAACAATTCTATTTCTCACATATGTAAACTGAGTTACGTCTTGTACATGTGAGCACAACAAATCGCCTAACGCAAAAAAAGAAAAAAGGTGTCCCTCCACCACAAAAGGAGGGAGGGCGACTGAAGTTCACTCAGTAGTTTTCATGTGCCAGTCTGCTCTCTTCCCTTCTGGTGCAGATGATTTCTTGTTGTGGGTGATGTCCCTTCTCCTGTGCCCAGTAACCTCAGATCTCTGGTGGCCCAGGAAGCTCGAAAAGATCATTTACATGACCAGCATCTGCCAGTGCTGGACTACTCTGCCTCCCTCTCTCCCTCCAGTAAAACTCTCACAGCAAGGTGTCACAAAAGATTCAATAAATCAATACATTTTTCCTTATCGATGTGAGAGAGGGAACGCATTCATTTGTTGCTCCACTTATTTATGCATGCATTGGTTCATTCTTGTCTGTGCCCTGACCCAGGACCGAACCCATAACCTTGGCATATGGGGACCACGCTCTAACCGAGCTACCGGGCCAGGGCTACATACACTAAACTTTTATGATGAATGATATCTTATGTGCTAGTCTTTTCCTACCATAACTTTTTGCACATAATGCCAACATTGACAAGGAGGGGAACTATGAATCTTCGGTGCCAGGCTATGGAAAAGGTTCTTTTGAGAAATGCTTTCTTGTGTCCCTCCAATCACACCGCCTAAAGGCTTTCTGTTCTTTCCCGTAAGGCTGACGCGAAAGACCATGAAAAGCCCTGCTTCCCTCCCTTCCCTGGATTTCAGAAATCACCTCTGTAAAGTGTTTGGAACGGCCGAGAAATGAGGTCGGCTGAACAGGGTGGCAACTGCCACTTCATTTAGAAAAGGCGGTATCTAAACCCAGTACTAGCCAGGGTCTCCAGAATCACCCAAACACATCCTTAAGATCCAACAAGAGAAAGCTGTCCAGCATTGCTTCAAAAGAAGACCATTTCAGGCTCGAACATTCACCCTTCAAAAGTGTGGAGCCTGAGGTCTTCTGTGCTTTCTTGGCCCTACTGTCGAAAAGCATGAAAACATAGGGGGCTGGGAGGAAGGCCCTGTCTTTACCCTGGTGCTAAAGCAGTGGTCCAACCCAGAGTGGCCATTCCAAGGGGCTTGTAAGGGCCAGAACGAACTTCTAGGAAGGGGAGAAGGGAAAGCACAAGGCAGGGACCGAGGATGCGGGATGTGGGCACCAGAGGCACTGGGGTTCTAGACGGGCAAGGGACCCGAGGACCCGGGAGGGGTCTAGAGGACAGAAGTCTGGGGCACCCTGAGAGGCCAAGAGGGGCTGAGCAGGGAGGGGGCGGGGAGATCGGCCACGTCAGTCCCGGCCCCGCCCGCCACGTTTCCCATGGTCCTTCCCTCCCATCCTCCGCTCTGAGCATTGGCTCTCACCGTTCGTCATGGCGGCTGGGCCCGGGCCTGGCTAGGGGTCCGGGATCAGCAGTGGCAGCCGAAGGCGGGGGGGACCCAGCTCTCGCTGGACACTTCCCGATCCCGGCCGCAGCTACTGGTAGGAGCCGTAGTGCGCAGGCGCAAGGACAGGGAGGCGAGTGCCTAATGCAATCAGGAGTGGCTAGCAGATTGCCGAGCTAGGGGACCTGCGTAGGTCGGTTTGCGTGCTGACGTTTGAGTAAGAAGCGCGCAATCCGGCAGGCGTCCTGCGTGGCCATGGTAACCAAATTTCTATGGCTTGCCTGTGCGGAATTAGTGCGGGGGCACAACCTGACACGTTCACGTTGTGGTGGCTGACAAGGTTTGCAGCTTTGCGCTGTAGTGTGTGCTGTGGCGGCTGCTATGTGCATTTGTGTGTTTGTAGCCCCTCTGCAAGAGAGAGGTCTTGGTCCTTCCTGGGCTTCCCCGTAACAACCCTCACGCGAAGGGCGAAGAGGGGCCCCTTGCGACCTCCAGGACTGCCCTTGCCGCGCGGCTTTCTCACTCCTTAAGGAAATCTGAGTAGCCAGGCTGCGTCTGAACTTTCGAAATGAAATAAGGAAATTATAACAAAAACACTCTCATATTTCAGATCCTAAAGCTCCACGTTGTCGGGAAACCTTCAGATAATTGCCTGTTTGTATGGATTTTTCCTTAAACTTTCAGGAGATCGTCGATTATCTCCTGCATCTCGTTAATGCTGTGGTCACCTCGGCTGCTTGCACAAGACATTGGAGATATCTGACAGCGCTTCCCACAACACTTTCACAAGCCGACAAGAGATATCGTCAGTTTTTCGTGGGGGTCGGGAGTGGAGAGGGTGGAGACAAAGTCTCAGATTCCGTCTTGTGAATTGAAATCCTTGATTGCGCACAGAGCAACTCCGAGTCCTCCGAAGATGAAATTGTGAGGTTAACTATCCGCCGTGGTTGTCATGCTCCTGGAGGGACTCTGCCGCCCTTGCCACGGTGCCATCTGCTGGCTGCGTCCTGCTCTGTCACGCAAAGGAAAGGCCAGCAAAGCCTCCTGGAGGCAAAACAAAAAAGCTGATGCAGGACAGACTCCTTGAGATAATACACATAAACGTAGAACAAAAAACAAACAAACAAAGAAGGAAGATATATGGGACAAAACCTGAGAAGGCCAGGCGTGTGCCCACACATACACAGGCAGAGTGACCAGGTGTCTAATGATGCTTCAAGGACAGAGAGAGACCCAACACCTTATTTTGAATAAGCGGGTATTTTTCACTCTGCTCAGAATTTACCCTTTTCTCTTTCCTTTTTCATGTGTCTATCTTTCCTCTCCTTCCTATTTTTTCTTCTCATTCACTCATATTTATTTTTTTCCTTATTCTTCCCCATACCATATTTTTTCTTATCCTTTTTTTATAAAGTAGTTTACTTATTTGAATATAAAGCAAATCTCACCACATTTTCATTTCAAAATCAGTTATACCAACAATTCTACATTTTAAAAAGTTACATTTAAAAAAATGTTACTCTCTGTAAAATTGGTTATAATGGCTCTTCCTTTCTAGGGTTGTTGAAGGATTAAGTAAATTACTATTTACAATACCTGGCATGAAGTAAGGGTGCCCCAGAAATGTTAGCTGTTACTATTGTTGTTGTTTGTTTGTTTGTTTTAAAAAATGTTTACCAGTGTCTACTAAGTGCTAGATTTGCATTCAAAGATGAGTCCCTGCTCTGAGGGAACAAACTTTATTGGGGACAATAACGTATGTGTGTAAACACATTTTAGCAGAGTGCAGGCACTGTGTGTGTAAAGACATTACCTTGGATCTTCACCACCAAAAGATATTTGCACAATATCTTTTCAAGAAGAAATCTGAGGCTCAGAGAAGGCACATGGATGAGATAATGTAGCTTCAGACCCAGGTCTGACTTCAAAGCTCCCTCCGTCTGTTATCACACTGCCTCGAATTAGGATGCTCTTCCTGCTACTGATCTTTGATGATTTTGTTTCAAGCATTTGTGTTTCTGTCGCCCTGCCCAGCCCCAGAGCCTCACATCAGGGTCACTAGCTCTTGCTGCCCAACCGCGATAGAGCCGCGCTGGCTGGGGACTCAACTCAGACAGTCCTTCCTCAGTTCACTTCAGTCTCCACGGAAGGACGGGCAGTTGTTGCCAAACGCCTGTCACTCAAGAACAGTGGCCCCTTTGTTGGGGCTGTTTCAGTCCCTGTGGCAAACACGAATCAGTCCAGGGGACCATGACGATGGCATTCTGGTTTAACCAAAGAGTAAATCAGTCCCAAAGGCACAGCTTGCAACAATAGCTTCATTTGAATGACAACATATTTGAAAAGGGCTGTCAAACAGGCATTAATTTATGCTGCAAATATTTGTTCCAGGTCTTCAATGTGTAAGGAATGCGCCAGCCTTTGGGGGCTCAGAGATGAAAGAGACATGCTCTGTTCCCAATAAGTTTAAGATTTAGTGGACAAGGTAAGCTGGGCGCATAAATCACCAGAAAATGCAGTCGAAAGTGAGACGTGTCGCAGGAAAATGAAAATGGTGCTGTGGGAGCCGAAAGAAGAGAGGGCTCAGGGAAGGCTGGATGGAGGAGCAGGCGTCTGAGCTGGGCCTGTAGCGTGTCAGTGGGAAGGAAAGGAGTAAAAGCTCAAAGGTGTGGAGATGGGGAAGTACAAGGTAGCCCTGCGCACTCTCCCCTCCCTCCTTCACCAGCTAACTCCGTTCCTTGCTCAGGTCTCGGAGGGTCCTCCCTGGAGCTCGGACCTCACTTGTTCCAGGGAGATTCCTCTGCCCTTGGGCCCCCTACACCATCATAAACTTCCAGAGCATACATTATCTAAATGTTTTTTAAAAAGATTTTGTTTATTTATTTTTAGAGAGAAGGGAAGGGAGAAAGAGAGGGAGAGAAACATTGATGTCACCCATTGATAGTGCCCTGACCAGGAATCAAACCAATGACCTTTCGGTTCCTAGGCTGGCGCTCAACCCACTGAGCCACACCAGTCAGGGTCAGAGCATCCATTATCTACTTAATTCATGTCCCCCCACCCCACCCTGAGACATTGTGAGGCTCGTAAACCCAGGACTGTGTATTTGCATAGTCTGCCATTTTATCCACAGTCCCAGAGCAAGTGCTGAACGTTTTACAGGTGCTTGATAAATACTTGTTTCGTGAATGATGGATCGTGGCCTTGCAGAACTAGAATGTGCAGTTCATGGAGGAGAACAGCAGGTTATGCTGAAAGGTAGGTTCTTGAGCAAAAACATAGGACACTTATGGGATGTTCCCTACATTCCAGTTCCTGCCCTGATCTAAGCCTCGTCATAACCTTATAAGGTCAGTAACTACTATTTTCCCCGTCTCACAAATGAGGAGATGGATCTACGGAGAGGTCGAGTCATTGAGCAGATTTCAAACTCAACTCATTTGACCTCAGAGCTGGCCTGTGTAACCAGACTATGGGAATGATTTGGTAAACAAGCAGGGTTCACTAAGATTGTGTAAAAAATTATTGTGGAAATTACGCCACCTCACTAAGCCCCAAGTGCAGGGGGGTGGAGGGGAGGGAGTCAGGGTGAAGAGGGGTCAGGGCGAGGGGTGTACTGCACAGTTTCTGCCTAAATTTGGGGTCTGGCTGGTACTGCCTGCTTGCCCTCCTCTGTCAGGCCTCAAGCCCACTGCCCAGCCTCCTGCCTTCCTCCTTTCTGGTAGCCCCGCCCCTGCCATTCCTTGCAAATTATTTGCACAGAACTCAGCCACCCCTGTCTGCCCCTCTGCATTCTTCTGTGAACAGATCTCTTTAAAAGCTCATGCCCGTTTTTTTGCTATCATTTTTTCAGAGTCTACTTTCCTTGAGCCTGCTGCCCTGTAAGGCTACTTTTCTCTTTGCTTTTCTTTCTTTAAAAATTATTTTTTTAAATTTACTTTTAGAGAGAGGGGAAGGGAGGGAGGAAGAGGGAAACATCCATCGGTTGCCTCTTGCATGCACCCCGATGAGGGCTGGACCCACAACCCAAGCAGGTGCCCCAACCAGGAATCGAGCCAGTGACCTTTCACTCTGTGGGACAAAGCCCAACCGACTGAGCCACACTGGATAGGGCTCTTTGCTTTCCACTCTTCACTGTCCTTAATCTCGTATGATCTGGCTTTCATCTTCACCATTGCCCTCAAACCAGTGTGTCCCAATTTTTCTGCCACCTCCCGCTGTCAAATCCAGGCCTTTCTTCAACCTCTTTAGCACTGAGCTCCCCAGACCACTCGCTGCTTCTTGAACTTTTTTTTTTTTTTTGCTTTCAAAATATATTCCTCTCCTCCTCTCTCTCTTCCTACTGTTTGTCTTTTTTATCTTTTATCTCTTGAGCCATTCCTTTAGTCTTTTCTTTGTCTTGATTTTCCTTTTGTAAGGATCTGCCCTTCACCTCCCTTCTCTCTCGCCTTTGTTCCAGCGTTCAGGTCTTCCATGCCATTTTCTGCAGTTCCCACTTCTCCGTGGATTTCCAGACCTGCACGTCCATCCCTCAGTCTTTAGGACACCTCTCAGACTGAATTCATTTTCTTTCCTCCCCAATCGCCTTGCCTTTTACATTCCAATTAATGTCCGTTGCAGTATCAATCTGCATGTGAACATCTCTCCACAGTGCGTCAGATTCATTCAGACGCAAAGTCCTATCAATTCTCTTCCTAAATTCCTTCTTCCTCTTCATTCAGGTTCCGATGGCCTCTCATCCTCCGTCAGTCATCTGCCTGTGAAAGCGAGCTTTTACAAACGGTAGGGGCGTGTGCCTCTTCTGCTTAAAGACCATCCGGGAACTCCGGCAGTTTGAATAGAAGGGACAAGGCCTTTGCACTCTAACCGCAGCTTCGCTGCAGACTCACTCCCGCACCCCACCCAACAAACCTGGCTCCGGCAATCCACACGAAACGCCTCGTGGAAGCACGCCATGACTTTTCACTCTGTGCTTTTTTCTGCTCTGCGTATAGCACTGCGATTTTTCCCCTTTATGTCTTGGATCTTCAGTTCAGAAGACTGAACTCCTCACGCTCCTTGGCACCTCCAAAGTCCTCCACGTGTTGTTTGTCTCTGTGCATCGCCTTCGTCCCCCTCCTGTCTCTCACCCCGCCACCTTTCTAGTGTATTTAAATGTTACGCTTTTTTATGTTACTCTAAAATATGTATTTTTGTGTGTGTATGTATAATTTACATAAATGGTATTGTGTTATAGATCTCATTGTGTTTCTTATCAAATTTAGCACTGTTTCTAAGCTCCGCCCACATCGCTAGTGGATTGCTTCTCCAGTCCGAATGCTAATGAGGCCCGACCCTGCTTGGCTTCCGAGATCAGACTAGATCGGGCGCGTTCAGGGGGCTCTGGCCTTGGACGGCTAGTCAATCCCTTCTGATTGCTGCATGGTACTCCTCGGTGTGTATCCAGCACGCTTTACCTGTGCGCCTCCCTGATACCGCACCTTGTGAAGGCTCTGTCCCTGATTCCCTGCACCAGGCCAGCATTTCATCACTGCCTGACACGGCAGTTCTCAGCCCTGTCAGACTCGATAATCTACCTCGAGTAACAAATACATTGTAATGTACCCCTCATTATTCTGATGTGAGATTCACAGACGCTATAACCCGTTGTCGTAGGCAGCCTCTCCGCCCCCAACACTGTCTGCCTCCTGGTGTTCTCATCCTTGTGTAACGCCCACCCCTTGAGTGTGGGCTCCACTTACTGACTTCTAATGACTCTTAGTGATGGATGTCACTTCCAAGGTGAGGTTACAAAAAAAAAACCCAAACACCTGGCTTCTACCTGGGTGTTCTCCCTGGTTCTCTCCCTCACCTGCTCTGAGAGAAGCCAGCTGCATGTTGTAAACCACCCCATGGAGAGGACTGTGGGGCAGGTAACCGAGGGAGGCCTCTGGCAACAGCCAGGGAAGGACTGGGACCCTTGGTCTAACACCCCGAGGGAACTGAGTTCTGCTGACAACCACCTGAGCAGTTTGGGAAGTGGGTCCTTCCCCAGCAGTACTTCATATGAGACTGCAGCCCCAGCCTGCACCCTGAGTGCTCAGTAAGGGACCTTCAGCCAGAGGCACCCCGCTAAACTGCACCCAGAATCCTGACCCACAGAATCGGTGTGATAAATGTATATTGTGTTTGCCACTAAGTTTTGGGATGATTTGTTAATACAGCAATAACTAACTAATACACTTAACTACCCATGTAATTTTAAAATAACTTTTAGTACCCTAATGGTAATATAAAAGTAAAATAAAGACAGTAAATTATAATTACACGTGTTTCAAAATGGACTAGAGGGTATAAAGATTTCAGATGCTTGCCCTATGTATAGAATCACCATGAATGCGGGAGCTTCAAATGCAGACTGGTTCCAGTGAGTGTTGGCTAGTGAAATTATTACACGTGATGTGGCCTTGGTGACATTATTTCCTGAAATTGTTTATACTCTTCATAAGTTCCAAAACAAAACAAAGAATAAAATCTGTCCAGTTTCAGGGTAGTTGCTATTTTGGGAAAAACTCCCAGTTCTTTCCTTCCTGTGTGTCTTTCTCCTTTACTTTCATAGAGAACACTTGGGACATTTCTGGTCACCAAATGTGTGGGAATTATTTTCCCCCACACCAAGCAATTCTGCAACACTGGCTGGGTGTCCTACAATTTAACTCAGGTCTGACTACCTGGAGATAGTGTCAGATCCTGTAAATTAAGTGCTCAGTCCCGTGAGACTACACCCTTCCCCACCCCCGCTTAAATGCCAATTGCAGTAGGAGGTCCCTGGGATAGCCACAACTTCTGTTCAACTTGGTGACATATTGGAAGTTCCTGTGACCTTCTCCCCCTTGTATTCTATTATTTAGAACGGCTCACAGAACTCAGGAAGACACATCTGTTTACCAGTTTATCAAAGGATATGATCAAGGATATAGATGAACAGCCAGGTGAAAAGATGCATTAGGTGAGGTTTGAGAGGGTCCTGAGTGCAGAGCACTGTCCCTGTGGAGCTGGGTAGGGCACCCTCCCATTATGTGATGTTTTGTGCAACCTGGAGGCTCTCTGAACCTCCCACTATTGGGACTTTTATGCCTTATGTAGGCACAGTCAATTAACTCCATTTCAGCCCCTCTCCCCTCTCTGGAGAACGGGCAAGTGGGGCTGAAACTTCCAAGCTTCTGTGGCTTGGCCTTGCTGGTGACCAGCTCCCGCCCACGAGCCATCTAGTAGTCGCCTCATGAGAGCAAGATACTCCTAGTGATCTAATTAGGAATTTACAAGGGTTTTAGGAGCTCTTTGCTAGGAGTTGGGAGCAGGAATATGTATGTGTATACAGGTATATATAAACAGAGTTAGGTTCTAGGCTCAGATTATAAACAGATTTTTCACTCACTTGAATGTTTAATAGGACTTCAGAAATAGTGTACTGTGGGACAATCTTTCCTTCTGTGGCATCATCTCTTGCATTGTAGAACATTTATATCCTTAGCTTGAGGCTCTAATGCCCGGGGTTTTTCCAATCGTCGTTCTGACAAAAAAAAAAAAATACCTACAAAAATTTAAATCCTCAGTCTAAGAGGTGGAACCGCCCCCGTGAGAACTAGTAGTGAAGAGTATCCCCAGTTACCAACACAAAGCTCGGCAGAAATAACAGCGGAACTCTAAGTTGTTGAAAAATTTTTTTTAAAGATTTTATTTATTTATTTTTAGAGAGGGGCAAGGAATGAGAAAGAGAGAGGGAAGCATCAATGTGAGGTTGCCTCTTAAGTGCCCCCTACTGGGGACTTGGCCCGCAACCCAAGCAGTGCCCTAACTGGGAATGGAACCAGCACCATTTGGTTCGCAAATCTGATGCTCCGTCCACTGAACCACACCAGCAAGGGTCTGAAATTGTTTAAATACACCCTTGGGGGGCAGCCCAAGGACACGTGGTCCCACAACGATCCATCCATAGCTTGGAAGTCCCGAATCAGAGAGTGGTGACTCCACATGCAGAAGCAAATTCAGGGTGATTTACGCCCCCTAGGCTTCCTTGTCTTCGTTAATGTTTAATTCTTTCCTCAGGATTTCAGAGCTCATCCCTAAATCCCTAGGGCGTGTCCTGGCTCCGCCCTTAGGCAGCGCGCACGAGTACCCTTCCTGCAGGCCCGCCCGCTTAGGCCCCGCCCCGCCCGCGCGTCACCGGAAGTGAGACAGCGGAAGTAGTAAAATCCCCTCGGAGCGAGGCGGGCTGGGGCTGTAGACTGGTTGGTGGGATGGCGGATGAGGAAGAGGACCCTACTGTGAGTGGCCACCTCTGTTTCAGCCCGCTCTGTCCTTTACTCCCTCGGGTACAGTAGCGGGGCGAGTTCGGAGTCGGGTCTGTTTTCCTTAGTGAATTCAGCCGGCGGAGCCGGGGCCTTGACTCCCTGCTAGGTTCTTTCCCTTCGTCGTTGCAGTACGTGGGGCAGGACGTGAAGGGAGAGGTGGCCCCTTGCCCTTTGCCTTTGGTCCGTATCTGCCAGACGCCCTTTACAACGTCCAGAGGATCATCGGAGGTCGAAGCTGATGTTTATTAGAGCTCATTATGAACCAACAGTTCAACTGCTCACAAAACTATGTACTTAAAAGTATGGACCGAAAGTCGGAAACTGGGTTTCAAAATTTCTGTTCTCTGTGAGCAAGTTATTTAACTTCTGTCCTTGGTTTTTCATGTCATAAAATGGGGCTAAGGCTTAGTTAAAAAGAGTGTCTAGCTCAGCGTAAGCAGCACTTAGTATTAGCTGTGCTTGCTTTGATTCTGTACCAACTCTTGTAAAACTGTTTAGCAATAGGCCAACTGAATTGGTTAAAAGAGAAAAGTATGGTCATGAGAACTCTTCCGGGACAGTATAGGGACAGTATAGAAGTCATCTGTGCGTGAGCCGGAGGTTGGACTGAAACGCTATGGTTTCATGGGTCTTTGCTGCTTGCCTTACGCTTTCCGGCATGATGTCAGTGTTGCAAATGGGGAGAACGTTAATTATTAAAAAATAAAATGCACCGCAATTACTTGACATTTTTATGTATACATTTTAACTTACAGTTTGAGGAAGAAAATGAAGAAATTGGAGGAGGTGCAGAAGGTGGACAGGGTAAAAGAAAGAGACTTTTTTCTAAAGAACGTAAGTAATATTTACAGTGATTTTATTATAGAAGATAAGTTTTGGACATGTGTATTCAAAGTAGATTTATTGTTCTGAATCTGTTTCCCTGTAGGGACACTATTCTGAGACTTCCCTATAAAGTTATGTTTAACTTGTCCTAGGTAGTAATGATGTCCAAACCCCAATTTATGTATTAATGCACACACATACTCTTTTTTTAAGTGAGGAACAGGGATGAGGGTTTCAATTTGGGACCTAAGAACACACCTCCATGTCTTTTCCTGTCCCTAACCTTTGCAGCAGCAGCAGCAGGGACTTCTTTGACTATAAGCCGAAGGTTAGGTGGATCCTGGAACAGGTGCTGAGGGTAGAGCTGAAGTTGGAGCTTTGGACTAAGGTGGGACAGTGGTAAGCAGTGTGGGGCCTTACAGTGGCTAGTGGCGCAGAGATTATAATGTATCGGTCCTCTCTTCTCCCTCAATAGACAGGTTCGACCTTTTTGTCAGCAGCACAGGGGACTGGTCCAGCCCAGACCCTGAAAGGCACCTTGAGAGCGTTCTCCATCTCCCAGCCCCGGGTCCCTTACATGTAGTTACGGCTGAGGATTGACCGATGGGGCAACACATGAGTACCTGGTTCGTTTACGTTGCGCCAGATGTAAGCAGTTCCCAAAGGCTCTTGAAACTGCAGCATCAGTGTGTGTTTTCATTTTTTAACCACCCAGATTTTTTGCACATCTCAATTCCTCACCTAAAGCTCACTGCTCCTTACTCCGTCTCTGATGCCATTCCTTCCATTGGGATGTTGTTTCGCTTATGTCAACCTGCACATGGAATTCCTGCACCAGAGCTCCCGGAGTGAGGCTTGCATAGTTGGTTTGTAGCAGAAACTTTGTATATTTTTTAAGATTATACTTATTTACCTTCAGAGAAGGGGAAGGGAAGGAGAAAGAGAGAGAAACATCTATGTGCAAGAGATACATTGACTGGTTGCCTCTCTCACACCCCAACCCAGGACCTGGCCCGCAACCCAAGCATGTGCCTTGACAGGGAATCAAACCGGCGACCCTTCAGTTTGCAGGCTGGCACTCAATCCACTGAACCACACCAGTCGAGGCAGCAGAAACTTAAAAAAAAAAATATTTATTTATTTTTAGAGAGGGAGGAAGTGAGGAAAAGGAGAGAGAGAGAAACAATGATCACACACGCCTAACTTGGGACCTGGTCTGTAATCTAAGCATGTGCCCTGACTGGGAATCAAACCGGCGACCCTTTACTTTGCAGGCTGGCACTCAATCCACTGAACCACACCAGTCGAGGCAGCAGAAACTTTTATTGTCCTTGGATTGCTTTATTTTTATGATGAAAAGAATTTGGAATATTCACAGCTTTCTCCTTGTCCTTGTCTTACTGGAATTTTGTTATATCTTACTGACCAAGATCTCCTCTCCTGCACCTTAAAATATTTCTTTTGTTTTTGCTACCATAACATAGAAAGTTTCAAAGCATTTGCTAGTGTTTATCTTCACAGACCCTTTAAACAAATACAGTTTATATACTTCCTATCTAATATGTTTTCCAGTGAAATATATTTCCCTACTGGTGAATTCTACATTTTCAGGGAGAATAATAAGCGCATTATTTTTGGAGAATCCTAGCAGACGGTACTTCAGCCATGTCATCAAAGTTATCACCAGTAACATGTTGACATCACGTACTTCTGATACGATGCATTAAGAGGGCACATCACCCCGTAGTACCCTTATTGGCAATGCACAACCAAATCCAATCACGAGAAAGTATCAGACAAGCCCAGATTGAGGGACATACTACAAGGTAACTGACCAATATTCTTTAGAAGTCAAGGTCATGAAAGACCAGGACTGTCTGAGGAACTGTCACAAATCAGAGGAAACTAAGGGGGCATGACAACTAAATAGTGTGGGATCCTGGAACAGAAAAAGGATATTAGTGGGAAAACTGGTACAATGAGTAACTTCTATAGTTGTACCAGTGTTAACCTTTTAGTTTTGATAAGTGGCTATGGTTATGTAAGATGTTAATATAAGGGGGAGCTCGCCCTAGCTGGCGTGGCTCAGTGGGTTGAGTGCTGGCGTGCGAACCAAAGGGTCACCAGTTTGATTCCCACTCAGGGCACATGCCTGGGCCAGGTTCCCAGTTGGGGACATGTGAGAGGCAACCACACATCGCTGTTTTTCTCCCTCTCTCCCTCCTTTCCCCGCTCTCTAAAAATAAATAAATAAAATCCTTTAAAAGGGTGGGGGGAGCTAGATATAGGGTATTCAGGAACTCTGTACTATTTTTGCAGCTCTTCTGTAAGTCTGAAATTATCTCCAAAAAAAAAAAAAGTTTCAGAAACCAAAGGGGAGAGAGAGGGGATGAGAAGGAATGAATGAGAGAACGAGAACATTGGCTTCTGTGTGTGTTTTCTCCCTCTGGCATCTGGACCTGAAGGCTCTTGCCAGTGTAAACCCCTAGGGATTCCTCTGTCCCAGGCTGGCTTCCGAGGCACCCCTTTCATTTCTTCCCTAGGTCTGGTCTACTTTCTTCTTTTTAAATTTCTGTCAGCTTTTACTTTTCTTAAGTAGTTATTCTTAAGGTACCCATCTGCCTTGAGAAGTGTTCTATGTGTTCCTTTCCTTTTTTTTTTTTTTTTAAGTAAAATTTACACAGAATAAACAGTGGATGAATCTTACATATATGCATATCTTGTAACCACCACTCACATTAAAGATAAAAAGCATTTCCAATGTATGACAGTTTTTTCACATTTAATTGCTTCTTTGGGAATCTGATAAGAGTTGATTTTTCTTCCTAGAAAAAAACACACACACACGTAATGTATAAAATTTTTGTGTATAATTTTAGGAGTGTTTGAGGACTTCTTGAAGCTTGTCCATGGACTAACTGGGATTATATGGGGTATAGGATAACAATTAATTTGGATCCCATCTGCCCCAAACTACCAAGAACAGTGATAGTACTGTTGTGGGTAGGAATGTAGCCTCTGGAGACAGATCAGTTGTGTTCAAGTTCAGGTTCCATCTCTTACTATCTGTGTGGCTTTGGGTAAGTCACTAACTTGGTGCCTCAATTTTGTCATTTGTATAGAATGGGGACGATAATAGTATCTATGTAAAAGCTTTGTTGTGAGGATTAAATGGGTTATATGCGTGAAAGGCTTAAAACAGTCCCTGGCATACAGGGTGGGGCAAAACTAGGTTTACAGTTGTTTGTATGGAAAACAATGTGATAATTAATAGGAAAAATAAAAGAATAAACTGTTTTGCCTACTCACAAACCTACTTTTGCCCCACCCTGTAGAGTAAGGGCTATATAAGTTTTTGCTATTATCAGTTATTTTTATTACTCTGTGTTACACTTTTCTTCTCTTGCATTTTTTCTGGTTCCTTCAGACCCAGCCTGGAAGGGCTTTGCTGGCAGTTGCATTGATCTAGGGAGTGAAATGTCAAGATTCTGTGTGGGAAGCCCTTTGCTGTCTCTTTCTTCCTGTCCTTTTTCCCTATGGTAATGTCAGAAAGGATTTTGCCTTCTGTTTCTGATGTCCCACTGACCGCCGCCCAAGAACCAAGTCATTGCCATTCACCCTGTCCCTGCCTCTTTGAAGCTATTAGGGCTCTGACCAGTTGGCTCAGTGGGTTGGGCATTGTGCTGTAAACCAAAATGTTGCTGGTTTGATTCCTGGTTACAGCACATGCCTGGGATTTGGGCCAGGTCCTCAGTTGGGGGCATGAGAGGCAACTGATCGATGTTTCTCTCCCTCTTTTTCTCCCTTCCCTCCCTCTAAAAATAAATAAATTAATTAATTTTTAAAAGGAATTCTGGGAAGGTTTGTGAGCAGATGGTAGAGGTTCCTGCCTACTAGGGAGGAACAGCTGGTTGTGAGACTGGTTGAAACCTTTCACACCACAACCATACTTGGAGATAGCAAACACAATGTAAATATGTTCTTATGCCCGCATATTCTGCAGCTTGGTTCAGTTCTAATTTGAAAAAGTATTGATCGCATGGTTGAATTTGTTCCAGCAAACACAAGTGAGTGTTCTTTTACAGTACGATGTATGATGTACGGGTTTGGGGATGACCAGAATCCTTATACTGAATCGGTGGATATTCTCGAAGACCTCGTTATAGAATTCATCACTGAAATGGTAAGTTTTTTTGTAATTGGTCTTAGTTAATTAAAAATAGATTTGAAATTCTCATTTTAGATAAGACTAGAACTATGGCATCCTTCAGAAAAAGCTATCCATTCGGGTGCCTGTTTTGTGGAAGTTATTGTTTACTGTTTATTATTAAGGATGGAGATTGTGTGTGTGTGTGTGCGCGCGCGTGCATGTGTGTACATATATACACGAGGTCTGGGAAAAGTCCAGCCATTGTTAATATAAGGATGATAGTCTGTGCAACATCCATGTAACCTGGCAGCTGAGGAGAGTGGACTGGAATGCACACGCGTGAACAATGACAACTTCACTGTACTAGTCAGTGGGGACGGTAGATGCCGTTGAGTGAGCATGTGCACTGTGTAGCCATCGCATTCAGATGACTGAGCGAGTAGAGCAACAAATCTGCATCAAATTTTGTGTTAAGCTTGAACATTCCTCGGTGGAAACTATTCAGATGATTCAGAAGGCCGCAGCTATGGGCAGCTGGTGATTGGCAGCTTCTTCATGACAATGCACCCGCTCATGCATCACGTCTCTTGCAGATTTTTTTTTTTTTCCCCAGAAACATCAAATCACCAGGTGACTCAGCCCCCGTACAGCCAGATTTGGTGCCCTGCGATTTCTGGCTTTTCCCTAAACTAAAATGACCTTTGAAAGGGAAGAGGTTTGAGGCCGCCAATGAAATTCAGGAAAATACAATGGGGCAGCTGATGGTGGTTGGGGTAACTGTGTTGAGGTCCCAAGATGCCTCCTTTGAAGTCTGAGCCGTCAGTGTCCTGTGTACAGTGTTTCTTGTATCTTCTACAGTAAATGTGTCTTTCGTAGTACATGGCTGGGTACTTTCTGGACAGGCCTCGTGTACACACACACATGTATGCACGCTCCCTGTAGAGACAACTAATGCTAGGATTTCGGTGAATATTCTTTAGTCTTTTTGCATGTATTTTTTTAATTTACAAAATTGAAATCATGTATTTATTACTACAGTCTTATAACCTGGGTTTTTGTGTTTTTTATTTTCCATTTAGGTAAGACTGGAGCATTTCCCCATGTTAGTGCATAATAATCTCTGTTGTTAATGGTTTCATAATATGAATTGAATCCATGTGCCCAGATTTATCTGCTTAAAACCTTACTATTTAGTTTCCCTGTTTTAGTCATTTGACATTGTGCGGTGATGAACCTTTGTGCAAAGGATGAATACATAATGATAGGGGTGAGAGCTGATTTTAAGAAAACCCAGCACTATTGAGATGGACGCGAATTTTAAATGAAATTGGTGATTAAAAAGAAATTACAAGAGTAATTTCCCCCAAAACTACATATATCAAAAAACAAACAGGAAACATCAATAAATTTGGTAGCTTTCATGTCCCTAAAATTAAAACATGTCAATAAAGCAAGAGAGACATTGCTCATCGTGCAGTAGAAAGTGGACAGAGGACATGAGTAGAGGATAATTCACAAGTGAATAGCTGTGATGGTTAGAAGAGAAAAAATCTTCAAATTCACCAGTGTTAAGTACATGCAAATTAAGAGTAAAATACTAGATTTAAAACCCATGAATTCAATATGTTTCTTTGTAATAGACTCACAAGGCGATGTCAATCGGAAGACAAGGGCGGGTGCAAGTTGAAGATATCGTCTTCTTGATTCGAAAGGACCCACGGAAGTTTGCTCGAGTGAAAGACCTGCTTACTATGAATGAAGAATTGAAACGAGCTAGAAAAGCTTTCGATGAAGCCAACTATGGATCTTGACGACTTCTGTACTCTCTGAAGCTTCGCTGTCTTCTGAGGAGACCGTGTGTAAAAGTAACCATATGTTTTACCCAGTAAGGTCCTGACAACTGACCATGTAAGTGAAAGACGGAAAAGGACAGAGTTTCCCACCTTCTTTTTCATGTCTTCGATTTTGGGGCGATAGCTGAGCCTTTAACAGCCCGCCGTGGTACTACCGCACCTGCATTACTTGCGGGGTTTTAATGACCACGTGTAATTTGAAGGACCTTGCAGACCACGCAGAACCTGGCTTTTGGTTGTCTGAACAGTGAAGTAGTATTCATGTTCCGGGTGGATTTGTGCCATTGTAGGCGATGCTGAGGTCTAAACACGACACCTGTGCCTTTATGAGAGCTGAGCCATGGCAGCCAAACTGGAACATTTTTATACTGCAGCAGTCCGAGGGGTTACTAAAAGGTAGTGAAATGGTTTGTGTTTCTTTTAAGGAGAAGATGATAGAAGAAAATACAGTCTTTTATAGGGGTGTTTATCTGTCTTAAGGTAATAATTTGTTTTAATATTTCCTTTTGATGAGTGATTTACGGGAGGGAGAAACTAAAAATTTCATGAATGCTTCTGTGTTGAAGCCTTTTTGATTTAAAACCTCTTGGGCTTCTTATACTATTTGTCAAGTTTTAAGAGGACTCATTTTCCCAGGTCAGATTTCCCTTCTAAATAAAAATAAAGGCTTTCAGTTAGAGGAGTGGCATTGCTTAGAAAGCCGACGGCAGGATAAGCGTTTGGGTGGTGTTTTATGAACACTTGTTAGTGCTTGTTCATTACAGAAATGCGTACTCGACTAAAACCGTACGTGGCTGTGGAAACCACTTTTGTAGATCAAGATATACAGGTTTTGTATGTAGTTGGCTTATTGTGTTAAATTATTATTGTACTTAGCTTAACATAAGGATTAAAATTGCATTTAGAGAGATCAGTGAATATTACTCTTTGTGAAACTGATGTCTTGTGTGCCACTTCTAAACATCTGCGAATCAGTACTCAGGAAAATTATACTCTCTTAACCTATTGATACTGGATTAAAGTGTGAAAAGTTAAAAAAGATTAATACTTTAATTTGACTATGTGATTTATAAACTCCCCCCCATTACTGGTAATAATAATTCTAGCTGCTTAATCTCATTTAAAACGTTTTTCTGTATTATTATTATAATGCACTTGAATTGATAGTAAGATTCAAGATAGCTGGACTGATCTTTTTGTTATTTAAAAAGTAAAAACCAGTTGAAAAGCTGTTTCCATCTAAGCTGAAGTCAAGAGTGGGAGCAGAAAACATTAATCTGTCACTGTTTTTGCTAATGAGGTCTGCCACACTCTGACGAGGGAGGGAGCTGGTGGTAACACGCACCTGGGCCGTTGTACCGGGTGCCTGCGTTACGCTGCTCTGGCCGCTTTAGCAAATGTCATCCCCCGGGCGGCTTAGACAACAGATCCCCTTTCTCAGAGTTCTGGAGGCTGGAAGTCCGAGTCCTGGCGCCAGCTCGGCGGGTCCTGGCGAGGACTCTTCCTGGACTGCAGATCGCTGCCTCTCCCTGAGCTCCCACGTGGCCAAGAGCTCCGTTGTCTCTTCCTCTTCGTGAAAGGGCGGCGCTTCTGTCGCGTCAGGAATCTGCCTTGATCCCCTCCTTAAAGGCTTTGTCTCCGTACAGTCGAATGGAGGGGGTGTCACGTACAAATTTTAGAGGGACACAGCTCAGTCTGCATAGCGGTGCTGTTAGTCTTACTGTCTTTGCCAGGGACCCTGGCATGTAAGAAGTTTTGTGTGGGTACGTAAAGAGAAAAGACCATGTGAAGATACCAGAGGAAGGTTTTGTATGGCACTTTGTATTGAGACTTTTTCAGGTTGCAAATGTTAGAACTTAAAAATAGCATACACAAAAAGGGAATTTATTGGCATGTTCAACTGCAACAAGGAAAAGAAGAACCTGAAAACCAAGACACTGTCCATCTTTATCCTTATTTTGGCTTTACTCGCAGGGACCTCCGTGTATCCAGGGAACAAGAAGGCAGGTAGTTCTAGGGCTCCATCCATGTAACTCCTAATTGAGGAAGCTGCTTCCCTTCCTAATACAGAGAATTCCAAGCAAGGATGGTGACTGCCCCGGCTCGGGCATTCCTGGGCCAGTCGCTGTGGCCAGGAAGGCGCTGTACTGGAGCCTGGGTCTCAGGCCCTACCGCTGGTGGGAGCTGGGCACTGCTGTCAGCAGGAAGAGGAAAGAGGCCGGGCAGGCGAAATACCAGATGTGCGCCGACTTCATCCGTGCCGGTACTACGGCAGCGTGCCTCTCTCCCTGGTCTAGAGCTGCACTGTGTAATATGGTAGCCACGGGCTACATCGGGCTTTTTAGCTAATTGAAGTGCAATAAAATCGAAAATTTTTCGTTGCACTAGCTGTATTTCAGGTGCCCAGTAGTGCCCAGTTGCCGCAGGGCTAGTGGCTGCTGCACCGAACAGTGCTGATACCATTTCCTTTATCACAAAATTCCTCTGCACGGTGCTAATCTTGCTAATCTAACGTGTCACGTGGTCTAAGTGAATTCACTTTTTTTTTGTTTTGTTTAAATTACTGTGGAAAATCTCAAGTACATACAATCAGAGAATAGTCTCTTGAGTCCCTACCTTTGATATAATTAACCAGTCTTTTGCTAATGTGATGTCTACTATTCTTCCATCATTTTTAGGGGGTAGAGGGGCAGTATTTTAAAGCAAATTTCAGATACTGTATCATTTTATCTATAAACATTTCAGTATGTATCTCTAACAAAAAGTTTTAAAAGGTAGCCCCAATACTATTATACTCTAACAAAAATTAACCCTAATTCCTTAATATTCCATCTGTAAACCTGATCCATTCTGAAATCACTTGATTTGTCTCAAAGTATCTTTTTGAGTTTGTGTCTTAGTGTCTGTTGCTGCTGTAAAGTTACTGCAAGTTTAGTGACTTAAAATCATTATCTTACCAGTTCTCTAGGTCAGAAGTTGGACACGGGCCTCACTGGGCTAAAATCGAGGTACCTGGAGGGCCACGTTCCTTTCTGGATGTTCTAGGAAAGAATCTGCTTGTTTGCCTCTTGCATCTTCTAGAGACAGTGTTCCTTGGCTCATGGTCTGCTCTCGCCTTCAAAGCTAGCCCTATTGCATCTCTCCGAGCCCGAGTCCATAGTCATAGCTCCCTCTGACCCCAGGTGGGAAAGGATCTCTGCTTTTAAGGACCCATGTGATGGTGATGGACCCAGCTGGAAAGCCCAGGCTAATCTCCCCATTCCCAGGCCCTTTGACTTAATCACATTAGCAAATCCTCTTTTACAGTGGAACTGGAATGTAGAGTTCACGAAGGAGAACAGCAGGTCTTGCTAAAAGGTAGGTTCTTAAATAAAAACAGCTGACACTTAGGCTCTGGCCAAGTAAGTAGCTCAGTTGGTTAGAGTGTCCTGAAATGCCAGGGTTGTGGGTTCAATCCCTGATGAGGGCACATATGAGAATCAACCAATGAATGCGTAAGTGAGTGGAACAACAAATCGATGTTTTTCTCTCCCTTCCTCTCTCTCTAAAATCAATTAAAAAATATTTCTGTGTTTAAAAAGAAAACAGGAAAAATGGCTCGCAGGGCCAGAGGCAAAGCAGAGGTGGAGGTGGGAGGGTTGTTGCCTGGGGACTTAGCTTCAAGATTGCCTTGTTACGGAAACTAGAAACTTGGGTTGATTAGAGTGTGGTCGCTATACACCAGGGTTGTGGGTTTGATCCCCAGTCAGGGCACATACAAGAATCAACCAACGAATGCATCAATACGTGGAACAACAAATTGGTCTCTCTCTCTTAAATCAATAAATAAAAAATTTTAGAAGTACATCTCCATGTTGAAACAAGAGTATATTTTTCTTTATTAGGTTTACCCATGCACATATAATTTAAGCTTTTGTGTAGGGGTCTGGTCCAGACAGGAGCTCTGGGAGAACTGGTATTCTACGTACATAGTCCTTGAATCTGCTTGAAGGATGAGCAGCAAGGGTGGCACTTTGTTGTCCCAGAACTGGGGCACAGCTTGCTGGGAAGCACGCAGCTCTTTGGTGTGTGCATTTATGAGTGCGTGTTCTAACAATGAGAGTAGAGGTTTTAAAGCAAGTTCCCTTTTCCCCACTGAACTTCCCCTGAAGAGCTCAAGGCAAGATGTCCCAACCTAAGCTTGGATTCAGATTTCTTCCTACTGTTTGGACAAAACAAAAACGACTCCCCTTTTTAGAAGTGAGATTTGAGAATCATATTAACAGGGGTCCACCTTAGCCCGGAGGCACTTATGTCACAAGGCACCATGACTCATTCTGCCAAGTTAGAACCTGCGTTTTTAAATGTTGCCTAACCTAGTTCCTAAGCAGAGTAGGCAGGCACTCAATAAATATTTGGCGGATGATGGAGGCAGTGCCTCGGGACCTAAGGACAGTCCTTCATCTGAGGAGGCCTTGTCCTTTCAGAACAATTCCTGCTTTGCAGCAACTAGAGTGAAAGACAAGTAGATCTAATCTCAACCAGTGTGGCCGAGTATAGAAGGAAAGGTGATACCTTAGGCGACAGCTATTAAGGTTGTAGTGTAAAACTTGATGTTACACTGGGAAGCAAACACACAATCAATGCATTTGTCAGTGTACAAGTAATAAGATGTACCAGATGTCTTGTATTTCAGTGCCTGGTTTCTTTCCTCTTCCCATCCCCCTTTTCTGGAAATACTGTATAATGGTTATGTATTTGCTCTAACAATTCTGATTGATATGCATTGAAAACTGAGATGCAGATGACACTATGCCACAGAATATAGGGGATACAAACATGAATAAGACCCTTTATTCCCTCTACTTTGTCAGAATAAAGTCCTTTTTCTTGAAGTCGAAACTTGCAGTTGCTACAGAGTAAAATGGGAAAAAATGTAAGAGTCAGAATGGCTAGAATCTTGGCTCTGCTACACGGTAACGATTTGACCTTGGGCAGGTTATTTCCCTTAATCTCCAAATGTGAATTAACAGGCATTTTAAAGGAGATTGTGAGGCTTAAACAACAGGTAAACACCACATTTTGTGCTTAATGAATGCCAAAACCAATGTAATACAATAATTTGGGTTTTTTTTTTTTACTAGCACTCTGCATGTAATAGGTAGTCAAATGTTTGTCAGCTTGTCCCTAATTAGTAACTCTAGATCCAGTTAAATATTGAAATGTTTAAATGGTTCTGGTTTTTGCAACTACTGTTGTTTGAGAATCGAGATTGAGAAATGGGTTTTCAAGTGAAATATACTGGCCAAATAACTGACAAACTATTTCCAGGACATATCATATCTGCCCACTTTTTCAATTTAAACATTCTATAAAGGTTGTTTTTGTCTTTGTTTCAGATATCAACACCTGGGGTAACATTAAGTCATGTTTATATTTCTTTGTGGTCATTTATCATTGAGAAAATTCTTAGTGAAGGCTTTCTTCCAGGTGTTAATCAGGGCTAGACAACTGAAATTTTGGAATTTAGCTTTTTGTGCTTCTCATTGTTTTCCCTGAATTTGTGAATATTTTCTTAAAACCTTTTCCTCAAGCTATCACTTCTTTGTATCTTGAACTGGAGCAAATTCCTCCTTTACAGAAATGTTTGTGTTTATTCTTACCAGTCTATTTTTAAAACATTTCCCCCACCTCGGGAGGCCCAGCTCACTCTGGGCGTTTTGCCTTGGTGAGTACCAGCTTATTGCAGGCTTGTGTCCCTGTGTTCCTTAGATCTACGTGGTTTTTACCCCCTGAACACTTTAATTCCGCTCATATGAGCATCACGTATATTTGTGGAATACTAATTATACACCGAGGGGAAGTGAACCTGGAAGCTCTGGTTAGAAATAAATGATAAAGACATTCAAGGGCCTTAGGGTTTGCAAGCCGGGAACACAACTAGGCAATACCCAGAGTGTTCTGAAGAACAAAAACTAAGTTCTCGTAGTGAAAAGTTCATTCTTGAGTAGAATCAGTCCTGACTTCTTAGCTTCTGGATTGGTCCAGATGAAGATCTAATAGATGTGGGGTGGTCTGGATGATGAATGTCCTCATACTGCACCGAAGGGGTGGGGAGTATTGAGGTTTCCTGCCAATGAGCTTACACCCAAAGGGGTAGTAAAAAACCGAACACTTGAATATTAAATAACTGACAAATGCTTCAAGGCAGATCATCATGAATCAAGAAGGGGTTGGTTATTAAGCTGCTGGAGTTTCAGGAAGGATGAGGCTTGGAAAAACAGGAGGGGGCAAGATTAATTTCATTGGCCTGTAGTAACACATTATCCAGGAGGATTATTAAGAGAATTCTAATGCGCGGAGGACTGTAGGTCGGCAGGCGACAATCCCCTACGCTATTTCGGGACACATGGTCACGGTGGCCAGGGGACTGCGTCCAGGCTGCGGGTCTCACGCAATTCTCGGGCCCGCTCTTCCCCGGGTCTAGCCAGTCCTTGGAGCGTTTGCCGGGAGCCCGTGGGTCCAGAAGGGTCCTCACCTCGCGGGACTCCGCCCGCCCAGCCGACTCTCCTATCCGCGCAGGCACCTGCCTGGCCGCCCCGCTGGCGGGGTCCTGAGGCGCCTCGGGGAAGCGCGGCGATTGGCTGGGCTCGGGGCTGGAACCGGGCTCTGCACCGTTTGACAACCGCAGTCTGCAAGAGGCAGGGCTGAGCGGCGACCTGGGAGGGGCGGACGGGAGGAAGGGCGGACTGAGGATCTGATGGACTGACGCCCGCCGGAGGGAGGACCGGCGCTGAACCCAGACCGCTGCTCTCGCGTTCCCGCCCCACCCGGAGCCGGCGCTTCGGGCCCCGGCAGCCGGCCTCCCGCTGCTTTCTCCTTGCTGCCGCTCCGGGCTCGCCCGCAGGTGAGTGACTCCGGGAGGCGGGGTCGGGCCGCACTGCACACCTCGCGTTGCCATGGTCACCCGTCGCCACCTGTCACCACCTGACGGGGCTTTGAGCCAGGCGACCCCCAGGGCGGCGCTCGTGGCGGGGGAGCAGGGCCTTGGGTAGGCTTGGGTGCTGACTGGGTGGGACTGGGGTTGCGGGTGAGGGCCCCGGCGCCGCCGAATGAGGATCTGGGAACTGCGGGCCAACGCGAGGCCGCTGCCCCTGGACCACACCTTCCCCTTGCTGCCAGCCCGGCTGGGGGGGGGGCGCAGCGACGCCCCGCGCCCTGGCTTCGCACACCCCTGAGCCCTGAGAGGCCGCGGGGGTCGTGCACACCTCGCTAATGCCGAGAGGCGGGAGAGGGGCAGGAGGGCCGATGATTCTTCCTTCCTCGCCTCCACCGAGCCCGTGCGAGAAGTGGACACGCCTTGGCCGGAGGAGCGGGGAGCTGCGGAGCTGCGAGCAAGCGGCAGCCAGGGGCAGCCCCGCGGTGCCGGGCTTGGCGGTTCTTATACCAGCAGTCTATGGGAGCAGCCTTTGGGGGTCTGGGTGGGCGTCGTGGGGGAGGGGGAGGGCGGCGACTGGATTGGGAACCCGGGTTGAGCCCGGGCGGGGGCGCCTGCCTGGGAGACGTGGGAGGTCGTAGAGCTCCTTGGGTTAAGCCGGTTCCCTGTAATGGGAGAAAGAGGTTGGGGCTGCAGCTCTGGGGCCAGGCCTTGGCCAAAAGGGCCGGAGGCGGGGGGCAGGCAGCGGCGGAGTTTGACCAGCATCAGATTTTTGCCTTCTCTGTACCCAGATTCGCAGTCACTAACCACGCATGGTGTCTGAGCCGAGCGTTTTTTGGCAATTTGGTTCTCTGCATAATGAAAGGCGAAGTCTTTGTTCCGCCCAGATTCATAGGTGGTGATCCTCACACTTAATTTCCCTCCCTTTGTTGTAGACTTCATAGAGTACTTCAAGAAGTTCATGGCACAGGAATTAACATGTAGGTTTTAATGTGCTAGAAATCTTTTTTTCACAGTAAATCCAAGTAGATTTTTTTTTAATTTTTGGTCTCCAGGGTTGGCATGTGTTGTCATTGAAATTTTACTAGACAGGAGAAACGCCTCGGAGCCCATTATCCTTTATATGGCATATTCTAGAGGTCTCATTTCAAAGGAAGATACAATGAACAGTTTTACCTTAGGGTTTAGGGGTAGATAGCTTCCACACAGGAAGGAAAAAATATACAATGATGGAGAAGACAAGCAATTAAGCCGTAACAGTATATTGTTAGGTTAAAAAAAAAAACAACCTTGAGTTTAGATACCATTAGATAGAACTTAAAAAGCTTTTTAATTACAGTTGACGTACAGTATTCTATTAATTTTAGGTATAGTAAGTATGTAATTGTGTGTGTGTAAGGGATTTTAACCTGCTTATCTTCCCTCCAACTTCATGATTTTTCCCCCTCTCTGTCTTTTTAAAAGCCAGCACTAGGATTGTATCATAAGAGAACTGGGGTCCTGTCCTGTGTCTGTAGTTACATAGCTGTGTTCAGCCTCTTCCGTGGGTGAGGTGGCGTTTATCAGTTACTTACTGAATGGACAGTGTGTGAGGGGCTTGATACGTGCTGCAGTTCGAGAAACACTCCAAAATAAGCACGAAAAGATGCAGATTTCCTTAGCAGATTGGCAGGCTGGAAGCCAGGATTTAAGTTTCCCTTTGCTGCTGATAACAATCTTGGAAGAGCTCCTTACCCTTCTGTTGGGTCCGATTCTAGATCTGTAAAATGGGGATAGTACCTGCTCCTGTTTCAGTCTGGGAATGGGCTCTGAAGTCGAACAAAATAATGTATTTGAAAGCACTCTGGGAAAAAAATTTAAGGCATCTATTGATTACCTTTTAATAAAGTGGACCATTGGCAAGGGTAATTAAAATTTTCTGCATGCTCTAGCTAACATTTTCAGGTCCAGGACCTTATTTCTTATGGCTTTAAAAGGCTCCCGGGAACTATTAAGGTGCGTTTTTACTTCCCAACAGAGGTTCTTTATTGCTGTGGTTACACGGAGAAAAGGGTGTTTCCTCCCTATATGTGGGTCAGGGTTGCTTTTCTGTTTTTAGTAGGAGGTTCTCATATTTAGAAAATAAGACTATGGCAAATAACTGTGACTTGCATTTCATTTGGTATTGAAGAATCCTCAGTGTAGATCATTGGTTCTTGATTTGCAAAGAAGTAGCTTACTTTGTTCTGTGTGACCCGTGCTTTTCAAACAGGAGCATTCGCAGCATTGGAGAGAAGATGCTGTGCGCCAAGGGATAGGTTTGTGGTCACATCACATGGCACACACTTACGGAGTGACCGTCATTTTTACGCGAAGACTTAGATTAAAATACATTGTTTTTATATCAAAACAAAAAGATAATACAGACAATGGAATATTTACACTATTTCTAAGGTAAAATTCAAAGACTTAAAAAAATTTAATGCTTAAGGGCTCTCCAAAGATATGCTCAGTTTCTTGGGCCCTTACGGAGAGAAGTGTAGGAAGCACTGCCTCAGACTTGGCAGCTGATGAATGAGAAATCACTGCATTGCCCAGGAAGCAAGTGGAATTCCAGTTTCTAAAACTTTGACTGACATCAGGCTCAAGATGCCCTCAATCCTAATCATCCCCTCTTGTTTTCACCCCTGCAAATGTCACAGTGTTGTAGTGGAAAGGTCACCGGATTGCAGTGAGACAGACCCTCTTGGCCCATTCTTCTGTACCTTTTGCTGTGTGACCTTGGACATGTACCTGATGTCTCTGAGCATTAGTGTTATCTGTAAAATGAAATTATAGAGTTGTAAGAATTACGTAGATAATACATAGGAGTATTTAGCACAAGGCCTGACATAGTAGATGCACAATAAATGTTAGTACCCTTTCCCTTTCCCTCTGTGCCTCTTAGGATAGTAACAATCCGTCAAACCCGTTCTTAGTGGAAACCACGGTACCCCTCTGATCTCCCACTGCATTTCATTTGTAATTCTTTTATGGCACTCTTTTTTTTAAAAGATTTTATTTATTTGTTTTTAGGGAGAGGGGAAGGGAGGGAGAACGAGAGGGAGAGAAACATCAGTGTGCAAGAGAAACATGGATCGATTGTCTCTTGTATGCGCCCCAGCTGGGGGCTGAACCCACAACCCGGGCATGTGCCCTGACCTGGAATCGAACCGATGGCCTTTTGCTTTGTGGAACGGCATGAATCAACTGAGCCATACTGGTTAGGGCTGTGGTACTCTTTACTTTCTTTTCTGATTGTTTCGTGTGGCCGTTGAGGAGTGCCTGCATCTTGGGAGGTGTTAGTTTCACGGTGTGCAGTTGCTGACCAGACCATACCTGGTGTGTTGTGCTCCATTGGAGGTGTATTAAGAGGGAGATCAACAGATGTTAAGAGGAGAATGACCAGAATGGTAGGGGGTCTGAAAGCCATGTGAAAAATAATTGAAGGGAATAGGGGGATAAATAGGATTATTGGCAGATTCACCTGTGTGAAAGTTTTTACCCTAATAGATTTGTATTAGCTGACCCAGAAGACATAACTAGATAAAAGTCACAAGTAGATTTCAATTCCATATTAGAAAAAAAAACAAACCTTTTTTACTTGTGAAAAAAGTGAAGTTCTGTATTATCTATTGTTGTGTAAAAAATCACCCCAAATTAGTGGCTGAAAACAGCAAATCTCACTGTTTCTGAGGGTCAGGAATCTGGGCACAGCCCAGCGGCACGCCTCTGAGTTAAGGCCTCCTGGGGCTGCAGTCAGGATGCCCCCCGGGCGCCGTCTCACCTGAGGACTTGCCCTGGGACATTTCCGTCCCAGCTGTTGCGGGCCTGCCCCTTTCAGGCTGCGGCACTGAGGGCCTCCGTTCCTCAGTGGCTGTTGCTGGGAGGCTTCCCTTAATTGTGGCCCTTGGATCGTTCCACACGGTTGCGTCTCAACACAGCAGCTGGCTTCCTTCAGTCAAGATGGATACTGAAGTCTCTCTAAGCCTTGGACGTGACACCCCAGCATTTCCATACTCTTGGGTAGAAGTGAGTCACTGAATCCAGCCTACACTCAAGGGCCAGGGACTACAAAAGGCTATGAAGACTGGTGGGCTCGTCGGTGACCACGTTAGAGACTGCCTTTCACGGGTGCGCTGGGGTGCGCTGGGGGCTACCTACCTAATACCTTCTGTAACTACTACAGCAGTATCATCGACTCTACTCCCTGTGCTGACGTGACATCCCCATGACTATTTTTATAACCGGTGATTTGTACATCTTGATCCCATTCGCCTTTTTGTTGCTGTGATGATTCAAGAAACAAACTTCAGTTCTTTCTATGATTAATACCTAAAGCTTTTGGCCAAGAGTCAGGAGACCTTGGGTTCTTAGCTCTGCCTAATGTCTAATAATAATTGTATAATTAAGTGGCGGCACTATTGCTCACTGGTTAAGTAGGATTCACATCTTGAATTGTTTTTAACAATGGACTGCTTTGGTCTGTCCGTACTTACCACCAGGTTTCTCTTGAGGTCAGTGGCACAATTTGCAAGCTTTCTGCCTGGAAAAGTGTTCAGTCTGAGACCAGAGATCACCGCAGAGTCTGATAGGCCTTAACAGATCCACTGGACGAGGCTCTAAGCAAGCGAACTAAGAGAGTGTGTTATTTAAGAATAGAATAAAACTTTCTATACATTTTGGTTCTAGATTTAAAGTTCTTATGCCTTAAATTAACGCCCTAATTTTGCTTTTAGTTGTGCTCCAAAAACTAAATTATGTTTAGCAAAGCATTGTAGCAACACAGTTAAAATTTATCTAGATTTATCTAGATTTATCCACGTGTGTGTGGTATCCATTTGTGTGGTATCTTTATCCATTTGTGTGGTATCTTATAGATAATTCAGAAACTGAAGTTTGGCCCTGTCCAGGTGGCTCAGTTGCTCGGAGTGTAGCCCGTGCACCAGAAGGTTGTGGTTTCAGTTCCTGGTCAGGGCACATACCTAGGTTGTGGCTTCGATCTCTGGTCAGGGTGAAGATGGACGGCAACCAGTGGATGTTTCTCTCTCACATTGATGTCTCTCTCTCTCTCTCTCCCTAAAATTAATAAGAAATATCCTCTGTGAGGATTTAAAGTAAAAGTTT
The DNA here is from genome assembly GCA_028533065.1 of Trachops cirrhosus. Classification (NCBI taxonomy): domain Eukaryota; kingdom Metazoa; phylum Chordata; class Mammalia; order Chiroptera; family Phyllostomidae; genus Trachops; species Trachops cirrhosus. The sequence goes on along the minus strand of CM052551.1, from coordinate 6,369,163 downwards.
AAAAACTAAAGTTCGTTTTAAACTTGAAAGTCACACTTTGGAGTTCTTAGATCTTCCCTTCTTTCCTTCCATCCTTCCTTCCTGCCTTAGTTCCTTCCTTCCTTCCTGTTTCTTTTGAGGCTCCCTTCCCTCTTCCCAGTTTCAATACTGCCTATTTTTTTTATGTTTTTCATGGCTCTATAAATTTAAATAATATAATTTAAAATTTCATGGGGTTTATTAAGTAGGGGTTAGGAAGTACCATATTTTGCCATGTATAATGCGCACCCATATTTTTGGCCCAAACTTTCAGGGAAAAAAAATCTTTCATTTTAATTTTTTAATTCAATTTTTAATTAATTTATATTTAGAAACAAAATCAATGATCATATTCCATGGTATTATTTTGTATACAGATATTGTTATTGCTTTCTAGAGTTATACTTTTAATGCATAAGCATAAATAAAAGAATTAAAAACATTTATGTACTCAGATATGGCACCAGCTTGCCGGCTCTGTGGGTGGAGGGTCTAGAAAAGGGACAATGACTCTGCTCACCTCGATGCCAGGCACTTCCGTTCCTCCCTGAATGCCACTAGTGCCTTTCAAGCTGCTACCCCAGTGCTGGAGCTCAGAGGGAGTGGGTCTGAGTAGGTGCGCTGAGACAAAGAAATATGGCCCAAATGAAATAACAGATCAAAACTCCAGAAGAACTGAGCGATGAGAAGATAGCCAGCCTATCAGATGTAGAGTTCAAAACTCTGGTAATCAGGATGCTCACAGAAATGATTGAGTATAGCAGCAAAATAAAGGAAGAAGTGAAGGCTATACAAAATGAAATAAAGAAAAATATACAGGGAGTCAACAGTGAAGGGAAGGAAACCAGGACTCAAATCAATGATTCGGAACATAAGGAAGAAATAAATATCCAAATGGAACAGAATGAAGAAACAAGAATTCAAAAAAGTGAGAGACTTAGGAACCTCTGGGACAACTTTAAACATTCCAACATCTGAATCATAGGGGTGCCAGAAAGAGGAGAGGAAGAACAAGAAATTGGAAACTTATTTGCAAAAATAATGAAGGAGAACTTCCCCAATCTGGCAAAGGCAATAGATATACAAGTCCAGGAAGCTCAGAGAGTCCCAAAGAAGTTGGACCCAAAGAGGAACACACCAAGACACATCATAATGAAATTACCCAAGATGAAAGATAAGGAGAGAATCTTAAAATCAGCAAGAGAAAGGGGGGGTTACCTACAAAGGAGTTCCCATAAGACTATCAGCTGATTTCTCAAAAGAAACCTTATAGGCAAGAAGGGGCTGGAAAGAAGTGTCAAAGTCATGAAAGGCAGGGACCTACATCCCAGATTGCTCTATCCAGCAAAGCTTTCGTTTAGAATGGAAGGGCAGATAAAGTGCTTCCCGGATAAGGTCAAGTTAAAGCAGTTCATTATTATAATAGCCCTTATTATAGGAAATGTTAAAGAGACTTATCTAAGAAAAAGATGATCAAAACAATGAACACTAAAATGACAACAAACTCACAACTATTGACAGCTGAACCTAAAAAAACAAAAATTAAAAAAACAAAACTAAGCAAACAACCAGAACAGGAACAGAGTGACAGAAATGGAGATCACATGGAAGGGTATCAGTGAAGAGGGGGAAGGGGGAGAGAGGGGGAAAAGGTACAGGGAATAAGAAGCATAAGTTGTAAATATACAACAGACAGGGGGATGTTCGGAACAGTGTAGGAAATGGGGAAGCCAAAGAACTTACATGTACGATCCATGGACATGAACTAAGAGGGGCATGCTGCAGGGAATGGGGCTTCCGGGCAGAGGAGTATAAAGGAGAGAAGAAATAATGGGACAACTGTAATAGCATAATCAATGAAATATACTTAAAAAACATTTATATAGATATAGAATTAGTACTAATGATGTATAATGTGCACCACTATTTTTCCCTCAAAAATTTGGGCAAAAAGGTGCACATTATACATGGCAAAATATGATATATTTTATTAGACACACTAATAGTCTGTGTGTCTAATAAACTAGAGATTTATTAGAGATTTTTTAAATTCTTTTACTTTTAGAGAGAGAGGAAGTGAGGGAGAGGGAGAGAAAAATCGAGTGCATGCTCCAACAGGAGCCTGCAACCCAGGCATGTGCCCTGACTGGGAATCACACCGGAGACCTGGTTTGCAGGCTGGTGCTCAGTCCACTGAGTCACACCAGCCAGGGGTAGGCCTGAAGAGATCTTTTAAAATAAAAAGTAATCTTTAATTTTAATTTCTAATAAAGTTGAGCTAATACCTTTTGTCTCAGTAGCTAAAAGAACATTTAAAAGTCTGGTTAGATTGTTATTAATGCAAACTTGTAGATTATTTACCTACTCTGTTGATATTCTTTAATAGAAGAATAATATGAAAGATCATAGAACCGTGGACCTCTCTTAGAAAATTATTTCAGAACTGTGAAGCCTTTTCTTTTTGGCATATTTAAGTGATATGTTGCCATATGTTACCTTGTTTTTGCAAGGTGTCTTTGCTCTTCCCTTTCTGGGAGATCGGTGTGGTACAGTAGAAGGAGCTTTAGAATCTGGCAGGCTTTTGGTTCCAACCTTACACGAGGGTCATAACCTTCAGCGGCTGTTATTTCCTTCCCTTCTTCCCTCCCTCTTTTTCTTCCTCTTTCTTTCTGTCTCTTGCTCTGTGTCTGTCTCTTTGCCTGTCCTCTTTCGTTCTATATTTATGTCTCTTTTTCACAATCAGAAATCCTAATTGTCCTTGCTACAAGGCTTAAGTAAGACAGGAATTGGGGAGGAGGAGACAATTTCTTATCTGTGTACCAAGCTTAGCCCAGCTGTTCAAAGAATTAATGAAGAATTCAAGAGTTCTACTTACTCTGTTTAAGGAACTAAAGAGAAATTGATGTAAAAATTAATCTAAATATGTGTGTGTCTGTCCTTTGTTTTGCTGAGCTCTCAGCTTCCCTGTGGTACTTTAAAAGATTCCCTGGTTGGTGTTGACGTGGACGCTGATATCAGGATTTATGTCCTGGCACACTCAGTGTGGATGCTAGGCTGATTTCCTCACCTTACAGAGCCGAGTATCTTCATCTGTAAAATGGATGAAATTGTCTGTCTCATAGGATTGTTATAAGTATCCATCAAACAAAAGTAAAGACTGTAGAATAGTACCATCAGATTTTGCATTGTAAACGTAGCAGTTAATCCCGTCTTGGTAATTCTACTGTAGTTGGCCCCTTGGTAGAGAGAGAACCTTGAGATCTAATCTTGTAGTAATTTTTTTTCATTCTCATAATTTTTTCTCTTTAAAGTTATAAATTGTATTCATACAAGAAATGTGTGTCTAAACATACAAGTAACGCGTGACCATGTATTGGCCGTAAACTATTTACATGTTACAGATGGGTAAGAGTAAAAAAGTCTCCCCTCAGCCCCTTTCCCCTCCTCCCTCCCTGTCCTCCCTCCACTCTCATTCCTTTCTTCAGGGGAGCAGTTGGATTCGTATCTCAGCAGACTCGTCCTCGTTGTTTATTTAGACACGGGGTAGCATGCCTTCCCTTTTTTTTAATCCTCACCCGAGGACATTTTTTCATTGCTTTTAGAGAGGAAGGGTGACAGAAACATCCATTGGTTGCTTCCCAGGCCTGGACCACGGATGGTATGCACCAGACTGGGAATCGAACCTACAACCTTTTCTCTACCTGACAAGGCTGCAGCCAACCCAGCCACATCTCCCAGGGCTCCTGCCTTCCCTTTAAAAAAAAAAATACAGGACGGGGCAAAAGTAGCAACATCACATTTATAATTCCTGAAGGACCAGGAATATGTAATTAAATGATCTGGCAGCAACATGAGTTTTTGGAGTGCTGTTTTGTTAAAAGGACAGCTAGCAGATTTCTTTCTTTTTCTCTTTTTAAAGGAAAATGTGCAGTGTGATATTTTCTTAAACAGCTTCACAGAATTTCATTTCCTTATCTGCAGTTTTGCCTGCAAACTGGAGCTGTGAAGCGCTGTCGTTCAGTGTTGGGCATTCCGTAATAGTTGGAAAATTAAAGAGAGCGGTTTTTATTGTGCAGGATGGAGTTGGGATGGAGTTGGGGATTAATGGAGCCTTTCTTAAGCACTGTTTTTTTGACTATAAAATTCATGGTGGCTGTACCCCAATTTCCTTAACCTTACATTTGTGAATGATTCTTAGCTTTGTCTTTTTCTTCCTTCCTAATCTGTATTATAAGTAGAGTAATTTCATTGCAAAAGATCATTTAAATCACACCTATTTATATTTGGTTAGAAAGCTACCACTGATTTTTTTTTCATGAAACTTTTTTCATGTCTATGTATGGAAATGTACATAGAAGTTGGTATATTTCTTTCATTTTTTCATGATTAAACCATTTCTTTCATTTAAAAAGTATTTCATTATTTCTTTCTTATTGTTAACACTTTATCTTTAATTAGATTTCTAAAAATAATTCCAGCCCTGACTGGCGTGGCCCAGTAGGTTGGACCTTGTCCTGCAGACCAGAAGGTCGCCAGCTCAATTCCTGGTCAGCAGCGCACAGGCCTGGCTGCGGGGCCAGGCTTCCAGCTGGGGGCAAGCGAGAGGCAACAGATCGATGTTTCTCCACCCCCCTCTCCCTTTCCTCTCTCTAAAAATAAATAATAAAATCTCTTAAAAAATAATCATTGTAGTTCTGGCCCCTTAATACATTCTTCTAATCTTGCAACACTACAATTTGAAATTTAGTTTCTGTGGATATTGTCATCTAAGTATTAAAAAACTAACCACCTTCCAGCTGGTTTCCAGATGTACTTACTATTAAAGAAAAGTCTTGTTTCCTTACTTTCCTAGCCCAGGAATTGGGTGTGAGTAAAAATTTATTTTTTTTGAGATCATTTATTTATTTATTTTTAGACAGAGGGGAAGGGAGGGAGAGAGAGAGGGAGAGAGACATCAACTTGTGGTTGCCTCTCCTGTGCTCCCTACTGGGGACCTGGCCCACAACCCAGGCATGTGCCCTGACTGGGAATCGAACCAGCAACCCTTTGACTCGTAGACCAGTGCTCAATCCACTGAGCCACACCAGCCAGGGCTAAAAATTTATTTCTTAAAGAAAGATGTTTTTTATGATTTTTTTTTACAGACAAATCAGTCATTTAATATGAAAATATCGAAACAATCTGATTTTTTTCCACCTTGTTTTCTGTTTTCAGTGGAATACACTGTTTTGGCCCCACATAAATTCTGAGTGGTGAGTATACACCCCACGCATAGCCTGGGGTGGCAGGTCTACCCAAGATGCGTCAGGGCTGACTTTGTTCCTTTGGACGGCTGGTAGAACAGCTGGAAATAAAATCTACTCTGTGCTTTGTGTTTAGAGATATCTCCTCGTTTATTTTTGTATTTCAAGTGAACTTACCTAACGTTTTGTACTCTACATCTCATTTTAGAAGATAATTTTAGTTGTTCCTAAGCTAGTTAACTCTTACTGATTTACGGCCTTCCTGAGAAGGCGGTAAGAAACATTAATCATTAAATTCTTTTCCTCTGAATCAGAGAAAAATTCTAGCTTTGTGTAATGATTGATAGTTTAAGATTAGAAATGTTTGTGAATTAAATGTTATCTTTAAAAGTATGTGCAGTGGTTCCCATTATCGACAGTGTCAGTTACCTGCAGTCACCACAGCCCGAAAATATTAAATGGAATTTCCGAAATCAGTCATTCACGTGTTAAATCGTGGGCTGTTCTGGGTGCCCCAGCGAAATCTCGCTCAGTCCTGCTGCAGCCGGCCCGGGCGCCAGCCACGTTTCCCCAGGGTGTGCGCCCTGCGCGCGCTGCTCCCGGCACTCACCCAGGGGCTACCTTGGTCATCAGACTGACGGGCGGTGTTGGTGTCGAAGGGCTCATCTTCGGTAGCCCTTATGTTACTTACTAACGGCCCCAGAGCACGAGAGTGGTGCCGCTGGCAACTTGGATGTGTCCAAGAGAAGCCAAACATGCTTCCTTTAAGCGAGAAGGTCTGTGTGTATAGGAAAAGCCCAGTGTGTCTAGGGTTCGGTATGGTCGGGGTTTCAGGCATCCCCCGGGCATCTTGGAATAGATCCCCTGCGGATAAGGGGGCACTACTGCGTGTGTGTCTGTGTGTGCATTCTTTAAAAAGAGATTTTATTTATTTATTTTTAGAGAGACAGGAGGGGAGGGAGGGAGGAAGGAAGGGAGGGAGAGAGACACTGATGTGTGGGGGGGTCTTGCCTCTAGCACACCCCCAACTGGGGGACTTGTTCCTCAACCGAGGCACGTGCCCTGACTGGGAATCCAACCGGCGACCCTTCCGTCCACAGGCAGGCACTCAATCCACTGGGCCACATCAGCCAGGGCTGAACATACGAATTTTTAAAGACACAAACATTCAGACCATAGCAAATGAACCTCCATTACCCATTACCCTGCTTCAGTAGTTATGATGATCATTTGATCTTTCTCTCCTCCCACTCCCCTCCTCTCCTATTATTTTGAAGCAAAGCACAGACTTTATATCGGTCAATCTGTAATTATTCCATTGTGCATGGAATAATAAGGACTCTCCTTGAGAGGCTTTATCTCTCAAAGATAAGGACTTTAAAAACATCATAGTCATACCTTTATTGCACCTTAAAGAATGACTTGGTTTTGGTAAGTATGACAACTACACTGCAAAATACCTATGCTAAGTATTTCCAGAAAACCAATTATGTGTAGTTTCCAGACAGCTAATAACACTTAGAAATAGAACTAATTTTAGCACTAATTTTTGTTTTGTTCTGTTTACTATTTAGACTGTCAACATGACGGCCGAAGAAACAGTGAATGTAAAAGAGGTGGAAATCATTAAGCTAATTTTAGACTTCTTGAATTCAAAGAAGCTTCACATCAGTATGTTGGCTCTCGAGAAGGAAAGTGGAGTCATAAATGGCCTCTTTTCAGATGATATGCTTTTCCTCAGGTACGAATTCATTAGTGCTGTGCGGTTTTAGCCCCTTTCAAGAAGTGCTAAGTATCAATAAGGTGATAATGTATAGTTCAGATAGATCCTTATAGTCATGAAAAGGCTATGTAAGTATAATTTTTAAAAATTGCCCATATTGGGACATTTACAAAACAATGTTTTCTGTAGAAGGTTTTCAGTAGTAAGATCAAGAGTTCCATTAAAAAAACAAGAGGTAAAGGAAAAAAAAAAACAAGAGGTAGTGTGACATTGTGGATGTGGCATTGTCATAAAAACATCTGGTGAAGGAAGCGGAGACTCCGGAAGGATAATGCATTTCTGAAATCACCCCACCATCCAGACATGCTGTGGATGATTTTCTGTGCACATTAAAAAATAACAGTGATTACATTGCATTTATAGTTTAGTGTCCTGCCTTATCTATTAACACCGTAAGGATTCTCTATGTGATTGCCAACTTCACACTTTAAAACTTTTCAATTTTCTTAATTTACTAACAGTTTCTTTATCTTTAGACAAATTGTTTTTGATTTTCCTTAAACAAATGCTCTACTGAGCATCTTTTTTCTGTGTCTTGGATGAGAACAAGATTCTTGGAGGTTGGAATTGCAGAGCAAAAGGGAATTAATGTTTGCCAAAGTGGAAAGCTAAATATATCCAAACTTGGACAGAAAAAGAAAAACTCAAATTTCTGGAGAGAACTGTGTTTTCTGCTTGCGTGATAAACATGCCAAGTGTCCCTGACAAAGAGCACAGGGTCCTGGACATGTGGCATTGTGACGTGGAAAGCCTTAAGAGATGAAGTGCCCCTGATTCATGAAAAAGAAGCTTAAAAAAAAAGCTTTATGATAGCGGGGGAGTTTGTTGGAACTCGGCGGCACTGCCCCTGTATTTAGCGTAAAGAACCGCAGGGAGCTCCTGGGAGCTGAGGGGGCAGGAAGGCCAGGCACCAGTCCCCAGGCAGTATTCTGGTGGCCCTGCCTTCCAAACCCCGCTGCTCCTGAAACTGAGCTGTGACTTCCAAATATCCCCTCCGGGAACCTGCTGGTTTGTGAGGAATTTTTGCTGGTCTGGGGGAAAATGCATGGAATTGTAAAATAGTAAGTTTCTCGTGGAACTAAATGTATTCATCTTAAAGGGCTGGCCTTTGAAATTGACTCCTTCCTACCTTTATAAATATTTAATGTCCCTTTATAAAATGATTATGATACAGTGGTTGCTTTTTATTAATATTCCTTCTTTACAGGATCAAAAGTCGACAGTCCTGTGTAGATTCTCCTGCTCATCCCTTCCTTTTAAAAATTGACTGTTCTAAAAATCCAAAAGGAGGGCAATTGCTATTATAAAGGAAGAGCTGCAACGGGAATGCCTTCTAACTTGGAAGTTCCCATAGAATCTAGAGTAGGATGAAATCCGATCTTGCTCCTTACCGTGTTCCTTCTCAGAGTGTAAGCAGTGCGGCTAAATGCCTCAGAGATAGAGGACTCCCAGTTCAGAGCAGGGCTTCTCAATCTCTGCACTATTAACATTTCCTGCAAGATAGTTCTTTGTTGCGTGTGTGCTTGGGGAGGGGTGTCCTGTGTGTTGTGGGGTGTTCGGCAGCATCTCTGACCTGCACCCAGCGGATGTCAGTAGCACTCCGGCTGTGACAGCCAAAAATGTCTCCCAACACTGCCGAGTTGCCCCCAGTAGAGAACACACGGGGGCAGGAACACACCCACACACTAGCCCCTGAGTGACAGAGAATAGCTTTCAAACTGTAAGGTGAATAGGCCAATAAAGGAATTTTTAGATTTAGTCCATTCTTTTTACATATGTGAAAACTTAATGTATATTAGAATGAGGAGTGCTTGAAGATTCAGTAATTCTCATATAACGTATGTTGTTACAAATAAGTTGTGGAAAAAGTATTTTATTGTAGTGGTTGAGGAACCAAGTAAAAAGTCCATCTCGTTACAGACTTCAGGCTGAAGCTTTAATGCTATCTTGTCATTTATTCTGCTTTTAATCAGTGTAACCCAAATGTGATAAATACATGGGTTTTTCTCTTTATAGGCAGCTAATCCTTGATGGTCAGTGGGATGAAGTTCTTCAGTTCATTCAGCCTCTAGAATGTATGGAAAAATTTGACAAGAAAAGGTAAGATTTCACCTGACGTTTTTTATATCTATCACTGGTAGAAGTCTAGCAAAAGAAAACAATAAACAATTTAAAAAAAAAAGAGAGACTTCGTTTTCCCTTCACTTTAGGGCACTTCCACAGGACACGTTGCCTGCTCTTCAGTTAGTTGAGTCTGATACACAAGCCTGCTTAGTCAACAGCATCTATGTTCTGAAAGTCACAAGGGCCACGACTGAAGGAGTTGTTTCTTCGTAATAGTGGGAAGATTTTAAGGATGTCATTTCATTGTCTCCTGGCCTCCATTACTTCTGACAAACAGTTAGCTGAGTTTGTATCTTTATTTTTTTGTATGTAATGTTTCTTTTTTTTTTTTTCTGGCTGCATTCAAGATTTTTTATTTTCATTTTTTAAAAGATTTTATTTATTTTTTTTTAGAGAGAGGGGAAGGGAGGGAGAAAGAGAGGGAGAGAAACATCAATGTGTGATTGCCTCTCATGCACCCCTACTGGGGACCTGGCCTGCAGCCCAGGCATGTGGGCCTGACCAGTTCAATTCCCAGTTCCCTGACTGGGAATTGAACTGGTGACCCTTTGGTTCGCAGGCTGGCGCTCAATCCACTGAGCCACACCAGCCAAGTGTCTTCAAGATTTTTTTAAAAATTGAGATATAACTGACAGTTTCAGAAGTTTTACATAATGATTCAGTATTTGCAAAATAATCCCCATAATTAGTCTAACATCCATCCCCATACATGGTTACAAATTCTTTTTCTTGTTATGAGGACTTTCAAGATTTACTCTTCTAGCAGCTTTAAAATAGGCAATACAGTATTAACTGTAGTCACCATGCTGTACATTGCATCCCCAAGACTGACTTATTTTATAACTGGAAGTTTGTGCCTTTCAGCCCCCTTCCCCCATTTCATCCAATCCCCACCTTTGGCAACAATAAGATTTTTTCTTTTTCATTGGTTTTCAGCAGTTTCAGAGACAGTCAAGGATTTGGGCAGATTATACAATAGATTTTGGTGTATCTGTCATTGTGGCTTCCTCCTTTTTTGGATTCCCTCCCCCTCCCCCTGTTTTCCAGCTGCTCTGGCGGTGCCAAGCACTCTGCTGACTTCTCGAGCTGGCAAACCGCGGCTCTGGGCTTGAGTCGGAGCTGCCACTCTGTGGACCTGGGAGCGCCCTCAGCCGGAAGGCCTTCTGCCCCCGAGTATCAGCCCTGAAGGCTCCCTTTTCCCGAGGACTGACTTCCCTCCAGTTGTGCCAGCTTTTTGTTGTTCCTCGGGGCCTTCTAATAGTTTTGGGTGTTTTTGTTTTGTTTTGTTTTGTTTTGTATTTTGTCCAGGTTTTGTCATTTGCCTGTATAGAAAGGTTAGCCAGATACAAGGGACTCAGCCATTACAGAAGTGGAACCTGTCTTTTTTGGGTCTCCATTCACACCATGCTGTTGATACCCACTCGCTTCGGTACCTTCTTCCTTTGTCTGGAGTCCTGTTCCTTCCATGACCTCCCGCCTTTGCATGGCGCACCCTGGTCATCTTCCAAGACTCAGTTTTGTGAGGACTTTCCTTTCACTCCCCACGCTTTCTGGCAGTTTTGGCCCCACGTGCCTTTGGACCTTGGTGAACACTGCGTATTTCATGTGGTTTATTAGTTGGCCCTCTTTTTGAAAGCATGGATTTTGTGTTTACTGGACACATATTTGTGCCACGACAGTGGTCGAAAGAATGAAGGTTTGTTATTATTTTCTTTCAGTTCACAGAAATACTTTTTCATAGAGTGCTTAAGGCATCCAACATTTTTGGGTCCTTAGACAAGTCAAAGACTCTTTGCTTTCCCTTTGCCTTCCTGAAAATTTCCGCTAAAAAGTGTTAAGTCTTTAGTTATTTTATGACCTTTTTAGAAATGTTTATTTCTCTTTACCCTTTCAGCTATATTTGTATTAGACTGTTTTCATGTTTGAAAAGAAAAAGTCATATTTTGAAAAAAACAAAAACATTGTGATTATAGAGGATTTTGGTTTTATATTAGGTTACATTTGACATCTTCCATAATAACTTGATTTTTGTTTAGAAGTAATTTTGGAGGTAGAAATCCTATCTCTTGAGTATTAAATTGTGATTATTTGCTACTGAAATAATTTTTACTGTGGTTTCAATCTGATAAGCTTTAGAAACTATTTTAAGAATTCCTGAAGGCAACGGTACTTATAGTAACTTGCAGGTACACTTGATTTCTTTTTTCAGACACACTTGGCCTGTTTTGCTTCAGGAACTTGGGCTTCATTTTCAGTCTTGGACATGGCTATAATGCAGCTTTTTAATCATCTTAATTGCCTTCTTTATTTTTCCACAGGTTCCGTTACATTATCCTGAAGCAGAAGTTTTTAGAAGCTTTGTGTGTTAACAACGCAATGTCAGCAGAAGACGAGCCCCAGCATGTAAGATTTTTATTCCTGAAGGTTTGCGCCCTAGTCTTGTTTCAGCCGTTAGTGTTTTATACACCAAAATAAAAGATTAGTATCACGGGTTTTTGAAGTTTTTGTGAGCGGGGGTGGGGCAAGATCTGCTCTTTTACAGCGGTAGTACTTCCCGCCTGTACTAAGTCCAAATTCGTCCTGCGGTTGAGACAGTCACGGTAGATGAATGGCCGGCGGGCTGGAGAGCCGCGCTCCCCTCCTGGGTGAGGTGGCTCAGGTGGCAGCAGGTGTGTGACGACGAGATGACTGCAGAGCACTGCTTATATTCGTGTCCCAGGAGGAGATTGTGTGTATTCTTTCTTTCTTCTCAGTGTTTCTGTCTTTTCAGTATCCCCTTTGATCCAGAAGTGGTTTTCTGCTAAAACGATCGTCTTTATGACAATATAAATTCAATGATATTAAATTCTTTCTGACTAGAGAATTACTTTTCAAGTTTTCATATTAGTATGGTTACATCTAAAACCAATGAAACTTCTAATAAGTGCCAGTAAGTGTCCTTGCAATAAACCATAAAGAAATTACAGTGCGGACTTTCATATGTAATAGAGAAATGTTTGCCAGATAATGATGTTTAAAAGTGGAAAGAACACTGGAATGTAAGTCAAAAGACCTAATTTTGTTCACTCTTTGTCGCTAACAAACTGAATTAAATCTACATCCTAACTTCTCCCATATGTAAGATGGTGAAGCTGGAATATGTAAGCTGTAAGTTTCCTTACATCATTAAAAGTGTACGGAAAAAATTTAAAAAATAAAAGCATATTAGGCCTTACAATAATATTTACTAACAAATTATTGTAATTTGTCTCCCAGCTAAGCCTCCTCTTGTTCTCTACACTGTTCTTGTAGCAATGGGCTGGAAGATGGTCCTTCTCTTGATTTGCTTTCTCTTCCCGTACAAACGTTCCTGACACAGGTTTTGAGAATGGCTGTTTTGCCTTTTGGATGAAACTGGGGTGACAGCAGGCTGTAGAGACAATGCAGTGTTGGCATGCTTCAGGTCTCATTTTTAGAAAACTTGGTTATTACCCTTAAAAAGTACACATTTTGAAAAATCATAGGCAAGCCTGAATGACAGCACTATTTGTATAGATGTGCTAATGGATGAAATTATTTAATCTTTTCATTTTAGTAGTGAAAAGCTTTTTGGTTTCTGACTTGAGAGTTGGTAAATATTCTAAAAATTACATGAGTATTCTGTGACACCGGAGGTTATCCTTTTGCAGTTAAGTAGTTGATGAAAGGATGCGCAGTATCCGTGCATTTGAATGAAACCCTCTCATTGTTCCTGTCTCACAGCATCTTTCTTTACGGTGATGACTGACATTTCCCTTGCAGCTGGAGTTCACCATGCAAGAGGCTGTGCAGTGTTTGCATGCCCTGGAAGAGTACTGCCCGTCCAAAGACGACTACAGCAAGCTCTGTCTGCTTCTCACTTTGCCTCGTCTGACCAACCACGCCGAGTTCAAGGACTGGAACCCCAGCACCGCACGGGTGCACTGCTTTGAAGAGGCGTGTGTCATGGTTGCAGAATTCATCCCCGCTGATAGGAAGCTAAGTGAGGCCGGTTTTAAAGCCAGCAACAATCGTTTATTTCAGCTCGTAATGAAGGGCCTCCTTTATGAATGCTGCGTAGAGTTTTGCCAAAGTAAAGCCACCGGAGAAGAAATTACAGAAAGTGAAGTCCTTCTTGGCATCGACCTCTTGTGTGGAAACGGTTGTGACGATTTGGATCTGAGTTTATTGTCATGGCTTCAGAATCTCCCATCGTCGGTCTTCTCTTGTGCTTTTGAACAGAAAATGCTTAATATTCATGTGGACAAACTCCTGAAACCCACAAAAGCTGCGTACGCTGATCTTTTGACTCCTCTTATCAGCAAACTTTCTCCCTATCCATCGTCTCCAATGAGACGGCCTCAGTCAGCTGATGCCTACATGACCCGCTCGCTGAACCCTGCTTTGGACGGCCTCACCTGTGGGCTGACCAGTCACGACAAGAGAATCTCAGACCTTGGGAACAAAACTTCCCCAATGTCACACTCCTTTGCTAACTTCCATTATCCGGGGGTGCAGAACCTCAGTAGAAGTCTCATGCTTGAGAATACAGAATGTCACAGTATTTATGAAGAGTCCCCTGAACGGTAAGCTTTTGCTCATAAAAAAGTTAAGAAATTTCCGTAAGTGTGAGGTAATTTAATTGTGTGTGTGTGGGGGGGGGGGCAGTGTGTTTTCTTAGTGTTCAAGTCCCTTTAGTTGAAAGCTAGTCCTTAAAACTTTACAAAGGGTTTTAAAATTTTGATCATTACAGTTATCAGGGAAAATCTTTTTATTTTTGTCCTGTGTTATTCTTTCTTTTGCTGGTGTGTGCCCTGAGGAAATTCTGGAACCTACAGAGGAGTATAAATTTGGGAATTAAAATTCTACACACTCTCACACTTAGACAAGCAGTCTTTTGAATATACTTTTTGAAATTGGGAGCATATCATATATATGTTCATATAATCTGCTTTTTTTCACTTGAAAGATCATGGATATTTATATATTTTCTTAAAAATTTTAAAAACTTGACTTTTTTAGAGAGAGGGGAAGGGAGAAAGACAGAAACATTGATTTGTTGTTCCCTTTATTTATGCATTTATTTGTTACTTCTTTTTTTAATTGAGTTTACTTGTTTATTTTTAAATATTTTATTTACTTATTTTCAGAGAGAGAAGGGAGGGAGAAAGAGAGGGAGAGAAACATTGACGTGTGAGAGAGACGTCAATTGATTGCCTCTTGCATGCCCCCACCTGGGGGCCTGGCCTACAACCCAGGCATGTGCCCTGACTGGGAATTGAACCAGCAGCCTTTTGGTTAGCAGGCCAGCACTCAGTCCACTGAGCTACACCAGCCAGGGCTTTTCGTTACTTCTCATATGTGCCTTGACTTGGGATTGAACCTCAGCCTTGGAGTATTCAGATGATGCTCCAAACAACTGAGCTACCCGGCCAGGGCTAGACCTATATTTTGGTATGTCTTACATACTTCTGTCTATAGAGTCCATTATGGGGCCATGTCATAATCAAATTTCATAAAGGCAAAGATCATTTTACTTTTGTACTTTTTTCCGTGATGCCTTGTACCATTAGGTAATTTGTGTAAATGTCTGCAATATTCATCATCTTTAGATGATATTAATTATTATAAATTTTATACAGAGTGTAACTACGAAAATTAGAAATTGCTAGTATTTTAAAAGAATATTAGGAACACCTGACATAAGGTGTCAAGCTTACTAATTAGTACACATTAAAAATATTGGAAAGATATATGTTTAGCTTTTATGCTAACTGCAAATAAACCAAAGAAAGCCTTTTAATAAAAACTCAACATTTGCCCTGGCTGATGTGGCTCAGTGGATGGAGTGCCTGCATATGAACCAGAGTCTTCAGTTCAATTCCCAGTCAGGGCATATGCTTGGGTTTGGGCCAGGTGCCCAGTAGGTGGTGCTCGAGAGGCAACCACACACTGATGTTTCTTTCCCTCTCTATCTCTCTCCCTTCCCCCACTCTAAAAATAAATAAATAAAGTTTTTAATTAAAAATCTCAACAGTTATTAAAATTTTGTTGGAACATATTGGAGGAAAAAAATTAATGTTTGGATAAAGAATCCAGACATTTGGATTAAAAAAAATCACAGATTGAGATCTCGTAAGGAGAATTTAGGCATTAGGTCATCCAGCCTATTATCGAATTTATAGATGTAGCTAAGGCACAGAGAGTGTAAGTGATTTGCCCAAGGCCACACACCTTACTTCAGATGGGAGTCCTCCTTGCTTAATAATCCAGTGCTCATTTATTATAAGCACATTCTATTTTAAAAGCCTTTAAGTAGTATAGTTAAGGAAAGAAAGGTAAGTTTAAAAATCCATTTGTGTGCATTTGATAAACACTTAGCCAGTGGCTGGAAACCCTTCCCGACCTTTCTACCTCATCCTCGGGATGTGTGCAAGTGTGTGCGCACGTTTAGGGCCTTGCAAGTGCAAGGCTCCCAGCTGATGGTGTCCTTGTGAAAATGAGGACACTGGGCGTAGTACCTAGCTCCGCTCTCTTGAACCCTAAACCTACATTTTGGTTTGTCTGACATATCAAATGTTAAATGTTATTTTAAATTACAAATTTTCTAGCTAAAATATATTTTTCTTCACCCTACCTCTCTGTTTTTCTCCTCCTGCACCTTCCTGGAAGAAGCGATACACCCGTGGAGGCACAGCGGCCGATCAACAGTGAAATCCTAGGCCCAAGTACAGTGTCCGAAAAAGAGCCTGCAAACGGAACGCAGAATCCAGCGCCAGCCAAGCAAGAAAAAAACGAGGTGATATTTACTACGCCCAGTGTCCTTGAGACTTATTCTCTTTGTAAGAAGTAATAGTATTTGCTTGGACAGAATTTACAAAAAGGTTTTCTGATATTTGGGAGTAGGAGACAGAATATCTAGATTTTCTTACTAATTAGCTTATTTTCTCCCCTCTCTCCTAAGAAAATATGTTATTTCTAGTTGTCATTTTGTATTTTGGATCATTATAACAGGTGAACTTATTAACAGTCTAAAATATCACAGTTGGCACTAATCTAAAATATTTTAGGACTCAAGTGATTAATCTCACATTAAACATAAATAGCTTGTCTTTTTAAGATATATGTTTTATATTTTACTACTTAGATTTAATGAACAAAAATTATAACATCTGTAATATAGAGTAATACTTAAATAAATTTAAAAAATAATACTTTTATTTAAGTTTTTAGAGTTCCAAACTACTTTTTATGGTGTTTTGGAAAGGAAATTATGAAACAAGGTATAAATTTTATCTTTTATGCCACTTAGAAAGGGCGAATAGTAGGTCGCTCGAATAAATTGAATAAATTTTTTTGTTTTCAACTAAATATTAAGAGCAAAGTAGAAAAAAAGGCTATTAAAAATACAAATGCATATTTGTACCAAACAACAGGACCCCGAAATAAATGAATCAGACATTGACAGAGTTGAAGGGAGAAATGGACCGTTATGCAATGTTAGTTGGAGACCTCGATACCCCACTTACAGTAGCAGGCAGAACACCCAAACCAAAGGTCAGCGAGACCATAGAGGACGCAAACCCAGCACAGACCATCTAGACCTAACAGACATCTGCAGAACACACCGGCAGCAGCAGAATACACGCTGTTCTCAAGTGCCCGTGCAGCGTTCTTCGGGATGAACCGTATGTTAGGACACAAAACAAAGCTCGATAAATCAAAAAAGTTTTAAAGACTTCAGTCGTGCAATGTATCTTCTCTGACCGCAGTGGAATGAAGGTAGAAAGGCTAAATGGTAATGGGAAAAAAAACCACAATAAAGATTAAATTTAAAAAAAAGTAAAGAAAATGAAAAGAATGTACCAAAACATACATTTCAAACTTACGGGATGCAGCCAAAAGCAGTGTTCAGGGGAGAAAGATATAGCTGGAAATGCCTACATTAAAAAAGAAGAACGATCCCTGGGTGGTGTGGCTCAGTGGGTAGAGTGCAGCCCTGCGAACTGAAGGGTGGCAAGTTCGATTCCCAGTCAGGGCACATGCCTGGCTTGTGGACCAGGTCTCCGGTTGGTGGGGTGCGACAGGCAACCGACTGATGTATCTCTCACACTTTGATGTTTCTTTCTTTCTTTCTCCCTCCCTTCCCCTCTCTCTAAATAAATAAATAAATAAATTTTTTAGGAAAAAAGAAAAAGAAGAACGATCTAAAATCAGTAATCTAACTTTATGCCTTGTAGAACGCTAAAAAGAAGAGCAAACTAAGCTGAAAATTAGCAGAAGGAAGGAAGTAATAAAAATTAGAAGAGTGGTCCTGGCTGGTGTGGCTCAGTGGACTGAGTGCAGGCCTGTGAACCAAAGAGTTGCTAGTTCTATGCCCAGTCGGGGCACATGCCGGGGTTGCAGGCCAGGTCCCCAGTGGGGGGCACTCAAGAGGCAACCACACATTGATGTTTCTCTCCCTCTCTTCCTCCCTTCCCTCCCTTCCCCTCTCTCTAAAAATAAATAAAATCTTAAAAAAATAAAATGAACATTAGAAGAGTGATAAATAAAATAGAGACCAGGAAAACAATAGAGAGAATCAATAAAACCAAAAGTTAATTCTTGGAAAAGTTTAACAAAATTGACAAGCCTTTAACTAGACTTAGAAAAAAAGAGAAAAGTCATAAATATGTAAAATCAGAAATGAAACCAGGACATTGCTATCAACCTTAAAATAATGAAAAGAATTATAAGAGACTACTATGACCAATTGTAAGCCAAAAAATGAGATAATATAGATGAAATGGAAAAATTTCTAGAAACACACAAATTACCTAAACTGGCTCAAGAAGTAGAAAATCTCAACAGATTTGTATCAAGTAAAGAGAGTGAATCAATAATCAAATATCTCCCAATAAAGAAAAGTCCAATCAGATGGTTTTACTGGTGAATTCTACCAAATGCTTAAAGCAGGGTCAACACTAATCCTTCTAAAAAAATCTTTCTAAAAATGTTTTAATGCGTTCTTAGATATGATACCAGAAGCATGAGCAACAAACATAAAAATTGGTAAATTGTTCTTTGTCGAAATTTAAAACTTTTGTACATCAAAGGACATTTTCAAGAAAATGAAAAGATAGCCTACAGAATGAGAAAAATATTTGCAAGTCACATATCTGGTAAGGGTTTAATATCCAGAATATGCAGGGAACTACAGGCAGACATGGTTTCCTTGCGCTTCACAGGTACTGCATTTTTTTACAAATGGAAAGTTTGTGGCAATTCCTCATCAATAAATCTATGGGCATCAAAAGGGCTATGACTTGCCGAAGGGCTCCGATGACCGCATTTTTTTAGCAATAAAATATTTTGAAATTAAGGTGTGCACATTTTTTTAGACATGTTATTACACACTTAATAACTGCAGTACAGTGTAAACTACCTTTTGTGTGCACTGGGAGAGCAAAATTGTGCCTGCTTTGTGGCCATGTTTGCTTTAGTGAAGTGGTCTGGAACCGAACCTGTGGTGTCTCTGAGGTTCACCTGTCCTACAAGCCAACAACAAAAAGACAATCTAATTTTAAAAAAGGACCTGAACAGACATTGCTCCACAGAATAGATACAGATGGCCAATAGTCACATGAGAAAATGCCAGATATCAATAGTCATTAGGAAGATGCAAATCAAAAGCACAGCGAAGACAAGGGTGGTTACAGTCAGAGCAGCGGAAGATAACAAGCGTCGGTGAGGAGGTGGAGAAACTGCTCTCTCATGCATTGCTGGCTGGGATTTGGTGGTACCTCAAAAAGCTAAACACAGAGGTACCATGTGAGCCAGCAGTTCCACTCCTAGTGCGCCCAAAATCAGTGAAGGCCAGGACTCAACAGGTATCTGTCCATCCAGGTTCACAGCAGCACTATCACGGCCGCCCAAAGGTAGAAATCACCAACTCCCACCTGCAGGTTAATGGATAAACGACAGTGCTGTGTCCATGTGATGAAACAGCATCCATACTGTTCAGCCGTAAGAAGGAATGAGGTTCTGACACGTACAGCGTGGACAGACCTTGAAAACATCATGCTAAGTGAAGTGAGCCCGTCACAAAGGGACAAGTATTGTGTGGTTCCAGTCATATGAAATATATAGACTAGGCTGATTTGTGGAGACAGAAAGTGGAGTGGAGATGACCAGGGGCTTAGAGGAGGGGGAAATGGGGACTTACTACTTCACGGTTCGCACTTCTGTTTGGGGCGATGAGAATGTTGTGCATAGTGGTGTGGGTTGCACACCACGGCGAGTACAATGAATGCCACTGAATCGGACACTTCAACACGGTTAAAATGGCAGATTTTATATTTATTATACCACAGTGAAAATTCTTAAAAGGACATGTAACTTTGTCTGAGTTACTGCTGTAAATTATGAAATAGAGGAGGATTGTTACTATTTCCGGGAAAAGGGAGAGAGTTTTAGCTTTAGTTAGCTGGACAAGACTCCCGGTTAAGCTAGCTGTCATTGTTGGCGGGTTTTAAGGATGGTCGTTCAGTTACGTGACTCACTAACGTGGCCGGACCCCAGCTTGGCAGAGGGCTCTTTCGTTGCCGGTGTCGGGGGTCACTAAACGTTCAGGTCCTGCGAGTTGGGTGCCCTGCAGTTCTTCCAGAGGACTGAAGTAGGAATGCTGGGACTGCTCAGCGGAACACGCATTTATGTGTTCGAAACCTGAGTTCAAGTATTGTTTTTGAGGGAAATTTTTATAAGTGGTTCTCTAGAGTAATGTATTAAACCATTTGCATGCTTAAATTAAGTGTGTTGGACAAGGTTAATATTATGTTTATTACATATTAATGCAGCTTGTCAATATTTTCTCCAGTACTGTAGATAGATTCTTATTAGTATTTATCTCCACTCATATTCTCTAACCATGTCCCCCTTGTGACCACTGTAATTTGTATTTTTATTTTGGGTTAGTCAAGGATCCGAGATGGCCATTCATTTTGGTCAGCCTCTTGCTGTGGAATAAAGGAAATTAACTGACCTGCTTGACTACTAAGATACGTGGATGCTATGCTGTTATTCAAACGGCGATGTATTAAGTATTTTCTAATTGTTAAGTATAGCTCTCTGTGTATTTTATCCAGCACTTACTGAGTAGGGACATAGTCGATCATAGTCTGCTCAAATATATTTTTCTAATATTTTTAAGCTTCGCGATTCCACGGAACAGTTTCAAGAATATTACAGACAAAGGTTACGCTATCAACAGCATTTGGAACAGAAGGAGCAACAGCGACAGATATACCAGCAGATGCTGCTCGAAGGAGGTGTGAATCAGGAGGACGGTCCTGATCAGCCACAGAATCTCACTGAACAGTTCCTTCATAGGTTGGTATTTCAGTCATTTTTTTAAATATAAAGAATTTTTAAAAAATTATTTATTTATTTATTTTTAGAGAGAGGGGAAGGGAGGGAGAAAGGGAAAGAAACATCAATGTGTGGTTGCCTCTGAAGCTCCCCAACTGGGGACCCAGCCCACAACCCAGCCATGTGCCTTGACTGGGAATTGAACTGGTGACCCTTTGGTTTGCAGGCTGGCACTCAATCCACTGAGTCACACCAGCCGGGGATGAAGATGGTAACTTTTTAGTATGAAACTTGCCAGAGATTATATATTATACATGCATGTACTTATTATCTTACAAAACTTTTAATCTATATGTTAGGAATGTGATTAAGTTTATATTTTAAAATACTTATGTTTTTTTATTTTATAGGTCCATTCAAAAGCTTGGTGAATTAAATATTGGAATGGATAGCCTCGGTAGCGAGGTATCTGCCCTCAACCAGCAATGTAACGGGAGCAAAGGCAATGGATCTAATAGTTCTTCCCTCACTGGTTTTGCTACACCACCCCAAGATTCTAGTCCGAGACTGGCACAGGATGCTCCGAGCGTCTACACCAGCACTCCTCGTAATCCGGGGTCAACCAATCACATACCTTTTCCTGAGGAGTCTCCTCCTTGTGGAAACCAAGTGTAAGTGCTTTACTTTGTAAAACCTGGAAATGCTCACTTCCTGCTAATGAATGGAAATACGTCTAGAAATCCAAACTTTTCTTTGGAGCCTTGCAAGTAAAAATTTTTGGAGCTTATTTTACCTATCAAATTTTTTCCTAATTTACCTTCAGTTTATTATATTCTCTTCTGCTAACTGGTCTCGTAATAGTCTTTATTCCCCTATTTCCCTTTTTGCTTTCTTATCACACCAAGACAGTTCTATTTTAGTGTAAGCTATCTTACTCAGAGATGATACTGTTTTAGGTTTTATCTTCTCCTGGTTTTCTTTCTTTCTCTCTCTCTCTATCCCCCCTTCCCTTTCTTTCTCTCCCTTCTTCCCTACCTCCCTCCCTCCCTTCCTTCTTTCCTTCCTTTCTCCCTCTCTCTTTGTCTTTCTTTGCTATTGGTATCTTTCAACAAATAATCTCATTCACAGACTTCTAGGGTACAAGAAGTTGTTTTATATGATGGTACAATAATTACTGCAAGACAGTGTTGATGGCTTTGGTCAGGGAGAGTTTTTTGTCTTGCTATCATAAGTAAACAAGTGTTAATTTATTCAGTGGGAAAAGTTAAGGACCATTTTCTTCATCTATTCTTGACATTAAACACCTCTGAGAGAGGTTCATTTGAAAACGCATGACTTCCTTTTGGCATCTGGATGCTTATAGGAATCAGCCATATATATTTAGTATAAAAAACTCTGGCTTTATACTTAAGAGCATACGTTTATCTAGTATATGCTTCTTTATTATAGTTCCTGTAACACTTGTACACTCCCAAAAGTAGAACTCAAATTTTAAAATTTAATTTTTATTTGTATCAGAGTAATACACATACATGGTTTAAAAAGACAAATAGCACTTTTCAAGGCTTAATGTAAAAGAGAATCTCCTGTCTCACCCACCTTTGACCATGATTTCCACTTCCTGTAGGCTGTCATTTTCAACGCAGTTAGCTGTTTCTTTTGCTGTGTATCTCCACATTTCTGAGTAACATGCTTCATTTTTTTTTTTAAAGATTTTGTTTATTTTTAGAGAGAGGGAAGGGGAGGGAGAAAGAGAGAGAGAAATATAATGTGTGGTTGCCCCCTCTGCGCCCCCTACTGGGAACTTGGCCCAAAATCCGGCATGTGCCCTGACTGGGAATCAAACCGGTGACTCTTTGGCTAGCTGGCTGGCACTCAGTCCACTAAGCCACACCAGCCAGAGCAGGCTTCTGTTACGATTTTATTATCCATTGATTCCCTGGCAATTAGATGTAGCTACTGTATTCCTCACTCACAACATACTCACTTTGTCTACTCCTTTCCAATATATGTCAATTTTTGTTTAAATCGGTGTTCAGTGCTGACTTCGTAAATGCTGTTTACACCTGGGCCATGTAGTACAATGTAATATGATTACATTTCCTTTTCATGGGACCCTTTGTTTTTCCTGAGACAGGAGTAGCCTCATTTTGGGTGTGCGTGTGTGTGTGCACAGGCTTGGTTTTCTTAGTACCTATCACACACTCTCTGCAGGTATTTTGACAGAACTGTAAATTTGTAGAACTCCTCTTATTAAGGTAAAAAAATACAAGTACTTTCTGTTTTCCGCTTTTTGCCCTTGGAGACCCCTGCCTGATTCGTGCTCCTTGCTTCTAGGCCGTTGTGTTCAGGCCCAGATAGACCTGGGGCTTCCCCCCACTGTCCTCCAGGGATTGCCTTTGCCCCTCCCTCTGTCGGGCCCCTGTAGTTTCAGGAAGAGAGGTGCCTCAGAGGCGAGGTTTCTGCACGTCTCACATTTGATTTGTTAGTATAGGATGGGAATCGTTCCTCAGAGTTTCAAAGGCACCGCTGTTTCACTGCTTTTGTTTAAGAAGTCTGATGCCATTTTGATCTGATCCTTTGTATGAAGCCTGCTGACTTTTCCACTCTGGATTTGTTTTTTTCCTACTACTGTATTTTTGGTTTCTAAGCTCTTTCTTACTCTCTAACTTTCCTTAAACATTTTTATAGATCTTTGTCTGAATTCATTATTTCCTCTTAGATCTCTGAGGATTTTAATTACGTCTTTGTAGCATTCATTTCCTGAATTGCCTCTCTTCGTATAAATTCCCTTTCCTGTTTGTTTTTGTCTCTGGGTTTCATCTAGGAGGCTTTCTTCCGGTAAATGGCACTCCTTGGCTGTCTGTAAAGGGCGAGACATTAAGTAAATGCAGACTGGAAGGGAGGTCTGCGTGTGTGAATGGATCTGTCCACCTGTTGACCTCACAAAAAAGTGACTAAATGGGAACATTGTTTTATAGTGGGATCCTCAGCTGTCAGTGTCTGGTAGGGCTTCCTCTTGGGCCAGATGATTTTCACAAACAGCAGTTCAAGTTCCTGCCTGGGGCAGGATGTAATCACAGCAACCAGGATTCTGGACCTAAGCAGGGGAAAGGTACTTGCCATTTCACTATAAAATTGGTAGCCTTCGACGTAATCTCCTTTCTGGAATGGCTTCTCACTTCCTCCTTACAACTATGCTTGGTGTCACTGAGCCCAGACCCATTTCATAAATGGCCCCTGCGAGTAACTTTGGGGACAGTGAGGGTCATTTGCCCCCACCCCCCCAAAAAAAGAGAGAGAGAGGGAGAGATTGAATGGATAAATTAATTTAGTTTCTGTTTTGATGTTCAGAGTAAACTGCATTTGATTTTCTACTCACACAGCTCGTCAGAACATTTGGTCATCAAGCCACCGCCTGGAGATTCTTCAGGGAGCCTGTCCAGATCAAGAGGGGAGGAGGTAATACTTCGGGGAAGGAGGTTTTGTTGTTTTCACGTATACTTGCAACATTCGCTAAGGAATTCTTAGCTCAAAGAATGGACCATGTTTGGAAGTAATAATTATTGTTAATGCTGGGATTTATCTCAGGTGGTCGAGCTTTCACGGGGCGAAGGGAAGAGGCGGCCTCGGAAAGCACGTTTCAGAGCATCTAGTTCAGGGCCCGAGAGCGAGCTGCGGCTGCGCACTGCTCTCCGAGCCCTGCCTTGCGGTCCTCCATCCCGTCGGCGTGCGCAGTGGCGTGCACAATGGCGTGCGTGCACACGGCCGCGGGGCTGCGCATCCCTGCACGTTTTCGCTTTGGGACCAGACCTCCATCCTAAGCAGTGCACAGCCCCGGTCTGTCTTATTTTCCGTAGTTCCCAGTTTAACCCCGCGGACAAACTCATTATTTCAGGTGCCAAAGGGGCCACACAGGTAACAGAGACGGATGAAGCTGACTGTTTTTGTGTCAGATACATAGGAATGTTTGTTCCTTGCGCAAAGAATAATGCTCGCCTCGTGTTTCCAGTTCTTTCAATTTTCAAGAAAAACTAGAAATGTAGATTTTTATCTGAATTATTTTTTTTAAATAGCAACACATTAAAAAAGTTTAAAGCATACTGGAGAAGAGCAAATAAGTTTATTTGTGGCTCTGCCACTTCCAGTGTAAAGCAGATCTTAGTAATTATTGTTAATGTGCTGTAGGCCATTTCATCAGTCATTCCCCTCCCTTCTTCTCTTATCTGCCCGTGCTGTGCGTTTGGCAAGCAGTCACATTTCTTGTATACGGATTACTAGAAGCTGTAGCATTTCTGGTCGGATAAGTCCATACGAATAATACAAGGATTCACTCAGTTACATGAGGCAAATGTGGGCCTCATCAGGCGCCCCCTACCCCCCACGAGGATGTATTGCATGGATATGCTAGGGTTCGGGTGGTGAGCGGCATAATCTCCTCATTGATGCAGTCACTTCAGGCCCAGAACTCTCAAGGTGCAGCCCGAGCTGACGTGGTTTCCCTTCTGTGTGAACTTGGTATCAGACTTCACCAGGACAGGGTCAGGCCGGACTTGTTGACCTGACCCAGTCTGGAGGTCCCTGTGTCAGGTCCAGTCGTTCCTGGTCAGGGTAGCAGGGCGGCTTCAAAGGGCACCAGCCGTGGGCGTCTGTGCAGAGCTGCTCTGCGGGGCGCTCCTCTGAGCGGGCTGCGGCGGGCAGGCAGGCAGTCGGAAGCAAACAGGAGGCTTGAATTAAGTGTTCTCATTAAGTTCATTTTAAAATTTTATTTTCATTTTTATTGACACTATTACAGATGTCCCCCAGCTTTCGCCCCTTGCCCTCCTCCACCCAGCTCCCACCGCCCTGAAAAATTAAAACCACTTTTACAATTTTAAGAAGGGTTTTTCTTAACTTCAGTTTGAAATATGAATGTATTTATTGCTGGACATAACGGCAAACTTTTTTTTACCCTAAAAGTATTAAAGAATAGTCCTCTCTATCCTCCTTTTCGACACACAGGCGTTGTCTGTTGCTGTCATAAGAACCAGATCTGGGCTGGATTTGTCCTTGACGGTTAAAGACAGCTTAGTACGGGAATGCATATGCTCATGTTTTGTCACAGGAAGTGGACAGAGACTTGAATTCTCCTAGCCACCTGAGCTTAGTTTAGTGATCAGTGGCAGGCAAGCAGTGGAAACTTGGAGTTCATATGGACTTGCAGTTGAAAAGAACATGTGATCGTAGGGTGCGGACACGGAGCGAATGAGGCCGTCCAGGTGAATTTAAAGCGGGATAAAGAAGAGTCTGTTCATGGGATGACTTTCGCACTCCCTCTTTCCGTAGGACGACAAAGCAAAGAAGCAGTTTGTTTGCATCAACACGCTGGAAGACACGCAGGCCGTCAGAGCGGTGGCTTTTCACCCAGGTGGCGGTTTGTACGCCGTCGGTTCAAACTCGAAAACCCTCAGAGTGTGCGCCTACCCGGAGGTCATCGACCCAAGGTAAGGGGTCGGTGGTTCGTGCTGGTCCCTTTTCCAGAACTGTCCTTCAGTAGAGTTTACTTTCTTTTTCTTTCCTTTCATTATGTTTTTGACTTTTATTTTCTAATAATTTTTTAAAAGATTCTGTTTATTTTTAGACAGAGGGGAAGGGAGGGAGAAAGAGAGGGAGAGAAACATCGATGTGAGGAGGGAACATGGACTGTTGCCTCTCACGCGCGTCCCTCCCAGGGACCGATGCTGCAGACGAGCCCCGTTTTCAGAACAAGCACAGGGAGTCTGGGGGGACCCGAGCCCGTCAGCCTTCTCCAGGCTGACGGGCACGGGTCTGGAGATGGGGCTTCTCTAAGTCCTGGGCTGGCCAAAAAGTCCGGATGGTTTTTTCCATAAGATGCAAGACACGTTTTTCATTTTTACCAATAGCTTTATTGATTTGGATATTTTGAGTATATCAGTTATCTCGCATGTGGTATAAGATTGATTGTTTTCAATTAATGTCTTGATTTGATTGCTAACAACTTCAACTGGTCTACCCGGCCAGGGACCAACGTCCAGCGAGAAATCTCCAGCACGGAATTTCGCAAACCACTTTTGGCATATTTGATCAGTCACAGAACCTTCTCCATACACTGCACAGATCTTTTTTTTGTGATTCAGTTGCATTCTTATCTTTCTTGAAATAATAAAACATAATATGCTGAAAATATGTATTTTCTTTCATCTTCAATATTAAAAATTCACAAGTTTTGATAAGGTTTTTTAAAATGCACACTGATATGACAGCTGTCACAATACAATCTAACCAAATTGTTTTGAATGAAGCTAAAGAGCCACATTATGGGAAAAAAAGAACAAACTTTTTGGCCAACCCAATACTAAGGAAGCAAATGGCTTAGATATATATAACCTCGTAGAAGACTGAATTTGAAGTTCTTGCTCTTGGATTTCTCTTTTTGTCAATTCATTTGTTAAGGCTTTTACTATCAAAATTTGTGTAATAGAGGTCATGACCTTTGGTAGGTTTTGTGATCAGAGCAATGGATGCCACAAATAGAAGGCTTTGCATACCAGTAGACAAACACAACCAAACAAAATAAGCCAAAAACCTTTAAAAATGTAAATATAAAAAGCAATACACATTATATATATTCCAGAATTTATTTTAACCACTCCTCAGTCTTTTCTGTTATAGCCCTAGATTGGAGAACGAGGGGTAAGATTGTTTACTTGCATTTCGGGTTGTAGCTCCCCATCGGAATGCAGAAATCCAGGCTTTTGGGCTACAGTAGCATTTAGATTGGCAAAGGGAATAGGGCTCCTGGTGGGTGACATTGATCTGACTTGGCACTCCTTGCGTGCCTAGGAGTGCACGTGAGAGGACAGGCAGAATTCAAGGTCAGGGAATGGAGGCAGCACTGACCGTGGAGGCAGGGCCACAGCATGGGTATCTAGTTCACCTGACCTTACGCTAACTGCCTCTCCTCTTGGTATTTCTTGTGCTGCACAGATGTTTCATACACTCTTTGTGAAGGAAGTTATTTTTATGAAAATAAATGAACAAATTTTGAGCTCGTATGTGCTAGGTACTGTTCTAGGATTTTGGGATAGTGGTGACGAATCAACGTATTCATAGACTTCACATCACTCCTGGTTTAGTGGGGAAGCTGAGCATTGTGCAGATAAGCACAAACAAATGTAACTGTACGCTGTGTTAGGTGTCCCGAGGAAACAGGACAAGGTGTGGTAACAGAGAAATGGGGAGTTGAGTGGGCCGGGGACTCAGAGAGAGGCCTTTGAAGAAGCAGTATTAAAGCTGAGCTCTCAAGGTACGTAGAACCTAACCCTAGCCAGGGGAAGAGAAGGGACAGTATCCTGAAGAGAGGGAATGTGCCAGGAGAAGGAGCTCGGCTTTTTGAGAAGCCAAACTGAGTCCAGGTTGGTTGGGGAGTTGTGAGCAGGGGTGTGATGACGCCACAGGTGGACATGAACCAGGTTGTGAGCTGGGGTGTGATGACGCCACAGGTGGACATGAACCAGGTTGTGAGCGGGGGTGTGATGATGCCACAGGTAGACATGAACTTGGTCATGAGCAGGGGTGTGATGATGCCACAGGTGGACATGAACCAGGTTGTGAGCGGGGGTGTGATGACGCCACAGGTGGACATGAACTACACTCTGCAGAGCTTTATGGCCGTTTTGGAGTTTACCCTGGGTGCCCTGCGAAGCTGTTCAAAGTTTGGAGCAGAGCAGCACTGTGACCTAAGGGCATTTTGAAATAATCGCCCTGGCTGCACGTGGGTCAGGCGACCACAGGGGTGGACGCTAGGAGCAAGGTAGAAGGCTGCCGTTCCTGGCGGCTGGTGTGACGGCAGCGGGGATGGAGCGGATGGGCGGAGGGACGTCCCCTTTTCAAAGAAGGATTAGCAGGCCTGGTGATGAATTGGGCGTGCAACCGAAAAGAGAATCTTTGGATCTGATCTGTTTTCTAGGTCAATATAAGGTACCTTCTAGGCACTGGAGATTTATCAGTCTGCAAGCAAACTCAAAAGTAGATACTAGTACCCTGGAATGCAGTAGCTTTCAAGATTTTTGTCATACCGCTTTATCCTTTTTGTTCGTTAGTTTGCTGAAGTATTTCTGGGTAATTCCTAGCTATGTCATTTCACCCTTTAGGGTGAATCTCCAAAAGCTCATCCATTTTCTTGCACAGACCTGATGTCAGCGCACTTTACTGTAAGTGGTAGTCATGATGACACCCACATGGCCTGATTTTGAACTCGGGACGGAGCTCTCTAGACCTTTATTTTTTATCCTTCCCTTCCTTCCCTTAGCCCCAGGCAATTGCTCATATTCTAAGTTTAATAAATACTTCTTTTTCAAAGAAAGCCCTGGCTGGGTGGCTCAGTTTGGAGCGTTGTCCCACACACCCAGAGGTTGCAGGTCGGGTCCCCAGTCGGGGTGCGTACAGGAGGCGACCGACCGATGTTTCTCTCTCACGTCGATGGCCTGTCTCTGTGTCTGAAGTCAGTAAGCATCCTGGAGTGAGGCTTTAAATGAATAAATCAATACTTATTGAACTTTTTGAGTTTGGAAGCATTCTTAGCTCTTGTTAAAATTATTTAGTGTTTGTGAGTTAAAATCCATGAAAATACGTGAAATGAAGACTTTTAAAAAATCCTGTTTCCTATGTGGACTGATATAACAGATTGGTATAATAATGGTTTGTAATTTAACTTTTGGGTTTTAAATATGCTTTAACTTTACTTCTTCTAAGATTTTGAAAATCGGTATTAATATATTCTCGGATACTCTTTTTGCTCCCTCCCTCCAGAACAAGCATGATGTAGAACTTTATAGTCATTTACTGTAGCAGCCAGAAATTGAAATATCTTTCCTTAATTTTTTTCCAGTGCGCATGACGCCCCTAAGCAGCCAGTAGTGCGCTTTAAAAGGAACAAACACCATAAAGGGTCCATCTACTGTGTGGCCTGGAGCCCCTGCGGACAGTTACTGGCGACGGGGTCCAATGACAAATATGTCAAAGTGCTGCCCTTCAACGCAGAGACGTGCAATGCGACAGGTAGGGCCCGAGGGCGGGAGCGGAGGCTCCCAGCGCTTTTCACTCCTCCCCAGGCTGGGGCTCTCGTGGCTCCGCACCGTCTCCAATAAACTCTGAGGTGTGGCCTGAAGAGTCTTTTTTACATCCTGATTGCTTAGTGGTATTCATCAGGCATTTTCTTTTAGTGAGTTCTTACAGGTGGCCAGGTGGTGTCTAACCCCTAGAAAATTATTGTTGTCAGAGAAATAACTTGTCAGTAACCACCAGAATTGTATCGAGACACATTTTCTAGAGAGGATCTGTCTTCTCGTTTGTCTCCTTCAGGATAAAAGACGGGAAGGTAACTCCCCACATAGCTCTGGTTTAGAGGTGATGCCGAACCAGTACTTGGGTTTCTTGACATTTTTTGCTCAGTCCAGTGAGATTGTCTACAATGTCAATCCCTAAGCACAGATATAAACCATACCACTCTGCCACTATCCTTGGCCAGTTTCGAGGCAGCTAGCAATCTCAAATTACCGCAGTAAGTTGGGCAGCATCTCTTTGTTTTAATTCCTATTGCTGTTTCAGGACCGGATCTGGAATTCAGCATGCACGACGGGACCATCAGAGACTTGGCGTTCATGGAAGGCCCGGAGAGCGGTGGGGCCATCCTGATCAGCGCCGGGGCAGGGGACTGCAACATCTACACCACCGACTGTCAGAGAGGGCAGGGCCTGCACGCGCTGAGCGGCCACACTGGTAGGTGACCTCCGTCCCGGCTGCTTTCCGTGTGTCCAGCCCGTGCTCTCCGCCCTCTCCCTGCCTTCCGCTAGTGGGGTGTAGTCCGTCAGACGGATTTCTCCCGGACAGAACCTTTTTCTCTCGGAGAGTTAAGTCGTGCACTGTAGGTGACAGTGATGATGGCTAAGATTTCCCTGTGTGCTAAGCCCTCTGCTTATGCACACAACAACCTCATGCGGCAGGAAGTTTTACCTCCGTCTTACACGTGACAAGACACACGGCTTGCTCAACGTCTCACGGCAGGTGTGGCAGAACTGACCTCTGACCTGAGGTCCGTCTCTGCCACAGCTGGTGATCTAACCCCACCGTCCTGTGCTTCCTTTGTGGAAAATGTGCTGTGACTTTAAATGAAAACATTTTTTCAGTACTAATTATAGTGTCCTAAAATACTGAATAACCAAAAAGGATTAAGTTTATTCAATATGGTTTTGATGTGTTTTACTGAATTTTAACATAGGTAGCATATATATATTTATGTAATCTCTATGACAGTATGTATTTGAGTAAGCAGACCATTGCATGCCCAGTAACCAGGAGTTCTGAGCTCTGAATGTGTTACAGAAAGGTGCTGTGCCACAGTCATGGCTGAGGGTGTGATCTTTCGTAGGGCACATCTTAGCGCTTTACACCTGGAGCGGCTGGATGATTGCATCCGGTTCCCAGGACAAGACCGTTAGATTCTGGGATCTCCGAGTACCAAGCTGTGTGCGGGTGGTTGGCACCACATTCCACGGAACTGGTAGGTTTTTCTGGAATTTACATGGATTTCGATGAGGAAGAAGCTGTAAATCGCACTTGCGTGCTTCCTCTGCTCTGCAGTGTATGTGATAACAAGCAACAGAAGCAGCAGTGAATGACCCTGGGTATCTTATGGATTACTTTGAAGTCTTTCAAATGCCTTTAGCTGTTCCTTTATTTGTAAAAATCATATTCATTTTAGGAAACCAAGGCCCAGGGAGATTAAGTATCATGCCTCAATTATCCTGTTAGCAGGGTCATTTTAGAACTCAGAACTTGGCGTTAGCAATTATATTTTTGTTTTGTTTAGTTTCTATACACTTACCTTTAATTTGTCGCTAAACTCTCCCCTGGTTGTCTAAATTATGTTCAGCTCCTTTTCTCTCACTGAGAGGCTTCAGTTTTTTTGTCGGCTTCTCTCATGCAACAGGAGCGTTGCCCTGTGTTCTGGATCGCTCCTTCTCCACCGCTCCGTCAAACAGACACGACAACTGGATAGAACTGTCAACGCCCCAAGTTCCTCTGTTGACCTCCTTTCCCCTCCCAGCTCTGACCCTAATCTTTTGCTCTCTTTCTTACCAGTGTCTCAGCATTCTTGCCCACATCCGCCGCTACCCGTCTCCTCGCCCTCCGTCTTCAGCCCCTTCTAGCCTGCCTTCCCTCTGCTGCAGCCGCCCCGCCGAGAGCTGCCTTTTCCAGATCTTCACGCGTCACATTCCTTTTCGATCCTCCTCTGACCGCAGCTCTCGGGGCCGTGCAGCGGTTGACCTCTTCTCTCCTTTTGGGCTTTGCAGTCTCTTTCCTTCCTGGATGACTGCTTCTCTGCTCAGCCTCTCAATGTGGGCGTTCCCTAGGGCTCAGGATTTTGTTCTCTTTCTCTAGATGAGCGCATCTATTCCCCTGGCTTTAAGTATAAATCATCTGTTGACAGACCTTAAATTTTTGTCTCTGCCGGGCTGGTGTGGCTCAGTGGATTGAGTGCCAGCTTCCGAACCAAAGGGTCACTGGTTCGATTCCTGGTCAGGGCACGTGCCTGGGTTGCAGGCCAGGTCCCCAGTAGGGGGTGAGTGAGAGGGAACCACACCTTGATGTTTCTCTCCCTCTCTCCTCCCTTCCCCTCTCTAAAAATAAATAAAATCTTTAGAAAACTCTTTTTTATCTCTAGCTCGGACTTCTTGCATGCTAGGCCGATGTTTCGGACCCACCGAGTTGACCTCTCCCTTGGGTCTCTCACAAGCCATCTCAAACAGTGTATGGCTTGAACCAAACCGTTGACCGTGGCCCCTCCCCTCAAGCATAGCTGCCCCACACCTCCTCATCTGCGTAGTACCACCCACAACTCTGCTCATGCCAGGAACCCTGGCGTCTCCCCGGGCCCCTCCCCTCCCTTCCAGTGGTCGATCCATAACAAATCCTGTTGTGTTAGCCTCCAAAATCTATCTGAAGCCCACCTACTGCTTTTCATCTTTATTGCTGCCACTCTAGGATAAACCGCCATCCCTCAATTCACCTCTGCGAGAGCTTCCCTCCTACGGCGCTCTGTGCTCCTCTTCTCACCCCTCCGGCCCGTGGTCCACACGGCGGCCGGAGCACATCGCACCTTCCCTAAAACCCTTCCTGTCTTCTCGTTGCTCTGAGGTTAAAGCGCAGGCTCTGCACCACGGCCCACGAGGCCCCGCAGATCTGACGCTCTGTGCCCTGCTGGCCTCCTCTCTGACCTCTTGCATCTTTCCTTCAGTTCCTGGAATGTGCCGGTCTTTCCTCCTGCAGTGAATTCTCACGCTGTTCCCTTGGCCTGAAACGCTCTTCCTCTTGTCTTCTCATCGCTAGGTCTTTCTCATCTGTAGGTCTTCGCTTCAGTAGCTCCTTACAAATATATTAAATCGTGTGTTTGTTTACTTTTTATTGCTGGTCACAAAGGCAGCAATTATGTGTTCTGTTTGCAGAGTAGATTTAGCACTTGCTGTGGTACATGGTCCTAGGGAGTAGTGATCTAAGAACTCGGTTGAATAAATGAACCTGGATTTCTTTGGCACCATAAACTTTGCACGTGTAAACACTAAACTCATTGTGTTTCCCCTGCAGATCAGTTCTTTTTCCCATTTTCCCTGTTTTTGATGATGCTTCTCTTATTTGCTCACACAACTAGATTTGAAATCCAGGGCTCATTTTCACTCCTTTTTCTGCCCCTATCCAAGCAGTTAATTGCCAAGACTGTTGATTCTTTATTCACATATTTTCTGAAGTCTGTCCTCATTTAGGCCCTTATTCTCTGGTTATTCTATCTTTATCTTGTCTTCCAGTGGCCTCCCTTCGATGGCTTGTCCACTTTAACGGATGCACATTCATACAGGTTAATCTTCCCAAAATCCTGCTTGGACCATGTATCCCTCTCCTTTAGAACCCTGCAGCGATGCTCACCGTGCACAGGAACAAGCCCACACTCTGTGCTTCGGCATTCAAGATGCTTGATGGTCTGGCTCCAAGCTCCCTTTTACGTTAACTTGTTAAACCAAGTCGCTCCGGCCCAACTAAGCTTCCTATCCTTAAACATTTTCACACTTTCTCCATAAGTGTTTTTATTTATGTAATTCTTCCTGACCCTAATAGCTCTCTTCTTTATAAAAATTTTGAGCAAAGATTATTTTAATTACTTATGTAATTAAAATTAAATTACTTATATAATTAATTAAAATTACGTGTGTGTATGTATTACATTTTAATTGTGTAAGTACATAATTAAAATTAAATTACTTATGCAATTAAAATGTAATACACATAAACACCCCCCCAATACTGTTTATTACTCTTCAAGATCTAACTTCTACTCCTTTCTTCTATGAAGCCTTCCCAGGCTGCCTTAGTCTAGAGCAGTGTTCCTCCACCTTATTTTCATTACTTCTCCTGCTAAGGAGAAAAACTAAAATGCTTTTCTAACGAGAGAAATTCAATACTAAGAAATGAGATTTGTTGGGTAGAGTTGAGCTTTGGAGGGCTACGAACTATTGTTAATAGTTAATGGTTAATAGTTAATGTTAATGGTTAAGATTTTATTGTCCCCGAGAACCATTGCGCCCCCCGCGCCTCCCCCCCCCCCCCCCCCGCCCACTGGGAGCATCACTGCCCCATCGGAGATGCCTGGTCTACGGTTAGGGCT
>CM052551.1:6276800-6334435 GCA_028533065.1 Trachops cirrhosus | reverse complement strand
CCCCCCCCCCCCCCCCCCGCCCACTGGGAGCATCACTGCCCCATCGGAGATGCCTGGTCTACGGTTAGGGCTCGGCCTGTGGACTCAGAGCTCACTTTCTGTGCAGTTCCTGTTGGCAGTTAGTCATGTGCTGCTTAGAGACGTTTTCTACACTGTGCCCTAAAACATATTCTGCTATTTAACTTCTTGTTCTCCCAGCTGGACCCTACCCCATCTTAGGAAAAGGGGCCCATCCAGTGCACTGCAGGCGATGCTTTCCCAGGGCTTCTCCCAACGGACAAGAGAACGGGCTTTCCCATTTCTCACCGAATCTTGCGTCATAGCCTGCCCCTAAAAAAGATGCAAGTGTTTATTGGTTGGCGGTTGGTTTGGATTTCTCCATGACGGAGCGGTGTGGGCAAGTGCCTCACATTTGCAGTGTGTGGTTCAGTGCACAGGGTTAGCGGCTGCGGTTTGGCGCTGTCCACTCGTCCACCTTGAAACTCCTTTCCTCCTGCCCTCCAGGCAGCGCCGTGGCATCCGTAGCCGTGGATCCCAGCGGCCGTCTCTTGGCCACTGGGCAAGAAGATTCCAGCTGCATGTTGTATGACATCAGAGGGGGGAGGATGGTGCAGAGTTACCACCCTCATGCCAGTGACGTTCGCTCCGTTCGCTTCTCCCCCGGAGCCCACTACTTGCTGACGGGGTCCTACGACATGAAAATAAAGGTGACGGATCTGCAAGGTGAGGCCAATCTCTTTCCTTGGCCTCTTGCCTTTTTTCAGTCTCTTCTGCTCTGTTTGGGACTGACTCTAAAACGTTTTCGAATTTTGGTTTTAATTATTTACTGAGGAAATAACTGGTACTGTATTGAGATGAATTACAGCAAATTATTAAATAAATTGATTAGTCTTATTTTTACCGTTAGTTTTAAAAATATTTAAAAGAATCAACATTTATTACACTGAATCACTTTGGGTTCGATGATGATGGATATTAAAGTATGCATTTGTGTACCCTTTGCTCCTGCTTTAAAAAACCGAGTGTGTTGCCATGGCCGGTGGCTCCACTGGTTGGAGTGTCGTCCAGCACACCAGACAGGTGGTGAGTTCGATCCCCCAACAGGGCACATGCCGTCACGGAGGAAGTCACCTGTCCTACTCACCTCTCTCTCTGTCCCCAGGTGGTACACAGATTTGCTCTATGAATGTTTAAAAATAAAACTATATACTGAATACATAATTACACAGGTTACACACTAAGCTTTTTTTAAATCTGCACCTGAGGATATGTTTATTGATTTTAGAAAGAGGAAGGGAGAGAGAAAGACAAACATTGATGTGAGAGAAACATCAATCGGTTGATCGGGGATAGAACCCGCAACCTAGGTGTGTGCCCTGACCAGGAATCAAACCTGCAGCCTTTTTGGTGTAAGGGATGGCACTCCAACCAAAGGGAATGACTTTATTTTAAACAAGTTAAATGCATTTTAGAGAGGCGAAAGGAAAGTAGGAAGAGGGGGAGAGAGAGCACCATCAGTCGGTTGCCTCTTGCGAGCGGGCGTGTGCCCTGACCGTGAATCAGCGGGCGACCTTTCGCTTTGCAGGACGACAGCCAGCCACTGAGCCACACCAGCCAGGGCTGAACGACTTAAGTTTAAGATGGCTGCCAGGCGGCCAAGGGAGACGTCAGATAGCTATTTGGATACAAGTCTGCGTCACTTAGGTGAGAAGTCAAGGTTGCAGATGAAATGTGTGTGAATCATGAGTACGTAAATGGTCATGTGCCATGATACCAGATGGAATTTCCTAGGCAGGGAGGGATAAAGGGACCCAGGAATCCGAAGGCTGATTCCTCAGCGATGCCGAACTTCAGGTCAGAAGGAGAAGAGAAACCTGCAGAGGAGCCCGAGATGTCGTGACCCAGATGCTGCTGACAATGAAGTGTTCGGAATTTATCCCTGTTTACATCTTTCAGTGTATTGTATTAATATAGTGTAGGGTTTTTATACTGTGATGTCTTAAAGTAACAGGAAGTCTGTGAAACCTGTGCCTTCACTCATTTTGTGTTGTGAATCAATCTCTCTCTCTTTTTTAACTTAGGAGACCTCACCAAACAGCTGCCCATCATGGTGGTGGGGGAGCACAAAGATAAAGTGATTCAGTGCAGGTGGCACACCAAGGACCTGTCCTTCCTGTCGTCCTCTGCAGACAGAACTGTGACCCTCTGGACTTACAGTGGATAGAGCGCCCCCAGTGTCGGTCCGGGCAGTGAAAGCACGGGGACTTAAACTACTGAGTTGTCACAATTCCAGATCTGAAGGACATGGACTGACCAGGAAAGTGGCTTAGCGTGAGGAGGCCCCTGTGACCTGTGCCCCCTGGTAGGAACTGTCGGGCGAGTTATTCTGCAGTGCTTCCGGTCTTCCACGTCGGCCCGTGCCGCTGTGACCTGCTGTGTGTCGTCTCGTTGCCAAAGTCTGCGGCTGAGCTCTTGCGTTGTCGGTGTGCCCTCCAAGTCGGGGTGGACGGTGTGTTTACAGTTTAGTATTAAAGCATTCCTTGGTCTTTGCCGAAATAACAGTTTTATATACACATCGAGATTGAACTATGCTTTAGGCATATTATTACATGTAACACAACCAAGTTCTACACAGATTAATTAAACATAGGTGTTCAGAAATGAATTTGGTTTTTCTCAGAATCCCATGATATTGTCTCACTTATCAGCTAGAGGTCAGAACTTTATGTCTCTTGAAAGTTACATGGTTGTTTTCCCTGAGGATCATTCTAGAGTTTAAAGATAGACGGGAAACTGCTTCTTTGTTCATTAAGTGGCATAGGCCTTTTCTTTGTCTTAACCAGGGATATAATTGCTATTTTGTCACATTATTTTGTTTCAGGCTTCAAAGGTAAATGTGTTTGCTTCAGAAACTTGTTAAGTTCAATTTTTTGAACGCAACAGGATACCTCCCTCCCACACTGCACTGCGGCAGCAGAGCGGCGGGGGGTGACGCAGCCCTCGACGGCACAGTCCACTTCCTGGCTGGCATTCTCCTTTAAGAATGACAACTTTGCCATAGATGATAGCATGGCTTGCAATGCTATACCTGCATGATAACGTAAAAATGGAAATTTTAGACTTTGCACTCCAAGAGCTTATTTGGATTTTTTTCTTGCACTGTTTTATGTACTGCAGAATAATGATTTTATTTCAATGGCATTGTAGATCCTAACACTTAACGTATCTTTATTTTCATATTGTACAGTAATTTTACTTTAACTTATTAAATAGGCTATTTTATTTATTTCAGATGCAGTTGAATTGGTTTTAATTATTGAACTGTCTGTGCACTGTATGTAGTGAGCATTTTTAAGCTATCTTATACAAGTGGAAAGGGTAATAGAAGTGTAACTGTGCTATTATTTCAATAAAGACCTCTTGGTACCTAAAACTGTTCCTATTCTCAGCGTCTGTGGCTCTCATTCGGAGGGTGATTTTTTCCAGTTTCCTTGGAGGTAGTGTGGGCTGATGGATGAGCAGCCACTTTCTTACGTTTCTGTCTAAAGTTCCCCCACTAATTTAATTTTTAACCCTTGACATCTGCACAACTCTTGTGTGTCTTCTACCTCTTTTATTCAAGATCTAGAGAACTTCCTGTCTTGCCTATCTTGTGAAAGTTGATTAATAAAACCTGGCAATATTTATAAATTCTAACCCAGACTACAAATGCGTTGAGTTAAGTACTCTTAGAAAGAAATACAATCTAATTGACTTGTGGGTATTCAGTGGGTACACAGTTTTTCTACCTCTCAGGCATGCAGAAGGGAACTCTGCTAAAAATAGACTACAGGCAGCTCTTTACTTCCTTTTCTTCTTTTTTCTGTTTAACCCCTTTATCTTTTTCGTATTCACTGAATCCGTTGGTGTGACACGGGTTAACACAGGTATGCAGGTTTCAGGGGCACAGTTCTGCAGCACGTCGTCTGCGCACCGTGCTGCGCTCACCGCCTCATCTTTCACTCACCTGCTTCGTTTCACTCATTTCGGATGCTACAGCAGGTCATTAGTGTTAAGTTCGAAACTGGGGAAAATGGCAATTTGTTGATACAGACCAGCTCAACCTCCTGGCAGAAATGTTCATAAAATCCAGGGTTCCACCTTTTCCACTATGAAGTAGTAAGCTTTGAAGACCCTCTTGTACGCGGGCTCTGGATTCCATTTTGCAGTGCATTAGGTGGTAAGCACTAGAAGTGATCTTCCTGCAGTAAATGGTTCCGTATGTCCTCCTTCCTGTGTGGCCACAGTGTCTTCTGCATGGAGGTGAACGGGTTCTGGGAGGTTCATGTCAGAAAACACGAGCACTGGAGTATTTGCGTTCTCTGGACCTTTCTCATTTGGGGGTGCTGGGAAGGACAGCGGGCATGGGAGGGTGGTGCAGAAGTTCTGAAGTGCTTGCCAGAAGCTTCAGGGGTTTGATTCAGATTGTATTTTTTAAATTGTAGTAAGCCAAAGATATAGTCAACAGAGTGGGAGAACCCATGAAATGGGAGAAAATATTTGCAAATCATATATGTGATGGAGTTAATATCCAGAATAAAGAACCCCTGTACCTCAATAGCAATCCCTTTCCCCACACTCAACCTGATTTTAAATCGGGCAAAGAACTCGAATACACATTTCTCCAAAGAAGACAGACAGGTGGCCGATAAGCATATGCAAATATGCTTGACAGCACTAATCATTAGGGAAATGAAAATGAAAATCCTGAGACCACCTCACATCCATTAGAATGGCCACTAAAAAACAGTGCTGGAAAGGATGTGAAGAAACTGGAACTCTTGTGCACTGCTGGTGAGAATGTAAAATGGTATCAGCCACTGTGTGAAACAGCATAGTGATTCCCCCAAAAGTTAAATATAACCATACGACCCAGTGTACTCACTTCCCAGTGTATGCCAAAAAGAATTGAAAGCAGGGACTGGAAGAGATATTTGTACACTCATATTTACAGCAGCATTACTCAGAAGAGCCCAAGAGTCCATCAAGGCAACCCGAGAGTCCCTCAAGGGGTTAGTGGGTAAACAAACTTTGGTATACAATACAATGGAGTATTATTCAGCCTTAGAAAAGGAAGGAAATGTTGACATCCCACAGCATGGATGATCCTTGAGAGTATTATGCTGAGTGGAATAAGCCAGCCACAAAGAGACAAACACTACTTCCACTAATAGGAGGTCCCCAGAGTAGTCAAATTCATAGAGATACAAGAATGGTGGTGGGCAGGGCAGAAATGATGAGTTGTTTAATAGATGCAGAATTTCAGTTTGGCAGGATGAAAGAGTTAAGGAGATGCGATGGTGGTGACAGTTGCACAACAATGTGAATGCATTTAATGACGATGAATTATACACTTAGAAAGTGGTTAAGATGATAAAGTTTATGTCGGGTGTATTTTATTTTAAAAGAATTGTAATAAGCAACATGTACACTCAAGTACTACCTTATATGTCAAATTTTAAGGCACTTTAAAATTTGATGCCAATAACTTGTGTACGTCTCTCATTTCCTCCTGGTGCGTAAAACTCGTCCCTTTCTCTTTGGAGTTTCCTGAGATTGCAAGGCCCGCAGACAAAGACAAACACAAAGCAATCCCTCTGCCCTGTCCCATAAGACGATTGTTTCCATTCCTTACACTCCACTTATAATATTGTGCTTAAAATAGGTTTCCGGGTATTATTGTAAATATTACAAATCCACAGTTATAAGTCAAGACCAAAAAATACACTTCTTATCTATTTTACATATTTGGCTTCGGCGTGAGTTGTCATTTGCAGAGTTCTTCCAATGAAAAGCAAAGCCCCGGGCGGAAATCCAGCCCACAGAGGCCGGCCCCGCCCCCTCGGCGAGCCAGTCAGCGGAGCGCCCGGAAGGGCGCACAGCTGCGGGCGGAGCGAGTCGCTGAGGGCGCGCCGGAGACTTGGCGTCTGCGGCGGCGGTCGGCCGTACGTGCAGGTGGCTCTGTACGGCCTCCCGCCTTCCCGACGCTGTCTTCTTGAAGAGGTCGGCGGGCGACCGAGGACGTAAGTGTCGCTGCGGTTGTGAGGCTGGCGGGCGGGCCGTGTTGCGGGGCTGTGGGGTGGCCCCGGCTGGTTCTGCGGGCGGCCGGGAGGCCGCGGCGCCGCCCGCGGGGTGAAGTCCGCGCGCTCCCGGGCTTGCGGGCAGTTGAGAGCGCCGCGCTTCCCGGGGCGGGCGAGCCACCGCCCCCTCGTCCCCGGGCCAGCGGGCCGCCTCATCACCCGGAGCTTCGCGGTCGCAGTTGGGCTTCGCTGTTCAACGAACGGCCGGGGGAAGCGGGGCGGGCGGGTGCGTAGCGGACCCGGACGAATGTTGAGTAGTTAGAGTTTGGTTATCTTTGAAAACTTTAGGCAGCGTTTGAACAATCACCGTTCTCAGAAATGCCCGGATTTAGTGGTGGTGAATTTTGAAAAACTCCAAATAAATGTGAATGTCGAAAAAGTTCGAGATGCATGTTTCCTGAGTGGTGAACAAGCAGTCAGGTGTTTCCGACAGCGGTGAGGAACGTGGGGCCCGGGCGGCTTCATCCTCATCATCTTCACCTGGGAACTGGCTAGGCTCGCGCTCCCGTGTTACGGCCGAGGTCCGGGAAACTGCATGTGCGCACGCGCACTCAACTCTGAACTCCGTCTTCCAGGCCGTGCTAGGTGAATGTGGGATTGGACTCCACTATCCATCTTAGCTTTGTCGTTCTCATTAAACGTGCAAATTCCTTGAAATGAGATACTTTTCTTTTCTGCCTATTTCCACCTAGTAGCTGGCAGTCTCCCGGGAGATCTCAGCCCCCCCCCCCCTTTTTTTTTTGATAGCTCTTCAGTCGTAGCTCAGGCCCCACCTACTCTCGCGTTTCCAGACTTGTGGATCCAGCATGTCTCCTGTTTGCCCCTCTCTGTCCACTAGCGTCGTGTCCCGGAGAGGCAGTGTCGGTAGAGCCAGTCCGGGTCCAATTTACCAGACGAGGACTGGGCCCAGAGTGGGCCTGCCTTGGTCCCGCCGGTAGTGGGTGTGTTCTTGACTTGTGTAGAAAGTTTTCACAATACGCGTCCAGGTGATTTTGAGAGTATGTTTATTAAACTTGGGGACAGTGAAACGAAGGGCTGACAGTGGAAGAGTAGACATAGAAAGTAGAGACAGGTTCAGGGGTAAGCCCTGGATAAGCTGTCGCTGCCCACTGCTCCCCGCCTTGCAGCCTCGTGGGGTGCCTTAGAGTTTCGGAGGAAGACGGCAGAGAGAGGAGGCTGGGCGAGCTCTAGAGAGAGCGCACTCGCAGACTCTTTTGTCCCGAGGCTTTTCATCTTTCTTTGCCCAGCGGAATCCTAGGGAGGTCGCTGGGAAAAGTCTAAACGGAATATTCATTAGCTTTCCAGGTGTGTCCTTCACTATGGTGATTCATCAAAATGTGTGTATAGTGAGGTCTGGGGTTATTTTCGGGTTAGGTTCGTTTTTAAAGAATGGTATAGAAGCAGGACCCGGACTTAGGCGGTTCTGTTCCCGGGACAGCCTGGGATGTGTAAACCACTTATTTGCTCCTAAGTGCCCTTGGTTAAAAAACATATAACCTTGGGAATCATTAGCTTACTGTAAATTGCTCATTAGCTTACTGTATGGCCTTGTATAATTATCTTGTTTCAGTTTCCCTTAATCCACCTGTCAAGGAATTACCCTGGTTTCTCATTGTCCTGCCTCACTGTCACTTACTAGCTGAGTGACCTTTGGCACCTTACTTGTTTTTCTCCTGCATGGAGATAACAACAGTAGTACTTCCAAGAGGTTTTGGGAGGATTAAATGAATGAATGAATTTAGCAGTGTTTGACTTATAGTAACCGAAGACTAGCTATTATATATTATAATTTTGATATTGTTGTAAAGCCTGATGTGGATGAAAAATGATAAAAAGTTAGCCCTGGCTGGTGTGGCTCAGTGGATTGAACTCAGGCCTGCAAACCAAAGGATCCAGGTTTGATACCCAGTCAGGACACATGCCTGTGTTGTGGGCCAGGTCACCAGTAGGGGACGCTTGAGCAGTAGGGGCTCTTGAGAGGCAACCACACATTGGTATTTCTCCCTTCCCTTCTCTAAAAATAAGAAAATAAAATGTTTAAATAAAGAAAAAGTGACAAAAAGTAGGAACTGGTGGAGAGAGACCATTACTAGCAACTATTGGAATCACAGATGCCACCATCAACCTGAACCAGCATGGGGTGGTTATCAATCAGAATTGCTTTTTGACAAGGTCCCCACCAGGTTTCAATGCAACTCTGTTAGGAGGAAGCATGAAATCAGTTTCTCAAGGAGTTCCAGCCTTAAATCAGTGCCCGTGGGGTTTGCCAGGAGGGCTTGAATTTGCAGCTGACTCCACTAATAGGCCTCACCCCAGTCTTCCATCGTTTCTGCTTTGCTCACCCTCGCCCGGTGGAGAGCTCTCCATCTTCTGTTCATCAGTGAGGATGTGGTGTGGTTGCCAACAGCATGACTTTGTGGGCATCACCAGCCAAAGTCACCTGCTTGAAAGGCTTTGAGTCACCTCCCTGGGATAATGCCCCTTGAGTGCTGTTTCCAGATCTCCAGCCTCGTTCCTCACAGTGCACTTCTGGCCTCTGGTGGCTCTTTCATTGTCTGACCTCTGGTTTAGAGAGGGGTGGGGGGCAGAATAGAAACATTGATACGAGAGAGAAACATCAATCTGTTGCTTCTCGGACACACCCTGACTGGGGACCGAACCCACAACCTAGGCATGTGCCCTGACTGGGAATCGCCCTCAACCTTTTGGTTTATCAGATGATGCTCCAACCAGCTGAGCCACACCAGCCAGGGCTCTTTTTTTCTTAAGTTAATGATACCCTGTTATTGCTGGTGGTGGACCTAGAAATCCTGGAGTCTCGTTTGTCGTCATGGTTTTCCTTTCCCTTTCCGAGTGCTCAGTCGCTGAGGTCTGAAAAATTCGTCTTCAGAATGGGTCACGTGTGCTCTTCCCGTCCTCCCTGCCACCACTGTTTCTGGCCCACATCCTTTTTCCGCTCCAGTTTCCTG
The DNA here is from genome assembly GCA_028533065.1 of Trachops cirrhosus. Lineage (NCBI taxonomy): Eukaryota > Metazoa > Chordata > Mammalia > Chiroptera > Phyllostomidae > Trachops > Trachops cirrhosus. Next base: position 6,325,347 of record CM052551.1, on the reverse strand, counting down.
TTGGACTCTGAATCCAGTTTTCTCCACAGTCCGTCCCCTCAATGCTGGTGCCATCTTCCAGCACGTAGCTCCCATCACCCTTGAAAGCAGAAGTCAGTCAAGCTTTTCACTTAGGCAGTGCCATCCCAGCCTGTGTCGCCATGCCCTGACCATCCTGCCTCCCGGCATTTACTGCCGTCTTCCATGCGCCAGCCACTGGGTAGGTGTGGGGCTTGGAGACATGTGGGGGCAAGGTGGGGATGTCATCGGGAAGGGGAATTCAGATTTGAGTAAGATACCACCTTTGTCCTAAGAGTTCACATCTCAGGCCAGTGGTTTGCTGCCTTCACTGCATATTGGAATCACCTGGGGAGGTTCCAGAATCCCAGTGCCCCAGTCCCACCCCTGAGGATTCTGATTTAATTGCGCTAGGATGCAGCCAGGAAGGTGGGCGTTTTAGGAGCTCCACAGGTGATTCTACTGCGCAGCCCAGCTTGGGAACCGCTGTGCTAACTCACAGGTAGCACACACAAGGCCCGTGGGCTGAATCTCGCCCTCCACCTTGTTTTATCCAGCTTGGTGCCTTGTTTCTACCCGGCAGCAGGGCCCAGCTCTCACTTACCTGTTAAGGAGTAGTTATGTTTACACAGTCCTAAAATTGCACATTCGACCCTTCGAAGGCAACTGCAAGGCTGATGTGGCCCCTGGTGAAAATGAGTTTGACACCCCTGTAAGAGACAGACCAGTAAGGAGCTAACTGCACTACGTGTTGTCCCAGCGGAATAAACACTGGAAGCGCAGGGAAGGAGTTAAGGTTAGCCTGGAGCTGCTTTTATTTATTTATTTAGATTTATTTACTTTTAGAGAGGTAGGAAGGGAGGGAGAAAGAGAGGGAGAGAAACATCAGTGTGTGGTTGCCTCTCGTGTGCCCCCTACTGGGGACCTGGCCTGGAACCCAGGCATGTGCCCTGACTGGTAATTGAACTGGCGACCCTGTGGTTCACAGTCCGCACTCAGTCCACTGAGCCCTACCAGCCAGGGCTTGGAGTTACTTTTATTCTTACAATTCTGCTGTATGCCATTATGGGCAGGACCCAAGGCTTTCTCATCTTGCAACTCCCTTACTGGATCCTTATCCGTGATAGGGATGCAGCAGCCTGCCCAACAGAAGATGCTGAAAACCTTCCGTATCTGCGCTGTCCAGTGTGGTAGCCACTAGCCATGTGTGTGAAGGAGGAACTGAATGCTTTAGTTTACTTAGTTGATTTGAATGTAAATAGCCACGTGGGTCCGGTGGCTGCTATGTTGGACAGTGTTGAGGAGAGGAGGTAGTCAAGTGCTGAAACGATTGGACAGTGTGTATGTAGAGGCTTAGATGGAGCAGGTTACAGTGGTGTGGGAGTACATTCACCTCATTTGAATCTTAGTTTTAAAATTTAAAAAGATCTTTTAATTCCAGTTGACACATACTGTATGTCAGGTGTACAGGATAGTGATTGGACATTTATATTACTTTTGAAGTGATCACCCAGTTAAGTCTCCTACCCACCTGGCTCCGTACGCGGTTGTGACATGTTCTTGGCTGTATTCTCTCTGCCGCACTGTGCACCCCTGGGACCGTGTTCGTGACGGTCAGTGTGTGCATCTCAATCCCTTTTTTCACTGTCTTTCCCCTCCGGCACCACCCGTTCTCTGTAGTGGTGAGTTTGTTTCTGTTTGTTATTATTTTAGATTCCAGATAGAAGAGAAACCTTTGTATTTCTGTGATGTTGATTTCACTTCTCTTTCATTTCTGACTTTATTTATTTGGATCCTCTGTTTTTCTTGATGACTCTGGCTAAAGCTTTATAATTTTTGTTCAGTTTTTCAAAGAAGCAGCTCTTGGTTTCATTGATCTTTTGTACTTTTTTTTTTGGAGCCTTTATTTCATTTATTTCTTTTCTGATCTTTATTATTTCCTTCTAATCACTTTGGATATTGATTGTTCTTCATATCTACTTCCCTTAGGTGGAAGGTTAGCTTGTATATTTAAATTTTTCCTTTTTTTTTAAAAAGATTTTATATATGTTTTAGAGAGGGGGGAAAGGGCAGGGGAAGGAGGGAGGAAGACAGGGAGAGAAACATCAGTGTGCCAGAGAAACATTGACAGGTTGCCTCTCGCAGGCCCCCAAGTGGGGACCTGGCCGGCAACCCCGGTATGTGCCCTGACTGGGGATCGAATCAGTGACCTTTTGGTTTGCAGGCTGGCACTCAGTCCACTGAGAGCTGCACCATCCAGTGCTAAAGTTTTGTTCTTTCTCGAGGTAGGTCTGTATTGCTCTACAATTCCTGTGTAGAACTGCTTTGGTTGTGTCCCAAGATTTGGGGTTATTATGTTTTCATCTTCACTTGTCTCAAGGTATCTTTTGATTTCTTCCTTGATCTCAACCCATTCTTGTGTAGTAGCATGTTTTTCAGCCTCCATGTGTTTCTGTATTTTTCAGTGTTCTTGTAATCGATTTCTGATTTCTTACCATTTTGATCAGGGAAGATGCTTGAAAGGATTTCAGTCTTCTTAAATTCATTGTAGCTTGGCTTTGTGACCTATCGAGGTCTGTCCTGCAAAATGTTGAATGTGCATTTGGAAAGAATGCCTATTTTTGCTGCTTTTGGGTGATAGGTGCTGAAAGTGTCAATGAACTCTGTGTGGTCTAATGTGTCGTTGAAGGCCACTGTTCCCTGGCTGGTGTTTTTCTGGTTGACCTGTGCATCGATGGGCAGTGGGTTTGTGAAGGCCCCTTCTGTTACTGTGGCTCTCTCCCTTTATACCTGTCAGCGTATGCTTCATATACGTAGGGGCTCCTGTGTTGGGTGTGTGGATGTTTACAGGAATTATATCCGATTGTCGGATTGATTCTTTTTAATCATTGTGAATTACCCTTCTTTGTCTCTTGTCCCAGCCCTTGTTGTAGCATCTGTTTTATCTGATACAAGTATTTCTACCCCAGGTTTAGTTTTTTTTGTTTGCATGAGATAAGATTTCTGTCACTTTTCTTTCTTTTTTTATGGTTCTCTTTATAGGCTCTGGTTTTAGGAGCAGGTTGCCTGCGGGCCACCACGCAGCAGGCGCTGGGCTATTTACAGGCCCACCGAGAGGGCTGTGCCGTGGCACCGCCTCTGCTGGTGCTCAGCCAGGACTTCTGTTCCAGGTGGCTGGAGGGGCTGGAGGGGCAGGGTGGGCAGGGTGGAGCTGTGCAGTGAGTCTGGGGGTGGGGCGGCAATACTGTCAAGGGCTGAGTCTGTGAACGTGGTGGGAAGGGGGTGCCTGCTGACCCCTGTCCCTTTCAGTCTGTTTGTCCTCTATCCAAAGTGGGTCTGTTGTAGGCAGCAAATGTAGGGGTCTTGTTTTTTAATCCTTTTGGTCACCCTGTGTCTTTGATTGGAGCATTTAGTCTATTTACCCTTCAGAAAGTTGTTGATAGGTATGTAGTTATTTTCATTGTGTGAACTGTTTCCAGATTGTTTTTGTGGTCCTGTCCCCCACCCACTGCCCGCCCCCCGCAGATTTTGTTGCTCTGTTGTCTGTTGATGACTTCCTACAGTGTTGTGTTGGGTTTCCTTTCCCTTTATTTCTTGTATATTTTGGTTTGTGGGTACCACGTGCTTTATATATTCCAAGCTGTGTTTATAAGCAGTCTTTTAGGGTGATGGTTGCTTAAGCTTGAACACATTCTAAAATCCCTACAATATTTACTCACTGACTCTCTATATATTTTTGCCGTTTTTTTACATTGTGTGTTTGCGTGTATCCTGTAATTTATTGTTGTATTTACACATTATTTTCTAACTTTTTCTTTTAATCTTTGCACTAACTTTATAGTTGGTTCATCCACTGCTTTTACTAAGTGTTTGCCTTTGTCGGCATGAAGTTTTTTCTTTACTATATTTTCTTATTCATATTTTGATCTTTTCTACTTAATGAAGTCCCTTAAACATTACTCATAATGCCGGTTTACTGGTAATGAGCTCCTCTTGCCTAGGAAACCCTTTATGTCTCCTTCAGTTCTGATTGGTGGTCTTGCTGGGTGACCGTCTCTGCAGGGCTTAGCCTTTCGGCCCTCTGGCTGTCTCGTGCCGCCCCCTCCTGGCCCGCGAAGTTTCTGTGGAATAACCACCTGCCAGTCTGACGGGAGCCCCCTCGTGTGTGACACCTGGTTTTCCTCGCCACTTTTAAGATTCTCTCTGTCTCTGACGGTTGGCATTTCAATTATGATGTGTCTCGCTGTGAACCTCTTTGGACTCCCGTCGTTTGGGAGTTTCTGTGCTTATTGGACGTGCACGTCTGTCTCCTTCCCCAGATTAGGGACGTTTCAGGTCGTTAGTTGTTGAAGCAGGTTTTCAGCCCCGTGCTCGCTCTCTCCTCCTCCGGGTATCCTATGACGTAAACGTCGCTACGCCGGATGGTGTCCCAGAGGTTTCTTCACCTAGCCTCGTTTCTTAAACTTTGTGTTTCTTTTTGCCATTCCAGTTGGGTGTTTTCAGCTGCTTGGTCTTCCAGATCACTGGTTTGATCTTCTGCATGTGGTCGTCTGTTTATTCCCTCTGATGTGTTCTTCATTTCAGTGATTGTACTTTACATTTCTGACTGGTTTTTATGGTTTCTCTCTCCGCGTTGAGGTTCTCACTGAGTTCGTCTTCCCCTAAGTTCATTGAGCATCCTTATTGCTCAGTGTCTGGTGGATTGTCTCCATTTTGCCTGTTAGTTCTTTTTCTGGCATTTCGTCCTGCTCTTTCATTTGGGGCGTTTCTTTGTTTCCTCGTTTTGGCTGACACCCTGTGTTTGTCTCTATGTATTAGGTAGATCTGCTACATCTCCCAGACTTGGCAGGGTGGCCTTATGTAGTAGGTGACCTGTGGGGCCCATTGGTGCACTCTCCCTGGTCACCTGTGCCTGGTGCTTCAGGAGCGTCCCTTGTGTGGCTTGTGTGTGCCTTCCTCTTGTGGGTGAGCCTCGGTCGCTGTTGGCACAGCAGTGGGTGTGATTGACCCTCAAGCTGACTGGCTATGTGGGCCTGGCCGTGAGTGCAGCGGAGAGACTGCTGTGCGCAGGCTGACCCCACGGAGCGGCATTCTCTTTCACCGGGGCTCTGGTGCCAGCCGGGTTCGCCCTCGGGTGTGTCGTTTGTTGGCTGGTGTGGTCTGAAGCCGGCTTCTGGGTGTGTGGGTTCTAGAAGCTCTTGGGAGGGTCTCTGGTGCAGGCCAAGGTCAGCCACCATTTGTGCCCGGCCTGAGGCTGCCTGATGGGTGTGGCCTGATGGGTGTGGCCAAAACAAGCTGCCACTTGTGCTGTTCTTGGAGGTGCTTGTGAGAGGCTATGCTGCAAAGTGAGCTTAGTCGCTACTAGTGCTGGGCTTGGGACCCTCTTGTCGGCACCACAGTGTTTGCTGAGGCCATCTGCCACTTGTGCCAGGTTTGTGGCTGCTTAGTTGAAGTTATGTTCCAGGCCAGCACTGCCTGCAGCTTATGCCAGGCTTGGGGCCACTTTATGGGAGTTACAATGCAAGTCGAGACTGGTTACCGCTTGTGCTGAGTTTGGGGTCACATAACAAGATGTAGTATAGCACAGGGAATACAGTCAGTAATATTGTGATATCTGTTTATAAGGTGGGTACTGGGAATACCATGGGAACACTTGAAGTATGTAATTGTCTAACTGTTGGGTTGGCCAAAACATCTGTGTAGTTTTTTCTGTAAAATAAAGACATATTTTTCATTTTCATCAAAGATTTTTATTGGTTTATATATTTTGAGTATGTCACTATCTCTTACTATTGCATTCTAGTGGGTAGAGGCCAGAGGTGCTGCGAAACACCTTCCAATGCATAAGACAGCCCCACAGCAAAGGGTTATTTGGCCAAAATGTCAACAGTACCAAGAAACTTCGCAAACCACTTTTGCCATGTTCGATCAGTCACGGCACCTTCTCCATATGCTGCACAAATCTTTTTCTGTGTTTTAGTTGCGTTTTTACCTTTCCTGAAATAATAAATCATGGTGCACCAAAAATGTTGCCTGTTTTCTTCCATCTTCATTATTAAAAAGGCTACACAAAAATTCACCAATTTTGATAAGGTTTTTTTTTAATGCACACTGGTAAGCGGGTTGTCACAATACAATCTAACAAAATTGTTTCAAATGAAGTTAAAGACAACTGAACACTACTAAAACCAAAGTAAGGAAAAAATATAATGGACTTTTTGGCTAACGCAATACTATGCTGTACAGCAGAAACTAATTGTAATAATGTAGAATGTTAAGAAAAAAGGAATTAATGGCCATTCATTGCTTGTTTGGTGTTTGTGGACCTTTGAGAGGTTTCGGGAAAGTGCGCAGGGCGCGCTGAGGCAGGCTGCCTGCGTGGAAACGTGGCTGGGGCCGGGCGTGCGAGTGGGGTGGGGTGGGTCTCAGCATCACTGGGGCTGGGCAGATGTTGTTGGGCAGGCTAATGCAGCTCTCGGATGTGGCACCTGAGTGAGGGGAGGGCTCAACAGAGCAGCAGTGGTCCCTCCTGCCACTGCTCCTGACCTCGGCCAGAAGCCGGACAGCTCAGTTCCTCCCTGCCTGTTCCCGGTGCTCTTGCAGCTCCCTCGCCTGCACTGCCGCCCGGAGCAGGCGAGTTTGGCTTGGGCTTCTTAAGAGGAACATCTAGGCCTCTGGCAGCCCCTTGTGTTTTCTTTCTTTCTTTCTTTTTTTTAAGATTTTATTTATTTTTTGGAGAGAGGAGAAGGGAGGGAGAAAGAAACATTGATGTGCAATAGAAACATTGAGCAGTTGCCTCTTGCACACCCCCAGCTGGGAACCTGGCCTGCAGCCCAGGCATGTGCCCTGACCGGGAATTGAACCAGTGACCCCTCGGTTTGTGGGATGACACCCAAACCACTGAGCCACACCAGTCAGGGCCTGCAGCCCCTTATCTTTCTCAGGCGCAATCCCCGCTGGTTTGCACAGCCAGATGTTATGGGGTCTCATTTTCCCAGCACTGATGCCCCGACATAGGGAGCCAGGTTTGGGCTGGGACCCCTCACTCCTCAGCAGGGACCTTCGCAGCCAAGATATCCTTCCCGTATCTTAATTGCCACACTGTGGGTGTGCGACCAACCCATTCTGTGTCTCTGCCCTGCCTGTCAGTCTTGATGTGACTTCTGTATATCCTGAATTACAGGATTTCTGTTAGCTAGTGTCTGCAAGTATTTTGTTTGTTTGTTTGTTTGTTTGTTTTTGCTTTAATTTTAACAAGCAAAAGTTTCCTTAGAAAGTAACAGAAGTAGAAGAGGTGAACCAGCGGGGCTGTGTGGCTCAGGAAACAAGTTAGGTGAAAGAAGGGCCTTTGGAGAAGAAAGCAAAGGTGTGAGGGAAGGAAATGTGCGGGAGGGTGGGAGAGAGTTGGTTCTTCATGCTGGCGGCGCTCCAACACGGTTGTGATTTCCGTGTGGTCGTGGGAGGAGGCGAGCACAGCATTTACTGACTCCGCCATCTTTACTGGGGTCTGGATCTTCACTGTGCACCTTTCGTGTTTCCCATTTGTTAAAAAGAAATGAGGGGCAATTTGGTTAAAATACCTCTTTCTAAAGTTTTACTGAGAAATGACTCACATACTATGTAGTTCATCCATTTAAAGTTTACATTTCCGTGGTGGTTTTTTAAAAGGAAAGATTTTATTTATTTATTTTCTGAGAGGGGAAGAGAGGGAGAGAAACATCAGTGTGTGGTTGCCTCTCACACGCCCCCCCACTGGGGACCCAGCCCACAACCCAGGCATGTGCCTGAATGGGAATCGAACCGGTGATCCTTTGGTTCGCAGGCCACCATTCAATCTAATGAGCCACACCGGCCTGGGCCATTTCAGTGGTTTTTAATATATTCACAAATGTATGCATCCATTGCCATGACTTTTTGTATTTTTTAGGGACTTTGAGTTTTTACTGGATTATAATTGGATTGTAAAAGGGTGGGGGTGTTGCTGTTGGGGGCGCTGTAACACGAGGTTTCCGGTGGTTTTGCATAAGCTGCAGTTTGCTTCAGTGTTATCTTTTGCCAGTGGTTGTGTGGGCTGGGAGGGGACTGTTAGTCACATTTTGCTCTTGCTTTTCTAGTCGTTTTCCAGGCCTGGAAGGACTGCCATGAACCCATGACAAAGCAAGGTAGCAGGCCATTTCCCCAAGGGGCTCTCACTGGCTTTGAAAGTGAATCTCAGTTCCTTAAAGCTTTCTGGTGACATTCGGAGTCCAGGCGTGACTCAGCCGCTGCGCTCATAGGGGGTGAGCAGGAGGCTGCTGCAGAGGCCGGAGAGAGGAGAAGCATGCGCATCCTCTCTCCCCACCTCGCAGAGGCGGGGCTGGGTGTTAGCCCAGCCTCCCTGGCGCAAGTCTCAGGAGGTGGAGGAGAGGGAGGAATAGAGAATGTCCCCATATGGGCCACCAGAATGTTCGAGTGGTTGGTGACATGGCTGTGAAAGAATGTACCGAAAGAAAAGGCAGAGAGTGCAGTTCTATTCACTTTCCAAGAGGGGACTGTGATGTGGGGTGGAGAGATACACCAGCCCATTGCTACAGTTCAGATCACTTTTCATCACTTCAGAAAGAAGCCTTGGGCCATTTAACACATTTTTGTCCCTTATTGCATCCCCAGCCCGACGTACCTACGAATCTACTCTCTGTTTCTGCATTTGCCTGTTCTGGACATTTCATATAAATGGAGTCATGTAATATGGTTTATGGCGACTGGCTTTTTTCCAAGTTCCTCCATATTGTAGCATGTATTAATACTTCATTCCTAAAAATACATTTTTTATTTCTATAACCTAATAATATTTCATTCTATGGATATAGCACATTTTATTTGTCTATTCATCAGTCAATGGACACTTTTTTCTTACTTCGTGGCTATTGTGAATAATGTAGCTATAAATATTTGTGCACAAGTTTTTATGTGGACTTATATTTTCATTTCTTGGTACACACCTAGGAATGGAATTGCCAAGTCATATGGAAAATCCTTATTTTCTTTTTGGAGAATGTGTGTGTATTTATTTGTGAATATCATTTTGCTAAGTTTTTTTTCAATTCAGAAAGAAAGCATTATCTTAGCACTAGAAAGTCGCAGACAGTTGTTATTACAGTTTCTTGTAGAAGTAATTACATTTCATCGTATTTATTGTAAATTGTTCTCGGTCTCCATGCAGGATGCTGTGCTCTCTGCTGCTTTGTGAGTGTCTGTGGCTGGTAACGGGCTACGCGCACGATGATGACTGGATCGACCCCACCGACATGCTCAACTACGACGCAGCCTCAGGAACGATGAGGAAACCTCAGGTATGAGCAGCGACGCGTGGGCACGCCCAGCCTCGTCGGTGCCGTGACGGAAACGGTCTGCGCGTGTGCGTGTTTGCTCAGCGCTCTGAGAGTCGTGTCGGTGCAGTGGTTAGCAGTCACACGGAATCTTGCATGCTGCTCCTAGTCTGAGATCATTTCAGTTTTGAATTGGGGTGTACAACCCATCAGCTAGCAAACTGATTTGATTTTAGTTCTCAGCTAGTACATGAATTTGAGATTCTTATTTTTTTTGGTGGTTCAGTACGGTTGATTATAACAAGCAAAGTCATAAAATGACAAGGCTAAAATTTTAGTCTTCATTAACAATAGACTCTTTACAACTCAACTATGAAAAAATAAAATCTTCTACTCTGTTTTAGGTGAACTATGGCCTATCAGAGAAAAAAGAGGTTAGTCCTGACTTGTCATACGCTCAAGAATTGTCGGCATGTTACAGCAGACTTGATTCTGTAACTCATAAGGTTAGATTCTTTTTCATTCATGAATTGTACATCATTTATAATATGTTAAGTCACTCTGTTTTTCTGTCTGCTGACATTTTTGTTTCTATATACTGTGCAATTTATATACATTTGACCATTGAACAGGGTGGGGTTTAGGAGTACCAACCCCCTATCCAGTTGAAAAATCCTTGTATAATTTTTGACTCCCCAAAACATAACTATTAATAGCCTACTATTGACCAGAAGCCTTATGGTTAACAGTCAATTTATACATATTTTGTGTGCTATGTGTATTATATATACTATATCTTTATAATAAAGTAAACTAGAGAAAAGAAATTGTTATTAAAATCTTCATGAAGAGAAAAATACATTTACAATATAGAATGTATTTATTGAAAAAATCTGCTTATAAATGGGCCTGAGGAGTTCAAAACCATGTTGTTTAAGAGCCAACTATATGTTATTTCTTCTTTAGTTACTCTAGGCTTGGTTGCTCTTGTTATTCCAGTCTTTTTAAAAAAATATTACCTTTATTTTCTTGTAATAACATACATCTCACTATGTTGTAATTATTTCTTTACCAGACTGAAAATTTCTTGGGACAAGGAATATGCTTTGGTCATTCTTGATTCTCTCTCACCTGTCCCAGTGCTGGACAGAGTGTAGCAGACTCATGGCAAATGTAGCAAGTGAAGAAAGGGGCCTGTTACCAGCTCAGAAGCGTAAGGGTTACTCCTACAAATATAGGGGATTATTACAAGAGGGGTAGGCCCCCCAAAAAAATGGAATTATCTTCTGGATGGCGGGCTCCTTATAGAACAGGCTTCCCCTGCTAAGTGAGTGTTCCAGGAACGCATCTGCATACGTGTACCAGCTGGCGTTGTTGTGAGAGGCTGCGTTTGGCTTCAGTGAACTTTTTTGAAGACTCTTTCAGTGCGTTTGCCCATTTCAGATGTGTGGTTTACCAGCGCACCTGCCCATGCTGCACTGAGTGAGGGAGGTTCCAGCCGGAGGGGCGGGAGCACTTGTTCTCTGAGACCCAGATATGTCTCAGTTTGAGATAATAAGCACCTGCTTGTGGTTCCTACCGGGTGAGAATGTTGTCTCAGCCGCATGTTAACGAAGAAACACGGGAGTAGAGTGCGCCTCCATTTCTCTGCGTTTTGTGGCGTAGTGAGTGAGTGGCACCACAGCGGGAAGTGCAGAAATGCCCTTTTATAGAAGTTTTTCACCCCATTGTGTGTGATTTTGGTTCAAACATTGTAAAAAACGTGATGGGTAAAATGGAGTCTTGGTCCTTGTTTTTTTTAAAAAAAAAACATTGTTTCTCGTAAAGAGAAATTTAAAAAATATAAAAGTTTTAAACCGTGCCTGAAAGCAGAGGAAACAGCCATGTGACTTCTCTCTCCAGTGTCGTGGCCTGAGTTTGTGCTCTTTATTATCTTGTGTATCATCCAAGGCCCGTTTCCGTGCTCAACTCAACTCACAGCCACACTCAGTGAAAATCAGAGTTGCTTATTGCAAGTTCTGGTGTCTGCAGAATACTCCTTGTCCTCACACGGTGACTGGACCACTGGGGTTAGTAGGGCTAAGTTCAGAGGATGTTCTCATGAAGATTTATGTGCCGAGGGGTTGCCATGTGTAGGACACTACAGCAAAGCCATGGCTCCTTTCTTCCCAACGCGTCCCATGTAGTGGGGGATGGTCAGTCATTGACAGGAGAAGTTAAGTGGCCAGAAGTAATATACACATTCAAGAAATTTATTGCCGAGTCCTCCTCCTCGCTTCTTCCTGTCTCTGTTTCTCTGTCTCTCTATATGTCCTTCCTTCCTTCCTTCCCCCACTTCCTCATTGCAAAGAGATTGGTCCAGAGATTCTGCTTACCCACTTTGCTGCCCCCTGGCTTTATGATCTTCAGCTTTAAAATTGCTCACAGTCAGCAGAGAAACTGCCAGTCAGGGCTGGGTGCTGGACCTGTGTTCCTTAGTCATTGCCTGCTTGCCCTTTGCAAAGAGAGAACCCACAGACAGCAGGCAAACTCTCCATTTTAATGCAGACTTGATAGAAATAACCAGTGCCTCACCTTGATCTTGATGGGGCCATTCGGTTAGAAACCTGGCCCTTTCGTTAAACTTGATGCTAACTGTGGATTTTCTGTGTGTGTATGATTACAGATTGAAGAATGTGAAAGCAAAAAGAAGAAAGACTATGAAAGTCAAAGAAATCCTGTTTTTGGGAGATACTTAAATAAGATTTTAATTGAAGCCAGAAAGCTCGGACTTGTGAGTATTGGTAGGGTGACACTAAGCAGTGTAGTGGGTGTTTTCATTTATTAACACCCAGTTACGCAGAGCAGTGACAGAGCGTCGTTTCCATTGTGCTCTCGTGGAGAACTCCTGACGGACCCTTTCCCAACCTGTGCGTGCAGGGGCCACGGTGGCCGCCTGTCTGCAGAGGTTTGCTGGGAGGCGGTGCAGACCACTCCTCTCTTCCTCCCGTTCATGGGGATTTATGTTTTCAGCCCCGTGCTGAACCACTTAATCGAGTTGGGGATGGAGTTGTTTTAAATTTGCTGTTTGAACTTTACCGAACAGTTGGGAGATTCCGTCAGCTCCTGACTTGGGAAGGAAATGCCATTCCGGCCCTCACTTGTTTTCTGGCACTCCACACACTCTCACGCAGCTGGTGGAAGATCCTCGCGTGTGGAGGGGGAGGAACACGTGTTTTAGGTAGTTTGTCCTCCAAGCCTTTTACTGTGGCAAGTGCTGCTCTTGCAGAATTGGGTATCGTGTGCATATCGTTCATAATTAATGTGAAGATTCCACTTTTATAATCATCGTTTTCACTTACGCAGTCAGAATATCAAGAAAACTTAAGGGAAAGGAGTACGAGATGAATAATTAAGTGGTCCCACCGTATTCTGGAAGTGCAAGAGCAGACGCTCTCACGTGTGCACCCTTGCGCAGGTCTTCTGAGTGCCTGCGAGGTGGGGCGGAGCCTGTTCACGGGCAGAGGAGGGAACAGCCAGAAAGTAACTAAGCTGGCGGTGCTGGGGTGTGCTATTACATGGTGCCTGGTTTTTAAAAAACACTGATTAATGACTGCTTTTTTATGCTTAGTGATGATTTGTGATCTGACACGACACTTTGGTTTTTCTCATTTTATATGTTTTAATATAAATAACAGTATTTACTCTTATAAAAGAGAAAAGAATTTTATCTGTATTAACTGGTTAACGGGCGTAGATGTTCGCCGTGATTTTGCTAACCTGAGCTCACACTAATACAGATAGTTACCTGCATATATAACATGTTTACGGCAACTCAGATTTTCTGCTGTGTGAGACCCCTTTCGTTTCCCAGTCTGTATCGCTGCACGCCAGCCTCCCTGAGACTCTCTGCACATGGAAAGTCGTAAACTGGGTCGTGAGACAGTTGACCCTTGTTACTGTGGGTTCCATATTTGCGCCTCTGCCTAGTCACTGAACCTCATGTGTAGCCCCACAGTCGGTGCTCATGGTCCTTGGTGGCCACCCTCGGATGTGCACAGGACAGCGGGACATCGAGTTGGCCTGATGCACCCGCTCGCAGCTGAGACCCAGCAAGGCCACGGTCTGCCGTCCTATTTCAGCTCTTAGACGATAAGCGTGTGCTTTTCCGTGCTGCATTTTCACACCTGGCGTGTGTGGGGTCGCTTCACTTTTAAACAGCTCTGCAGCGCAGTGCCGTCCGGTGCCCCCAAGCGCAGCAACCTCAGGGACAAGGCACGTGAGCCGGAGGAGCTTCGTTCAGGCTCGAGTGACAACTTCGGCCCAGAGCTCAGTGTTAATGATTCAGCAGTGCATGTTGAATAAAGTGTCCCTAAATAGAAACTAACAGCTTAAAAAGGTTATTATTGACTGGCAGCTGCTGAGAACGTGTTTTCAGGAACCTCCCCCTGTATTTCCTATTGCAGGAACCGGCACCATGGTTCGTTCAGTATTTGCTGATTAGTGTTTGAGGTGACTATAGAATATAACTACGGCAAATTGCAGGAACCAACTGTATTTTAGTGAAATGTACATTATTGGCGGAGTTTCATAATTTTTGAAATGTTTTTGACGTGTATTATCTTTTCATGTTGGCCTATGAGATGGACCGGGGGATGTTTTTATTTTTTATTGGGCTGACCAAAAAGTCCATATGGTTTTTCCATAAAATAAAAGACACAGTTTTCATTTTCACCAATTATTGACGTGGATATTCTGAGTATGTTGGCTATCTCCTGTGTGGTATAACATTGATTGTTCTCAATTAATGTCTCGATTTTATCACTATCAACTTCAACGGGTTTCCCTGACTGGAGAATTGTCCAGGGAGAAATCCAGCGTGAAACTTCACAAACCACTTTTGACACGTTTGATCAGTCACAGCACCTTCTTCATATGCTGCACAAATCTTTTTTTTTGCATTTCAGTTGTATTTTTACCTTTTTTGAAATAATGAAGCATAATATGCTGAAAATGTTTGTTTTCTTCCATCTTCAATATTAAAATGGCTACACCAAATTTCACCAATTTTGATGGTTTTTTTAATGCATGGTGACATGACAGCTGTCACATACAACATAACAAAATTGTTTCAAATGAAGTTAAAGACAACTAAGCACTTCTAGAGCCACTGTACAGAAAAACAAACCTTTTGGCCAACTCAGTATGTGTGAAATATTGTGAACTAATTATATGTTTAGTTCCAAGTTGACTTTTGTCTTGAAACTTTCACTGAGTAATAATAAAATTCTCTTTCTATTGTTTGTTTTTTGGGGGGCAAATTGAATTCAGCCGGATGAAAACAAAGGCAATATGCATTACGATGCTGAGATTATCCTTAATCAACAAACCTTGATAGAAATACAGAAGTTTCTTGACGGAGAAAACTGGAATCCAGGTGCCCTGGATGAAGCACTAAGTGATATTTTAATTAATTTTAAGTTTCATGATTTTGAAAAGTGGAAGTGGCGGTTTGAAGACTCCTTTGGCGTGGATCCGTATGACGTGTTCATGGTAAGCTGTGAGGAGGGGGCGTGGCTAACAGGGTTTATTGAAATACTGTCAGCCCTCCGCCGTAATTATACTAGGAACCTGTGCTAGGTCACTCGTACTGTACTGATGAACTTGGAGCAAAACAGAGCAAGTAGTTTTGTGCATTTGAGTCCAGTTCTTTTGTTTTTGTTGATAGTGCGGTTTTGGCGGGAGGACAGCCTGACAGTGACCTTGCTGTCTCTGCTTCTTCCCGTCTCCAAGGTGCTTCTGTGTCTGCTCTGTGTCGTGCTGCTAGTGGCTACGGAGCTGTGGACGTACGTGCGTTGGTACACCCAGCTGAGACGTTTTTTATTTGTCAGTTTTCTCATCAGTTCGGCATGGAATTGGATGTATTTATACAAGGTATTAATTAGGTGGATGGTTTTAAAATGTAAAAATGTTCTTTCATAATAAGAGATAATCCATTTAGAGCTAGCATCTAACCTTGCGTCAGGTGAGGGGTGGAGGCAGTGGTTGGAGATGGGGGTGTGTAATTGGCAGGTGCTCTAGGTGCCTGGCTTTTGGATCCTTGACTAGTTAGTGAGGGAAAAAGTTCAGTTCTAATTTTCATAATCCAGCTCTTCATGGGAGGCATCTGAAGAGCTAAACCAGAATAGAGCTAGGTAGACACTTTAAAAAAAAAAAGATTTTATTTATTTATTTATTTTTAGAGAGGGGGAGGGAGAGAGGGAAAGAAACATTGTTGTGTGGTTGCCCCTCATGCGCCCCCTACTGGGGACCTGGCACACAACCAAGGCACGTGTACTGACTGGGAATTGAACTGGCAACCCTTTGATTCATAGGCCAGCACTCAGTCCACAGAGCCACACCAGCCAGAACTAGGTAGACACGTTTTAAAAACTCTTATTTAAGTGATTTGGGATATGTTCTTTTATTCTTTGCTAGAAATGATAAAATACTGGTTTTTTAAAAAAGTTATTTCCTGATATGAATAACTTTGATATAAAAGTTATTTCCTGGTATGTTTAAGGTAGAGAATTTAGAAAAGATAAATACGGGGAAATTTAATTTTTAAATATCACCTATAATTATGTGACCTAGAGATAATCACTGTCAGTATTTTGACTTTACAGTCTTTTTTTTCTAAATTTTAATTCTTTCAAAATTGGAATCATGCTGAACCCTAACTCTAAACCTAAAAAAAGAAAAAAGAAAAAAATTGGGATAATGTGTAATAGAAATGTAAAAGAAGCACTGCTATTCCTGTCAAAATAGCAGAGTCACTGCAGGAAAATTTTAGATATTTTTTAGCAGGGTGAGTCAAATAGCTAGATAGTTTTAATGAATTCTTCTGATTAAATCTTTGAGATTTTTTAAAAGACTTTTCTAAGTACCATACTTTCTAGAACTGGTAAGTCTTTACAGATTAAAGGAAGGATGGTGGTTTGGTTGAATAGCACACACCTCACTGATTTCCCTGGGGCTTTAATTCATAAAAGGCATATTACCCTTATATAGGCCATTTGTGCTGAAAGACCATCCAGGGCAAAACCCCATTTTATCATGCAAGGAGAAGTAGTCATTTAACACATACAGATATATTTTGGGGCATGGTATAGACTAAATTCGAACTAATTTTTTAAAACTAGTGACAAGGTTTTCCTTCCTCATCGCAATTACTTACAGAAGGCAGTTGTAGTTCTTTGTCCTCGCTTCTAGCGTTAAGACTGCTTGGTCGTGAGCCAAAAAGAGCTACTCTCTAGAAATAGCAGATGTATTTTTTTCTGTGAAGAATTATTGAACAGTCTGGGGTCTGCACTAAGGTGTTTGGGGTGTGGAGGCGTAACCAGGGTTAGCAGCGGTTCAAGGCTCTCTCTGGGTTGTGTCGGTCAGATGGCTTTCGCACAGCACCAGGCTGAAGTCGCCAAGCTGGAGCCGCTGGACAACGTGTGTGCCGAGAAGATGGACTGGTCTGCAAATCTCTGGGGTAAGGCGCTGCTGGTTCACTAGGCCTTATTTTGAATAGAATTTCTGAGAATGGGAAAATATATTAAAAATGACAAAGAAATGATTAAATGCCAGAAGGAGGCTTTCCATGACTGAATCTTTCATTTGTTTTTATGTGCTGATTTTAGAGAGGAAAGGAGAGAAAGGAAAAAACCATAGATTTGTTGTCCCACTTATTCATGCATTCATTGGTTAATTCTTTATGTACCCTGACCGGGAATCGAACCCACAACCTATGCTTATTGGGGTGATGCTCTGACCGACTGAGCTACTCAGCCAGGGACTGTGAAGGGCCTTTAATGTCAGAAGGCCATGCCAGACAAGTCTTAGGTTTCAAAGCTAAAGCAAAGCAAAGTCCAGGAGAAGAGACAGTCGTCTTCAGCCTTACACAAATACCCACTCCCTGCAAGTTTCCTGAGTAGTATTTTCAGTGTCAGTCCCAAATTATAGATGTAGTTGTATATCAATTATATATTTTTCAAACCATTGTTGTGACTTTGGTTTTTAATTAAGTTTATTGGGATGATGTTAGTTACTGAAATTATATAGATTTAAAATGTACAGTTCTGTGAGATGTCATCTGTATATTGTACTGGTGTGTGTTTGCCATATCAAAATGACATCTTCAATTATTGCTTTAGAATATCCTAAATTATCAAAAAACATCGACTGTATTTGTGGATAAATTTATGTGGATATGTAAACTTAATTCTCATGATTATATCTGTGGCTTCCGTTCTCTGCGGGTCTTTGACATACAGAGTGGGTAAATACAGTTGTATGTAAATAAATAATACAATAATAATACTAGAATAAATTCTGTTTTGTGCATTCACAACTGTAAACCTACTTTTGCCCGCCCCTGTATACTAGGGGGACCCCAAAAAACTCGTATTTATTAATTAAAAGTTGTGGGTTTTAAAAAAAATTTTGTTTATTCATCTTTAGAGAGAGGGGAAGAGAAGAAGAGAGAGGGAGAGAAAGAGAAACATCAATGTGTGGTTGCCTCTCACACCCCCTACTGGGGACCTGGCCCACAACCCAGGCATGTGTCCTGACTGGGAATCAAACCGGTGACCCTTTGGTTCTCAGCCTGTGCTCAATCCACCAAGCTATACCAGCCAGGGCCAAAAAAAAAATTGTGTATTCTTACATGTTTACACTTCAGCCACCTTCAAAGTACTCTCCATTTGATGCAGTACACCTATTGAGACATTTTTTTCTGCTGCTCAAAACAGTTTTTGAACTCATTGATTTTGATGCCTTTTAGTGCTTCTGCCGTTTTCTGTTTCACCACTTCCACGTAAGCAAAATGTTCCCCTTTGAGGGCTTTTTTCATCCAGGAAAACAAACCAAAAACCCGCTTGGGATGACGTTGGGTGAATTGGGAGGGTGGGACATGGGGGTCATTTCATTTTGGTCAAAAACTGCTGAACACTCAGCGTGGGTTGGGCAGGTGTGCTCTTAAATCAACCATCATGAAGTGGGCAAACACATTGAAAGTATCTTAAAAAAAAATTCACTGAAGCCAAACGCAGCCTCTCACAATAGTGCCAACTGGTACAGTGAGACAGATGGGCCTCCTAGAACACTTAACCCTGTGGGGGAAGCCTGAACTTCAAGGGGCCCGCCCACCAGAAGATAATATTGGGGTTTTTTGGGGGTCCACCCTTGTGTTATATATTTTAATTACATTAAAATATTATATATTTACTATATTTCCCTTTTTTCATTTTTTGGATTGGTTGGGAAAGAAAACAGAGGAGGGGGTAAGATAAATGAAAAGGGACATTTAGAGTTTTTAATAAACTGGTATTTATATTTTTATTAAATAACATTAGAAAAATATTACAAATTTTTGCCAGGGATTTGATTTATAAAGCCAGGCTAATAAGTAGCAACTAAAAATTTTCATATAGCTATATCTATATGAATTTCTCTCTCTCTCCAGAGATAGGTAGATACGTGTCTTCGGTTTCAGAGCAGTGAGTTTCGCGTTTGTGTGACGGACGGGGAAGGAACGGACACTGACTCGCCGACTCTGATAGCACCTGTTCCTCCGTTAGCCTGTGAAGGACCCAGTGCTCGCTCTGTTCACCAGCACAGTGTCTGGCACATGCTGGTCGTCAGCGCGGTGCATTAAGTGACTTTGCGTGTATGAAGTAATGGCCAGTCAGGCTTTGTCTTGTTATAGTGACTTATGAACTCATAGCTTTATTTTTTTTTTTTTACAAAGGGGAAAATGTTTTCTTTTCTTACAGATTTTTATGATGTAAACATTCTCAGTAACGTTGACTGCCTTTAGTTATTTGTATTTAGCAATGGGAATGGTTTAATGTTCAGACTCTTGATAAATAAATGCAAGTCCATGATGACTAATGCAGCAGAACCTCAGCAGACTCTGTAACCAGGTGCCCAAAATCAATGCTCCTCAAAAAGCTGTGGGAGCGAAAGCAACCCAGCCTCGCTTCCTGGCTTCAGGGGCAACCACGTGCCTCAGTTGGCTCAGACTTGTGTCAGCCTGATGTGGACAGACTGGGAAGACTGACTGTGTAATTGAAATTTCATTGAGATTATTGTGGATTCACAGGTAGTTGTAGGAAGTAGTACAGAGAGGTCCTCTGTGCCCTTTCCCCACTGTCCCCCCAATGGTGGCATCTTGTACAGTGGCACTACTCCAGTGTCTCTGCCAGGACAGTGACTGGGACACAGTCCAGCAGGCTGGTCAGAGTTTCCCAGTTTTCAAATAGCTACCTTTTAGAAGTCTTTATAACAAAATATTTTATCTGCATAAGACTTGTACAATTTTAATGGATTTTTAAAATAAACATTTTGGACACAAGATGAAAAATTTTTTAATTTCATTACAGGGAGTCTGTAAAATAATGTAAAATTGATTGGTGGTGGTGGGTGGGTAAAACCAAAATACTGTCTTATTTGGGAATGAAATGTAGCTTTTTAAAAAATGACTCAGTGTTTTGTCTGTTTCTTTAAATAGAATGGGTTAGAAGTTCATGGACGTATAAGGATGACCCATGCCAAAAATACTATGAGCTCTTATTAGTCAACCCTGTTTTATTGGTCCCCCCAACAAAGGTATGGAATATATTCTGTAAAAATTACTTGTACAAAGTAAGTCATAGCCCATGCATATATTAAAAATTGTGTTTACTATTATTTTTATTTTAAAATTTGTTTTATTGATTTGAGAGAGAGGAGGAGGTGGGGGAAAGGGAAACATCAATCTGTTGTCCCACTTAGCCGTGCATTCACTGGTTGCTTCTTATATATGCACTGACTGGGGATTGAACCCACAACCTTGTTGTATTGGGACGACACTCTAACCAAGTGAGGTAGGGCAGAAATTGTTAGTGTTTTAGAGTCATTTTGCTAATAAACCTTTGTTCCAGGGGGGAAAAAAAACTCTATCGCAGTGATTTCCATATTTTTAGAAGCATGTGGCAGCATTTTAATACAACTTTGTATTAAAAGTCGTATGTAGTTGTATGTAATACAACTTTGGCCTCAGTGCCCAGTGAGGTTTGACCTGTAGCGTGTGCCGAGTCCTGTGAGAAAAATGACGTTGCTGTCACGTTCTTTAGGCGCTGGCGGTTACGTTCACCAACTTCGTCACGGAGCCATTGAAGCACATTGGGAAAGGGATCGGGGAATTTATCAAAGCGCTCATGAAGGAGACCCCGGTGCTCTACCAGGTCCCGCTGCTCATCATCGTGGCCGTGGGCGTCCTGGTCAGTACGGAGCGCCGCGCGCACTGGGGTTTACGGAACAAAGGCACTTCTGAATTATGAGGCTTCAGCAAAGCCTAGTAATCAGGCTGAGTCACGCCTGGTGGCAGGAGAAGGTGGTTTTCGGTGGTACAGCTTTATTCATGCTTCCACGTCTGTTCCTCCTAAGCACGGACGTGGTTGGTGCTCAGCTTGGATTGTAGATGCCATGGCGGTGATTTAAAATACGACCTCCCCTTGGGTTGGTTCTTTGTGCTTGGTGAATTAGTACAAGCAAAGTGAATTGTTTACGTCCGCTTTGAGAAAATGGGCCTCCTTGTCGTAGTCTGAGTTTTTGCAGTGCTGAGTAGGGTTTACAGTGTCAGAAAAGGTGTGAGTGTGGAAGAAGGCGAGTGCACCGGGGGCTTGGGGACCCAGGAGCAGGCGTTCCTGGGAGGGGAAATGGGACTGGTCCCTTAGCCACGGTGTCTGGCTCTCCGTGCTGTCGGTTCTCAGCCCTGACACACATAAAGCAGTTGTCATGTAACACAAAACGTAAGGAACTCAGATGTGCCTCTGAGTGTCTCCCCTAAGGACACAAATTCACCGCCACTTTGACATGGTTCCTATTTTGGGTTTTGTTTCGGTTTTGGGTTACAGGACGCAGGGGTTTGGGTGCGTGGGTTTGCCAGGTGACGTTAGGTGTGTAGTTTAGTCTCTGACACTGAAATTACACGCAAAGCCCAGCATCTCTTGTCGTTCGTCTGCCAAAGGAGAAAGGCCTTTGCTGCTTCTGTCTTCAAAAAATAGTATCTCCAGTTTACAGAACATTTTGTTTCTGGGACCCTTGCACTCCTAAGAATTGAGGACCACAAAGGCTCTTATTTATGGAGATTTTATTTATTGATACTTTACATATTAAGAATTAAAACTGAGGAAATATTAAAATACCAGTCTGTGCAAGCGCACAGCCCATGAGCCATCAGCGAGGAAGTCAGCGAGGCCCGAAAGACCCCACTTATGCTCGGGAGGGGAGGGGGGCTCCTGTCTGTGTGTTGTGGGCAGTGCGGGCCTCCCAGGGCTCATGGGCCCCCCTTGGAGAAGTGCTGCTGGGCGTTTCCACGGACCGTGACTCAAAGCCTGTTGGGTTGTAGCCATAACTGAAGCCAAGTTCGTATGGTAGTTAAAAAAAAAAACCTGCTAGAGAATGTTGACATAATGATGTACAACTTTGAACCGTTTTCAGCATGTACCTCATGTAATAGGTGTGAATGGAGAAAACATAAGCTCAATTATGAGACAATAAGTGCCTTCCGGTGGAAATTTCTAGGTTTTAGCCTAAATGCCATTGTTACAATTCAGTCAAAATGTGTCTAGCTGATTGAAGTGTCTACTTAATACTGAGTGGTTTTTCATTTTCATTGGTTACCCTGTGACAGAGACCTCTAATGAAAAAAGTTAAATGAACATGTTTGTATCCACAAGTGCCATAAGTTAAATTACATAAAATTTGTTAGCATCCTGAATGAAAAGCCCCTGATAATCTCGTTGTAAGTCTGCCACTAAGTACTCAGGAGTTCGTCTGTCTTCTCTTTCTAGGGTTTCTGCTATGGTGCTGGGAACTCAGTTCTTCTGCTGAGACCTTTAGGTGGTCGAGGAAGAGAGCCGCCCCAGGCCCTTCAGCCAGGTGACCGGCGCCAGCAGCAGAGAATCGATTATAGACCCAGTGGTGGAGCAGGTGATGCAGACTCTTACCGTAGGGGCCAGATCGGCCCCTCTGAGCAAGGCCCTTACGACAGCACGTCTGAGGGTAAAAGACGTGTTTTGAGAGAGACAGATGCTGACTTGAGAATTCACACTGGCCACTTGAGCCCCGAAGTGCTCCGGGCATGTGATTTTCCAGACACAGAGACGCGAGAGCACCCCGAGGTGGTGTCCAGTGTAAGTCAGCGACGGTTTGTTTTCTGTGCCTTTGCTCGAGGCCTCCATGCTTCCTGTAGAGCTTATGGGTAACTGACCTGTACCGCTCTGGGTGCTCACTGCGGTAAGATCGGTCACGTTTTGTCCTCCTTGCTGTGGCCAGAAGTTAGTCCAGCCTCCTTAGAGAACCGAGAATTGATTTTCACGGGAAGTGCTTTCACGGTAGTTTGGTAGCACGGGTGGGAATGAATTGTTGGACACTACCCAGTGAACATGGCCGACACTTCTGCCTGAGAGAGAGAGAAGGGAGCCTCTGGGGAGGCCGAGCCCTGGGGAGCCCAGAGCAGAGCTGAGTCTCGGCCGAAGAGGAGGCGGGGGACCAAGAAGCTCGGCTTCCCACACCTTCTATGTCATTGGCCGGCCACACTGTGCTTCTTACCTGCAGAATGGTGAGGACCTTCCCCACCATTTTGACTGTTTAAAGGGCATTCCCATTTCTCTTTGAGACAGGGATTTATATTGCCCTTTGCAGAGTTTAAGTTGTGAGTGTGAAAGTTTGAAAAATAGTTATGAACACAGTAGAGCCAAGGGAATTAGACCCCACTTCGATGGAGCTAGTGTAAGGACAAACGGCTGCGTGGATCTGGGAAGTGTGGAGGTGTCCTCCCAGCTTCTGTAGTTACCGTGGGTCTGACAGTCGTCTCGAGAATCCTCCGGTGACGTCCCGCCCCACTTAGAGTGATGCCAAAGTGCCGCGTGGCCCGGGGCCCCGCTGTCTGCCCGCGCCCCCTGTTCCTGCATGGCCCCTCCTCGCTCGCTCCACTGCTGACCAGCCCTTGAACTCAGCCTTGGTGCTGGCTGTTCACAAACCGGAGCTGTTCCCCGGCGTAGCCCGTGGCCCCACCGCCCAGCCCACTTCCGACGCGATGCTTTGTCGCTCGTTTGTTGCCCGGGGTTCTCTCCCTGACCTGTGTGTGCGTTCCAGCAGGGCACGGGTTTGTCTGCTCTGTCCCCGTGGTGTCCCAGCACCCAGAACTCAGCGTGTGTTCGGACAGTGTTTGTCCGCGGACTGTTCTCACCAGGCAGGAGGAGTTGGCAGCTCGGGTCCCCAGTCCCGACGTGTCCCACTCTGCGGAGCACGGGTCCATGAGGCTGAATGTTTATACCTCTACAGTCTGGCACTTTCAACGAATTCAGAGCTGCATAGAAACTAGTTAGACGTGATTAGCAGCCTTCCCGGTGTGTTACTTAAACAGCTGAAACAAAACGTACTCTGTACTTTCTAGCCCAGAGGGACCGGTGGAGCCCCAGGAGAGCGCTCGCCCCCTGAGAGCAGCACTGCAGGCAGCCGGCCTCCTGAGCTCGCCTCTGGCCAGGAGGCCTCAGGGCGTGTGGACGTTTCAGCAGCAGCGGGGAAGGCCCAGCTCCGGACCGATGCCAAAGGCAGCCCCGAGAAGGGTGGCCCCGAGGAAGGCAGCACCGCCAGCCCCGCAGGCCCGGCCGCAGGAGCAGCAGGTGGAGGGGACCTGCCCGGTGGCCCATGTGTCTAGAGGAGCACGGACTCAGACCGCAGCTTGGAGGTCGTCTTTTTGTATTGGGATTTTGTGACATGAATTTTTCACAGCTATTTACTACAGACACTTGATACTTACTACAAGTTGCCAACATAAACATTAATATTTTTACTGACAATCAGAATTAGCAAACACACATGTATTTCTGTTTCTTTGGTTTAACTTTTCCCTCTGTTTTATCTTCTACTTGATGTGAAGACACACCCTGTGAAGTTTGAAGTGTGAATTTTGGAGCAGGATCTCATCAGTGACCATGTGGCAGGCATCACTAAGTCGGGATAATTCAAACCATATGGAACTAGGATCATTGGAAAAGCAGTTGAATGTTTAGACACACGGGGGGCCCAGGTCACCCCGAGTGTGTGTTGCCTGGGAGACGTCCTGGGGCAGCTTCTTCGGTTGAGCTAGTCTGTTAATTGTGCGTGGTGTTCCAGAGTGGCAGGTTCTCACACGGCACTTAGCCACGTTGACTCTCCGTATCCTGCGGCGTCTTCAGAGCCGTGGAGTGTGTGTTAGCAGCACCCAGAGGGCGGCGGCTTCGTGGTGTCGTGTCCTATGGGCATCTCTCAGCTCCCAGCTGTTCTGGCGCTGCTTCCTTACCCCCGTTACGTTTTCCTGAGCGAAGACAGGCTGACGGTTGCCAGGGGACTTCCGAGAACGTGGCTTGGTTGAGGTGGCAACCCAGCTTCCTATGGTGAATGAACGCCGAGGGTGGCTTTGCTCTTCCCCAGCAGGTGAAGTGCCCAGGCTCCGAGACCCGCTTTCCTGGCTGCTCAGGGCCCAGCAGTGGAGACCGTTGGGTGCCTCGGTCCCTCACTTGTATGGCAGCGACCCACGTTGTTGGGGCCACAGCGGGTCCTCGTGTGAGAGGTTTGGGCCTAGAGAAGGGGCAGTGACGGGGATTGCAGAGCAGGGTGCTGTCCTTCGCTGTGGGCAGGCGACACGCTCAGCACTTCACCTTCCTCTGGTTTTTGAGACTCTTCCTCATTTTAAACTGAAAAACTTTTATAAATTAGGCTGGTACCTAGCTAAAGGCAGATTTCACATACGTTTAGGTGTCCCCTGTTTTTAACCTTCACACTGGAAGTTATGTCCAGCTGCTTACTAAGAGTAACAGGAATATTCTTGTTTTTCCCTCAGATATATGTTTCAGAAAAAGACTTATTCAAAGCATTGGCTTTCTGAAGTATTTTTTTCCAATTTTATTTTCAGTTAGTTTTCACCCGGTGGTATTTTCGGGTAGGTTCAGGCGGACAGCGCAGCGGTTAGCCAGTCGCACGGTTTGGGGGGCGGCCCCGAGGTTCCCGCGCCCACCCGGCCCGTGCGGTCAGTGCAGCGTTACTGACCTGTGTCCCCTGTGCTGTGCTGCTGGCGTGCTCTTCACGGGGAATGTAGAAAACCACCTTTCTCTGGCTCCTCAAAGCATCACTTAGATGCCTTTAATATTTTATGTGTTAATATTATCCACTTTAATGTTGCAGAAATCTTTAGCGTTTCACCGGAGAGATGATCATTTTTTCCAGAAAGTGCAAAGACTTGTGTGTAAAAATTTATGGCACTGGGCCACAACAAATGAGCTAATGACAGGAAGCCTGCAGTTTGGAATGGCCGTGTGGACATCGATGCGTGTGACCTGGTCCGCTGGGGGCTAGACCTGTGCACCGACAGGCGGCACAGTGCCCAGGCGGTGCCGCCCTCCGGCTGTGGTCGCCCTCCGGGCCGGGGTCTGGTTCTGAAGGGGCGGGGCCTCAGCTGGTGGACCGTGACTGAGAGGGGACTGGTGTGGCCTGTGCTCCGACTGCTGTCAGTCAGTCCCAAACACGTTCCGGTGAATTTTGTCTCTGTATTTCATTACAGATGACTGCGTGGGGGTGAAATCGACGTTGACAGGTAGCAAGGCAGCGTGCCTGCTGTCGGATGGGGACAGGGATTCAGGGAAGACTTATTAGAGCCAATCGGACATGTCCAGGCCAGATTGTAACTAGGGGAGAGGCGTGTTGATTTTCTAGCCAATGTTTATTGCTGAAATCAAGGATTACGGTGACAAGCTTTGAGGGGAATCAGAATGGCACAGACAGCCTTTGAAAGGAATCTTAAAATGGAATAATGCTGAATGTTTACAGGATCCCAAAGTACCATATACACAAAATAAACACTTATTTTTATATTACCCTGGTGGGTTTGCTCGTCTTTGCTCATTGAATATTTTTATAAGAAAACCCCCCATGAAACATGGGTGAACTTTTTAAAAGGCAACTCTGGGAC
Source organism: Trachops cirrhosus (assembly GCA_028533065.1). Lineage (NCBI taxonomy): Eukaryota > Metazoa > Chordata > Mammalia > Chiroptera > Phyllostomidae > Trachops > Trachops cirrhosus. Next base: position 6,299,040 of record CM052551.1, on the reverse strand, counting down.
ATTATACCCCATATAGAATATATAAATCGTAACATAATCCAGAGGCTGAGTACTTGCAATGAAATTTTGACAAGAATAATGTTTTTTTGTCCTGAGTCCTTAATGCAATTCCAGACTGTGTAACTAACTTCCTTGTTTTTTTTTAAACATTGGCTGTTTGGGTAAGTGGTTCTCCCTGCTCGCCTGTCAGCACCACCTGAAGGACTTGTGGGAAGAGCCCCGGCCCCCCGCAGGTGTGCAGAGTCAGGAGCACCGGAGGGGACGCGTTCGGACCTGGTGCGGGGCGGGCGTCGGCCCTGTGCAGCGGCCTGGGGTCCGGGCTCTGTCTGTCCTTGTCGTTGTGTCGTGTTTGCTCTGTCACGCCCTACTAGGTGTCCTCGTGAAATCCCTTTAGTTTCTGGGAAGACGCTGAATGACCACTGAGGTCCTAACCTCCGTCTTTCATACTGAAGTTTTGATGTGTTAATCTGTTTTCTCTCTTTATGGCTAGGTTCTTGACATAGTGACCTAGTTTTTGGTTTTTTTAAATATTAGGTCCTAAAAAAGTTTTACAGAGACATTTTGCAACAAAGAATACAATTTTGAATCGTACATATGGATGTATCTATGTCTGTGAACACACGTGGTCACACGCAGCGCCGTTTCGGTCCACGGCGGACCACTCAGACGGCAGCAGCCGCATGCGGCTGTAACGAAGCTGGAACGTTCCCTCTGCCCGTGATGTCGTGGGCACCCCAGCGTGGGTCTGCGGCCGCCGCTCCTGTGTCGTGGCCACACCTGCTGCGCCGCCCGGAGTCGGCCCTGCAGCTCCTCAGCAAGCGGCCACGTCTCCGCCATCGTGCTCATCGGGCGTTTCTCGGAGCCTGGCCCGTCGGTAAGTGGCCCGCGGCTGTGTTTTCTCATTGAGCAAAGAGCCCGCGTGTGCTAAAAGAAGTTTATTTTTGAAGTCTCTTTTATAATGGCTTTGGTCTAAAAATATATTGAAGTTAGATTTTCTTAGAGTAAACCTAGTTTTGTTTTTTAATGAGACTATATGACTTCTTTACATGTTCAAGTACATTATTACAAGACAGCATAATTTCTCTCTACGTTGACAATTTAAGTATTTAAAAAATGCCACTGTCAATGAAGACTTTAGAAAACCTATCTGATCAAGAGGATTAAACTGTCCTCCAGGATTCCTTTAACCTTCTACTTTCCCACACAGGTAACGAGAGCCTCTGACAGGTCGCCAGAGAACAGTCCCAGCAGAAATCACACAGGCTGGCGGAGCACCTTGTGAGACACCAGCACCCTGAAGCACGTGAGTGTCCCGAGTTCGCCAACACTGGACCACAGAGGTTAAATATTTACATCGCTCTCAAACACTGTGAGCTGCGTTACAGTGCTACCACTTCTCCTTTTAAGGAAAAAGATAGGTTGAATTTCCGTGCGGTGTTCTGAAAGGAAATAGGGTCGCTTTTTAAAAATCCAGCCATAGTAACTAGTGGTTTGCTTATTTTTTTCCTGAATTTTTAAAGTCCAGTGGATCACTGCTTCGCAAACAGTCCTTTAGCCCAAGTTCAGTGTCTCTGTTTTGGTCTCTTTGTAAGAGAACTCTCTGTTCATCCATTCTTTTCGCCTGAGATCGCAGAATAAGGCTAAAAAAGTCCTCATCTGGTACCGTGGGCCCCTTCGCGGCGGCGGGTGGTGGAGCGCATCTCTGGTCGTCGAGTCTGGACCCCTGAGAACACAAGGGAAGAGGTTAGGACAAAGCTGCAGGGGAGGGCGGCGCCGAGCTGTGCACGCCATTCACGGCAGGAAACGCAGCTTTAGACACTTCCTCTTTTTTGCCTCTTCCCAGAAATTTGCTTTATCTTTGGATCTGAAACCTAGTACATTTTTCCTTTAAATTGGCTTATATAACAAAGATCGTACGGAAGTAGAGCACAGCTTCATGGCTTTGGAAGGACTGAGACAAAGGTCAGCCGTGTCGAAGCATGACACTTAGAGACTGGGATCGTGCAGGGACGGGGCACCTTACCAGATCCTTGGACATGCCTTCGAGTGGAACCTCTGCTCCCCCACCCCCCACACAGGTGGCTCACTCTTCTTCACCCCTCCTGTCGTTCTTGCTAACGGCCTTGTCCTCTAGTCACCCAGCACGCGGCCCTTCAGTTCCTAGACCTGCCCTCCTCTGGGGTTTTCATTCTCCTGCCTCCTCTGTTAGGTCACATGGGCACAGGCCAGACTGTCATTCTCGATGATGGCAGTGCCTTCAGAGTTAGCCTTTCACATGTCCCATGCTGACCACTGCCTCCTGTTTTTCCATGTCATGCTCTCTGGTAGTCCAGTAAACCTCTTTGTGACAAAAGAAACGTAACAAAAGCTACCGTTGTCACCATCTTTACGGGTGCAGTTCCCTGGTGTTGAGCACACCCACGTTGTGCAGCGGTCGCCACCATCCACCTCCAGAGCGGCTTTCGTCCTGCCACGCTGAAACCCAACCCTAAATGGTAGCTGCCGTCCCGCCCCAGCCCCGCCGCTGCTGGGGCACTCGCTGCCCCTGGGCGCTGGGCGGCTGGGGCCGCCTCCTGAGCGGGGCGCAGTGGCGCTGTCCTCCTGTGACTGCTTGTGCCTCAGCTCGTCCTTAAGGTCTGTCCACCTTCTAGCATGTGTCAGGATTCCCTGCATTTCTGGGGCGGAAAAATATTCCACTCTGTTCACACACCGCATTTTACCCATGAATCTGCTGATGGGCCCTCGGATTCATGTCCCTGCTTTGCACTTGTTTTGCGTGTAAATTCTGAAGTAGGATTGTTGGGTCACGCGGTGGTTCTATGTTCAGTTTCTTCAGGAACCGCCATACTCTCCTCTCCCTACAGCAGCCACACACATCCTGTCACAGGCCCACACACAGTGGACACGGGGTGCAGCTCCTCCGCATCCTCACCATCAGGCCCCGTCTCTCTGATAGTTGCCGTCCTGGTCGTGTGAGGGTGTACATGGGATAAAGATTTTTATCCATTTTTAGAAATATTGATGTGTGCCCCTCTGGCATGCCCCTCACCAGGGACCTGGCCTGCAACCCAGGCATGTACCCCAACTGGGAATCGAACTGGTGACCCTTGGGTTTGCAGCCCGCACTCAATCCACTGAGCCACACCAGCCAGGGCCCATTATGGTTTTCATCTTTGTTTCTCTAACGATTTGGGGAGGTAAATATATTTTCTTGTGTTTATTGGCCATTTGTAGATCTTTGGAGAAGTGTCTTTTTGGGTTCTTTGCCCATTTTTGAATCAGATTATTTTGTTGACTTTTTGCAAGTCTGTATACTCTGGACTAGTCCTTCGTTAGTTACACTGTTTGCCGACATTCCCTGTGGCTGCCTCTTTCCTTTGTTGGCAGTGTCCTTCGATGTGCACAAGCTTTACATCTTCACGAGTCCAGCTTGTCTTTCTGCCTTGTTACCTGTGCTTCAGTGACGTAACCAAGAAGTCATGGCCAGTCCGACACCCGGCAGCTTCCCCTTATGTCTTCTTCAGAAAGTTTATAGTTAAACTCTTCCCTTTACGTCTTTGATCCAGTTTGAGTTAATTTTATGTGCGGTGTCAGGTAAGGGTCCAGCTTCTGCAGGTGCACAGCCAGTGTCTGCCTCTGCTGCTGAGACTCCTCCCCCACGGGCGGCCTTGGCACCGCGGTGAGAGCGTCTGGCCTTGTGTCCAGGCTCTGCCGTCCGTCCTCTCGGTCTGGATGTCCGTCCCTGCACGCTCTGACGGCTGGAGCTTTGCAGGCAATTGGAAGTCAAGTGTGAGTCTTCCAACTCGGTGTTTCTTGCTCAAGACTGCTGTGCTTATTTGGGTTCCCCGTGAATTCTGGGTGGTTTTGTTTCTGTAAAAGTGTCACTGAAATTTTGATATGGAGTTCATTGACTCTGTAGATGACACTGGTGGTACTGACATTTTGGACAACATTAAGTCCTCCAACCCAGGAACACCCATGTTAATTTACGTGATTAATTTCAGAAATGTTTCGTAGTTTACGTTGTATGAGGTTTTTTTAAATTCTTTTTGCTGCTGCTGTTAGTGGCACTCTGCATTTCCTCTTTGGACCAGTGTACAGAAGTAACGGTGTTTTTGGATATTGACTTTATATCCTCTTACTTTGCTGAATTTGTTTCTTAGTTCTAACAGGTTTTTTTGGGGGTGTGAAATCTTTAGGATTTTCTAGTGTAAGACTGTCATCTCTGAATGAAGATAGTTTTACTCTTTCCTTTCCAGTTTAGATGGCTTTGTTTCTGGCCTGACTACAGGACCACCTGGAATAGAAGGGGGCATCCTTCCTGTCACTGGTGTTAGAGAAAAAGCTGTCAGTCCTTTACCACTGGTTATGACGACAGCTGTGGGTGTTTCTTAAGTACCTTTTACTATTTTTAGTAGTTTCCTGATAGTGCTGGTTTGAGTGTTTTTACTGTAAATGTGAATTTTGTCAAATGCTTTTTATGCATCAGTTGAGGTGATCGGTGGTATTTTTTCTTTCGTTCTGTTGATGTGGTGAATTATACTGATTGACTTTCACGTGTTGAATCATCCCCGCTTGCCAGGAATTAATCCCACCTGGTGACCTTTTAATATGCTGTGGGTTGTTTGCTAGTAGTTTATTGATTTCTGCATGTTTGTTAAAAAAGGATATTGGTCAGTCATTCTCTCACAGTGTCCTGTCAGTTTCGGGATCAGGGCAGTATACTGGCCTCGTGGGAGGACTCCTAAGTCACAGGAAGTGTTTGCGAAGCACTGCTAAGTGTTCGATGGGATTCCCTGCGCAGGCACCGGGCCCAGGGCTTTTTCATCGCTGACAGGATCACCTTACAAACCAGAATCTGGTTTACACCGCTCTGTGACTCTCTCGGTCGGGTTTGTTTCTAGTTCTGTCCATTTCATCTAGGCCATCCAGCTCCAGCTTGTTCATATATAATCATCAGTTTTCTCCAATAATTTTTATTTCCGCAGAATCAGGAGTAATGTCCCTACTTCCTAATTTTAGTAATTTAAGCATTGTCTTTTTCTGTTCCTCTTCCTCAAGTTGTGACCTTAGGTTATGGGTTTAGGACCTTTCTTTTTAATGTAAGCATCTACATCTGTGAATTTCCCCCTGAGCACTGCCTCCTGTAAGGTGTAGAATGTTACATTTTCTAATTTCCCTTGAACTCATTGGTTAATTTCCACAAATTTGTGAATTTTCTAGTTTTACTTTTGTTATTGCTTCTCTACGCTCATCCTGTTGTGGTTGGAGATACTTCGTATGATATGTGAGTACAGTCTACCCCACTAGGTAGTGTTCTGACCTGTCAGATACGGTGGGTGTCAGCCTCCAACTGTTGTTGTGGAGACACCGTCTCTGACGCAGTTGCGCCGATGGTCTGTGTCACGCCAAGCTTTTTGGCTCAGTGTTTCTTGGATTCAGTGGAATCACAGCTACTTTTCATTTGGACACATTTTCTTCTCCTTAGATTCTGCATCACTACCTGGCACATGCTATTCTGTTCCCCAGACAAAATACCAACCTTGAGTAAATCTCTTTCCCTTTCCTTAAGCAGCTGGTTATGACTGGAGAAAATACAGTTGTACTGACCGCACTTAACTTTAGTGACCATGAACTTCAGGTGAGGCCTCAGCGCAGGTCAGCATGCTGTCAGTTTCACGAAGTATCAACTATGTTGCGCTTCCTTTTTTTCCCAAAGTCCCAGCTCTCCTTGTTACTGTGCCGAGGAAGTGAAAGCAGCCAGAGAGGTCCCCACGGCTCCCAGTCTGCCTGTGCGCACACACGCGGCTTCCTCCTCCGCGCCGGAACCGCTCTGCAGGTGGCCAGCGTTCTGCCGCGTCGTTTCCCTCCGCAGACACTGCATGACCTCCCACAGTAAGAAACCCGTTCCCTGCCAGCTGAGGATTCATTTCTTGCTTTCCTTCATAAGCACAGTCCCTGGGAAACTACCTCCCCTCTTCCACGGTCACTTTCTCACCCACTCAACCTTTCGTCCCTGTCCTTTCGCTACAACAGTGTCTCAGAATCACCAAATCTGAGCGCTCAGGCATCACCTTACTCGGCTTCTCAGCACAGCTGAGCTGTCCTGCGGCCACCTGCTGCGCTTAGCTCCACCTTCACGGCCCTCGGGTCTTCCTCCAGCTCGGCCTGACTGCTGGCCGGCGGGCTCGCACAGAGCCAAGTGCTTTGTCTTGTTTCCTCATCCATTCCCCAGCCGCCATCTCCGCCCAGGGCTTTGATACTAGCGATCTGCTGGTGACTTCTGTCTTGGGGTCAGATTTTGATACCCGGTTGTCTCCTCAGGTATCCTTAATTTACATTTCTAAAGTAGAACTCTTGCTTTTCCCCTCTGCCTTCTCCATGTCATTACATGACACCATTCACTCAGTGTTCAAGCCGAAAAGCTAGGAGTCACCCTTGGTTCTTGCACCCACCCGGCCGGTTGACGAGCAGGTCCAGCCTCTCCATCGTAACTTCACCATGGACCCCTCGTCACTACTGCCAGCGCTGTCCTTCACCTGAATTAGTGCGAGGACCAGCTGGGCAGTCAGCAGAGCCCAGGGCGTCTCCCCTCCTCCCGTTGCTCACGCCACCCCAGTCACACTGACCACCTTACCATTCCTTGAACCTGCTGATAAGCTTTTGGGACTTGCCGTCTCTTTGTGGAATGCTCTTCTCCAGGGCTGCCTGCTTCCCCTCACTCAGGTCTCTGTCCGAATGTCAGTCCAGAAACGTCTCTGTAACCTACATCAGACACTCCTGCAGCCACTACCCCTGTCTTGCTTTAATTTTCTTATAGAAGTATTACACCTGATGTACAAACACACTAAGTAGTGCCTCTGTAGCTCCAGTGTCTAGAGTAATACCCAGAAGAGGAGGTCATAATTTTTTCTCGAATAGTTGCTATCACCTCATCCTTTCATGAATGAGATAAGAAATGGGGTCCCTTCCTCAGGCAGAGGAAGTGTCTCCTTAGTGAAAATGATGCTTATTTTCCTCTCTCCATAACCACACCGGTTCGCAGTCACTGAAGCAGTTGAAATGTGAAGGCTGCCTACACAGGGCCTCGTGAACTTGCTCATTGGCTGCTCCTGTGCTGCCTCCGAGCCGGGGGGAGGGGGGCGCCTTCAGTCTTCGCCCCACCAGCCCAGACAAGCAGCTGAGCCCTGCCGAGAATTCTAACACGGCCAAGGCTCCCCACAGCCAGACCCAGAGTGGTAAAAACATGCGCATACCTGACATTTTACAAGGATGTCAAAGAAGTCCTCGTCGGGCTCTTTGCTGTCATCAGGCATCAGGTGGCCCAGGACTGACTGGTGGTTCTTCTGAGTGAGGCGAAGGCCTGGCAAGTTACTGAAACTGGCCCTCTGGTCGTCCAGGCGGCGGCTCTGGGAGCTGGCAAGGAGGTCTAGGAACTCATCCGTGTTGGGGGACACCACGGGCACAGACGGTGCTGGGAACAGGACATACCACCCAAATATTACACCCTGCTCTGCTCAGTGCCACTGCTGCTCCGTCCTCCTGCGGAGCCCTGTCACTGATGGGGGAGCAGTGCACCCCGAGAGCCCCCAATGATCCATTTGGTGGCGGTTTGGGGCCAACAGCATTCCCCGTTACCCGATTCCCACCCTGGCTGTGCTTTCGAGACTCGGGCCGCATTTGAGAAGGCACATAGCAGCTGCTGTCCCGGGACGGTGGGTCAGCGCTCCTGCTCCAGGCCCTGGGCAGCAGCCAGGCACTGTGGGCAGGGCTCACTCTCCTCCTAGGAGCTGAGACAGGAAAATTTCAGTCCCCTATTCTAGATCCTTCCAAGGCTCAGGCAGGCCTTCGCTGCAGCCTTGGGCAGAAGTTTCTCTTCAGGCTTTTCTTCTTTAATCAAGACATAATGCATTTTACACCTAACGTATGTAGAACTGTAATTTTTTCTCATTAGATTTTTTCCCCAAACCCAAAGAAATGAGGGAGGCAGTGTGATACAGTTAGTAGAGGGTGCACTGGACACGGAATACAGCTGAACTCAGGAAGGGACAGAAAACCTCGTTCTGACCTGTGCAAAGACCAGCACTTCAGTCCACCCGGAGGACTCGGGCTCCGTTACTGGATCTCCTCTCAGAGAACCCAGGAACGTCGGTGGGAGCGCTTAGAATTGGGGGCGAAGCATAGATAACTTACGCTTTAGCGCCCCTCGCGGGGGAGTGGGCCCACGGCTCCGCTCTTGCAGGCAGCACCTCTGGTCATCCATCCGGTTGCTTTGAAATCGGCTTAATAGGTCAAAGAACCCTTCGTCTCCAATAGTCTCTGCACTGAGTTTCTGAAATATTGAAAGAAAATCTAAATATTCCAGCATTATCCTTAGATCAATGGAACAATACCTCGATATACTCAACTGCAAACAGAAAGATTAAAACTAAAAATGGACATTTTCTAAAAAGAGTACAAGATGGCAACATTATCAATAAAGAGATATTTCAATCCAACAAGAAGTGTTTCTGGTATCTTAGCTTTTACTCCGTATATATTTCTAAGGCTTAAGAAATGTCCCTCAGAGTCAGGGGTCCCGTCTCAAACCCTGAATGAGGCATGCAGCCATCACTGATTCAGCACACACCCTGGGCTCCAGGATCGCCCCCCACTTTGGTGCCACTGTTGAGTGCAGTGGGGTTGTCTGAACACCAGCACTGCCACACCGTGACAGCTGCTGGTGACTGGCTAACAGGCAGGGAGCGTGGACAGTGTGGAGACACCGGACAAAGAGGAGTCACGTCCTGGGCCGGACGGAGTGGGACAGTGTGAGATTTCATCACACTACTCAGAGAACGGTGTGCAGTTCAAAATGTGAGTTGTTTTTTCTGAAGTTATCCATTTAATGTTTTTGGACTGCAGATGACCATAGGGAACTGAAGTCTTGGAGAGCAAAACATGGATAAGGACGGGACTACCGTACTCACAACACTTGAAAACTTATTTTAAACATACCCTCTGGGAATTCGGAACTCGGTGCTCGATGGAGTTACTGGCATCTTGGAGAACTTTAGTGGAGGAGCCAGTTTTATATTTTTTCCCCTTCAGCCTGTTGACAAAGAGGAGCTTTGCAGATGGTTTGGCAATGAGAGGTTTTTGTTTAGCAAGAATTTCACTGTTCCAGTTCTGTACCTACAAAATGATAAATGTAAAGAAGGATGTGAAAAAAACACCAGAACTACCTCTGATTTCCTATAATACTAACCTGCCATCCACTCATTCAGTCGTGGGGGGAAGTGAGGCTTAGATCTTTTAATAAATTCCTTCTTGCCAGGATGTTTCACTGTTTTCAATAGCTTCTACCAGATATATTATACTGTGGATTTCTCATCATCAAAACAATCTGGTGGCTTTTAAAAATACGGTAAGAGCCCCACTGGCCTGTGTGGCTCAGTTCAGTGTCATCCTGCAAACCAGAAGGTCGCCAGTTCGATTCCCAGTCAGGGCATACGCCTGGGTTGCAGGTTTGCTCCCCGGTCCAGGTGCATAGAGACAATGGATTGATGTTTCTCCTTCTCCCTTCCCTTCCCCTCTCTAAAAATAAAACCTTAAAAACCTAAGAATAAGAAACAAAGTTTGGCAAATCCCGTAATACTGAAATTTAAAAGACCAAAGAGTCAAAGATTTATTCCAGATGTGAATTACTTAAATATCTATTACAACTGGAAATTTTGGATGTAAAAAAAAATTATTTTTTTAATCCTCACCAGAGGACACCACCAATTTTAGAGAATGAAACATTGACTGTCCTCCACAGCCTCTACCCTGTACGTGCCCCAACCAGGGATCAAACCCGCAACTTTTGGTATGCTCCAACACTGAGCCACCCGGCCAGGGTGGATGTATGTACCGTTTTAACTGTAAAATTTAACATCTGAAACTCACACAGCAGTAGCCATTTTTTTGTCAGTGTAACTATACTGTTTTCACTAACAATACTAAATTCTCAATAGGCAAAAAACAATCAGAAATTGACATGATCTGGTTTATACATACATCATCTTTTTCTAAATGATAAAATAGATTCAAACTGGAGACCCTTTGGTTCATAGGCCGGTGCTCAATCCACACTAGCCAGGACAAGATTTTAAAGTTTTTCTATTTTTCTATTAGAGTTGACATACGACATTTCCAGTAGACAACATAGTGATTAGGCGTTTTGTAACTTAGTGATAACTCCCCCATGAAGCCTAGTACCCACCTGATACCAGTTACTACTGTATCATTGGCTGCGTTCCCTGGGCTGCACTTTTCATCCCTGTGTCGCAACTGCCAATTTGTACATTCAACCCCTTCACCTGTGTGACGCCTGCAGCTTTAACGTTCCGTCTTAGGTGTGGGCCTGGTGGAGGTCACGTCATGCAGTAACGGTGTGACGAGGCGCAGTCACCCGCACAGATGGACGTGTGCGGTGGGAAGCTGCGCAGCCCCCGCCCCGATCAGGACAGGACGTTTCTGCAGCCCCGAGCGTCCCCCCATGAGGCACACAGCGTGTGCGGAACGACCCCTGCCCCGAGGCTGCTGTGCCCGCGGCAGGAGGTGGCTGGTGAGAGCCCCACCGCTGTTTGATCGCGGGGAGCCTGGCTTGTGCTTCTCAGTCCCTCTCTCAGGTTCTGAGGAGGCTGTTTGCTTGAGTGGACTTCAGTACCTGCTGACCTGAGAAAACATAGATGCCCTTGATGCTACAAGATAACACTGCACCTAAATCCCAAATGGAAATGTGAAAAATTTTTCATGTTTTCTATCGTTATTTGGACTTCTGAACAAAAACACTGATGAACACAGAGTGGGAAAATGACTTCTAACCAGTAATTCTGCAGTCAGCAAAATTACCAAATGGGAGAGAAAGGGAGGCATGTTCACACCTTGGAAAAGAGCGAAGGGGGAGGTACCACGCCCCGATTTCAGACTACACCACAGAGCTACAGTAACCAAAGCCCAGTGTGGTGCCGGAGCAAAAGCACATGCAGATCAATGGCATGTAGGAGAGAGCCCGGAAGGAAGTCTCGTGGACAGTTCATCTGTGACAAAGGAGGAAAAGGTATATGCAGTGGAGTGAAGACAGTCTCTTCGATAAGTGGTGCTGGGGAAACCAGACACACCTGAAAAATGCAGGTGGACCCCTTCTTACATCACTTAAAAAAAAACTCAAAATGAATCAGAGACTTACATGTAAGAACTGAAACTATAAAACCTCTAGAATAAAAAGCATAGACAGTAAACTTCCACATCAGTCTTGCAATATCTTTTTAGCTGTGTCTCCTCAGACAAGGGCAACAAAAGCAAAAACAGGATTACACCAAACTGGAAGGTCACACATGGTGAAGGAAAGCAGCAAAATGAACAGACAGCCTGGGAAGGGGGAAGGCGCTCTCAGATGACACTCCGGTAAGGAGCTAACATCAAATTTACAGGGAACTCGTACCGCTTCACACAAACGCCAATTCAATTAAAAACTGGGCCGAGAGCCTGGCCAGACATTTCTCCCAGGAAGACACAGAGACATCAGTTCAACATCACTAATCATCAGGAAACAGATCAAAACCACAGGAAACGGATCAAAACCACAGTAAGATACCAGCTCGCACCTGTCAGAATGCCTGTCATCGAAAAACCAAATAACCAGGGGCTGGAGAGGACGCGTTGGAAAGGGACCCCTCGTGCACTGTTGAGGGCACTGCAAACTGGTGCAGCCGCTGTGGGAAGTGTGGAGACTGCCCAAAATTAACGAGAACTGCTACGCGACCCAGCCATTCCACTTCTGGGTGTGTACCCAGAGGAAAACACCCCTTTGAAAGGGCACGTGCACCTCTGCGTCCAGCGCAGCACCTACTTTAACAACAGCCAACATAAGGAGGTAACCTAGGTGTCGACTGGTGGATGGTGCGGAGATCGTGGTAACCACCGTTCGCACGCCACACTGGCGATGGTTTGGTCACAGCCAAGGACCACGTGTATAATGGTGGCGCCGTAAGACTACAATGGAGCGGACAGTCCCGTCACTCCGCGTCACTCCCATGTCTGTGGCGGGGCTGGCGTAAACAAACCCGAGTTGCCTGTCGGATAAACTACGGCGCCTGCAATTGTGTGCAGTGCGGAACACGCGACAGTACGTGGCTGTGTGGCTGGTTTGTGCCTTGTCTTTGTGCTCTGGAGCGCACTCTTTCTAGTTAATGTAGAGAGCTGGCTGCCAAACACTGCTGTGACCGCGGCGGTGCCTCATGCACCTGTTCACGGCATCTCTTGATGACATCAGCGTCTCTTGCGCTCGATTGAATCCCGTGCTGTCTCGTGCAGTCACGCGCTGTGCCATTCAGCCCAGGTGTGCGGGGGCCGCACAGTGAAGGCGCTGCCTGACAACACACTTCTCTAGCACCTGGTCAACAAGCCGCCTGAGACTGCGCCCCGACGGAATATTACTCAGCCATAAAAAAGAACGGAGCGCTGCCGTCTGTGATAACGCGGGTGGGCCTTCAGGGCAGTGTGACAACTGAAATAATTCATGCAGAAAGACACCACCATATGATCTAATTTGTATGTGGAATGTAAAAAAAAGGCAAACCATCCCCATGCTCACAGATGTGGAGAATAGACCAGTGGTTGCCAGAGGCGGGGCGGGGGGGCAGGTGAATGGGTAAAGGGGGTCAAAAGGCGCACACCTGCCGCGATGGGGGAGCTCAGTGACAGAGGTGCTATGTGCAGTGGGGCAGCCACGGCGTGCCGCGAGTAAACCAGTTCTCATCACACGCAGAACGTTCTGTAGTTACGGTGATGGTGTCAACTATACTTTGGTCATTTTGCAATGTGTACAGTATCGAATCAGTGTTTGCACCTGAAACTAACATAACCTCAATTTTAAAAAAAGATCTTACATGGGGGGAGGGGCAAAAAAGCAGCATAAATATTTGAAAGCTACAAATAAATCTTAGCAAGCATCCAAGTCTGTAAATAGGGTATTCACAAATGAGAATCAACTGTACCTTAAAAATAAGATGAATTATTTTGTAATTTTACAAACCATTTCATTAAAGGCTACTAAAAATACTGTAACAGTTCAAGAAATTGAAAACGTAAAAACCGCCAACCTTTTCCGGCGTCAGCTTCATCAGTTCCATGTTCTCCATGCTGTGCCGGCGCCCGGACTTAGGGCGTGTGCCTGTGTGAGAGCGGGTGATTAAGACAAGTGAGGGGATTCCGGAGACGACAGATTTAGTGTCGCTGCACAACTTGTTACTGAATTTTGTTGTAACCCTCACCCACGGACATGCTCACTGATTTGAGAGAGAGAGGCAGGGGGAGAGAAGAACATCGGTTGGTTGCCTCCCGTACACACCCCAACCAGGGACCAAACCCACAACCCAGGTACCTGCCTTGATGGGGGATCAAACCCACAACCTTTTGGTGCACAGATGACACTCCAACCAACTGAGCGACCCCGCCAGGGCTGTTACTGAATTTTAAAGTCTGTTGTACAAACGTCTTTTAAGAGTACTAATTTTCCATACCAAATAAATAAAAATAGAATATGCACTCAAATGTTTTGATGTAAGGAGGTTACATTTTGGTTGGAAACTAACTTAGATTATTAACACTACTCCTTATTTAGAAAATGTTTTATAATAATTAGTTTTATACTCTCTAGCTTCTTAAAAGAACCCAAAGAAACTTGAGAGTGATACAAATGAAAACATAAGGAAAAGGCTTTAGGCCTTCAATTTTGAGATAAGAATCAAAATAACATCCCCAGTACTATATTATTACTTCAGAGTTACCTATTCCCATTTTAAGAGCTCATTAGATGAAAGATTTACTGCCAGTCAGGAAACATACTAAAAAGTTACTCCAGCCCTGGCTGCTGTGACTCAGTGGGTTGAGTGCTGGCCTATGAAACCAAAGAGTCACCAGTTTGATTCCCAGTCAGGGCACATGCCTGGGTTGCTGGCCATGTCCCCAGTAGGGGGCGCATGAGAGCAACTACATATTGATGTTTCCCTCTTTTTCCCTTCCCCTCTAAAAATATTAGGGTTACCATTACATGTATAAACATGACCTAAGGGTTACCAGGTTTACCATTCCTGGTAAATGGTGTATCTTTTTCTGTCCTCTTACTTTCAAGGGTATGATGTTCTTACATTTTAGATACTTCTCTTGCCGTAGTTGGACTTGACTTTTTCCGGCCTGACGCCCCTGCCCTTTACACGGGACACCTGCATTTAACAGAATGAAGGCCGTGTGTGGGCGTGTGGGCCGCGTTCTCCTTCACCATGCGCACTGGTGGATTACAGTGGTTCCCCAGCGTTCAGCCCACTCGCGTGTCTGCATTGCCTGTGCACCACTGGGTCTGGTCTGCTGGTCCCCTCGTTTAGAAGTTCTGCATCTGTGCGTGAGTGAAGGTTGGCTCGTAGCTCACCTCTCTGGTGCTGTTGTCTAGTGTGGATGTCAAGGTTGTACTGTCCGAAGAAGGCCTGAGAAAGCGTTCCCACTCTTCCAGTTGCGGAGCCCTGTGGGAGGCTGGAACCAGTTTCTCGAGTGTCTGGCGGACCTCGCCTGCGATCCGCCGGGCCAGGTGCCGTGCTGGTGGGAGGTCTCAGTCGCTGGTCTCTTCTTGCGGTTTCCGCCTTCGCGATGCCACTCCCGTCACTTCTACCAGGAGGCTTTCCTGTTTTTTCTTGATTCAGTTTTGGTAACTTGTTTTTCTAGAAATTCTCCGTTTCTCCTGGGTTTTCAAGTATCCTTTTTAGAAAATTATTCAGGATAATCTCTTATCCTTTTTTTAATCTCTGGCTGCATCTGTATTATGTCCACTTCTCTCTCTCTACTTGAATAGTCTTGCTGTAGATCTGTTAGTCTTTCTAAAGAACCAAACTGGGGTTTCTAAAAGGTCTCCTGATGTTTGTTTGGATTTCATTGCTTTGTGTTAACAAACTGTTGGGCTTCCTGTGTTACACCCTCTCTCTGGATGTGGTAGACGTGAGGTCACTGATCTAAATGTGAAACCTAAGGGTAGAGACGTTGAGTTTTGAAGACCTGCTACTTACTGTGCACGCTGCTGTCCATCTCGACATTTTCGGACATTACCGAATTATCTGCGCTGTAGCTCAGACCGAGAACCATCTGCAGGTCTGAGAGGTTCAGCCGCGCCGTTAGCTCGCCACTTCTGTCCCCGACCTGCAACCACAGACGTTTCTGTGTTAGAGTGGAGACCAAGAACGGTGAGGACCAGCGGAGAACGCTGTGAACCCACAACTGGATAGAAATAGATCGGAATTATGAGACTATGAATGAAATAGTTTTTTTAAAGGAGAAAGAAAAGGGAAGTTTCTAAAATATGATAGGCCAGCTAATTAATTATATTCTATCAGTTCTTTAGTTCTCGAAATATTAGATGCCTCTTTTTCTCTGTGGTCTAATAATGTGGTTCTTTTGTGACACATTAACTTGGCATTATATGAATTAAACCTCCTCAGACTACTTATTTCTATACTATATCAATAATTAACATTCATTAAGCCCGCACATTATCCTAGGGACTTACACTTATACAATATCTAATCTGTGTAATGACCTGCGAGGTAGATATTCCCATTTTACAGATGAGAGAAGTGAGGCTCAGAAGGGTTTCCAAGTACAAACGGCGAGCGGGTGGCAGGACTGTTAACAGGAGCCACGTTTTCCTGCCACACAGGCTGCGTGGCCATGGGGACAGGTGGGTAGGGCAGGGAGCAGAGTTCAGGGGTCTTCCATTCCCCGGTGGCTGGCCTCACCGTGCGCAGACCTGACGCCAGGAGAAACATACCTACCAAACTCATTGCTCAGCTGTCAGGGAGCAACCTAGAGCAGTCACAGGGTGGTCCCCGTGCCAGCTGTGAGTCATGGCAGCGCAGACAGCAGCTTCTTAGCTCCCTACCTCTCTGGAAATCTCCAAGTGCTTTTCAGCAAAGTGCATGGCTTGGTCGTGGTTTCCTAGAGCTGTGTACGCGTTCCCCAGACTCCAGCACGCTCTTCCTTCACCGATCCTACAGGACGATCCAAGGACATGCAGGTGTCTGAAGGGGGTCTCGTGGGGGTCAAGGCCACCCAACAGGACTGAGAGGTACAGACGATGCTCTGCATTTGTTTGGTATTGGACATGAAGAACCTACTGTGACAATACTGGAGACATCAGAACACCCAGGTAACAGGGAACACTCAGAACAAGCGTTAAAACGCCCCCTGTGCACAGGCAAGCGCTGTAACCTAGTAACGTCTCAGGGACAGGCCTGCTAGCTCAGGCACCCCGTTGCCTCTCCCGGCAGCCCAAGGGGACCTCCAGCCGTGCTTGACCACCGTCGGGGGAGAGGACCCACTCCCGCAGGCCATGCACGCACGGCTGTGGAGGGAAGGTCTCCTTCATGATGAGCCAGAGTCTAGTGTCCTCAAGCCGGCGACACAAACGAACAGCCTGTGCGTGCGTGTGCTCTCTCCAAACAGGAAAGAAAGGAATCAGCCACCAGCAGTGAAAGTCGGAAGACTCCCATGAAACTCAGGCCCTCCAGCTTCTCTTTCAAAAAGGGGGACCTGGACACAGTGGACACTTGTTCCTGCCAGCAGCCGGGGCGAGGAGCGGCCGTCCCTGTCACTCTGGGCCGCATGTCAATCCCCCTCTGCCCCCCGCAGTGTCACACTGAGTCGGGGACCTCTGGGGCGGTGCAGCCGGTGACCTGTGTCCCGATCTGGGTCCGAGGCCCACAGAGGCGGGCTGACCTCTAACACACGCTGGCCCGCAGACGAGAACAGAGAGGCTGCCAGTGACACGGTGACCCAGAGGAAATCCCTCGAAAAGAGCACGCACGCACGCGCACAGACTCCGTGAGAGACAGAGCGAGGACTCCCGGACCAGAACCGAGCCCCGTGTGGCGCCGTGGCCGCGACGCCGCTCACCTATCCTTCAGCTCCTGCGCGATGGCCAGGTGCTTCAGGTGGTAGTCGATGGCCTTCCCGTAGTCCTGCAGCAGGGTGTGCGTGTTGCCGAGGCTGTAACAGGACTGCGCCTCCACGGCTCTGTCCTTCAGCTGCCGGGCCAGCAGCAGCGTCTTCCTGAGGAAGAGACCGCGCACCTAAGAATCCTCGCGTTTGGGGCTGGGATCGTACCGCAACTGCCTCTCCCACCAGCCTTCGGGGTGAGCCTGTTTGGGCGCCGACGGCCCTACACTTCCTCCACGGCTTCCGGGCACAGGGGAGAGCTGCCTCGGGACGCAGAAGCAGACCCAGACTTTCGTGATTGATTTGAGTCCCGTGAGCCTTCCCGGGAGAAGGAGCGAGGACGCACGAGGTCGACCGCTTCTCGGGAACCCGGCGTTGGTAACACGGAGGAGAGCGCGCCCTGCCGTAGTGGCGGTGACGTGGCGTCAGAGGGACGCAGCTCTCTTCCGTCATGCCGCCGCCATTGCGTGTTGTCGGAATTTAAAATGCTGAGTTAAGCTCGCATTTGTAGGCTGTTAGTATTTTTCCTCAACTGGTGACTAAGCACTACATTTAAACATCGACCGATTTCTGCCAAACACACGTGGAGCCGTCGGTGAGAAACCGAGCGGCTGTGCGGCAGCTGAGAGCTGGACGTGCTGGGTCTGCCCCCACGGAGCTCCTGGCCAGGCGAGTTGCCGGCCTCTCTGGACCTCAGGTCCCTGCAGGTGGGGGACGCATATGGGGGATGGGGCAGACACCTCCCAGGGCTCTGTGAGGGTTAAGTGACCCAGCATGCACAGCGCTAAGGACGGCATTCTGCTAAAGCTTAGTACTGTTGTGTTATCATCAGTGCTTACACCTATAAATGCCTTTTTTTTTTAAAAAAGACTTTTTGTTTAGAGAGAGGGGAAGGGAGGGAGAGAGAATGAGAGGGAGCGAAACATCAGTGGGAGAGAGGAACATCGATGGACCGCCTCTCGCACACCCACAGCCCAGGCGTGTGCTCTGGCCAGAAATCGAACCGGCGACTTGGTGGTCTGCAGGACGGTGCTAACCCACTGAGCCACCCCGTGAGGCCTTGTAAATGCTTATGGATCCAGTAATGTGAATGACTCTTTCCTCTGCCTTCTGCACGGGCCGCAGACCCCACTATCAGGTTGCTCTCCAAACACCCTGGACGCCCAGACCAGGGGCTCAGCTCAGGCGGCTGAACTCCGCTGCCCGCTGAGGCAGAGTCCGGGGACGGGCCACAGGACTGCTGGCGGGGGGTGGGGGTGAGGGTCCAGGACGGGCGGAGCGGTCAGGGCTCACGGGGCAGACGAGGGCATGTTTTGGTTCCAGGCTTTTTCATGGCCCCTCTACAAGTCGGGTGGGGAAAAAGCATGTAAATATGCATACTGCACATGCTAAGCAAGTTAAGAATTTCACTTAGAGTTTTAAAGGTAAAAAGTAGTGAAATAGAAAGGGTCATACTGCGGCTACGGAACCTGACGCACAGCGATGTTTACGGAGCGCTGTGCCGGGTGCCATGCTGAGTGAGAGCTTGCGTGTTCTTCCATTCGGTCCCCTCCGCGTCCCCAAAGCGGGGCGCCGACACCTCCCTTCACAGGTGAGGACACCGGGGGTTCGGAGCCCGGGGTCCTACTGCTCGTGCAGCCGAGGGCCGGTGTGAAACCTGCCCAGGACGTAACGGGATTGTTCCACATTTATCTACAGGAATACCGGACTAACTTGTAGTATTCAGAGGCCATTTCAAATTCGCCGAGAAATATGTACGCGTTTCCAAGATTGCTGTACGCTCTTCTTTCCGCTGCTTTATCCCCGAATTCCTTTGCAATGAGGAGACGCTGCAAGAGAAAACACTGATGAGACTCAGCTGTGACGAGGGAAGAGCCACCTCCCCGCGGCGCGGGGCACGCACCTGCTCGTGCGCTATGACCGCGTCCCTGAAGTTGCCGAGGAGGTAGTGCGTGTTCCCCAGGTTCCCAAAGGCGCGTCCCTGGGCGGCGCGGTCGCCCAGCGCCGACACCAGCGAGAGGTTTTCCCTGGGCGGGGACAGAGAGGTGGTGAAAAGACAGGTCAGGGTGGGCGGTTTGTTGACTAGATCACAAGTCTAAGTCTTTTTATAAAAACATTTTAAATAAGCCTACAGCCTCATTTTAAAGACGTGTCTGGGAGGGCAGGCGGCTATGGGACGGGCTGGGGACACGCTAATAAACCGTCCGGGAAGGTTCCTGCCCAGAGTCAAGGGCGGATTGATCGCGAAACCCCACGGGGGGGGAATTGGGACGACTGTAATTGAGCAGCAAGAAAAAAGAGAGGAAAGAAACCCCTAAGCTAAGAAATTCTGTGAAACTCCCTTAATAAGGGACTGACCTTTCCCCTACTGAGACCAACCAGTGATACTTCTTGTTCCCGCCTCCAGGTGGCACTGGTCTGCAGTGCCCATGAAACTCCCCAGGGGACAGGACACTAGAACACAACTCTACAGCCTTTTAGCAACAATTGGATGGTTTGTTTTACTTGCTAGTCCCTAATTTTAAAACCTTTGCCGAACGGTGAGGTTACTGCAGGCTAAAGAACACACAGCGACCCCCGCACAGGGGCCAGGCGGCCGAGCAGCACCACTCACTCATAGAAGTCCACGGCGGCCTGCAGGGCGCTGCGCACTTCTTCCGGAAAGTCGCCTGCGTCCTGAGGGCCGGGGGCCCCGAAGCTCTTCCCTTTGGCGTGGTACACGTTTCCCAGGTTGTAGAGCGCCCGCGCTTCTCCCACCTAGAGGAGGATGCCGGCTGAGCGTTCACCTCCACACCTGGACGCCAGAGGTCAGGGACCCTAACGCCTGGGGCACACCTTTGTGGTGTCCTTCCCACTACGGTCACGGGGAGAGGGGCTCCTGCTGGCCGCCCAAACAGAACCACTGATGATCACTCACACAGGAAGGGCCTCCCATTACTGACTTTTTTCCTCTCTTTAAAAATGTCTGTGTTTCACTCTGGCTGGTATGGCTCAGTGGATTGAGCGCCGGCCTGCAAACCAAGGGGTCACACTGGTTCAATTCCCAGTCAGGGCACGTGCCTGGGGTGCAGGCCAGGTCCCCAGTGTGGGGCGTGCGAGAGGCAACCACACACTGATGTTTCTCTCTCTTTCTCCCTTCCCCACCTCTCTAAAAATAAATAAGATCTTTTAAAAATGTGTATGTTTTTCTTCTTTTTTCCTATGAATTTTTTGGTATTAACTTTCAGATAAACTACTGAATGATTAAAGAGAAAATTAAAACACAAAGCACCTTCAGTGAAAAAAATGTTTCATTACCTTGTCATTAAGTTTTCTGGAAATATCTAAGTGTCGCTGACAACAAACTACAGCTTCATCAAAATTCCCAAGAACTTTTAAGGTGTTGCCCAGGTTACCACTAGCTTTAGCTTCCCCCAACTGGTCTCCAATAGTCCTGAAAAAAAAAAAAAAAGAAGAAGAAGAAAGCAAACTATTGTATTAAAATATCAAGTGGTCAGAGTAGTTTTCTCTAGAGGACAGTTAACATGCTTAAAGCAAGAAAGACCCATTAGCCGTGAAACCTACTTTGGATAAAAATTTAAAACTTACATTTCTGTATTGAAGTTTAATTAATTTTCATTCATTTGATTAATCTCTAGGGTCATTTCAGTACTGTTCACTCATTTAGTTAAACTCAGCCTGAAGAGTCATTTTAAGATGCAGTGCTATTTAACTAGAACTCACTAAATGTATTTAGTTTGTTTTTAATTGAATACAAGTAGTTTGAAAGTGACCATACAGGGAGAAGGAACATTAAAAAGCCTGCATTAGTTACCTTGCAAGAGTGAGATCGTGATGGTGGTATTCCAGGGCTTTGGCGTAATCGTGCAGGTAGAAGTAGGCGTTGCCCAGCTGGCTGTAGATGGCGCTGAGCGTCTTCAGGTCCTCGGTCCCCACCTGAACCGCAGCCTCGAAGAAGGACACGCCGGCGCGGCAGTCCCCTGACTTGCACAGCCGCTCCCCTTCCAAGGCCAGTTCCAGGCAGGAAGCTTCCATCCTGCAAAGTGAGCACGGCAGACATTTACACGTGGCACTGTGACTGCACGCGGGGTCTTCGCTGGCAGGAGCACAGCCTCGGCACGGGTCCCGGCGACCTCGGTCCCAGCAGCCGCCTCTGTGACCGAAGTGTGCACACACGGCTGATGAACAGTAATAACTCACTGTTCACAGCGGGTGTCCGCTGCCTGTTCAGGTGTCTCTCGGCCTCCAGTCTTTACACAGCAAAGCGGGATCTCTCGTTAGGGAGCCCATTTTAACGGCCCCTCCCCACCAGCAACCCACTTTACCAGTGAGAGAACCTGAAATAGCATTTTCTGAACTTACAGACGAGAGGTTGCGGAGAACCGGACGCCTGAGAAAAGCGAAGTCCCACAGTCCCCCTCTTCTCGGGCCAGGCACCTGGGCAACCCCCACCTGTCCGCCAGCCCCTCCTCCCCGCTCGCTCTCATTCGCTCCCTTTGTTGCCACCAGACACAGAGAGGCAGCGTGTCTTCATGGGTTTGCCCAGCACGTGTCCATAAGAGAACGGTCATGAAACTATACATCAGAAAGCAAGGACTTAAAGATCTGCAGAAATTCTAATTCTCAGCCTGTCACTGAGAATTTTAAGAGCCAGAAGGATTAAGCTCCTGTCAACATGTCCAGGGAGAAAAGCACCGACACTTCAGGCCCTAACCCTAAACATCAGCAGACGCCCTTCACCGAGGTTGCCGGCCCTGTGTTTCTGCAGCGTTTCTGTGACGTCCGCCATGTCTACATACTGCCGAGTCCAAGGGCGTCACACGCACCTCTGCTGGGGGCGCATCAGCCTGGCGGTTGCTTTCCAGGGGCCGAGTGTAATTTCAGTGTTACTGTGTACATGTAACTACGCCTTAACTGGGGGCCAGGAGCTCAGCGCTGCCACCGGGTAGAAACAAGGTGGAGGGCCGGATTCAGCACTTAAAAAAAAATCTGCCTTCATATCTCTGCAACTGAGTTGGATGTGATGCTTATGTTTATTTTCTGATGCACATTAAAAACTGTAACTACTGAGATAGAGAAGCACATAAAACCCCTCAGGCACCGCCAGTGGTGTCCCTGTCCCCCCTGGAAAACTCGGCGCAGCACTGCCTGCCACCTCAGCAGCGCCAGCTGGGAGCGAATCCGGCTGAGCAGCGGCCCAGCCGCCTGGGCGCCGGCAGAGGCCCTGGCGCTGAGC